>OV121084.1:41155835-42355835 GCA_921293015.1 Phorcus lineatus
CCTCATATCGAAAATTCTGTTTCAAGTGCCTTGACCGTAAAATCAGAGATGTTTACCTAATACAAAGTACTTAATTATTTTAGTATAGGGAGTTCAGTGTCTCTTGTGTCTCCAATCGACCATCCTTACACAAACTAACTGAGATTACAAAACAGGTTTATGACAATTTGCCTTTACGCCTTACGGCTAGATGTGTTTATGATGATTTTCTTCTTTCTTTAAGAAAGAACAATTACTTTATTTATGTGAAATAATGACAAAGACGTTGGCTAACGCCGTCCTCACATAGCGGACGCCTAACCTCAACGTTGCCTACCACAGTGTCTGTCCTATAGAAATAGATTTCACATTTTATGCTGAAATCGAAATGTATTTATATGTGAGGAGATGATAAAGTAAGATGAACATACTGATGTTAAGCCATTTCTTTACAACTGGTAGATCCAACATCTCGAAATACACTTTTCATCGAATTTTAGCGTTGATCTCGTTTATTTAATGGTTTTGGTGAACCTGAACTAACTTAATTAGACAAACAGCTTCTCCTTCTAAAACAAACTGTTCATTTACAAAATGTTTTATCAATCAACGTATTTGTAATTTCATTTGTAAAATAAAATTTATCTCTCTATCACACAAGTTGTTGTTTTGAATGTCCTTTTGCAATTGAACTTTATCCGAACATTGGAGCTGCCAAAACTTTTTCCAATAACAGCTGTCACCCCGATAATGATTTGGAAAGTGGAAAGATAATGTTCACCATGCTAACGGTCCGATTTGTTAGAGCGAAAGGTTTTTACAATGTTAACAATAAACGGGTACTGTATTTCACTCAATGAATGCTTTCTATCTTCACCTACTGGCAAAACCATTCACCTACCTTGAATTGTAGCCAATCTTTGCACTACCTTAGTTGGAAAATTACATACTAATATGCTGACATATGATTATTTGCATGGACGGAGACGACAGATGAACATACTGATATCAAACACTTAATACAGAGTGGCGCCACCTAATAACAACGTCAATAAAAGTGTTATCATAAGCAAGATCTATATTGTTCCATGCGTTGACGACAACGTCTCGTTATTTAAGCAGGGTAGAAGGTGGGTGTTAAATAGCACGGTAGATATGGTCCAAAGCATGTTCAATGGAATTCATATCTGGGCGGTAGTCGATCAACACCCTTTGCAAGAATTCTTCAACTACTCGGGCTCCGTGAACGGTGCCTCGGGGGCACTGCGTTCATGCAAACCATGCACGGCGATAACCCACATGTTTCTATGCTAGCCAATCTGGTAACTTAAACGCGCTAGTGCACGCCAATATTTCGTTAACACAACGAATGCACATATACTGCATATTTCCGATATTATTCACTAACCTCACTCAAGTAATCTACCTCGTAAGTTTTTAAACAAATATTTACGTATTCAGGTAGTAAAGTGGATTTTTAAAGGCCGGAATTAATATCGAAGTATTTAATGTTACGTTACATTAAATCAGCTTGAACTACGATATCGGAAATATTAAAATTTTGCTCAAAACCAGAAAAGCGGAAACGGCAGCCGCTATGGTCAATCTAATAAAATGCTAATACTGTGTTATTAAATCGGTTACTGTACAACATTGCTTTCATAAAACACATTTCATGATTTTTTCTCAGTTCAGAGTTTAGGTAAATTCAATAGCTGCACACAATACTAGTTCAGCCGTTTCCAAGTGTAACTAATTGATCCGTTTTGTGCACAGCTAACCATAGATTTTTATATGTCCAAGCCGACAGCGGCTATCTTGACGTTGTTAATTGCAGGTAAATTGTAAAGTATGTTTAGTATTTCATTGCTTCGATAGAAAGTTTAAGTGAATGCATAAGTCCTCGTAAACCTTAAGATAGCCAATTTAAACCGTAATCTTTAATAACAGAATAACCTGTTACTAAAATGTAACTTGCACCATCGTCAAGAGTTCCTTTTCGTCAAAATTGAAATTGTTAATGAGATTGGGGAACCGATATAACTGGTGAAAGTTTCAAATCGATGATTCTCCATTTGCGCTGGTGTGTTTGTGTGCTATCAATATTAGCCTTCATAATAGAAAGTGTTCAGGGGTCTAGCAGGTACCAATTCAATAATTAGACTCAGAATGAAAGATTTGGTAAAAGAATCTAAAATTTTAGTTTTTAAAAATATAACAAAAAAGAGTGGTCTTCTCTCTTTTTTTACAGACTGGCTAAGGGATTGGCTGACAAGAACAAATTGTCACTTTAATAAACAATATCTAGTTTTATTGATATAGAGGCAATGGCAAGTTCTTTCAGATAAATAAAGTGATCTCATTAAAATTAAAATGAATGTTACCAATCAAAAGAAACAGTTCTAAAACGAACATTCTATTTCCAGTTAAACTATGCCAAATCATTTCTGTACCTCACTGCCCACCTACAAAAATGGCCACAAGTGGTTTTGTCCGAAAGTTGATAATTCCATCTACGACCGCATATGTTCTGTACGAGAAATGAGATGTTATTAGACGCTGTGGAAGTAATAAATTTGGCATAAACTTATTTTTGGGAACATTTTTAAGAAAGGTCTATATTTGTCTGTCATTTGGTATTATGATAATGAATTTAAAATGCAGTAAAGTAAAAGACCTTAGAAATCTTTTTTAAAAAACATAGCATCAATATTCCGTTAATGAAACTGTTTGGATCTGAAAATATTCCCCCCTTATCTCACGAGTAGAACCACTCACTACAGTTGCTGGCCATGTACTTGAAGGGACACGTGTCAGTAACTATGGTTATTCAGCTGAATGGTAATCAGACTTCTCATAACCTTGATATTATATCAAATGTCATTCAACTATTAAAGAACATGAGTAGCTATCAATATTAGTAGGTTTTCACAATCGTACTCTAGAGTTGAGGTTCAAAATGTTCACTGAATTAATCAATTGGAAGGCCAAGAAATAAACGTTAAATCATAATATTGTCGTATGGATCGTTGACTTTACAATCTTAATTGATGATTTGTGAAAATACACTTAGAAGGCTTTTAAGGAAATGTATTTTCATCCGTTATTGTACTCACCTTAATAAGCGTATGCTATTTTAATTGTCATTAAACTGATTATTGTCAGTTTCAATAATTATTTCAAGCCCAGTTCGTAAAAGATATCTCGGCTGGCGATATTGCCCTTGTTCACATTACTGTAAATGAGTATGGACTCTCCTAGCTCTGATGAAGCAGAAACTAACGGTTATATTCATTACACACATTCATTCAAAATACATGGAATTATGGCAACAATGAGGAACATGGGCAATTAGCTCTGTGACCCATCAGGCTTTTTACAGTTTGAAATTGGAGGCCGAAATAAAATCCATCAAATGGTTCTCAAAAATTTCAAATAAATCCTTACTGTTAAACTGGAATTAATACTTTATAGTTCACGTCACTGCAATAACATGGCAGGACGATCAATCGAATATGATTTTACATCAACGTTGAAGAATAACAACAAAGCTGTTACCCAACTTGCCCACAATGTCTTACGACTGTGGACTAGTTGCAGCAGTCAATGGTAAAGGCCTGCCACGACTATATCTTGAAGGTAACTCGATGATTTTGCACATTTTTACATCAAACATAGGAAATATAAAGAGAAAAATTAGGCTCTCTTGTACTACTTGAAAGTTACATACGACAGTCCACCACAGCAATGAATTACGGTCAAAAACCTAGAAAGAATCTTCGTCATGCCGATGCATAAGGAACATATATTCAAATATTAAACAATAATGTCTGATCGGCTTCAAATTACAAAAGGAAAAATAAGTTTCCATCTTCCAGTATCTCCTAATGAACAGATACAGACAAAATAAAAATTCGGTGCTCAACAATGGATTTTTATTAATAAATTAGACCCTCTCTGCTGTAGTGCGAGTCAGCCCAGGCGAAACGTTTCAATCGTATCTGCCAATGATGTTGTTAATTATTCAAAGCTTGCATTATTTCCAATATCCCTTCGGGTAGGATGCATCTCCAATTACAAAATACGAGTAGATAACATTGTATTGTTGCAGTGTATTACATTATCAGATGTATATGAGAAACATCAGTAATATCTCCCCAAGGACTTCTAAAATGCCAGATCGGTATGGTATCTTCTTTGTGTTGACAATCTTTTGTAAGAGCTTTTAAAATTGTCTTTTCTCCTGTGTCATTCCACCTTAAGCTATCAAAAACTAAATGGATGAGGTATATAATACTGTTTGACCCTTGATCGAATACAGGAATGGATGTAAATATATACATTATCTATGACGGGCATGACTGAATTGAACCTACATATAGCTTGGGGACAAACATACAATTGGAACGATGGAAATATGGAAACTCGATATGCGTTTGGTGTGTTAACAGTTCTTAATTCTCCAAGAATCAATAAAATAAATTGAGCCGATAGACTATCCGTAGGATCAACTGATAGACCCTCGGTAGGATCATCTGAGAAACATTCTTTAGGACTGGCTGATATACTCGGTTCGGGGCCAGCTGCTGACACACTCTCTGTAGGACAAACGGACATCTCAGCTCAACGAGCCTCTTCATAGATAGATAAATAGATAGATAGATACACAGCTGAATTCACTCTGAAGGATCAATTGAAAAGCTCTCTCGTTAAGATCCACTGATTTAATCTCTGTGGGACCAGCTAAAAGACTCGCTGTAAGACTAGCTGAGATATTTATGAACATCAGCGTCTAGACTCCCTTTATGTATATTAATACGGCATGTCGAGTTGATCTATTTTTAGGACCAGCTTTTCTGCTATCAACGCACAGTGAAACTGGAACGATACTTGGATGTCTATTTGCAAAAATAACACTCACTATATATTTAGATTGATGCAATAAAATATTTATCACAACAACGCTTTCGAAATCAATATTTCACAAGCAACATGCGACAACAGCTAGAAATACTCTTGACGATTTCTTTGGGGACTTGATAAGCACAATTACGAATACAGAATAACCACACATTGACGTTACTCGCGATCAACAAGTAAAGTACGTTGAGCGATAGAAAGTACAAGTAGGAAATAAATTAAGAAAGTGAAAGTACAAAAAACTAAGTATTTGAAATTTACTGCACTATACATAACATATATCACTGTGTAAACATTAATAATAAAAATGTGCTTCATCAGGGATTTGTAAATCATCTACACTACATCAGGTTGACAGTTTTAAATCTATCTCATTAAAATAAAATCTAAAGACATTATCATTCTTTTATTTATTTTTATTTTTTAATTTTCAAAACTCCATACAGAAAAGGATATGTAAGAATAACAGTTCATTGTCATTCTTGTTTACTGTTTGTTCCTATTGAATCCAATGAAGTGGCGGATCCAGGATTCACCTTCGAAAGGAGGTTTAACCTCGGGGCTCACCCATTTTACGGACGATTCATGAAAAAATATTTAAGAAGAGGGGTTTGGTGTGGGGGAAGGGTCGCCACTAAAATGCATTGTGATTACCAAGACACTTACACAGCCAAGGCCGTTCTTATGTTGCGCTACGAACCCTGAAGTATCCATTGATTACGATTCTTTGGGTCAAGTTTATAACCAACAGATCTTTTTCAAATTTTCCAATTATACAATACAGGGTAAAATCTCCAAATTTTCAAAACATTTTTAATTTCAATCACGTTAAAAATAGCTGTAATATTCGAAAATATGCTTTTTCGTTGTGTTCAAATACACCGATACACATGTGTGTATAAATTTGTCAAATGTTAATTGACCAGCCTTTTTCTTAATTTTTCACTTAAAGATGAGTTTATAGGAGAGAAATTACAAATGGCTATTCTTCCAAGTTTATTCAAAGTTTTCACTGTCCGTAAAAGACGTTTAAGCAGATGATGATTCACTAGTCAACATTTGTAAAATATTTATCTCGATACATTATACACTCTCGTATTTAACTTTTTTCTATAGCATTCCATCTGTAGTGTCTAACATCTTTATAAGTTTTGTTAGAAATACCTGTATAATACAAGACGAATTTGACGTATAGTATATATAACATAGTTTCGAATCGATTGTGGCTTGCAAAATGCAGTAGAGAGACCGATAACTATTTACTCTGAATTTAAAAATTGCAATCATTCATTAGGAAAGATATGATGATCTGAATTTTTCAGAAGGTGCTTTGATAATTGAAATACCTACAAACCAACTATATAGATTAATTCACTTAACTACAAAATAAACTGCCTATTCATTAAAATATTTATATAAAAATAAGACAAGATAATGAATTAAAATCATTTCGAAGAAAAGTCCTCTGCATACCTGGTTGTACGTATAATACAATATACATGTAATTACTGTGGAAATTCACGCTGAAACATAAATAACTTTACATGTCAATAGATAATGGTACCATATTAAAACGCACAAATCAGAATTCATTATTTGATTCTTTCATTAAATTCAGTTGTCAAGGCTTGACGTTTCAATGACGTGCGAAGTAAGTGATTTGTTTCTCCATATCTCCTGTTGAGCTTGTTCTCTGTCTGTCTCAGGCATGTAGGAAGGTTTGCCCTCTTCCTTACTTCCTTAACAGCCCCAAGCATGTTCAATGGGCCAGTGATCAGGAGGACGTGACACGTCAACGTTGTTCGAGACCAATAGATATATTGTTTTTGGCAAATGTACAGAAGTTAACTTACTGAAGCAAAATATCCTGGATTCCTCGAATCAAAATTAATTTTCTCTCAAATTCAAAACAGAATTTCACATTTTACTCATCAAATATGAGCAGAAACTCAGATTTAAGCAAACATCAACACTAAGTTTGTATCGAGAATCGTTTACCAATTTCACAAAATGGGTGAAAATCACCCAAAAAAAACATATGTAACATAAATGTTGCGTTATGGCGGTTTAAAAAAAAAACACGTCCAGAATTCAATCAGTAAAAAAAGTTGAATACAAAGTTTCATAAAAAAGAATGGAAATATTTAAAGTTCCTTTTGGATTTGAATATAAATCGAATGAGCTCAAATTTGTGCTATGCAATTGCTGTGTGCATATTTCAGTATGTATTAACATCTACAAATGAATGTAAACGTTGCTTGTGTGAAATGTTTGAATACATGTTTTATGTATGTTGTAAATGCATCTATGACTGGGTGTGAATTATACGAAATTTGAAATTTTCTTACATAGCCATTGAACCATTGATGACATGTTAGATAATATCAATAATAAATGAGCTACCTTGCTCATAATAAAGGATGTGAAAACTTACAGATTTTTTTCCTTCAAAACTGAATATGCAATTAGATACTTTTCTTTAAATTCTTCCAGCAGATGCTCGCAGGTTTCACCGCAATGCATAGCCACCATGATGGTGTTGCGGGCTTTCTCTCTAAAGCAATACTAGCTGATGAAATTTAAGTGAAATACTCTTAAAAGCGGCGTTAAACCCCAATTCATCTCACCTCTTGAAATTCTTTGATATTAAGTTGAAACACCTTGAATTATCAGTATTAATATTATTACTAGTAGTAGTAGTAGTAGGCCCAGTAGTAGTGTAGTAGTAGTAGTAGTAGTAGTAGTAGTAGTAGTAGTGGAGATGGAAGCAGTATTTTTCAGTTATATGTGATAACGATATATAATGTGCATATCAACATTGACCCTATCAAGACTGCACTGCGTTTAGATAATTTTCTTTTCGATAATAAAAAGTGTATACTTGACAGCAACGTTTTCAATTTTAATCCTAAAAATGTTCACTGCAGTAATACATGTATATCCATTTATTGTTTTCCTTTCCTTTTCTTTCATTTAAAGATGAACAACAATAACAATTTACAAAACGTAATTACCTGTCAACCTTGAATGAAGTATCAAATATTATAGGAATATAGCTAGCTATCTTAACATACTACGTACGTTTCTTCGAGTAAAAACATATATAGTATAGGATTGGCATAAATAAAATTCAGGTTAATTTCCTTTTCGTCACCCATTTGGACACGAAATAATCAAGTCATATTTCGTTCCAAAATATTGAGTACATTGGTATGATTACACCATTTATGCAGACCTAGAAACTTCCCGATCAGTCGCGAAATGACTTGAACAGCCCAACGCGCTATTTTTAGATCCACGCCTGCGCAGTGGATTCCTGACTCGTCACTTCCGTAAACAAAACCACGTTGTCATACAGCCTAGAAAATTCAGTAAGTTTCTCGCGCTGTCTGTTGGCTGTTTATAAGAAGATTCGGTCGCTGTCACTAATCATTCAGTTTTCAAAACAGAAGCAGTGCGGATTGATAAGCAACGAGAGAGAGAGAGAGAGAAGACATTTTCAAACACGATATATATCAGGCTATTGAAGATATAGGCCTACCAACAAGGAAGCGACACTTGACGCAACGGTGAGGATCAATACGTTTGAATTACCAATCGACTTAATTTGCCACGTTGACAAATTTTGAAGGAAGAAACCGAAGACTGTTCAAAGTTGAATAAAATGTTGTTCAACGTCATACCACAGGACATCTTCCTCCCTCCTTTTCAACACATGGGCCTACAACCTCGAGTGAGCTGCAGACGACAAACTCCTGATTTAGAGTTTCTCAGACGACTCGGAGTCGCACCAGTGTTGAGGCAACCAGATGGATGCTGCGAAAGACGAATACCACGTGACTGTTGTCCGAAATTGAGCACAAAGACAGGATGTTGTAAAGAACCAGTCTGTACCAAACTCGGAGAGAACCAGACGACAGTTGAGAAAGCATCTCTCGACTTCCGAGGATTCTCGCCAGAACAGATAAAGGTGAAGGTCACAGACAAGTGTGTAATACTTCGAGGTGAACAGAAGAATGACCACACCAGTGTACTGATCACGAAGTTCGTTCCTCTGCCAGAGGGTAGCGAGAGGAAAAATATCGCCTGTCGGTATGAAAATGGTTATGTGACAGTCCATATTCCAATCAACAAAAAGAAACAACTGGAGAAAGCGCCTGAAAGGGATGATGAAAAGAAAATGCGGGGAGAACAGTTTGTCATGGACGAGAAGCGTAAAGCAGAATTTGAGAGGAGCGTAAAGACCCTTGGTGATCTGTTTTCAAGTCTGTTTGGTCTCCAACTTGATGAGTCTGAAACACAGGATGAGGATCGGCATGGAGAAAATAATGGCGATGCTTGCAACAAGGGAAAAGGGGAGAAATTTGAAGAGGGGAAATGCACAGAGCAGAAGTGCCAGGAGGCAAAATCTGAAGAGGAGAAATGCGAAGGGGAAAAGTTGGAAGAGCAGAAATGTGAAGCGGAACTTGAGGGGGAAATTAAGAAATCTGAAAAAGAGAATCACTCTGCAGAAAATTCTGCTGCAAACGCAAGTTCTGGAACTATCGACCCCGTCTCCAGTGCTACACCAGTAAAAGATGGAGAACAAACTTTGGTCATGAGTGTCTGCGGGGATAAGCTTAACAAAAGTGACGAATGCGGTTTTATACACTTGGAGAAACAAGATGAGGATAATTGTTCGGCGGAGGACCCTGGAAGTGATGATGAAGATCACGGCACCACGCCGTTGACATCACTGAATGAATTCATCACTGAGGAAGACGATGAAGATGATGAATCTTCCGACGCGGACAGTGAATCTACCGACGCGGACAATGAATCTGAACTGGAAGATCCGAATGTTTTCAAGCTGGAGCTGGACCTTTCAAACTATACTCCTGAACAGATCAGGGTCGTTTTCAGAGATGATGACGTCATAGTTGAGGCGGAACGGGAAATCGAGGGAGATAACTATAGTGAGACGGAGAATCTCACTCGACGCATCCGGGTTCCTCAGAATGTTGAAAAGTCCATGTTGAAAAGTTACTTCAGTAAGGAAGGACTTTTAACTGTTCAAGCACCCTATAAGAGGAGTGACAAATCAATCTGGCGAGCCATTAAAATCAATGTCCAGGACTGAATGTGAAGTTAGTTTGCAATATGTAAAGTCTGTTACAACTGACACTTTGCTCAGTAGGTATGTCTGTCCATATTTAAAGTTGATACCACTTACCCTATATTGAGCGCAATCTGTTTTATGCAGCATGAATGAAGATGTACTATGTCTCTATGGGTTTATATGCAATGGTCAATTAATAACTAGTAAGAAATCTTTTTAATGTCATTGTTGATTATATATTTTATTTTGAGCGTATGTGAGATTGAAATGAAATACTCTATAATGACATTTTACGAAATGCTTATTTGAATCAGTGAATATGATATAATAAAATTCAAGTGAAATAAGACCAAATGTATGTCTTTTTTAAATATTTGTTTTATCATTTAAACGCCGACGTAAGGAGGAACACATTGCTGGACTCAAACTGTTTACTCTTTGTAAGAGAACTTTACAAACATTATCGATGAGTCGTTCCCGTACACAGTAGGTAGTGCGAATCGAGAAAGTCAACCAATTGAAAAATAAGTAATTCTTTATTTCACTTAGCATAATGAAATATGGAGGCAGTAGCATTTGTACCCCGTTATTTAGGATGAGTGAAATACCTGCAACTTTCACAGCTTTAATAAAGGTTCATACGTTACTGTCACGGAACCCTTTCAGCCATTGAGACCTGTTATCATAATTATGACAAGGGACGGAGGGGCAAAACATTATGCTTTGTTCAAGCCCTTGCACAGAATACATTCGTCTTACGCTTTTCATTCAATTGCATTACTGTTTCTCTAATGCATCCCTGCATAGTTAGGGTTTGGGTAGATAAAGATCAGAGAAAAAGAGTCCAGCTTCGACCAGTGGTCAGTGGAGTGCTCCAAATTGAAAACACCAATACCGTTTACATGTTGGAGGTAATACCGCATTACGATTGGCTCTTGGAAGTGGACATATTTATAAGAAAGGATAAACTGACCAACTTTCGGCAGTGTTCCAATTCAGTTTTAGCTATCAAGTTCGTTTTCCTTATAAATACAGACTTCGAAATTTGACATGCTGTTTTCACAAATATTATTTGTTTTGGGAGTGCATAGATTAAACTAAAATTTCTTAATTGATCATAAAGTGTGATTGAAACAGTTTTTTTAAAAGAGTATAAACATAGTTTGCATTATCTTTTCTATGAACGTTTTGTGTCGTTGTTAGTAATTTTAGTGTCGACAAGCTCCGCTCCGGCACTAATACTAGTTTAAATTGCACTTTTATTGAACCGTTTATAAGCTAGTGAACAAACACATTAAAATCCATTTCTTAATCAATGATGCCATCGAGAGACTACCAGTTTGAATCTTTTAACCGGTATTTACACAAATGATTAACATGACCAATAACATATTTCTTTGTTAGATAATTTTTCGATTGCTTCATTGTTACTGACTAAGTGAATGCTCTGAGTTGAAGTGACAAGCAGTTGCTGACACAGGAAATTGAAAATGATCAACAATTCAATTACAAAAAAATATAGATAATTAATAAACAACAATAGTCAACTGATGTAGAGAAGGAATAATGCTTTCTATGTTTTATATACTTTTTTTTATATTGATAATATTAAATTACCTGTGCATACCGATGTGTATTTAAAGGTGTATTTCTACAAGTAACAAAAAGTGCGAAACTCAACACGACAATCGTATTTAATGTATGCACGTCACATGTAGTTTTTATATGATTTGTACAAAAACATTAAACTTTAACAAAGGGACGTGTATTCTGGTGGAAAACAGTTCATGAAAAATCTTGAGTAGATGATCACGCAACTACAACTTTTTCAACTCTCTGTGCATTCGTCGCGATATCGTTTCAGGTGCAGAAATCAAAAACTTTGACCTAGCTCTATGAAACTTGGTATGAGAATCAATCAGCATGTGAAGATGTGACTTTTGGGTATTCAACTTCTTTGGATTTTTAACTTCACATGGAAGTTTGTTTTAGAAGATATGAAAAACTGGAAGAACTAGCTCAATACAAATTTGCATGTAAATTGATCAGGGTGTGATTTAGCTCAATGAAACTTGGTATGTGGATGCATGTTTAGTTGTGCCTTTTGTGATTTTCAACTTCTTTGAATTCAGCAGCTCTATTGAAATGGTCATTTAAAGTTTCAATGTCACATAATCATCTTGTGAAGTTTGTATTTATAATGGTATAATTGTCAATGATTTGTGTAGGTATTTATAACTTTCAGAAAATAATTAGGAAAGGAGAGACAGGCTTAATCATAGCCATAGATCTAAACATTTCACAGTTTTCCTTTTGGCTGGGACATAGACAACCATGTCTGCTTGTTTTTATTAAAGTAATAGCTGCTTCACTGTCGTCTCCAGTTGTTATATAGATTACACGTCCACGTTGTAATATCTGTTAGCTGTTTCACCCATCCAGTCATATATTCAACATGTCAAATTTTACAAAATCATTTCATCAGCCATTCAGAACAAACTATCAGACAAGTGCTAATTTAGAACCCTAAATTATGAATCATCAGTTGTAAATGTAAGATTTTTCTCTTGATGATGAATTGCAGTTTATGTCTTCCACATTAATGACATATGCTGTTGCACATTTATAAAAAAAATGATAATAACTTTTCACAAGTCACCGTTTTTGGGGTCTACAAGGAAAAGACCAGATTGTGATCAATTCAGGAAACAACCAACTCAGAGATTGGGATAGACACATTTAACAATTGGCCATTTTAAGTCATTTTCTGAAATTGTGAATGGGCCATTTTACTTTGCAGTGCTAAAAAAATTTCAAATTTTTATATATATCAAATATTTTACCTCAATATTAATAGATAATAATATACATTGGTGCATCCTACTATTGTTAGTTTTGCAGGCCTTGTTTGGATAGAATAAGGTCAAATGCATCGATAGTTATATCTATGGTTAGTTTTAAAGAATTATGTGTCTAGTATGAAGACAGCAAAACTTGCTGACATTTTAGGACACGTATATGAATGACGTGTATCTCTGGATTACACTTATCCTTATTGACTCATAAACGTAAAGTATAAGTTAAAACTCATGGATTTGTGTTTAAGAATCAGCAGACACAGTTATGAAAAACAGTTAGTGTCAGGACCGAAGAATATATCCGTGTTATTCCAAAATTGCAAGGTACCAACCTACAAGATTTCAGGACTTCTGGTGGAGAAATCGAAAATATCAATAGATTACAGATGAACATGTATGCTATTGATGTACTATATTATAAGCTAATCTCGCCTTATATAGCTGATGAGCTTAAAATTGAGCAGGAATGTGTAAAACAAAGGCAACTTCTATAATTAAAACTCCAGAATATGTGTGTAAGGTCCGTTGGTGTCGCATGAGAAGACCTGTCTGTTCCCGTATGTCCCTGAATGAAGCAGTCGTCCTGATGCGGGACTCTCCTTCATAGCTGTCCGACATCGAGACACAAACTCTGTGTACAGTCCTGCACCCTCCTCCTTCCCCACATTACGATGGTACTGCATCTTCTTGCCCTTGAGAGCGCCCCCTAGTGTGGCCTGGGGGATGATTAGGACATCCCCTGGCAGGTCAACAACTGACACCAGTTTACCATCCTCTCCCTCACTTAGTTGGGCACTCAGCACACACTTTACTGCAACAATGCAAACAGATTATGAACACAAATACCTTGTTGGGGTGATGCAAATCAAAACCACATTATTTGAACCACAGTAATACCCTTTTGGCATTAATACACTTCGGGTAAACTTGTAATTTTGGTTTATGCATTTATCATTTGCCATTTACATTGTTGGTTGTATTCTTTTAATTTAGTTTGACAGTTTCACAGACCATATTTTCAAGTTAGTTTTGATTGTAGTTTGGTGCTTTCTTGATTCTGTACAAACCAAGGCTTATAATTATGTAGATATATGTATCAAACTTAAGTTAGAGTTTAATGTTTTAGCCTCGATACCTTGATAAACATTTTTTAAAAGGATGCTGCTTTTCATAATCACCTACCAAAGCAATATAATATGGCAAAAATATATTATATTAAAGAGTGTTTACCCATCTTATCCAGGATATCAACTGTGGCCTCTTTTAGAAAGCATAGGTATACTATCAGCCCTCTTCCTATCTGAAACCGGGGTGATAGTTTGAATAAATGAAATTACACAATCACTATTCCCATTAACATTTAACATATTTACCAGGTGTTACATGTTTAATTAAAAAATAAATGGCTCTGGAACGCCAGGGATTATTTTAACCTAGGGACTAGGACGTATTTTTTTTTCAGAAATACAAATGCCTGTGTTCAAGTATTAATCTATGAAGATTGAATTAGATCAAATATACCTCAACGAACTGTGCATCAGAATCTTCAGTTTTAGGTTGAACCTGTAAACGTGCAGACAAACATTGTTGCAAAATGACACGTGCCTTGGCACCATCTCCACTGCTGCCGGCCATAGCGTAAACAAAGTGGCTAAAGGGAGATAAATCTGAAGGGTATGTTGATGTCGCCTACTACCCATCTCAATAAATTGCCAAGTTTGAGATTACTTTGACCGATTTAGAGTTATGAAAAATGAAACACACTTTTCGAGAATATCAAGAAAAAAGATTAAGGGGAAAAGAGAAAACTACGATCATTTAAAATTAGTATTTTTCTTTGATCCAAGCGACTCAAAATGGCTGCGCCCTCAGGACATGACCGTTCTCGCCCTGTTATTAAAGATGACGAGGACGATCCTGTAGAAACAATGTTAAAGAAGACAGGATGTCTTGAGTTACATTACGCCGTTCAGGTTGGTCACTTTGGCTACCAAGACTTCAATGAAAAGGACAGATAATTTTACTTTTCTGTAAACTTTTCAAGGGTTGATGTATCAGGGTCCCTTGCTAGAAGTCTTCCTTTGGGTGCGCAGTCATCGCACATGAACCGAAGTTTAGATTATCTGAACTAGGGTTGATGTTACACTGTTACAGTTGACAATCACCACAGTAGTGCCCGGATAAGGTTCAGTACTTCCAAATGATGGAATTAAAACATCATTCCACGCCCTTCAAGTAATGAAATTCTACATTCTTTGAGTTGCTTGTAAAGAGTATGAGCCTAAAGTAAAATAATATTTAAATAGTTGTTTTAATAAAGTTTAAGAACTAAGTATGGCTAACACTAACTAAATAATATTGAATTAATTTTTTACACAAATTAAATACTTCAAGCTACATATTAATGACAATTAGATAAGCATGTAAAAGTTTTAAATGAGTCAAGTTTAAGAATAGTATAAACAGAAATCAACAAGAGAATATAACAACTGTTAATTTGGCATTTAGTCATGATGTTAGAAAGATGTTTGGCGTATATGACTCCAACAACACACGGAGTGGCTCTTTATGATCATATCATGTACTGCCATTCTAATTTTTATTCATTGAGTTCCACAACATTGATGTTGCAGGAATGCATGGCAGAGACCAAGGATTGGCGTAAATGTCAACACAAACTGAGGGAGTTCAGGAAATGCATCGAGAACAGCATGATCCATGGAAATACGACGAGTAGCTGATACAGATTACAGAAGCTTGATTAGCAGTGTCAGATGAATTGTGTTAAATTTGTGAATCATTCTACGTGCTTTTCATTGTGAGAGGTTACTGGTAGCAGCAAGGGAGTGGACATTATTCATCACAGTCGATTTAGTGTGGCTTGTTTTTGTATGAACAGAAATAAATACAATCTATTTTTGCATCTCTATCTTTTGCCTCAGGGATACGCAAACCATTGTTTTTACACAAGAACTATTGCAATCTCAATCAGTCAGGTCATATATTACTTATGGTCCATCCGCATATAGGTAATATATCTTACCCAAATCTCTCCTGTAATAACACCATTTTGTTAATGTAACAGTTTATGATGTATGGACAGATGTATCAGGGTCCCTTGTTGAAGACATAAGGGTGAGATTTTAATATTTATCTAAAATCATTTCTTCTGTTATCACTGACGATTAAATGTATTACTGTATCTGGACAGCATATTGCCATTATGCATTATAATCAGTGATCTCTTCATGGTCATTGCATCATTGATAATGGCATGGAATTGTGATATCATATACTCTTTGACATCCTAGCATTATCATATTTTTTTGTCATGTCAAAGCATTTTGAGGTCAGTTAATTATAACTGTAGCAACAAAATGAAAATATTTTTTTCTGCTTGTATGCCTACCTGAAACTTGAACAAAATATCCAACTAAGAAAACCTCAAGTCATAGGTCAATAAACACAAGTAAAACAATTCAGTATGAAGTTGACTTTATTTGTGGCATTAAATGAGCAAATCTTTTATCACAAGTTATATTACACATTGTAAACACTTAGCAAACAAAGACTCTTGGCCTTTACAAATTTGTTCCATCAAAACATCACATTCATTGACATTATCAACAATATCCCCTCCCTAATGATAAATCTGACCAGTGATGTTTGAAGTAAAGAGAGAAGCAATTGTTTGAAAATAGAATCACGACTTGGTAGCTCATTAGACATGGCATAACACATCAAATATTTTCGTAAATACAAATATTCAAGATGGAAATGTACAGCTTTTTCAAACTCTTGAAGAATGCCATTCACGCCATGCTATACCTCTAGGACTGTTGAGCTACAAATCGTCCCAAAGTCTTGGACAGACATAGAAGTCTCAGGTATGCTGAGCAAACAAACATCTCCTTCACTCATAAGGAGGTTGGATAATGATGTACCTTTAATGAGATAATAAAGTGAAAATTCTGGTAAATTCCGAATTAAGAAAAGTATTGAAGATGAGTAGTAAAGGTAGATGTAAATCGAATCACTTAAAATGTTAGATTAAATGACTTGCTTCTCTTTTACAAGGCAAAAGAAGAATTATACCTACTTGATGACAATGTTGAAGAAAAGTGTTGAAATTTTGCAGAAATTGCTTGATAATACCACATATTATGATATTCATATCCATTAAAGCTTACATCATTTTAAATATACACCTCGAAAAACTTACTTAACATCCAAATGTATCTTTAACAGTTCCCATATTATGGAACCAAATTTTAAACAGGTAAGGGATTTTAAGGTAAACTTAGAGCTTCTCTAACATGATAAAGAAAATGATACAGAAATAAAACCAACTGCATTCAGACAAGATCAGTGTCTTGATCAGTCCACAAACAGAGACTTTCCAGAAGCCATTACTGTTACTGGAGCTTACACCAAT
This sequence comes from Phorcus lineatus, assembly GCA_921293015.1. Taxonomy (NCBI): domain Eukaryota; kingdom Metazoa; phylum Mollusca; class Gastropoda; order Trochida; family Trochidae; genus Phorcus; species Phorcus lineatus. The sequence goes on from OV121084.1 coordinate 41,173,126, forward strand.
TACTTACTTTCATGCTTGTTTAGGTGTCTTCAGTTAATTAGACAGGGATCAAATAAGCAACTGATTACACTCCTCTAGTGAGAAAACAAAGCTTTCAAACTAAAGTTTTTGGACTCTAAAATTTGACTGTTTTGCCTAAATAACTAAAAAATGTAAATTGATAGAAATAAAAAAGGGTAATTACCATAGCTTATTGCTTTATCTATACACACATATATAGGCCTATTTAACCAATATATACAGTCAATATAATATGGATGGGTACCTTATCAATAAAATATGGTTAATTCATATCAAGAAAATTCAGGTGTTGCAATACTTTTTTCAAGGTGTATAGGTAAATCTGAGTTCCAAGATGACAGTGGACAGCTATAAGAGACCTTAGACCTCTGACTAGGAAACAACCAAGAAACTTAAAGGGACCATTCGAGCGGCTTTCATCCGCCATCTTGAAATGTTAGTGTTGCGAGAAATCTGCATTGCGAGAAAATGCTGTATTAAGCTAAATCATTGACAAAATTAAGAAATAACAAATAGATTGATAGAAGAGCGGCATATTTACAAATAATTCATAATAAAATTTGTCAGTTACGACAATGTTTTGTCGTAGTAATGCATTCCACATTCGTAGCTCCGATGATTGGCTTCATTTCACGAAGTTTTTCTTTTTTGATCGATACACTTGATTCTTTGTCAAATTGTTAAATCTTGAACAACTGAAAGGTTTACCTCGTGTACATATATGAAATTAAGTGTGAAAAGAATCATGTAAAAATCATATATATTTGTTAACAGGAAAGTCCTCCTGAATTTCGTTTCCACAAAAAATACCCCGCTCGAATGGTCCCTAAGGTCCTATTTAAAGTCTAAATGGGCACAAATTGATTATTTTCATAACAATTATTAGGGGGAAATACTCTGGTTATTACATGTTTATCCATAGGTAATATTTTAGAAGATTTATGATTCACTGATATAATATGTACACATTTTCAAAAAAACTTCTAAATATTACAAACGTTTGCAGTTTTGTATACATACTATCTTAAATGAAATGGTATTATATATTTATATATATACAGTTTTAAAAAGGTCAAAATGAAATATTAGGTGCATTTAAATTGTCTTTGAACAACACCACATGACTACCCATTGGGTGAAGAAGGCAAATCTTATTAGTGTGCTGTGTTTAATATTAAAGGAATGATGAGGAATTTATCACAAAGCATGAAAAAATGACCCTAAAGATGACCTACCGTAGTTCATGTGAAAATCTTGGAAGGTTTGTTAAGGGGGTATAGTAAGATTTGACTCTTTGGTTCATTTACAGTATTTGCAAGAAGATCTCAGTTTAACTTCCTTGTTGATGAAAAGAAGTACTTGAGTCTCGTACAATTCTGAATGGCAATTAGTAAAATATCCAACTTAATTTGTTACCAAAATCAAAGAGGGATTCTGGCTTAAGATAGGCAAAAGAGACACTCCGTGATTTTCTAATTGGTTTTTGTGCTTGCCAAAGTAGCAACTGCTGATACAGATTAAAAATATTTCACCTTTTCATCATTAGACGCCAACTTTAAGACAGCCATACACAGGTGAGAAAGCCAAAAACGCATGCTCATTTTACAAAAACAGAAGTTATAACAATGTCAACATTTATATATTGCCAGTTTTCAATCATAATAACTATTTCTAAGATTTATTTGAGAGTGGGTTTTTTGCTAATCAGGACAAGCAGCTCATCAGTTCTACTCGACCAATGACGTCATTTTGTAAGTTGATAACATTTCGTCCTATTTGACTCCAACAACTCAGGGAGTCTCTTTACCCAAAGGAAAAAAGTAAATAAGACAGTTTGGCATATTCAATAGTTATCTCTTTGACTTTTTTTGGCGGTGCTTACTCTGAGAAGTCTCTTTGCTTTTGTAGATTTAAGTATCGTACTTCAACATAAATGTTCACGGATTTGTGCCTCTTCCAATTCCAAGGATCTAATATAGGATACACCCATCCTAAGAAATGGCAATTTCACTCAGCATGCTTGTGAATCATTGTTTCATCTCAATAACATAAAATCTTTTTCTTTTCTGATTGATAAAATAATTATTCTTTAAAGAAACACAAAAGTTAGTTATTTACATCTAGCAACAAAGAACACTATTTCAAGTATGTAATAATACTGCATGTAGAGAAAAATAACAGAGCTGATTACAATGAAAATCAAATTCTGTATTAATATCAAATACTTCTTAGAATTACCTGTACGAGTTTGTATCATTGTAACACCTGAAACTGATTATGCTTCTGATTATGAATGTTACATGGCAAACAAACTGAATGAATCTAGCTTTATTATTTTACAAAGCAAGTAAAATATTGTTGATGATGATAAACAGTGAGTATTCAACTTACTAAAAGTACCGCTTCACAAGTGCTTATACAACCTTTACAAGAGACACTCTGACACACATGGTATTTATTTAGATTTCATATGTGTCCAAGCACAAATTATGGTGATATTTATTAAAAAAATCTCACATATATACCAAATGCCAAATTATGACAATTGTAGATTATTAATAAAAGTCAAAGAACGTCTTCAAGCTGAAATGACATGTCGCAGTTTGATGAATACTAGTTACAAAGCCTTTAAATCACTATCAACTTAATTTTAATCTTCTAAATGCTTATGGCGAATTTCAAATTTTTTGTGTGTCTATTTGAAGCATGTCATTTTCCTGTATCGCAACTTTACACCTTGACATTGTTCCTCCACTGAAGCGTTTAGCATTTAAACTATATTATTCAGAAATAGTCAGTACTTAACCTGACACCATACATTAAGTTTGGAACATGTGACTACTACAACTCACTCACAGAGTGTCTCTGTAATACATCCAATGAAAAAATATTTTGACTTGGAAAAATTAGTCCAGACTAAATTGTTCGCAAAGATTTGTTCTTAATATCGTTGTTCAGTTAGTCTCACAAGCTCTTTCATCCAATTTTCAGAAAAAAATACATGCACATATTTGGTAGACATATTATGACTTCAATCACTGAAAATTGTAAATATAGATATATATATAAAACAAAGCAACAGCAACAACAACAAAATCTGTAAAATTACAACACTTGTGATTATAGAATACAATTTTCAAAATATAAATTCAACATGAAGCCAGTACCCATATACAAATATATTATGATAAGCTTTGACTTCCTGCACCAAAAATAAAGACTGGCGCTGCATCATAGTTGTACAGCAAATATACATAGAGTTGATATCACATTTTTAAGTGCATCATGCTTCATAAAATTGTTTGTAAAAAAGAATATTGATAATGTTTTCATGTATCCAAAGATGTAGAAGAAAGTATCAAGCATCAAGTCAAAACTGCTGGAGGCCATTTTAGTGTGAACACCTTTTAATCATTTAAGGAAGAGAATTGGATTCATGGATATCATAATCAATCAAATATGTTTATTTGACAACCGCTTCTGTTGATAAAAACATATTATCTTGATTTCCTTCATTTACATATTTGTGAGATAGTTTTTGTGAGATCACTTGGTTTACAAACAAAAGCGTGCTACTGCCCCTTAAATTTACGTACTTACAAACTTCATGATCTGATGATAATACAAATGTGTCTCACAGTATGATCAGTATACTGACAATCTCACTAGTTCTTGATCTGAAAGTCACAATTCATGGAATGTTCTGTCTCACATTCTGTATCTCAGGCAACTTTTTTATCAATAGTGAAAAAAATGATAAAAGATAAAGGATATCTAACTTGGGTACATTTGCTGAATATTTGTGTATGAAATAAAGAAATCAAAGATTATCAAAAAATAAAAAGCGTTTCCAGAGCAAAGCAAAGTAAATGTTGACAGGTAATAATAGGCTCGTCTGATGCTGCTTATTTCACAGACTGTGAATACTTGTTTTATACATCTCCACCACAGGCAACAACGAATGCTTACTGTAAATTACGAGAAGAATTAACTGATACACTGGTAGCATCACATAAATGATCAGGAATGTGGTCACAAGTACATGGCTGATATGCATGGCACAGGAACAGTCACAGATTGAAGATCCATTACAACTGGATCGCATGCTTGTTTCATGAACAAATCACAATTAGAAAGACTTCTACTGTTCTCCCATGATGTAATGAACTCTACTTACATGATCACATACTTTATTAAACCTACACAGAAGCGTATCTAGTGACCCCAAGTCTTCCACGAGCACCATCTGCAGTTTTGTGACTTCTGGTCACTGTGTCCGTTTCAGTACAATGCTAAGCAAGAGTTCTTGCACCTCAGGGAGATGCCCACTGGGCTATCTCTTCTCCTCCATCCCATTAGGATGAGTTGTGAATGTTGAACATATCAGAGGGTCACAATTCCAACATTTACTACTGGCTTCCAATGAAAGTTTAAAATCAGCCACATTGTCCCCTCGAGCTGGTCAACAAAGAGAGATACTGTGTTGGGGAAGGCTTATGCTGTGCACTGCCTCAATGCAATGCTATACTAGAGTCCCTTGTAGTTGATGAAGATCTGTCTACAAGCTCGCAACCTCTACAAAGCAACAATCCCAAGTAGGTGAAGATCTGTCTACAGTGCTGAATCCTTTGCCATATGTAATAATGCAAAGCAAGACTTCTAAGAAGCTGGAGATCTGTCTCTAGTGATGATTCCTTCACCCCATATACCTCAAAGCTAAACTCAAACGTAGCTGGAGATCTGTCTCTAGTGATGATTCCTTCGCCCCACATAATGCAAAGCAAGAGTCCCGTGCAGCTACAGAAATGTCTCCTTTTCCCCATATATTTCAAAGCAAAAGACCCACGCTGCTGGAGATCTGTCTACAGTGATGATTCCTTCTCCCCATATAATGCAAAGCAAGAGTCCTGTGCAGCTGCAGAAATGTCTCCTTTTCCCCATATATTTCAGAGCAAGTGTCCCATGTAGCTGGAGATCTGTTTACAGTGATGTCTCCTCATGTTGCAGCACTGCCACGTGGTTGACATTCCCATTTGGAACATTCCCATTCATCTTCTCCCCTCTCTGCTTCTTGCTCTTGACCCTGCCGAGGAGTTCGTCTTCGTCCCCTCCCTCCCCCACCTCCTCCTCCTCCTCCTCACTGCCCAGCTCATTACCCAGCCGCGAGAACAGGGTCGTTTCCTGGATGTCATCCAGAAGACCTTCAACAAAGGAGAGTTCTTTATCACATGATTCATGACATACATGCAAGACATACATTAATTCAAATCGGTTTTTTCCCCAGACCCTTTTGGTTTTGATAAGATTTGATAAGACTTTGTTTAACCTACGCAAAACCAAATCAAATGGCTAGTTTCTACCATAGGCGTGAGAGTGCAACATTTAACCCATGTTTGTTTTTATCATTTCAGCTAAAGGTCATTAAAACATCAGCTATCTTATCAATCTCCTACACAAATTGAAGAATAGTTCCTGCAATTTGACATGGCCGACGGAAAGATATGTTTTATGATTCTCTCTGATAAAAATGGTCTGTTGAACGACCATCTGTCTTGATAGAAAAATTATTTATGAAATTAAATGCTATTACACTCAATGTTTGCAACAATGTGGTATCCTCAATATTATAAGTATTACCATGGGCTTACAATATTGAAACACAACTTAATTATTTTTTTATGAAATTTGTTGCAATTTACTCATAACAAGATTATGAAAGAATTTCCCCGTTCACCTGTGATTTCAAGTTCATATGTCTGTAGAGGTACCTCTCCCTTAATCATGTACAGCACAGACTTTGTGGGCCAAAGGAGGTGTATAAGCACTGCATATGCTAGCACATCCGCCGCATACGAGATACCTGTAAAACAAGGGCGGGAGTTACACTTTGGTTATACTGATACAGCTACAGCACTTATCATCCAAAACTCTGGTTCACTGGGAATATCGCTTGAATGACCAAGCAATATGTGAAGGTACATGATGGCACGATGCATTTACATTACCAAGAAACAGCATCACAATACTGTGAAGTTTTAAATATGACAAAATTAAGCCATGAAATTACTGTTTTGTATGTCTCACATCTCTGCTGTATTCAATCTTTCATGGACATGAAATGAAGAAAGGTTTGATAGAATGAGTCTCATTCTCATATCTTCTGAAATTAGTAACATCAACATTTGTTGAAAACTGTAAATCAACTTTTGTTATATTTCATAAAAGAGGACATTTGAGATCTCTATGTTTATGACAAAAATAATGAATACAAATTCTTTCATGCAACATACAAGTTCTGCTTAATGATTCAATATGCCAGATTAAAGATAAATATACGGTTTAAAGGAGAAAAAAAGCCACATTTAACACATACAATACGTTTTCAATGTTAAGTTCTTGGTTTTGCAGTTCATATTGTGTGTTGGTAAAGTTTTGACTATCTTAATGAGGACCTAACCTGTATTCAAGGTTCTTAAAAACAGAAAAGGAGCAGGATTCCCTTTCTTTCAATATTGAAAGTATTAAAAAAACCTTCATCAAGGTATAACAACTTTTCTGTAAGCACAGTTCACTACTATTGTTATTCTTGATAAATAAATGTTCTTCAAATGTTTGGCTAAGAAAAGGTTAATGAAAGTGTGTCAGGACTCTGTTGTTCAACTCACTGAGGATGGTCTTGTAGCGCCAGAGGGTGGAGACCTGCGTGGCGATGAGGGCGAGGACGGGCAGGTAGACGAACCAAACTAGACAGAAGGCGCCAAAGTGCTGGAAGAAGTCGAGTCGGTCAAGGTGTGCCGCGGAGACGAGGGTGTGACGAAGTTCTACCAAGAACCAGAACATTATGACGATGCGGAAGCCGAGAGTCAAGTAGCCCGGGATGGTCTGCCACTCGTCCAGATTCGAGATCGTGTCAACCTCAGTCTGTTAAAATACATACAGAATCATCAGACATTGGGCATCAATGGTATTTTCCCATTCAAATTTAGAGTGACTGAATTACAGAAGTCAAAAGACCCTTATTTTCGAAGCTCTTTGTGCAAAGATAGTCTTGAACCGATGTAAATGTTTGTTACTCAGGACTATCTTAGCTAGATAGTTTTAAAATATAGGCCCTAGATTGTTAAAGCTATATCAGTGAATACTACTACAGAGTACTACTTAGAGAAATGATATATAAGTAAGTGCAAAATCATATTTTTATTCAATTCGATTTAAAAGTGAAAGACAATTTTTTGGGTTTTAATTTTTATTTTTCAGATTTCCTTATTAAACGTAGAATGAATCCCTCCTTAGAGAGTTAATGTTAAGCCAGCTTTGGCCATTATTCAATCCATTTGCTGTATAAACACCAATGAAAATATTTCAGGAGTACTAACCAGGTTCCAGACAAAGAGAACGACACTGAGGACCGAGTAGATGGCCCAGAGGGTGAAGAGGACGGTCCTCCGACTGAGCTTGTCCGTGGTGATCTCCCAGCCTTTGGCAATGAGGAGGAGGAAGAGCATGAAGAGACACTGACTTATGAGTCTGATGCAGGTGCCGGTGATCCCGAGCCACGAGGCTCCCCAGCCGTTGAAGGCAAGGATGGTTGTGTCCAACAGACTGCAGAGGATTCCCAGAATCTCCAGCACAAAGCTTGCCGTGAAGATCTTCGTCAGGGTGTGCTGCTGCTTGAGGTAGGCGTACAGCCACAACATGAGCAGCAGGCTGCATAGCACCATCGCAGTCAGGTGGATTTCAAACACGTCGTGCAGCTCGAAGGAGAACTGGTGTTCGAAAGGGTTGAGGTGCTTTGCCCGAGGGTCTCCATTCACCAGCCAGATGTCGTAGTTGATGGTGAGATCCTGTGACTTGTTGAAGTGCCACTCGCACTTGTCTCGTGCATCGCCGCCACGTGAACAGGACACAAGGCTCAGATACCAAAACCTGAAACAATGTACAGAAAGATCAAAGATGAGAATTCAGATTATGCTTATTGATTTACAGCTTCTTGATTCTGTAAAGGTCATGTTTCATGCTAATAATTAATCTTTGACCTTCATTAGGGCCACCCGAGGTCGCCCGAATAATAGATCCATGTAAGGAATTGGCAAAATATTTGTTTCAACGTAAATGTTGACTATCAGATTAGGAAATATAAGAAGGGCCAAAACATTTTAAACTCTATCCATAAACAAAGATAAACAACCACACAGTTATATTGTGCTGAACATTGGTATATATAACTAATAAGGGGGATTTTTAAGTAAATGTTAAAATGACCTTGCTTCGGACACTTTTGACCATGGTTCGGACACTTTTTATATTTCACTTATACGGACTTGTAGTGCTGTAATTCAACCAACAAAAGCTCTGGAAACATGCAATAACATACGACTAACATATTTCACTAAGTGATAAATTCTTAAAAGCTACGGTTTAGGGAGTACGGCGTTTTTGCGTCAAATGCCTACGAAACTGATTGTGACGTCATAATTTTGTAACGACGCATGCGGCAATTTTGGGAGAATTTAACATCGGAAAGCATGCTCTGTACAGATGACAAATTAATTCATGTTTCCGAAAAACCTTGATATTATTGTACATGAACTACCCAATGCGTGTTTTGGAATGTATGAGACCATTTTGATAAATATTTTAAGCTAGGGGTGCATGCGAGAAGATCATGTGCAACTGTCCGAAGTTAGGTCAGAACTGTCCGAACCTCGGGCGATTTCATATTGGCAATAAAAACCGTTATTTTCGGATAATTTACGAACAATTCTGCATTTTAAGATAGAAATCCAAAATAGATATTACTTTTTGATAATTTGGTTTGTTTATATTTACATTATTCAAATTTCTTTTATAATGCAGAGTTTCAAAACATTTGAATTGATACACTGTCCGGACCTCGGTCAGTTTGCCCTACATCTCTTTGTAGAATGCCTTCTTAGATTAATGATGTCATATGATTTATCTTCTAAACAAAGTCCTCATCTATATCATGTATATAACCCATATGGGATGATGGACACATGGAAGTATTTTTCCTGTAAGTCACACGGGATACACATTTTCATGGCATTTGATTTGTTGTTGTGAACCAATGAAATTGAACATTGTGCAGGGAATATTTCATTTATTTGTTGACCCATATTCTACATTTTAATAATGTTTACTTTTTCCATGTAGTTGCCATTCGCCACTTTTCAGATGTGCCGCCACAAAAAAAAAGTGAAGTAAGTCTGCAAAATTGCATAAAAGAAAAGAAATTAGCGATTATTGAATAATTACTACATCAACACCTTACGCTTACAATCACAAAGAAAGCGCATGGTTTCGTTCTATTGTAGTGATGTCATAGACACGAGCGACTTGACGTCACAGTGCAGTCGTCAAAGGTTATGTCACAAGAATTTCTTTTTTTATGCCATCTCGTAGAATTACTTTAGGGTGTCGCTGACCTCTTCAAAACTGTCAAATGTAACCTTTTTAAAAAAACATTATGAAAAAAACAAAAAACAACTTTCAACAACACCTACAGTAACCTTTATTTTTTCACAAGTGACAATTGAGCTGTGAGGAACGTGTCAAGTAATGCATCAGCACATGTGTAGGAATTTGGAGATTTGCCACACTTATCAAATTAAGAAATTAATATAACTCAGGAAATATAATCTGGCATTTATCCTTTGAAATATTTTTCTCTTATTTATCATTTTTCTGTTAAAGATAATGAAAATCAGATGAAAAGAAATCAAAAGAAGCATCTACATCATGAAATTAAAAGATCTAAGTTTGGATCAATAATTTGATCTGGAACACCTCTATATCCTTGGAGTGACTCTATTTGCATTCTTTTTTTCACATAAATTTTGAAAATATGTCTTTCTTGTAAATGCAGTGAATAGTTCAGCATCCGTAAAAGGCCTTGAAGAATTGGAAGTAGCACAACACATGAAATGACAGAGATTTCTCTTGGTTTAAAGAAAATTGTTTAGTGTTGTTTTTTTTCTTCAATCGTTCAATTGACTTTTCAAATGTCCAACAGATCAATATTCCAATCTGTCAAACTGAACTCCCAATGAGACATGTCCCGCAAATAGACCAATGTCTGCAACCCTGGGTCATTTACCTCAGAGTCTATCATGACGGTTGACCCCTTTCCCTAATGTCCTGATACGTTGCTAAATATTATCAAAAAGCATTAATTAGTTATTATTTGTGATTTTGGGATATAAATGTGAAATTTTCATATTAGATCAGAATATGTAGAAATTAGAAAATGTATCAAGAAAAACACTAAATGTCTCTTAAAGACTCTTAAGATTATGGAATGAAGTAGAATATTCTATCATTTTTACTCTATCAATACTAGTACAGCCAGATAATAGCATTTACAAGCAGACATTACAGGTCATGACATGTGTCACCCTTTGTTTATTGGGCTTTCACTCAGCCATAATTGTAATTATTGACGATATCAGGACTAATTATATACATATAACATTAAGCAAGTTAAATACCAAACGAGGAAGGACACATCTGGAAATGTGTGACATGTGGCTCATTTTCTGGTGGGATATTCTTCAAACTATCATTCTATTGATTCACAAACTGTCTGTATTAAATATACATCTGTAATGAGATTGTCAGTACGGTTAATCAACCATTAAGTCTATCAGACTACGGCAAGCTGCTAACCTGCTATTTGTGGAAAAATGTTAAAGTTTGATACACTGACAACATTGTTGATTCAGTTGAACCTTTCAATAAGTGTTGGTTTTGAGTGACTGAGTTATTCTTTAATACCCTACCTCTTGGGCAATATTTGAGGCATAAGCAGCGCCCAAGGTTGAAGAACTCTAACGTAGGGAACCCTATACCTCCCCACCATATCACACTCACTAACATCTGCAACTCTTGTTTTTGCTGTTGAATAAGCCATTAAATTGTTGTCCAAAAGAAGCATCAGAAAATGATATGCATTTCCATCGACCAAACAGAGCATATCAATGACAGCCAACATCTGCAGTCAGGTAACTGTATCATGGATGAAAGTCAACTGCTCATTTCATAGTCATCATTAGCAATTCAACTCGACATTTGGAAACCTAAAGCCGTCTGTTTCAATAAATTGTATCAAAGTTCAAGCCATTTTGACCAGAGCATTTAAGACAGTAAAAACCTCATTTCATATATTCAATCTCCTAATAATAATCCTATTTGAATATCAAGCAGGTTTTCTCATCAGCAGAATTTACATTTGACTGGTCGAGCATCTTTTGATCTAACTTAGGGCATATTTTTGTCTTACTTCATTTCATAACCGTAGTTAACCGGAGTATGCACTCTAACTTCTAAATGAGACTATAAATGATTTTGTTGGGATCACATACGCTCACTTTTATCAATCAAATCTTAACAGATATGACCATCGGCATTGCAGTAGTAAAGGTATCCTACTCAAAAGACTCCAGGACATTCTTTTAGAACGACGTTGATCAATGGTTTTTATTTTGTGAAAAAGTACTTGTTTCTGAAAATTCACATTTTCTGCTAACAGGTTGAAAATTGAGACAAGATAAGTGTATACCAGTATATTTTGGATTTTCAATCATTACTGTGTTTCAATAACAGCATGTCTTATACTGTATATTTATCAGCATTCAATTTAATATGATAATGTATAAAATATATCAAGTATTTTGTCAGTTTAATAAGGTTCAACAAGCTATTAAAGGTCTGTGTTTTAAGGAAATGTTTAAAAAAATGTAACAGTATTCCCATGACCGTAATAAAATCTTTATTTCCAGTATCACATATCTTTTATTGGGAAAGAATTAAAGAAAACAAATGGATGTCGGCTTTAGCCTGCCATTTTAATTTTTGGCATGAAATGAAAAAAAACCCCATTTATAATTATATTAATTTTACAATAAAAAAAGATGAAATACATGTATTATCTTTTTTTATTGATACCTTGAAAATGTGATTTGTTATTACACCTTATGTTGATAGATAACCAACAGATTTACTAATGATATATGAAGATACCAATCAGCAGAGGCTTGTCATTCCCAAGATAGGCTTTAGCGCCAATGAGTGTCATTTTGACATGATGCAGGCTTTTTCTTTGTCAAATTGTAAAATCTTAAGCATCCAAAATGTTAAACATACCAACTTGCTAATGTGAAATAATCATGTATTGATGATTTATGCATTATTTCCCCTAACATTTTTTTTCTACAAAAAAATACCTAAACATTACCCTCCCTTTACACTCTCAATGGATTACCAGTTCACTCTTCAGATGCCACACAAAGTGTTGTTTGCACATACATATGATTATGATGTGAAAACAACATAGGTAATTATGTTTTCAAATTTTTGGTAGTCACATTTATTTATATATATAAGAGTCTTGTAAGATTAACAAAGCAGTGATTTACAAAATAGTATAATGTTAAAAGGCTTTGCACACAAGTCTTGCAAAGTTATTCCAGAAATACACTCTCTGATAACCAAATGTTATCTTTTCATAAATGATACTGATTACATATCTTATAGTCTTATCAGCTTCCAGTCTACTATCTTGTTTTTTCGTATCGGGTGAAAACAAGACCTGTTCTAGTTTATACAATAGCTTCATTTATTAAGTATTTCTGTAATCGCCCAGTAACAGGTCTGAGGTCTGTCATATCAGTACAACACGACGTTGAGGGCCAATACAACAGACCGTCATGCCTGTTTTTCGGCCATTACAGAAATCAGGGTTCGATTTCGTTTTTTTTCATACACTGCACATAGTGCAGCTTGCCAATTAGAATTGACTGCACCATCACAAAACTGGCTGCACCAATTTTGTAGCAGAAAACAGAGACGGAACTACATGAATCTGTATTCGTAACGAAAGTAGCCTCATCAGATTTAATGTACAAGTTTTACTGTATATGTTTTATATTAACTTGGTACTAAACGTTAACAGATCCATGTCAATGGTAAACGCTTAACCTACACAAGTCCTTACGTTTGAAAGATGAATAACAGTAGATATTATAGTCGATCTTGTTTATAAAGAAATCGCGCAACTGAATATGAATTTTTCAATGTTCAATTCGGTAAATATGATCAACGGAATAAGAACCAAAATGAAATATCAAAGATAATATTGATGAGAACATTTATGAGATATCAATTGATCGTAACATATTGTCTAAGGAAACCTACCTTTCATTTATTAAGAATCAAACTTTGAAAGTTTGAGCGCTCCCACCAAAACACGGGAAATAAAATGCCCTGTGATTTGGTACATGAGTGTATAAAGCATTATGATTGGCTTAAATCAGCTGATCTTCCCGAGAGGGCCAATCACATACGGTGTTTTATTTCGATTCTATTTGTAGACATGAAACACATCGGTAACTACTTGCCGTGTGATATGAATTTACGAGTGTAAATAAATTATACATTATGGACCGTAGTAACATTTTTTACATCATAACAAGAATAATTATGTTAGGCTAATAATCATTAGGTTTTAACTTCCAAACACGTTATATCTTGAAAGTTTTATAAAATAATGGTCCAAATTACGGTGCGCGACAGATCGCTCAGTAGCTTTTTTATGAGGGGCGATTTGATTTTTTAAAATGTGAATCGCGCGATCGCGCTAGATTGTAAAGATCGTTAGCAGCTATTTTAAGATCTTGAGACCATGCTGGCCGAAGAATTACGAAAAGCAAACGATAGTATTTGATGGGTCCTTATTTTCGTCTTTAATTTCCGTATTGAAAATTAAACAGTGAAACGTGATTACATTGGCTATCAATCCATGCAGCGCGCACCATATATGGAAGTACTATAACAGGAAGTAAACACGGTAAATAAATACGACGAGACAGTCGCATTATTGTCGACAAATCTATTTAAATTTTATGTTTGCTATAATTGTCATGCATTGCTAAAAACAATTTACTGCACGATGTGCAGTCTTGTCACACATGTAGGCTACACAGATCAATGTTAGGTTGTTCCTGTGCAGTTTGATTAACGTGAAATGGAACCCTGGAAATACATAATTATTGACAATTTTATTAAACAACCTCCTAATATCTTACTTGCACCATTGTATAGAGTTCATTCTCATAAAAATCAAATCATTTATGAGTTGGGTTTGGGAAAGGTAAGGGCCATGGGCCATTTTGCACATAGGATGAAAAAATGGCCCATTAGAAATTTTACCATTGATGCAAAGGGGAAAGGCCCATTTAAAATTCTGAAGATGACTTAAAGCCCTAAAAATGGCCCCTTCTAAAAGGTGTCTTTCCCAATCTCCGAATGAGTTTAATAAACTGATGAAACTGATAAAACCTCTGAATCAATAATTTGGCTTCATCTCTATTCAAGTGTCTTCGCATACTCCCATGGTCCAGTTTGTCTCTTTAACGACCCTGGTTTTCCTTTATTGGCACAGTTTACCCATATTCACCCAATTGCTGAATCATATGGTTTAGTTGTAAAGATCAAGTGCCATAAAATTTATAGATATTTGATAATGAGTCTTACAAGTCAAAAAAGGTAAAATATATGTATACTATTGATTGGCAATCAACAAATTTTACAAAAAAAAAGAAAGATTAAAGACTTACGGGCAGTGACTTAAGTAACTTAAGTAAGTAATTTAGTAACTAACAAATTTAGCATAAAGTTTTTCTGCACTCATAACCCTATTCATGAATGGCTTCTTTTCTCAATATTTTCTTTTTCTGTCAAATCGTCTTAAACAACTAAAATTATAACCCAAAAGATAGGAATATGTTTTAAGTGGATTGAGGAATGATCTTTTTTTAGTGACAAATGTGTTGAAAAAGGGGAATGTACCCCCCTGGAATCCATTTCCACCAATAATATCCCAATATAACCTTTTCTTTTTGTTATACGGCTAAGGTCATATATGCATCCTCAGTGACACAAAAATCTTTTGTTAAGATAATTCTTAGGCCAAATCTTGATAACTAGAACATTATTCATACATGATAGAGTCTATGAAACAAGGCCTGTTCAATGGACCAACAGCCCAGAAGTTGGTGACTTTTGGTTGATGCTTGTATCTTTTCATATTTTTTTTTCAGCTTTAAATTAAATTTGAAAGAATATCACTTTGGGGATGGCTATTTTTCACGCTTATTTCATACACTGTATGACAGCCTAGCTTGAAACTTCTACATTCAAAACGTTTGCTTATAATTATAAATGAAAGTAGTGTCAGCTAAACAGAAGCATGGATTGATCTAAGAATATCTTGCTTGCTATGTTTCATATTTAGGAATAGTTTATTAAATCTTAATATCTACAAACCTTGGCCTCTCTTTATCTCTCACTTTGTAAGTGAACTGAAATCCTGGCACAACATTGGTGGGTTCATCTTCATCAATACACAACTTGCCATGACCACACGGGATTCGGCGCAGAAAATCTATTCTTCCACTTGGATTGCAAACAGGATCAAATGCTATTGTGTCGATCTTTTTAAACATCTTTGGGCATGCAGTGTCCCATGGCAACGTCCGATAAGTGTAGAATTCTTTGAAATATTCACTGTCAACCACTACAAGTGTTATGTCTGATGTAGTGTTTGTGTCTGTCGTAATATTTCCATAGATATAACCTTGAGTTCGTTCCAAATCGGGCACAGTTGCCTTCTGAAATCCAAACTTTGTTAAAAAGAGGAAGAAACCTTTCGATTTCCATGTTCCCTTCAAATGCAGACAGTCAGAACCTGGCCACAAAAGAGCTATCAAGACAATGTTGAAATAACATAAAAGTTCCATATCTGACAGGAATAAGACTTTGACGTTTGATTACACATAATTAGTTTGTAAGACATGCATATTTTCACACATTATGTTTTCCACATGAGCCGTCAAACTGTCGCCGCCATCTTTATCGGTAGCGGTCATGTGACATTAACTTCCGGTGTAAAACGACTCATTCACCTAGACTTGCTTAGGCACTAAGGTCGATAATACCGACATGAAAATTCATAATCTTACACATAACACATGCATTCATAAAATTTTTCATGACGATATTTTATTATGGCAACTCAATAGCATTTAGGCGATAAGCAATATAGCAGAAAAGTAAATAGAAATATTACAAACTTATTTGTTACTTGATACAATATTAGAATAGGTCGATCATCTCAAACAAGAACGGAGATTCTTCAGCATAACAGTATGTTACAGTTATATTTCGCAATTTCAAAAGTTTAAAAACCACTAATGTAAATTTAAAATCATTGTAAGTCAAGACCTTTTTGAATGAATAAATTTGAATATATTTTTTCGTTTTGTCCATGAAATACTAAAACATAACATAATTTAGAGCCCTGTAGTTTTATGTTTATTTTCCGAATATTGACAGTCGCGAAATAAGTGCAAATACTTAAACTACTGATAAACAGTATCCGCATTCCGTGTACCACACATATCTCGACAAAGTACGGATGCAGGGCGCATGTGGAGCTTCTACTTCCCTGGTGTGACATATCGCAGTAAGTACAAATTAAACGACTTCTATTTGATAAAACAATATGAAAATGAAAGAAGTTACGTAAACCAAAATTGATTTTCCAACATCATATTTTATATATGAATAAGATTTTTAACTTTATCCCTGAATGAATTTAGTGTATAGCATAAAGTTAGCTAGTATATAAATACATTTTAAAATATATACACATGTATTATTTCGGGGCGACATTGAAATCAGAATAACTCAAAGTTTTGGGATTGTAAGAAAAGTCTAGGAAATAACAAAATTGCAAAGATATAGTTTTCATTTACATCGCTGACCGAATTGCCTCAACCACTTCCAATAATAAGAACTTTGATATCATAGGCTCGTTCATCCCCGGACATACTTCTCGACCTGAGAGCTGAAGCGTGGATGCCCAAACTAAAAATTTGTACTGTTGACCAAACAGTACAGATTGGTTCCTAAAAAGTACTACTATTGATGCAGTGTGATCGCTTTGCGGGGATGGTCTTGAAAATGAATATCACACCTCATTAATTTTCCCAGTATACACCTCCTTTAGAGACAAATATATACCAGTGTATTTTTATAAGTATCCATCTAACCAAACTTTAATCCAGCCAAAACCCTTTTGTTATAAACAAGCTATCGTTTTATGTAAAAAAATGTGTTCAATGTTCGTAATGCATATCTTGCGCTTTTGTAACAAACTATCGACGAATGTACTTATGTATATGTACTTATGTATATGTACTATCGGTCTCATAGGCCATCATCTACGTAATAAAGTGTCTGAGTCTAAGTCTGAGGTTCCTATAGTAAATCTTCTTTGGCATTTATTTAATAATTTGGAACACTAAATTTTGAACGAAAACATTCATTGCCTATAATCAAACTTTGTTACGCCATGATAAGTCTTTTTTAAACTCCGAGATGAAGATCAATTGACTAGATATAGCACAGCGTTTCACTGCTAAACGAATTGTGATCTCACTGCGCTCACAGGAATTCTATATCTTATGTAAATTAATTATCAATCTTACAGTCATTAATTAGCTATGGGTTTTTTGGTAACGGAAATATGAAATATTTGTTAAAATTTCAACTTATTCATTATATTATTTTTTTCTATGTTTTCTTTAACGATTGCTTTAATATTACTGTCTACACATGAATAGTTTCTTAAACATTTTTCTTAAAGGAAGCGATGAATATGAAACCCCCAAAACCATTCTATTTTCAAAGAATCATTTAATCAGTGAAAGCCTTGTATGGAAAGGGTGCAATGTACGATTTCAAACAGTGTTGCATGCAGTCTTTACTTAACACATTGAAAACATGATGCATTAAAAATGACTTTTGATTTTAAAAAAACCCCTTAATGTACACAGTTCCAAGGTTAGTTCCAGTCATTGTTCTGACATTAATTCGGTTATCATCACTTAAGGTTATTTAAAATCTGGTATCATCACTTGCATTTAGTTTCAATCGGATGTTCCCACACCAAGTGTTTCGGGTCAGGTAGCATCACTATTTGTTAATTTCAGTAGGTTATAATATAATAAATATAATGATATCCGGTTAGTTCAAATCATGTACTGCACGTTAGGCTTAGTTTAGAAGTCTTCTTTTGCAACAAATGTATATAATTAGAACTTATTAAAAATTTGCCAACGTTTGAGGCATGTTTTGGGGGTGAGAGATCTGAAATTTGAGGGATGCGGACATAAAATCGTTCTACACAACCTCTACCTTGCATGGAAAATCTAGAAAAAAAAACAAATTAAGCACATTATTTTGAATTATAGTAAGGTTATGGAACTGATGGGGAGAGAAATTAATTGACTTTGACTTGAAGATGAATGAAGTGACCAGAAAAGGAATAATTGCGGACCGGAGCTCTAAGCGTTTCAGTTCATGTGTTGTTATCTCAAATAGGTTATTTTACGAAATATGAGGACATAAGCACTCACTTTGGCGTTCTTTCGATGCTATGAAATACTTATTTATTTATCTAAAAGTTATCAGATATCACTGCATGGGTTATACTTACAGATTATACTAAACAATTTATCTTCATATTTACATTGTGTTTGGACCTGCTTGATAAACCTCTTGAGACATTTGACGTTGAAATGAGACTTACAATGAGCCTTTTGGTTTTTTTATGACTATCATTTTTCACATCATTCAAACACAAACACAAACTCAAAATGAAAACGTATGTTTGTTGACGTGCTTAGTTCATCTATCTAGGAAAAACTACAAGTTGATCCCTAAGTATACTAATGCTTTATATCTAACCGCCGTTCATTATGTTGCCATGGCAACGTACGCTGATGAGATTTTGCATATTTCTTATAACTAATATTTTCTTCCTCTACAAAAACACTAATTCCTCGAATAAGACCATGTCAAAATAGTACTGCTTGAATACATTGTTCATCTGAGAATGAACTGAAATTCACCATAAAAGTATATGATATACCTGGCGTGAAAATCTAACCAATAATTAATGTTGCCACGGAAACGTATGCTGCATTTGTCGCATATTCGGTTTCGCCCAGACATTCAATATCCGATGCGGACGATGCAGTCGTCATATACCGGATTGGAATGAGATCGCATAGCTTGTGTCCACCGGTGTGGATCCTCACTATACCGTGCGGGATATAGATCTTCATTTTTGCTAGGGACAATAAAAATATCCTCATTGTGCCGGACATACTCAATTTCCCATATGTAAACCGATGGAATACTTTTTTGGAAGAAATTTAGATAACATGTTATTTGTGAAATAATATAAGGGCTGGATACTACACCGAGTTAGTAAACTAAAAGGTCTATTTCATTTATGTACATGATGTTTGATATATTTGATGAGTCAATTACATATTCTCTTTAAATCACCTATTTTATGTAGATTGTTATACATGCATACATGACAATGGTGGAAAGGGCTATGTTGCTCCTTACGGACCTAGGTACACGACTGAAGGTCTGCCATAATAAATCAGATACACTCCTTAGCCTACTGACCGATCTCGTCAAATTCAGGCATCACCAGGACCGTTCTGACACACGAGACCAGTGACCAGTACACTAACACACGTTTTCCTTTATCAGATTAGAAAGATTTTAAACTCTAGACATAATGGGTTAGGAGCTAGACTGCATCAAAAGGCTTTAATTGTTGTACATAGTCATAAGGCAGCCTTAATTATATATCCTCAATAGATGTAAATGGACTTACGAACAGGGAAATTGTCCTTAAGCAAAATTGTATAACTTTGCATAATATTAGACTGACAAACGGTCATTGAAAAAAACCCAATGAGTTTGAAATATTTATCAATAATAGATGTGACCATTTGATGTTTGATAGCAACCTTTATAAAGCATTGTATTTGCATTATAAAGCATTATATTTGCATTATAAAGCATTATATTTGCTTTATAAAGCATTATCAAAAAATAAACGATTATATCATTCAGTACTGATTTCATTGCTTCCCAAGCGAAGACAAAATATGATATTTAACAGAATTGACTACCATTTTTAGATCGATCATTATAGACATATCACATTGTTGTGTGATGTTGTATGAAGTATCGCTAACACGAGAGGGCAGGTACGTACTTCACAATGTTGTTGTTTCGCATACAGTCTGATAACTGTCGTTACGTTACATCTAGAGTTGTAATTGTTTTGTCATATACATTCCTCAGACGACATAAAAAATATAATTGCAAGTACAGGGGTTTCCTTTTTGTTTAAATATCCTTTCTTTGAAATGTTATTTTTTTTCCCTTAGCTATGGAGGTTTGGTTTTTAGTAAATAGTTTGGGATTAATCGTGCTTCTACCATCAACATAGAGTGTAAGCTGAATTTTCTCTAACTGGGACAGTTCATTAGTGTAGTAGTACCAATAACTAAATAATGAAAAAATGTTTGCAAATAGTTTTAAATTATAAACGAGATAGTCTGTAGTTATAACTACGATTGCATTTTATCATTGAGCTAATCTTAGATTGACTGGTGTCTTCGTGCCGGCTTTTTACAAGATGTAAGTAAACTTATGACTAGAAGTTATTAAACTTACTAAAGAGGGGTGTTACAGAGGGGGTCCTTGTAACTGATTTGCCACCTTTTTTAGCTTTACGCCATTGACCTTTATGTTTCGAGATTTAAGACACCTTTTATAATTTTAGAGGGTCATATCTGTCCACAATTGAACAAATGGCAAGTGACATGATCGCCAATGGAGAACATGTACACTGACTGAATTGTAGTGAGACCTGAAAGAGTAAATGTCGTCTTATCAAAATTCTTTTGCAGAAAGCGAGTTGAAATGTATATATTTATTTATCATCAAAAAAGCATTGCGATGCAATTTAGGCAATCGTCATATGATAAATAGCACATGTATCGACGATAAGAGCAGCTGATATTTATTGTATGAATAATGTTCATAAATATTTACAAAACAAAACAATTTACACTTCCCATAAAGCCTAATATTTTTGACAAAATGTGACCATATGTTGACGTGAAGCGGCCTCTGATCACTGTTGGTGTATTAGCACTGAGACCGCCATGCAGTCAGTGCTGGTCGGATATCGATCGGCTCAAGACTCCAACACTGGCCTTTAAATTCTTTCAATCGAGATGAGCACAAAGCAAAATCATGATACTTGATAGCAGTTGGAACTTTTATCCAAAGCATCAAAGACTCTGGTTTCTGTGGAAAGACGAAAACAGATTCGCCACATGGTCTATCAGTATCACACAGAGCTCTCTTTAGTGCTTGTCCACAGTAATGGCGGAAAGGTCACGTGATGCCAGTTCTGGCAGCATCGCGGAGAGCCGGTCGAGGGGTGTCCAGTGAGAGGTCAGTGAAGATATCGATGTTTGTGAGAAGAGCGGGAGGGTCAATGACGTGCGGCTTCTTCAACCACCCTGCATGTGTGTTCATACAGACTCCAAATCTCCGCTTTACCTGAACATCTGATGTGACTGTCTTGAATAAGGTCGTAGTCCACTCCAGATGTGAGTGAAGCTCATGAGGTAGGTAAGGAGATACATGCAGGTGTTTTGGTGAGTGCGCGCTTCCACTGTACACGCCTAGATCCCTCTCTCCAATCATCTCTGTAGACACGCCAATTAGTAATCACCCCACATAATTATGCAGGGGAATGCAAATTCGTTATAATTAGATAGCTAGAATGGCACCCTCTGTTTGATCTTTATTTGACTTTGATGTATGCCAACATACTGCATATACTAAGATAAAAAAAAGCATCTCAAATATTCATAAGCAAATGCCAAATATATCACAATTAATAACTTTCAATGAAAATTGAAAACAGCTTTCGCAATGTGCACAAGTCTCATTCATATAAGTACTATGAATATAACTCCAATCCGTCGTTTTGTCTACTTGATATTAAGTTTATATACTTCCAAATTAAGTTGGCATTGTCCGGTTTTCGATCAGAATACCTTGCACCTTTATGTTGTCTATGTACTGAACGATTAGTATTTAAATGATACAGTACGCAATGCTTCTCGATAAAATTACAACATTGATAATGACTCCCTTTAATGGGCATGTAGTATTAATTCTCCAGCATGCCAATAGGGGTAGCTCAAGTCACATCCTCCTACGTTATTTATTGTTTTGATTCGAGCACTTTCTAAGGATACGGTAGATTACCCTAGCGGCATCAATTTATAACACAAACTATCTGAGTTTTAATTTAACCAAAGAAAACACACCCTGTACGGAAAGCATTCAATTGCACATGTAATTTTTATTACATCCAACCAGGTGTCTATTTCTAGCCAAGACACTGCACGAGCAACCTCTGTGGGAATAATATTATGTCTTGGAACCTGGAATGGTAAAGGCAGCATGTCCTCTTTCAAACCGTGGCTACCTGGGTACGTTACTCCAATGCATGTTATTGCCCAATAACAATAACAATAACTCACTCACTCACTCACTCCAATGCATGTATTAAGCAGGCTCGGTTTGATATATGCCATCTACTACAAATCAAAACATGTCCCTCCTCTTCAGATTGTAGATGACAGTTGAACCAAAAACCAAGAACTTTAGTCTAGTAGGCAGTCCATTCATCATCGGGCCTATAAGGCAAGATTGGCCTTTCGCACATCCGGCGTCGTGTGTCGACTGTGAATGTTACGCAATTTCGACTTGATTTTGGTTAGAAGTTCCTTGTATGGGGTTAACAAGGCTTGTAGATTTGCTCCTGACCCCCATCCCCTTGAATAAATGCTTCAGAATGTTTTTCAAACAATTAAACAACTTGACCTCCAAAACTAATTGACAATACAGAATAACTTGTTTTGCGGAGAATTAAGTTTAGAGATTTGTTCTTGACCCCTTCAAAGATGGTGTCATTTACCCCTGCATGGCTTTAAATTGAAATAGTCTTTATCACTGGCTATTTTAGACCTTGATGCCAACCAATAAAAATTCGTGTTTGAGTACAGCGCCATCTTCGGGCGGATATGATTCTCTTAGGATTTCTCAATTGGCTGTCGCGATCCGTCGCAGTAGCCTTGACGACAAGCACTGAAAAGTAAGGGTAATGCAGCAAGACCTATCCTTTTCAAGTCAGTGGGGTTCGCGAAATTATAGGCCATGCATGGGAAGATGAAATGGCGTTTGCAGGGTGTCCTTCAAACAAAATAAGCTGAAAATTTGGGAATATCATTCTTGTAGGATGGAGACTAAGATTCATATATTTCATCACTCTCATAAGTAGAAGTATGGCAGGGGTGCCAATAATAATGGTTTCCCCTTTCAGTACTATAACAACATGTTTAGTTCTATCATGATGTCCCGGTATTCAACCTTCCAAAAAGGCATATTCTTACATCCTGCTTCATGACTGTGTATATAAGGGAGCCTTTTATACAGTCTAGGTCCACATTCAGCAAGTCTAGATTAGGAGCCCAAAGAAAAAAAATATTATGGATGAAGGAACAGTAAATTATCAAAATTGATCATACACTAAATTCTAGTCTATTACATCTGTAGCATAATCAATAATCAAAATATAACCCTTCTAAATGATATCCTTTGTCTATACAATACTGCAACAGCTGGCTAAATTTCGTCAAGCCTGTTGGAAAACATGCTAATTAAACTAACTAGATTGTGGGAGGAGAATGATTGGGGGGGGGGGGGGGGGGGGGGGGGGGGGGTCAGTGACAATGAGTGAAATGAGTGAGATTGGTGGGGTGAGGGGAGGGGGTGGGGGTAGAGATTATGAGTAAGGGGAGAAGTGTTCCTTTCTGCTTATATTGTTGGAGGGAGGGGTAGAGACACTGAGTAAGATTGGAGGGGGAGGGGGTGCCTGGTTATTTAAAAGCAGCCAAGGATAGTGACAAGATTGGTATGGATTGCGGTGTGGAAGGGGTTGCCTGCTTCTATGTTGGGAGGGAGGGGTAGAGACACTGAGTAAGATTGGTGGAGGTAGGGGGTACCTGCTTATATGTTGGGTGGGGTGGGGTGGGGGTAGACACAGACGGAATGAAGATTGGAGGTGGTGGTTAGAAATGATATTTTGCCTTTTTCATGCATCGGTGATACTGTTTTTCCTTCAATTAGTGCCATTTATATAAAATATATCATTATATTAATTGCTCCACTGCCCAAACCAGTCATTAAGGACTCTTAACTGCACAGCCACTACCTGTGAAAATATCTATCAAACCGTCTTACACTCCATTGCTCTTCTATAATAACTGCGAGATATAAACATGAAATGTTCGCCATCAGGTGAGGAAATTAACATATGTATGTCCCGAATCAAGATAGATATGCAATCTGATCGTTTATTGCCTATACCCGGCTACCCAGGGATTTGCCTATCGTATTACCTCTAAGTCTTGTCATTTAGGCATGTATTTCTGTTAGCGACGTCTGATCCTGTTTAAATCGTATCGTCAGCGGCAGGTAAGTAAAATAAATGATTTGTTAGATCATTCGTTTGATATGAAACGCTATCTAATGAATCAGTTAAATTTAGACTAGGTCCATACTGTATTCTTTCTCTCTTAGAGGACTAGTTAAATACTAGAATTGACGGCCACGGTCAAAATTTAGTATAGGATACGTTTTTGAAAACTATCGGTAATGCCGACTTGGCTGTTATCACTGATGTTACAGGCTAGAGTGATGTTTTTTTCCCAAAAGGAATTGTTTTTAAACGCACTAGTGCACACCAATATTTCGTAAACACGACGAATGCACAGATACTGCATATCTCTCGATATTACTCAAGATCCTCACTCAAGTAATCTACCTCGTAAGTTATTTAAAAAATATTTACGTATTCAGGTAGTAGTTGCTTTTTAAAAACCGGAAGTATTTAATGCAACGTAACTTTAAATCCGCATGAACTACGATATTGGAAATATTAAGATTTTGCTTATAACCAAAAAAGCGGAAACGGCAGCCGCTTTTGTCAATATAATAGCAATGCTAATGCTGTGTTATTAAATAGGTTTATTTACGACATTGCTTTGATAAAACATAACTCATTCTTTGTTCTCAGTTCACAGTTTAGGTAAATTCAACAGCTGCACAAAATACTAGTACAGCCTCGTTCAACTGTCTTTAATTCATCCGTTTTGTGCACAGCTAACCATAGATTTTTTATATGTCCAAGCCGACAGCGGCTGTCCAAAATTATTTTATTGTTGATTGCAGGTCAATTGTAAAGAATTTTAAGTATTTCATTGTATAAATAGAAAGCTTAAGTAAACGCATAAGCCCTCTTAAACCTTAAAATACCAATTTAAACCGTAAAAGCGTGCACTAGTGCCTTTAATGTGCAAGTTACATTCATGGTTACAGAGATTGTTATGAGAAGTTTCACCGATCGTTAACAACTATCTATGCAAACAAACGGAAACCTTTCCCACCTGTCCATGGTATATATAACATTACATATATATATATATATATGTATGTATTCAGTTATTCATCTATGACAAATTTCATTCTTTCCTGAACACTAAAGTAACTTGTTTTCAGGGTTACGTCATTTTTCTTGACCTAAATACGTACCGACGCAGTTAAATAAACAAAAACAATTGTAATAATTTAAGATATATCCTTTATGCATACGTACATGTATTTTAGCCGGGAACGAGTTTCGACCCGTTTACCTCAAGTAGAGGAAAACACAATGATTTTAATTTCGCACTCTCCATGGGAGCTTGTCTTCAGAAGTTGCTTTATTGCTAGCTGTATAGCCCATTAAATCCTCGAAGTCTTAAGGTAGATTGAACAATAAATTGTAATAATTACCTTAGCTCGACCATGTCCACCCTTCTAACCCTCTGTTGACTCAAATTCTTAAACTTGTTATGCTAAGATGCTTAAATTTTTTGAGACTAAAACCAAGATTAGTGATTTTCATTGTCATCCATTTAAAATATGTGCGTAGAGGGATCAATATTTAGAGTATTCATATTGGTCTGAAACCAAAACAAGCCAACTTTTATCTCTGTAGCGTTAATGATCAAGATTAAATTTATTTTTGATTCACATTCACTAACTTAGTGTTCCTCTCTGTCCTCTCAGCGTGTAACCTAAAGTGAACCTCGGTGTGAACCCTGTATATTGTTGGTCTGGAGCACGGCTCTGGCTTGAGTATTGCATAGTGTATTGCTTCCGGATATGTACAGATACAGATGTACATATAGTACACTGAGGCAAGAACTATAAAATGTAAAAGGTTTGGAGGAATAGGGTCATATCAAAGGTCAGGGAGCGGGGTAGTTGGGTGACTAACCGGGTAGTGATTCTCAATATGTAAATGCATTAATATTATTTAGAGCTTATGTGCTTTTGTGAGAGGTGGCTCTTCGAATTAATTTGAACTAATCTTAAAAGAAAATCTCACAACATATAAATAAATTTGTCACTACTTCAAGATAAACCATGATAAATGCTATCTAGAAATTCCTTATAGGTTGTTAAGCATATCTTGTTAAAGTCCTTAAGATTAGTTCAGAATGTCTTGTTATTGGACATACAAGCCTTGAACCACAGATGTAACGATTGATGCAATTCCTAATGAGTTGCAAAGTCCATGGCTTTTTTTAGCCTTAGGTTTTTAGAAAAGGATATTCAAAAGGGAGATTCAATGATACGCTTTAATACATACTTGCGTATATCATATTTCGATTGAGGTTTAAGTGTAGTTGAAATGATCCATTTAAAGAGTGTAATTACCTAAACTTTACACTTTAAGGAAAAGCGAATGCACTCTAATAAATATTCAAAATAATTAAATCGATAGTTTTTTTGTTGTAATAAGTAGACAGTACATGCATCGTTCGCAACATCTCTTCTTTGTCTTATGGAAGAAGTTTGGCCTGTAAAGTGATAAATGCACTTTGATTCATACACAAAGTAATTTATCTGACTGTTCGGTGTAAATATCATCAAGTATCGCACCGTTCTCCTGCACGTCCTGCATATAACTTATATAAGAGGTTTAGTCTTGCACAAGGGATATAAAAAGCCAGGTTGTCATATTAACGACTACGGTTGATTTTATAACCCATATCCAGTTGACTCTGATAAAGCATACGGGTGAAACGTTGAGCGGGTAGAGGCCAGATATAGGACATACAACGTACAACGTGTACGGGAGATAAGCTTTAAATGGGGTCAGGGTATGACCAGGCATCTTCAAGAGACTGTCAACGCATATTGGAGGTCAGTGTTCAGGATATGTGATATTTGCATCATCTTGAGATTTGTCTTAACATTATACAAAACCCGAGAGCTATTGTCTATATCGTGGTAATGCTTAATTTCTAAAAAATGTTATAATTTGTTCATTGCACTCTCAAACAAATGGTGTGAAAATTATTCAAACAATTTCCGCCATTCAGGCTTATGCCTCCGTTTCAATCTCCATGTATATATCAGAACACGTTTGTTCTGATCCCGTCCGTAGATTCACGTTTTCTCTTGAGTGAAAAACTTACATGGGCCCTACACAAGATGTGACAATGAGAAGATAAACAATGTTTGTAGTGTAAATAGAGGCCATTGTAAGTCCTAACTATTATACGCGTGGGTTAACGGTTTGATTAGACTGACATCCACCCTCTCAAACTCGTGACGTTGAATTTATTTATTCATGAATATTTTAATTAGATATGAAAACACAAGTTTAGTATCTGTCTTTGAGTAAAGAGTAGGACTAAGCCTGCGTACAATGCTGTCAGTTTGGGAACAGTTCCTAAAAAAAGGCTTCATATTGGCGGGGCGCTTTGGGTTTTGAACCTAGCAAATTACCATTTGTGACTGAAAACAACTATGGATGAATAAATAATAATATTGAAAACATTAACTAATGCCAAATTTCAGAAACACAGATTATTTGATGTTTCGAATGTAACTGAAGCACTCGTAAAATAAATCCAATCACGTCTTCCGTGGTTATGTTACGGCTGTATATCAATAAAACAAAATATCTTTAAAAATTGATAAAAACGATGATTTTTTAATTTTGTTAATAGTAACCTTTACGTTTGTTAGCCCTCTTACGTCGTGATTTTTAGTCTTTTTGAATCTTTAGTTCAAAGACGAGTCTTAAATATCTTGTGTGAATATATTCATCAATTAGTTAATTTCAGCAAATAGTGTTGAACAAGATTTAACATGACACTGCAAATAACCCGAAGTGTCAATTTAAATGTTATTTAAAATATTTGACTTCAGAATCAAGAAAGACTGAGCTACAGAGCGAATAGGCCTTTCGATTCCCTCCTATTTATAATATATTAATTGACACTTTTTGATTTCGATATTTCATTGTGGAAAATATTCTCTAAAATTTGTTACAGGCATTTCAATCAACTTTATTAGTAAAGTGTGTGCCCGAGTGAAATTAAGTAGCTAATTTACCAAGAACTTTATACCAAGAACATCATTAGTGAATTGCTAGGACTAAAAGACCAGATATCTTGCAATTGACTTAATTTGGATACTTTAACGTATGCCAAAACGCGATGATGAAACACCTGACCCCAATGTCTTTGTTTCAGGGCAAAAATGGTGGCCAGGTTGATAACTAATACAACCCTGACGGTTTCTGATTGCAGATGCCGACTCGTGCTCAAGATGTACCTCGATGGAAATCTTTCACAAGGCACGTGCTCGGTGTGACCACCGGAAGTCGTCCAGGATAAGATGGCACTTAAAATTGCTAGCGTGAAGGTGAGGCGTCACAATCGGGTACTTCTACTGGTGTCCACTGTCCATTTCCTCGTTGTGTTACCGGTGATCAGTTACTTCCTGCCCTTCCCCCTGTACTCGACGTACTCCAGGGTAATCACCAATACCACAAATGCTCTTAACAGAGCTAAAGCAATGAACCGTCACAGAGTTGAAGAGGCAAAGGAATATTTCAGAAAATCGAACGCGACGATGTCACAAAAGTATTACACTGAACTAAAAGAATCGGGAGACATTCACGTTGCAGTGGCTATTGTGACGGTGAATCGAAGCAGACGCAACACAGAACTGAAGGAGAACCTAGGATACCTCGCCCAGTCCAGTGTTGCTATTGATAGGTTTGCCAAGAGTGAGGAGTTTAGGAATAAAACTTTCGTGTTTGTGTGTAATGTTGATTCCAAGCCATACGACCACAAAGGGGCGCAGTTCTTACAGCGTTATCTTCCCTACACCTCTAGATACGGGTTCTCCAACTTCCACTCAAGTATTCCCCTGCTGCCTGGTTCTAAGTACTCGTACCGACGAAAAAAGCATAAATCTTCGTACGACAAGGAGACGTATGACTACATGTATTGTCTTCACGTTGCGCACTCCCTACATCCCAGCTATATACTCATGGTGGAGGACGACGCTATAGCACACAAACACTTACCTAATGTTCTCAAGTACACACTAGAGAAACATTTAAGATCTAAGGAACGCTTCGCATACTTGAAATTATATTACCCCATAAAATGGCAAGGGTACTCCTTCGAAGTGCTTTCTCTTCTGGAGCTTGTTAGCTTAGGTCTGGTAGGGGGCGGGATCACCTCGACCCTCCTGTGCGCGTGTGTTTGTGTTGCCCGAGACAGATCTCTGCCTTCTCAGTCCAAGGTCTGGCACTTCCTGCTTGGTTTTCTTATGGTGGTGCTAAGTGCAGAGCTGCTCGGGCGACAGAACGTGCTTGAGATGAGACGTGCGTCCCCCCAGTTGTATCAGTTACGCCCCTCCCCTGGCTGCTGCACCCCTGCCATGCTGTACCCCCAGGAGGTGGTGCCGTCCCTCCTCAAGCACCTCCACTCCGTCCCCACCAACACCCACACCGACCTCGCTATCTACGATTTCGTCAAAACCACCAACATTGCCGCCTATATGCTGGAGCCCAATCTCTTCTACCACGTGGGAATGTTCACCTCCCTCAAGCTCGGACACAAAAGCCCCGAGGAGTTCGTCTTCACCATCTGATCAGTGCTCAAGGTCCCTTTGTACAAGAAACCTTTGCACCAAGTTAGCCTTAGTGATATCTTATTCCATCGCATTAAGTTCACCTTAGAACTTTGTGCCAAGGGAACCAGATCATTGAACCTTTATACCAAATCATGTTTGTCAGCTTTTCGAGCTGCCTTTCCTATGTGCCATTACAACTATACGCCGTCAAACGTTCATACTTATTTTCATATCATCTACTTTTGTTCGTGTCTTTTTGTAAACTAAACGTTATTTTTGGATATCACTGTTGTTGGTTTTGAATTTATCTATCAAATGAAATGCAAGAAAGATATAACAACAAAATGGGGTTAGTTAAGGAAACAAACATATTATGCATACCGAATAACTGAATATCATCTTTGAAACACAGACTTAATTTTAGAATTGCTCCTGACCCCCTTCAAATATGGACGTGGCAGGGTGTCCAACTAAAATATGTTTAGACTTTTCTTCGTAAACCAGTCATGCTAGGAAGCTCAAATTTTGATATATTAATATTTGTTGAATAAGGACGTACATATTTCTTCGACCTATTGGGACTTATGAGACGTGTAAATTGAAGAGGTGAACCCCTTTCAAGGTGATGGTGAAATGCAAATGTAAGCATTATGGTGAGGTTTTACGCTTTCAAACTGTATCACAACTGTTGTAGAAGATACAACGCACCACTCTATAGGGGAGACTTGGGCAGATATTCCCTTTTTTCATTTGAAACCTTGTATTTTACACATTAGTTGTTAGATGTGTCCAAATATTGGCGTGGCCATAGTTTGTTCATGCAGCTAGTTAATTTATACTTAAAAATTCACACTGAAGAAGATTTCAGGCACCTTTTAAGTAAGTAAATTCGTCTGGATGGCTTGACTTACCTCAGCTCTGTGACACATTCGGTCAGAGTGTCGGGTAGGTTCGGCCTAACTTTTAAACAGTAATACTCGAACCGTTTTAATGGTTTAAAAATCTCATTAGAACATCAGCAAAACACAGGAGCAATATCAGAACCAAAATTAGAGCTAACTCACTTGATCTGATATATATAAATATTTTGATATATATAAATATTTTGATAGGTTTTACTGGTCAAAATCAATGTTCTTGTCGCTATTGGTGGTTATAATTATATGTGTACTGAAGTGAGATTTACAGTCAAGGGCCAGTCGATGCAAACTAGATCTCTGCTCATTCTATACAAGGTGAGCTGAGTGTCTTCGTTTAATGGACACTTGATTTTGTTTGTATAAGCCTTCAACATGACAAACAATGGGAGGGGGGGGGGGGGTCAAAACATGACCGAGCAAGGAAAAATTGACAAAACTTTTGTTTTAGCTTTATCTTTATTCTTTCACCACTGTTCTTTTAATGCTAAAAGGTTTTTTAAACCTCTGTAGGAACAATAATTTTGAAGAATACTTAGGTGAATGTGAGTTCGAACCATCAAGTGTAAACACTATTCTTCATGATTCGATAAGTTTTATGATAAAAAAAGGTCAATCTTTTTCCAAAATTAATATCATATAGACCCTCGGATACGTTCAGCAAACGGCCAAACCTGTCCCATTCATAAAGACTGAACGAATCTACCAAATAAAAACATGGATTAAACCCTTAAGTAATATGCAGTGAACACCAGTCTTTAACATTAACAGATGCAGTGAGTTCAAAAGTCATGATGAGGCATTTAGAGAGATAATGTGTTGAACATTATGAGATACAATAAAATACTCACTACCAACAAAAATGGCTATAGATAAATCCTCGCTTTTCAACTTGGCGCACTCCTATGTTTGTGGCATATTCTACGTCGATCACGTGGCAATCTCGAAAAACGTTATAATATTAAAAAACTGAGTGTGTAATCGCTGGTGGACACACACGTCCTGAGGCCCAGCCTACCCCGTTCTCCCCAATCCAAAGCAGTAACTAGGTCATCTCTAGTCTTCACAAAAACAAGACGTTAACATGACAGGGAATTCTGCTTTCACTCTCGAGTCTGCAAGACACTGCACAACAGACATCCCAAACTCAACGTCTATTTATTGAACTGATCAAGAATATAGAGAACGGAGAAAAGGTCATGCTGATCCGGATAGACTTTGGAGCTGCACCCCACCGAAGAAAGCCGTCTACAAAGAGATCGAAACCCGCTTGACTAGACCAAGGACGTGTATAGACCTATATAAATCCTTGACTGAAGATGGAGAGATGCAGTTGAACCTCTCATGATGAAGACTTGAATGCTCAGACTCAAATGAAACCTCGAACAATCAACATCTTTAAACTGTTATAAAAGAACAGCCCTACAAAATGAACAAGCTCTTGTGCCATTTTTATGTTTTTATTTGGGCCGTTTCATTATAGTATGAGGGGTCAGGGGTGCAGTTCTGGGAGGATATCACTGTCAGACCTTAAATTTCCACCTGCGAATTGCGAAGGATTTTGCCTTACAATCATGTAATGGATTGGTGGGATGTCTAAGTAGTATGTTCATAGCTGCTATCACTGCTACTAAGAACGTTTGTATTTATTTAGGAGGTACGTTGAAACAAAATATGTAAGTCTGTTATAGAGGTTACAGAGCTCTCGCCTTAAGAACCTAATAGTATCCAAAGAAAGAACAGTTATACGATAGTTAATGTTTGTTGACAATCGTTCGTTAAATTTTAATTTGCAAATGCGGCGATTGCCGAGTGCCTATTCAGCGAGACAACATGGGCATTGTCTTATGAAATCAAGTGTTTGTCTTCAACTCTAGAAAATAACTAATCTTTATTTACATATCTTTATTTACTGATGGAAATATTGGTGACATTTCTAAAGAAGAATTTATCACAAAAACACTTGATCTTCTTAAAAGTGACACAAATGACCTTGAGACCTTTCGTTTTGACCTTTTCAACAAATGTCGAGAAAAGAGTGGTTTTCCCTGTAAGGATGGAACTTTAAGAAAACGTGTAGAGAGAAGAAATGGCGAATCTTTAGTGAAGAAATTAGCAAGAGATTGTTACTACTTATTCAGAGCATGTGACGGTGATTATTGTGATGAATTGTTTGATATTATTTACTACCCCAAAAAGCCAAGAACAGACTCTGTCTCTAAAACAATCAACCATGAAGCTTGCCAAACTCAGATAAACGTACAAAAGGCTATTGTTGTGAATTTACACAAAGATATGCTCGCTTTAAGAGGCGAGTATGCACAGGATGTAGACTTATTTGCTAAACTCATTAAAGAAAACACACAGCAAATCAAAACGTGTGAAAGCATAATTGATGAACAATCAACGAAAATCAGACAACTCATAAATGAAGGCGAAGCGTATAAAGAAGAAATACACGAATTGAAAAAGCAACTAAAACAACAATCGAAATCTATCGAGACAATTATCTCACAAGCCAATCAACTAACAAGCTCACCACAGAGCAAATGTAATTGTTCCTCCAGACAAACATCTATGGTATCACGAGCTACACAAACAGATCAATCAAGCTATGACATAATTGAATGTGTCGAGAATGTACAGCTTGAAACGTCCAATCAACGTGAACTTGAATCAGCTGTAATGCCGAGCAGCTGCCCACTTGTTATTGAAGACATTCAACAGCAACATTCACCATACTGTAATGAGAGTCTTCTTTCAAAGATAACGGTTCTACCTGTGTCTCAGTCCAATGAATCAGACAATG
This sequence comes from Phorcus lineatus, assembly GCA_921293015.1. NCBI lineage: Eukaryota > Metazoa > Mollusca > Gastropoda > Trochida > Trochidae > Phorcus > Phorcus lineatus. The sequence goes on from OV121084.1 coordinate 41,206,903, forward strand.
AAAGCCCACATATTAACTTTCTCAGTGATCCGTTACCAGAGTTTCAAAATGAAACCCACGCCCCACTGCAATCAACACAAAATGACCACCATGGATTTGTGACTAAAAACAAACAACAGAGTTATAATCTCACTGTTCACCTTAACAGAAAGTATCCTAATTCAAGGTCTGTCACAGATAAAAGCAGAAAACCCTACACGAGATCTCATGAGTTTGGAAACCTCAATTATCGAGTAGCGAGATTCTTTATTGGAAATATAAATGACAATACAAGTGAAAGTAACATTCGCGACTTTCTAACTGAAAGAGGTATACATGTTTCTTTCATACATTTGAAACATAACCCTCAATATGGAACAGCTTGGGCACAACTTAATGTTCCTTTCTCAGAAAAAGACGCTGTTAGCGATCCGAATTTCTGGCCCAAAAGAATAACAGTCAAGAAGTGGATACCTTACAAAAGCAGACAACAGAGATGGTATTAACATTAAAATGGTTTGAGAGTTATCTTGACAATAGAAAACAATGTGTTGTAATCAATGGATTTCAGTCTGATAAAAAAACTGTCTTTGCAGGTGTACCCCAGGGTTCAGTTTTAGGCCCACTCCTATTTATTGTATACATAAATGATATAGTTGAGGGTATTAACAGTAATATACGTCTTTTTGCGGATGATACATCTTTATACGCGATTATTGATGACCCCTACGAAACAGCCATAGACATAAATGACGACTTGAAGCGAATTGCGGAATGGGCAGAAAAATGGCAAGTATCATTCAATCCGAATAAGACAGAATCGATTCGTTTTACCCGCAAAGTACAACCAATTCAGATGCCAGATCTAACCATGAATGACAATGTTATTGAATCAGTACAGAGCCACAAACACCTAGGCCTTATATTCCAACATGATTGTTCTTGGAGCAATCAAATTCAAGACATTGTTAAAAAGGTAACCCCGATGATAAATTGTCTTAGAATCCTCAAATATCGATTAAACCGGAAAACGTTGGAAACCATGTATAAACAGTTCATTCTACCTGTATTCGACTACTGTTGTCATATATGGGATAATTGTACAAAGCACCAAGCTGATATGCTTGAAAAACTTAATCTTGATGCACTTAGAACCGTCTGTGGTGCCGTTCGGGGTACCAGCCATCATAAGATTTATAAAGAAACAAAGTGCAAACCATTATGTCATAGACGATACGTTCATAAAATGACGTTGTTCTATAAAATGGTAAATCACAATACACCCAGCTATCTAAGCAACTTGGTACCTCCTAAAATATCGGATATCGTTGATTACAATCTTCGTGATGATTCGAAACTCCAGACTTTAGATTGTAAATCTGTAAACTATGCGAGATCTTTCCTTCCTGACGCTGTTAAACTTTGGAACTCATTACCGATAGAACATAGAAATTCGCCATCTTTATTGACTTTCAAAAATGCTCTCCTTTGAGTAACTTTGACCTAAATTATGGCAGCAGATTTTGTCAAATCATACATACTCGTCTAAGACTTGAATGCAGCGACTTAAATGCACACAAGTATGAAAGATTCATATCACAATCGCCCGTCTGTGCTTGTGGCCATTGTTATGAGGATTCAACTCACTTTTTCTTCATATGTCCTCTTTACAGCACTATAAGACACAACATGTTTTACTTTCATAGAGGTTTTGATGTAAAATCAGTTTTGTTCGGAAACATAAATTGTTCCGCTACCAAAAATATGGAACTTTTAACATCAGTGCACGAATTTATAAATTTAACAGGCAGATTTGCAAAATGACTTATTGATTGATTATATTTCAATGTTCTGTATTACTTGCATTGGTAATGACCTTTTGGCGTTTGTAAAAACAGATTAGCACTCAATTTTCTGCAATCATTGCGTTTGTTGTAATTATAATGAACTGTTGTTTCTGTATATTGTATATTGTAAAATCACCATGACATGTATCATATTTGTATCTTGGAGCGGTATTTACATAAGCCTATGGCTTGTTTACCAATCCAATTCATCTTTTTGAAATAAATATGTATAAACCAGATGGTATTAACAAACATAATGACCTGGAACTGTCGGGGTATAAATAGTAGTATCCCATACCTCTCCCATGTATTATCCAAACATAATATTGATATCTGTGGCCTGACTGAACATAAACTTCACCCCTATAACTTATCGCTTCTAGATGATATATCACAGAACTACACAGCTTATGCAAAATGCTTTGGGCATGGACGGGAAGTCATTGTACACAACCAATCACCTAGAGCTGGAGTCGCAATTATGGTCTCTAAACATCTAGTTCCCTTTGTTCATCCTGTTGATGTGGATGAAGATTACATCGTGGGAATTGAACTCAACCTGTCGTCAAAAAGGCCAATATACATGTTTTGTGTGTATCTCCCAGATTCATCAAAGCATAATGAGCAGTTCAATTTAAGCTTAGAAAAAATTGAAGAACTATAAGAAGCTTATAATAACTTTGGAAATGTCATCTTTATTGGCGATATTAACTGTAAAATTGTTGGCCCAAGATGCAATCCGACCATGGATGCAAGAATAAATAGCTTACATGAAACACTTAAGAGAATGAATATGATAATATCAATCAATGTACAAAGCATATGCCAAGGACCAGACTGGAGTTTCTGGGCATACGAAGGAGGACCCAAAACAATGATTGATCATATTATTATTCCCGCTGCAATCATGTCTGATGTACAGACGTCTGAGATCCTATCAGATCACAGCTTTAATGTGTCGGACCATCATCCCGTCCTATGCTCAATACATTTCAATTGCGAATTGCAAAACAGCTCTGACCTGCATATTTCCATAAAACCCAGAGTTGCATGGGATAAAGCATCACAAAAAGGCACTATAACTGATTACACCTATGCTTTGTCGCAAAACCTCTGGTCACTTGAATGTCCCACATATCTCGCCTCAGTAAAAGACATTGAAACCTATTATGAACAAATAGTCAATGCATTGTTGAACGCAAGCGACGATACTCTTCCTCATAAAGTGTACAACTCATCACTGAAACCATACTGGAACAAAATCGTCGACAATCATCATAAAATACTAAGCCATTACAGATCCATATGGATATCTGAAGGTCAGCCAAGAGGAACCAAACATCAATCATTCCGTGAATACAAATTTGCAAAAGATGCATTCAGACGAGAACTTAGACATGCTGAAATGGAATTCACATCGCAACAGTTCAAAGAAATAGATGATACGTCCGAGATTGATGACAAACTGTTCTGGAAACTAATTAAACGATTTAGATCCTCAAACAGAAAAGAAACGATACAACCTATCTCATTAAACGGCAAACTAATTGTTGAACCTCCCAAAGTACTAGAAGCATGGGCACAATACTTTGAAAACCTTTTTCAAGATGAAGATAAATGTCACTTCAACAATGCCTTTAAAGGGGAAGGTAAAACAGGCCCGATTTACCCATGGGTAAGCAATTAAGGCTCCAAGAGCAGTGATTGGCTACTAGCAGACTGGGGGAGATCTTATCACCCAATGTGCCACACCTTCTAACGGTCGCTAGAGTCAGGGAGGTCAAAGGTTATGGGAATTTTACTATGAGAGATCTACACATATACTACAGTAAAATGAGATTTCACGGCAAAAATCAAATAAGTGAATGAATGTGCTGGTAGATGATAATTTCATAGAATGACTTGAATGATATTGTATTTCCCTATAAAAATATTTTTTAAAACGATTCCCCATTTTAAATATTTTGCCTTTATTAGTCCCTTGATATGTTTGTTGTGGATTCTCAAGCTATGTATGCATCAGATTTTTTACACTGTAAGGCCTTATGATCCTTTAATAATTGTTAGCCAATACAAAGCACATCTATGTGCCTAGTTTTGTCATATCATTGGGGACAATACAAAATAAGGTTCAGCACAATCTCTACTCTAGTGCTAAAGGCCCATTCCCACAGGCAGCAGTGGACAGGCTGGGGTCACAGCTGTCTTGGAGTGGGGAGGGGGTTGTTTTACATGGGAAAGAGAGGACTACTGGGGTGAAATTGATATCATGAATGGAAAGTTTTTAGCCACTCAGAGACTGCTGCCATGGCAACACTCACTTATCTGATCATATGACACATACAGAGGCAAATTTGAATCTTAGGTAGGTGTATTTGAATATTATTTTTAAAATTCTCTTTACAGAGTAAATGTATTTTTTCAGAAATTACAGCTTTTTGCTCTTCAAATACTGATGTACATGGATGCAAAAAATCATTCTTAAATTACAAGTAATTGTTTTGATAATTGGCTAGACAAGAGTGTACCCGACTATATCTCAACTGAAAAGACACTCTTTACTGGGAAAATTGACTTCACCCATTCTGTGTATAGGGATTTACCTTCCCCTTTAAAAACAATGTAGACATGAAGGTGAAACAAATACGCTCTGAAGCATTAACTAAAACAACCTCAAATAAACCTCTTGTAAAACGGGACGATGTCACCAAACTGTGTGCATCGTTAAAGAACAACAAAGCAGGTGGTCAAGATAATCTTGTGTATGAACATCTGAAGTACAGAGGACAATTGCTTATGCACCACCTGTGCAATCTCTTCAACCTTGTTATCAACACAGGACATGTCCCTCCAGCGTGGAAAACAAGTATTATCATCCCAATCTATAAAGGTGGTAACAAGAACAGGAAAGATCCTGCATCATATAGAGCAATATCTCTCCTGCCCGTCATTGAAAAACTATTTGAAATGGCTCTTCTACCATACTTACCCGCCTTAGAAATCTCAAAATCATTTCCAAACTGCCAACAGATGGCTTATCAACCGAGTCTATCTGCACTCGATCCACGCTTCTTTCAATCTCCAAGAAGCAATCCATTGCTATCATGAACAGAAATCAGATCTTCATGTAGCCTTTCTGGACTCAGCAAAGGCGTTTGATACCGTCTGGCACAATGGTCTCAAACTTAAGCTATTTGAAAAGGGTGTTAAAGACCAGCTTTGGATCCTTATGAATAGACTCTACACTAAAATGAGTAGCTGTGTAAAGATAAGCGGTTATGAATCAAGACCATTTTACCTCTACCACGGAATCCGCCAAGGAGGGGTTCTATCTGCCAGACTCTATCTTTTATTCATTGACCAGCTACTGACAGAACTGACTGGTGCCAACAGAGGTGCAAGTATCCTCGACTGCAACACATGCTGCCCAACCCAAGCTGATGACATCGCACTTGCTAGCCCATCTATGAGTGGTCTCAGGTATCTAGTTAAAATAGCTGAAGACTACAGTAAAAATTGGAGATTCACATTTTCTGCTTCTAAAAGTCAAATCATAACATTTAGACACAAAAGCAATAAACCTACTCTCTTTGACCACCCCTGTCTGTATGACAACAAATTGCCTACAACACATGTGATAAAACATGTTGGTGTTACCCTCACAAGCAACTTTAACACAATAGATAGAACTTTTAATGCTTGCACAAAACTGCGCTCATCTGCATATATTCTCTCAGCGAGTGGCTTCAACTCACAATTCGTAAGTCCCCTAATATGCCTTAGATTGGTAAAATCTGTGTCAATTCCAAAGGCATTACATGGATGCGAGCTGTGGTGTTCACTATCTGACACTGAGAACAAGCTCCTTGGAAGAGCCTACAGACATGTTGTAAAACGTATCCAAGACCTCCAAAAAAGAACAAGAACTGACGTATGCCTTGGGCTACTTGGCCTTCTGCCCCTGGAAGCTGAAATAGACACCAAGAAACTAACTTTTTTTTGCAAACTGGCTACAACCAACAAACAGCTTCTCCCACATAAAGTATTCATCTCGAGAATGCTCCAGTATCATCATAATCTCAACGAAGATGCAGAGGGATTCGTCCCAGACCTCTACAGACTCCTAAGAAAGTACTCTCTCGAGCATTATGCCAATCATTATATGAGCACTGGGAAATTCTTATCCTATGGTTCCTGGAAGGGTGCTATCAAGAAAGCAGTAAGAGCTTACTATACCAGAGCATGGCAAAACAGGATAACCAACGATAGGGAGCTTTCCTTATTTGCAAAAATACACCCAACACTAACTGTGCATCCAGCCTGGACACTCTCACAATCGAATCCATCAACAAGAAAAGCAGCTGGCTTCTTTATCAAGATGTGCTCCGTGTACAAAAATGTACAACTCGACGACACATTGTGTGTCAGATGTGGCCTCTTCTATTTGGATCCACTGGTCCACATTGTAACTACATGTGACCATCTGACAGACATCAGAGACAAGCTATGGTGCGCTATTGCTAACATTGGCCCAATAGATTTCAGCGCCCATCTACACAATATGTCTGATCAAAACCTTGTCCTGTGTCTACTATCTTGTAGACCAACCTATGACCTCAATTCCAAAGAAAGAGGACATTTGCTGAGCTATCGGTGACGTTCCTCCACTCCATGTGCGGACAGTTCTACAGATCGGACTCTACTGTACTGCCTAACTGTCCCATCACGTGTTGATCACACAAGGAGTAACGTTACTGAAAACTTCCAAGTTGTATATAATTGTGTCTGCGGCATAAATTTATGAACTTTCTTTCTTTAACAATTAATTGATGTATTTAATAACTTCTTTGTACCAAACTCTCCTGTACCTTGGAGGATGAATAAACATATATATATATAAGTAGTATGTTCATAGCTGCTATCACTGCTACTAAGAACGTTTGTATTTATTTAGGAGGTACGTTGAAACAAAATATGTAAGTCTGTTATAGAGGTTACAGAGCTCTCGCCTTAAGAACCTAATAGTATCCAAAGAAAGAACAGTTATACGATAGTTAATGTTTGTTGACAATCGTTCGTTAAATTTTAATTTGCAAATGCGGCGATTGCCGAGTGCCTATTCAGCGAGACAAAATGGGCATTGTCTTATGAAATCAAGTGTTTGTCTTCAACTCTAGAAAATAACTAATCATGCAAATCCTAACCAGCTACAGAGCAAATAGCTTTCTTTTAATTTCACTTCATAAAAAAAAATCTAAAAGTTTTGTTCAAATCGGTATTAATTGTTTATTTCAAAATAAATAAAACAGAGCAAATCAAATGACAGCTTAATTTATTAAAGTTATTTGGACAGTCCTGTGAACAACTGCCGTCAAGGAGGAATGTCTCAGTGGTATCGTCACAAGACCAATCTAGTTTTCTTTCTTCTTGTCTCCCTTCTGAAAGTCCTGCTGGTAGATGTATTAGCAAGACTGAGGGTTGCACATATCGGGCTGCATTCCCAACCCCTTGCATGATCCTGCTGGACACTTCCTCATACGGACACGGGTGCCTCCCCCGCAGGACTTACTGCATGCGGACCACGGTGACCAGTCGGCCCAAGCTGCCTCGTCAGTGCTACCTACCGGCAGTTTGGGTACAACATGGGGTCAGTGGATTTTAATATTTGATGGAGCTTAGAAGTTGATTGACATCATTACAACTTATGAAATGGATTTGCGATGTCTGCATTATTAAAAAAGATCCGTGACTTCGTTTTCAGTAATATTTAAATAAAAAAGGTCATAATAACTAAGTAGACGATTGTAGATCCATACCATATTTAATTTTTAACAAAATTGATAAGAATTGACATCAGCTCCCCCCCCCCCCCCCCCCCCCAAGAAATCTTTTTAAAATACTTACGATGTTAATTTATATTATGTCACTAAACGAAAGCAAAACACCTTACACAGCTGAATACACCCTTATTGAAACGAATGAGAAGCAATCATTAAGTGAATTGTGTAACACTCCTAGAAATTCACATCAGGAATATTCATATTCAAGTTGGAAATGTTTACTTAGCTGAAAAAACTTGAATATAAAGTTGAATATAATTCTATAGATGAATACTTACCAGACATTGGATGGGATTCAGAAGCAAAGGAACGTAAAACAACAGAAAATATATCACCACGATCATTTTATTTTTTACGTATAGACAACATACACAACATACAAACATACATACATAAAAACTGTGAACGTTTGAAACAGGGAAATATAACTGTGAAAACAAAAGCATCCTTAATTTCCAATCTTCTTAATATGAATAAAAATGTAGCTTCATGTTTTAGGACTTTTTAAATATGGAGCACTGATATAATGAGGTCTCAAACCACTAACAACTTTATAATGTACTTTCTTTTTCCAGTGTAGGAAACGGTTGATTATCTGTATGCGGCACTAAAATTTCACTATATATTTCCCTATAACTTCTACATTCAAACAATCAATATGATCATCATTCATAAAACAATACTTACAGTTTATTGATAATACATCTATGGTCACATATTTACATTGCTCAAACACAACAGATCACATTGACACATCACATGAAACAGATATATCAACAGGAACATGAGGATGCTATGATTTACTACTGAGTCAACTTCCAGGCAATATCGGAACAAACAAAAACTCTACAGAAAGGGGGTGTATTGTGATAAAAGACATCCACCCTTAAACCCTGCATGGGGGCAGGTATAGTGAGTTAAGTCCCCTTCACACAGGGCGGTCTTTGTATCTGTCAACTTGGTGTGTTAAATTGCCTTTAATACAGCCAAGGTCCTCTTTCAGCAAATTTAGACTTGCAAGACGAAGAAATTACCATAAACAGAGAATTTTGTCATTAAATGCCAAAATATTGTAAAAATATTTCATTGACTGAGTTTTAGGTCTTTTAATGGGTCAAATTGGCGAAATAATTCTCTCAAAACATTCAAATATGGCACACAAAATTATTTTTGAATTCAGAGTTTTGTACAATGTTGCAGACCTCTATCCCCACGGAGTTCAAATATCACGGACTTTTCACATCAACCATAGTTGATTACTTCTCTGATCTTGTGAGCTTGCCATTTCTCAGTCATTATTACATCAACATTATTTTGTACAGTACACATGATTAGGTTAGACTTAGATAAAGAGACAACATAACGTATGAGGGGCCGTACAGTCGAAACGTGTTAGGAAAGGTTCTGTTACAGTTACTGTACCTGTAAAATCTCTCTTTTCTACAGGTATATTTGTTTACTCTCATCAGTCAGTACTTACAAAGACATTCAACGTATTACCATTTACTGTAATGAAAAGGTTAAATGGATGTAATATCTTGAATACTTATTTAAAGTACTCCATAGGTCTCTGAAACTCTACACAGTGTTGTAACTGTACCGCCCCTCACTACAAAGAAACAAAGCAAACGATACTCCACACAGTGACAAGAACCTTCTACCAATCATAGTGGCTATCATAGGAGTTGTTGTCTGCCCAGTAGTAATATTCACCTCCTTCGATGGCGTAACCCGCCTCGAAGCCGGAGAAGTCGTTGTAGGAGTCATCTGAGTGGAACCGGATGTATAGATTGTTGCCATGGTATTCCAGGGACGTTGAAGGTCCGCCGCCACATGACCTGTAACACGTACAATGTACCGATTCATACATATTGTAGAAACAAGTGTATACATTAATTAACTAGTTCAGATTCTGTAAGGAACCGTGTTATGAAATTGAACATAAACCCGCCGTAACAACATGAAAAAGCATAGAATTTTACCTCAACAGTGATCGAGCTCGTAGACATTCCCTATTATTTAGATACCTCAAAAGTTCTTTAAGATTATGTTTGATCACCGATCATATGATCATTGGATATGTGTAAACACGCGGTGCACGGGGTTGGACGTGGTTACGGTAAAATTATTCAATCTCTAGATAATGTTTGATGACGTCATGGTCTGACACCAAGCCATGAGTGTCATTTAAAGTTAATTGTAAATACTCAATCATAACTCGTTTTAGAATATGCCATACGTTTAGAGAAAACAAATAATGCTGGAGTATCGAATTTGCCACGTTATAGCCATGACCTTGACTCGTATAGACCTATATACAACAAGCAGCCGTCTTAAACGAATAGCGACTTGCGGTAAGGCAACACAAGTGACGACACAATAAGTCCCAGATACCGTATACAATAACAGTTAAGGCATTTACATATACATTCAACAGGTAGCTAGAGCATTTAAATGCACCGTAGCCCGTTTTATCAGGACGAACAAGTATGTCATAAAAATGAAAATAAATGTTACCAAATGCAAGATCATTTTAAACCAATACGAGGATTTACAAATTTCGGTTAAGCTTCGCGAACCCATAACCCTCACTCAAATGAGTTTAACGGCGTTCACACTAAAATGGCCAGAGGTAAGTGACACCATATTGTATGACTTATGGACTATTGATAATCGGGTATATAGATGTTTGACCCTCTAAGGAATTCTGGTTTGTGTACAAGAAAGGGGGAAAGACCTAATTAGGAAACATCACTCGACTGGCCATTACATACATTGTATCAGCCACTTCCGGGTCTGTAAATCTATTTAATCATATATTTTTAAAAAATTAAAAGAACAAGCTTCCTGTTTTATGTTTCGCTAGCACTTAACGCTAATCAGTTTCTGAAAGAAAGGGATATCCGAACGAATCGAATAGTTAACTAATAAACATACTTGGGTCCAACGAGGTGTGGTCCGTTGGTGCGGACCTCGAGCCAGTCGTACCCGCATGGACCGTCCTCGTCGTGTTCCATCTCGAAGTGATTGAACCATAGCTTGATGGTTGAACCGGGTGGACCCTGGAACAATGAGGATTAAGTTAGCGTAGCCTTCATATCTAGTTCGAATAAAAGCTTCTTTGTGAAGTTTTCAATCTGTCTATGTGGACTTTTCTTTGGAATAGATTGTCATTTGGATTCCAATGGGACACTGGCTTAATTGTGTAGTCAAACCAACACACACTGTTGTGGATTGAGGATACTTGAAATATTAAACTATTAATGTTAATGATGTTTTTGTTAAAGAATATCACAATAATTTGAGGAATATTACGTGAAATACTAGCAAATTCATAAATGGACAGCTCAGGTGTCATTTTCATCAACTGAAGTCCTGCAGCCAGTGGATACCCCGTCTCTCGATGAGGAAACACACTAATGTATTTCGGGGGTGAAAGGATTCTGAAAAAAGCGTGAAAACCAGAGCCGCACTTACCCGGATAAGCCAGTGACACGTGACCTCGTCTCCATACGATCCAGGGTAGTTTGGTGAGGTGAACTTTCCGTCTCTCGCTGTCAGCACCCCGCCACAGTCTGTCAGATATAGGACACACGGTTAAGTTGTATGGAATTTACGATACAAACTTAATCAAATAAAAACGAACTTCCAGTTTAATTATCGTTAAAGGATTTTTAAGTGCAACAACAGCGAAACGAAGAATCATCTTGAGGTTACCGGCAGTAGAAGGTATGACGTCATCGCACGTTGATCCCGTGAGACCCCATGGACACATGCACGTGCAGCTTGGTCCAACGTAACCATGGTTATTGCACGTGACCTCGCTTGAACAGTGGGCTGTAGAAACATATCATAGGAATTACTTATGCTTCTTTCAGCGTTCAAACCAATAACTGTTTCACAATGACGTCTCTTTGTTTGCCTTTTTAACACGAGAAATTCCAAAAGGCGAAATCCTGTAATTTAGCTTTAAAGTGAGCTTGTCTGGAGTTGCCTACTTCCTGAACACAGGGTCATCAAAAGAGGAAGGATGTGAACCGACACACTAGATTTATTCATAAGGTTACCAATTGTATATTACATAGAAACAGGTGCAGCACACATTTTGGCCAGTTTGGGAGTATGTTCAATCTAAATATACCTGCACACTGGTAGAGGTCGTTAGCGGTCTTGACGTCCATAAAGCTGAGCCCATCCCTCTGGCCCATGAAGCCCTTCACGTCCTCCAGCTTTGGCTCGATTGTAGGAGACTCGTTGTCTTTACTGTAGTACTACCAACATACACGTCACAAGTAGATATTATCTTGTTTAAGGAGTCGTTACCCATTTTTCAGATTTAATTCCATGTATATGTCAGAAACACCATCTTAATCGGAAAACAATTGAAGTCCTAAACTTTATTTTATTAAATAATTAAAATTAGTTCTGATATTGAATCCTGCTCCAACATTGTACTTATGTCCAATCAAGACTGGATCTTAAGCGGATATAAATAATCTGCATGATGCAGCAAGATGCATACATTCAAAAATGGAAACTTTATTTTTTACGTTTTTGGAAAAAGAAATGCCTGTTTATTCAGTCCTACGTTTAAACACGTCAAGTATGAGTTTCTATAAGCAGTCATTTGAACAGAACCAGTATTTACATTAGAAGCCTACACCACAAACTGACAACCCGAAACACTAATATACTACAATTAAACAGAAGTTGATCATTTTAGCAGAACGTTTTATAAAACAGAAAGCAAAAGATTGTTCCTGTCCTACTTCACAACCCGGAAGTAAATATACGTACAAGCGAGCCGTAGTGCATGACGCTACCGACGTCGTACGGTTCGTCTGTGCGGACTTGTGAGGGTCCGTACTTCTGGAAGTTGTACTTATAGTAGGGATTGACGTTCTCCAGATGCACGTCCACGTACTGATCGCGGTCCGGTCGGGACTGCTCGTGGTAGAAGCCCAGGATGTGGCCGATCTCGTGAGCAACCGATCCCATCTGCACCAGGGGGAGGATTACATATGACCAGCAAGCAATGATTTGTAACAAAGTTGTGTTTTTTTAGAAACAATTTTCAGTAAGTCTTTGAAGTGCTGATAGAAGTGGCATACATATTGCAAAGTAATACTTTCTTGACAACTACTTCTGTCAATTGCGCACACGACGCTTTGAAGTATACTTATCGGGTGGATCGTACGGCAATATCAAAATGGGAGGCATATAAACCTTGATATTGTAACTTCCGTTGTTGAGTTTTTTAAAAGCTGTTAACATGTATTCTTTGAAATTCAGTAATGGGTGTATACTTTGGCATTTCAATACAATCCACCTCATGAAAATGTAAGCAACTAGTACGAAACGAAGTAACAAAACTTGCCATCAATATTATTGCTGTTCACAAGATACTGACTATTCTTTACTTTGTCTGTAGGGTCCACGCCATCATCAGCTTTATTTGTTACGTGTATGAAATATTGACCTGATGATTGGATCAATACAAAATAGAAGTAGGAGTGGTCAACACTTGACATTACGTTATGCATTCAATAATACGCTGCATCAATGATACCTGGATCACAAGGACACTCAGAATGGTGGCAGGACAGAATGAAGGGTACTTGGTTACTCACGTTATTGCACTTATCTCCGATTGAGGTTTCCTGTAGACTTCCAACCTTTCCTATGGACGACTGACACCTGTCAAACATTGAATTGAAGTTGGGTTTTCAATAAAGCTTTATGATACAGTTAATAAGTGATAACAAAATAATGTGAGACATTATTCCAACTGCATCATTTATGTACTAGGGTTCCCCAAGATATTCAATATCAATCAATATATTAATCATAATATGACCTATCAGTTATTCAAATATTAAAGACTTACCTAAATGAGTATAAGTGATTATTATTAGAAGTTAACTATTGTCAAAAGTAAACAACAAGTCAAAAGATATGGCGCAGAATTGTCGGGAGTGCAGTGTCTTCTATAACCAATTTTACAATCTACACTTCCGGGTCACATTAACCCACAACTCCCCCCGCAAGGTATAACTTACGCCAGTGTCCATCATCAATTCAAATCTTGCTGCATTGCGCTAAAATTTCAGGATTGAGTGAAGAGCTATCATCGCCGATGAGGGTGGAACATGAAGGCCGAGGAAATGCAGTAAGACTAAGATTAGCCAATGATGGAGACTTATAACTTGTGGGAGAAGTTGACATACCCAGAGCCGCGGTAGAAGCGGACCCGACTGTCGTGTCCGAGCTCAGCCCGCAGTGACGGCGTGTACTCCCGGAACCGGATACACGTAAGACTCTCCCAGTGTCGGATCGCTGCATAGATCGTGCTCCGGAAGTCTCCAGCTGAAGGAGAAGAAGGCATAATATAACAAGAAGGCATCATAGAACAGTAGGCACCATTGTATGTGTTAAGTATCACATCTTTGACGATTTACACTAACACCGTACGGTTAAAGCAAGAACAGCATATGTGTTTACTTTCTTCGTTCTAAATACTGTATGGTATTCTGTATGAACATTGAGTCCTATTTCTCCAAAACCATACCCGTAATCGGAGAATTATAAATCATATGAAAGTCTATCAAAGGGATTATATAGGGGTCTATGTTGCTTATAAAATTGGGATTAACACTTTCAAAGAGCTAAATAATGTGATATGCAAGGACTGTTGATGAGACTCACGAAGATCTGACTGGAACTGGTACGCCACCACATTGCGCGGCCATAGGTACTGGGTCTGAGCCACCGCCTTCCTCTTGAATCGCGACCTCCCCTCCAGTCCCTCCCCCTCCCCACCCACATGCTTCATCTGCTCGGGGGTCAGCTTCATATCAGACTCGAAAGCGCCGTTCACTCCTGCCTCCTCGGCGGGTCGGTTTGGTTTGGCTAGGGTCTTTCCTGCTGCTAGACGCAGAGCTTTGGTGTTTAATCGGCTCGGACCCTGCCGACATCAAGATATATTTTGCAAATTTCTAATTATGTCTAAACATTCAGGTTAATTGATAAAGGTTTCCTCCAGTGCATTTATGTTAAATCAAGCCTGTTTGAAAATGATTTTTACGTGATTTTGACATTGCTTGATAAGAAACCCTTTGTATTGTTTCCCTATTGTAAGACTTTTCGATGGATTCTGAAGTATTTCAATATCCTGATTTGTCTGGTATCTATTGAATGCAGTATTGCATAAAACTTATGTTGTTGATTAAAAGAAGCTTTTAAGTTTCCATGATCTTTAGCAAACGTCATTTTATATACCAAGCGATTAAAATGAATTGCAAAGATTAATATCAAGCAAAGGAACACCATGGTTTCAATAGTTCCATAGTTTAATAGTTGTCAATTCATCTTTACTCTGTAGTGAAGAGGAGAAAACAGCCTTGGTCCATAATGTTGGTTACTTTGAACCATTGCTAATTGTTTGTGGTGCTATGAGAAATGTGAAGTGAATGATCCCTTTGAAAATAATGTTTTCTTGAAATTACTCTTAATTGTGTAGGTAATAACTAATTTTTAAAATGAAATTACTCTTGATGTAATATGATAAATTGAAGTTTACTATACGATACCATTATTTTTTTCAATGGAAAGGCTACACAATAAGTCTTTGTGTAACACGTCAAAGTAAGTTTACCATATCAAGGCTAAAACGGTTTTGTTTGCACTTAAGTACGAAATACTTTGCTGATGAAGATGACAGGTGTTGAGGGAAGCCGCGTCCTGTAAGTACTTCACAGGTGTATTCTACCTGTCTCGCTACTCGACCACTGAAGGACAGAACGGGGGGACGTGATGACGTCATAGAAGAGTTGGGAACAGGTATGACCCGTCGCTTATCCTCTTCACCACGTGAGAGGCAGGTTTTTTAAGAGATGAAATTGGGGATTACTCCACACGAGATGCTGAGGTTCGATGTTAATGGGACGAGAATTCAGCTGGTTGACGTCAAGTGTGGTTTGTGGGAAATAGGTGATATGTCGTGTACTCTGGAGTCTCACTTTAGATGTAGTTATCTTGTAAATAACCATTCAAAATAGTGTTCAAAAGTTTCTAGAATACTGTACCTTTTCTCCTGTTAATTGTAATAACAGCGTTTTTCAAAACAACCCGAGTGTTGTGTAAAGTGTAAAGAGTTCCATTTAAAATGCCAGAAATGTTATCCGCTAGTTTCGTCAACATATTCATTTGCCAAGAACCTTAAAAAATAAAACTAATTCAATCGAACTACCCGTGCAAAGAAAACATATCTGCTGCAGACAGAAAACAGACACGACGTTTTCATTTTCAAGATTTGCCGAACTTAATCGACTGGAAGCCTTTGGTTTCAAACATCTTGACCATCGTTGCAAATCATTCTACTGTAGGTAATAAGTAAAAATACGTTACATTTAACTACGTATCAAAGGATGCTCTACTTAATATTCTTATGCTTAGAGAAAATCTTTCATGTGGGATTGAAGTTGCTCTTATCTTTTAGATTTTGTTTTTATTTGTCCTATCAAGGAAGAGGAATTTCGGTTTCAAGAACTTTATTAAAGCGATGGATAATCTCTATAAGTATAGGGGGAAATCTTCATTTCTGAAGCTGTTCTAATCCACTAATCGTAAAAAAAATTCTGTTTGCGAAATAATTTCCTATTTAGTAAGTTCAGACGTTACTTTCAAATAAGACAGGTACCATTTTATCTCAATTTTAAAGCTAGGCTCTTCTATTATGTGGAAACATATTTGGATATGAACATTAACCATATTGACCCATAACCTGCTCTTATAACTTTAAGGATTAGTTGGACTTGAAAACGACAAGTGTTAAACTTCCTTTTTAAAAGATCTTAAATACACTTCTTTAAAGGAGACAGTTTTTTAGACTTGAGAATTGTTACGTCCACGTTAACAAACTAAAGATTAAACTCTCAATCATTTGTTTTCATTCATTATATAATAAATATTTTTTAAAAAAATAAATCTAATTAATATATGACAAAATTTACAGAAGTTACAAACGTAATTCGGAGGCAAAGGAACACTGCTGCATCCAAAAAGTTAGAAAGTTCCTCTTCTATCGTAACTGCTTATCGTCGTACTCATAGAGTCTTACATATGAATTGTTCATCATTGTAAGAAAATGATGATATTATGAAGACCATAACTGCATTAAATTTATGAATACTTTTCAAATGTTTATTAGGTCAATACATACAAGCGTTAAACACAGATAATTTCAACTTCGTGCTTTATAGAAGTCTTATCACGAAAACCATTTATGGAAATACAAATTAAAAGGAAAACCGCTGCCTTCATTTTGTGATATAAAATAAAACAAAAAGAATCATTCGATTATATTTATGGTAATACGATAATGTATAAAAATGACACTTACATTTAAATACACACGGAAACAATTTTGGCTTGTTTGAAAGGAAGATGTAATTATTGTAAGAGATTAAGTTTATACATTCATTTCAGAAAACCAAAAAAAATGAATATTTCTGTATGATAAAATTTAACGTTTGTGTTTTTCAATTGTTTCCTTATGAAATCTGCCAAGCAACAATGCGGTGTATCAATTGCTATATGGTGTTACTTCATGAAACTACAGAAATTAATATGCTGCATATATGATATAAATAAAACAATCAACGCACATGATAATACATATTTCATTCATAAATACTGATTTTAGACGAAACGTTATGACCAAATTAATTTAACCATTGTAATATTCCTCCGAGAAAGGGCCAATGGATACTTTTATATGATAGAAATAAAATAGCGATAAAACTAAAGAAAATAAATAAAGTGATAAATAAAAACGAAAATTGCTCTCACCTTGAGCGACTTGCTACACACTGGCGATGCAGCGAGGAGGAGCAGGATGCACATGCAGTGCACGTGTGGGAACATCATAGTGTCAACTCGCCTACAGGTGACCGCTCACAACAACACATCAGACAGAATCCAAGAAAATCTCCATTATATACCAAATCCATTCCCATAATATTATTGTAAAACCCCTATTGCTTCCGACTTGCTGTCGTCAGCCAATCAGACCGCTTGGTTCGAGTGACGGGACGCTACGGGAAGTGAGGGGGATTGTGATGTCAGCAGTAATACACGGTTAATAATTGGTGGAGAATTATTGCAGAGAACCGGGTATAATAAGGGGTATTATTAAACATCTCAATATCAATAAAGGACACTTGAAACCTTCTTCATGAGAACCCGCATGTAGCAACGCCGGAATCTTTATTAAACATGAACCTTATTTTGGTTGTTTTTGATTAATCAGTTATGAAGTCATCAAGGATATGTTTTTGTGTTTAGAGGAATTGATGAACAGGTTATGTTTTATTGCAAAATCCAGGCCGCAAATCCACTGTTGATGGGTATTGATGGAGAGTTGGTTGAACAACGCTCAAGCACGTAGAACAGTAAACACATTGATATTACATTGAGGAAATGCTTGTAGTCGACTTGTTAAATGCTGAAATCGGCTTTAACTCCGCTTAGCACGTCGTGAGGACGGTTTATCAAGGCTTAGCTAGTTAGCGGATCAGTCGGCACGTTCAGGGGGATTCAAATCATCGTTGTTTGATCTTGTAGCGGTCAGCTGTCCACAGCTATGGTCAATTGACCAACAATCGGTCTCTGAAATATGTTAATATACTAATTATGATTTTGACATATCTATTCATTTCTACATACATTTTCATCTTACGAGTGGGGTGGGGAAATAATTGGTGTTGGGAGAGAAAAGAAGTTTAAGGAATAACTGATGCCGTGAAGAACATTCAGTTTGACGTTTTTACTGAATCTCTTCATCGTTCATACTTGAGGTTTCAAATGTGTTTCGTTTGATATATGAATATCACTACGTGGAAAAAAGTAACTGAATAACTATTCTTTAATTATTATTATAAGTAGACAAACGTACATTATAATTTGTATTGCATTCATTAGCTCTGATTTAAGATGTAAAGCTTTGACCAAATCGACGTAGTCATGGTAGCCAATGGGTTACCATACGTTGTAAAAGCATAGTTCCTCTTAGAAGGGGGAAGGACCACTCTACCCTCGTTTTGACTTAGCCTGCGTTCTATTTTGCAGAAATACTGCAGTTCAATGAAACTTACATATATAAGTATAACCTCCACCCTGAGGAAATCAAGAGAAGAAGAATGTCATCAATGCTACTTTTACTACATAGCACTTTGGAAGAGTTTTGCAGGTGTATTGCAGTTAAAATAGTATTACAAATTCAGGGTAGCTATGGCGCATTACAAATACATCCACCTTCTAGGAAAACATTTTTCCCCATTAGATACTAAACGAAGGTTTACAAAACATTTACAAAGGTTTACAAATGTCATAACGTCCTTCCGTAGCTGACTGGATGTTTTACCTGATTTAATCTGACCTACCTTAAACAGTATACCGTATACAGTACCTGATCATTGAAGATGTAGATGTCCCAAGTTCCAAAAGAAAAGATAGTGTATCCAGAAACAAATTGGCTACAACAAGATTCGACGCTCCTTTACAAACAGGCAGTGTAGGCGGGAGATGGGAGATGAACAGTTTATATATGGTGTAACGTTAAGATGTTATATTTGTGACCCCTACTGGATGTCGTAGGGATAATGAACAAGTATACTTTGTAACGCGAGAATGTTAAATTTGTTGCTTCTATTGGAGCGTGTACGTGACGCGGCGTCATAGTGGTCGGACATGTCACGACCTTTCTCAGGGAGCCGAACGTCGGTGTCTAAGTATGTGTAGATCTTGAGACTTGTTCGAGACACGTAAACAAACTATTCATTCATTCATTCAATAATTCTTTGTCTGTCTGTCCGTCAAGCGTTTGGTGTGGCAATCTTTATGCTTCTTCTTATTTAAATGAGTGTAAAACCTTTAGAGTTTTTTCTTTTGTGTTTTGGGGACTCTCAGGTACAGATGCTGATGAAGCCTGGACTGGATAAAGGCTGTTACATTTTGATATACATTAATTGCATGACTTACAGGTAATGAAAGCAAATGAAAAAACAACGTCATTAGATTTGTCAATAAGTAATTTTTTTCAGAAAAAAACCCCAATTTTTTATAAAGTAAGGTAGCAAAATTTAAGAGAAAATGCGCTTGATACTGTTTACAATTAATGCCATGCAATGTCTCCGAACGGAATAGACGTGTCCAGCATTACCATACCGTCAACAACATTTAAAAACAAAGTAAAATAAACAATATTCTGAATATGAAATTATGAAAATTATTCATCTTCCCACAGTAATATCTGTAACCTCACTGTAAAATAATAAAATCTCTCAATGTCATGGTTTTTTTGTCACATTATTCAAGAACAAACTTGAGAAGCCATCATGAATTATTAATGTTAAATAATTTAGATATGTTTATATATATAAGTTATATATAACTATTGTGGTATGTAATATATATTTTGCATTCATTGCCCTTTCCGAAAGATATGCATCGCCGCCTATCTTAAAGTCAAAATAACGACTATCCTAAATATAAGCTGATATGAACTCATTTTTTGGCTATTTATATATTTAAAGTTTTAATAGAGTTTAACAATATGAGAAGATATTTTTAATTCAATATAGTTCATAGACAAACAAATAAAATCAGTATCTCTATCAACATGGTTCGTAAAAAAACCGTACAATATTTTACTATCAGTAGTACGCAAAGTGAAAAAAGTTTTAGTAGTGTGTAAGTTGCTAAAATTTATTCATTGGGCATTACACTACCAGTATTCACGTAAAACATGATGATATATTTGAGCCTAAATTCCCGAAATAACGTCGTTTGGCACAGTACCAACTTTCTCCTACTCAAATTTGAAACGTTGGTGTTGAGTGTGCCTGACACCCTGACATCCATTGTAAAATATCAGATGCTTATAGCCTTCCAGTGCATCGATTGAAAAGTATTTTGAACACAATATCAAAATATAAATTGTTCCTGTTAAAAAATGCAAAACACGATACATTGTCTTTGCATTGGGTATATTCGGTGAATACGTGGTTTTCTGTTTTAAGCTTAGATGTATTATAATTCAGTTCATTACTCCAGTATTGACATGGAATAAAGTGTTTATAATGGTGAAGGATTGAAAATAAGAATTCCTGAAAAGTAAATATACAGTTTATCCGGCATCATGTCTGCAAGTCCCTCCGTCCATAAAGTGGAATACCTTGAAAAGTTATTATTGATATGGAGTTTCATATTCAGCACCGACGGTCATCGTTGTAAGAGAAAGGTCTAGAGTGTCAACATTTTAACCTCGTCAGTAAGAAGAACCTGATTCTGCACAAATGTCATGGGGTGGTGTAATGATATAATTTTATATAATATTTATCGTTTTCTTGGAATATAATGTGATAAAAAAGTTAGTAAACAGGTCTTTATTTTTATTGATCACTAAGATAATGTTTAACACCTAAATTACACCTGACGACATTTCAACATATGGCAACATATTTCAGTAATTTTGTTTATAGATTTTATGAATCTGTTGGCATCTCAGTTTGATTTTAATAGAGCAACGGTGAATACCTAAGTATATTTTAACATTTGTAAATGTCTCTGCTAATGACAGTGCATAAGTTACGATTTAGGCCTCGCGGGTAGTCGACAATACCTTATCTAGTTGATTAAATAAAGTTAAGTGTTCTCATGTAAAATTTTCAATCGTTTAAAGAGCCACTCCGTGAGTTATTGGAGTCATTTATGCCAAACTTAATCAATGGTGTCATTTGATCGCGAAGTATCGACTGTTACCAAAAAGACACATTTTAAAGCTAATTTATTTTGTACAGTGACAATATGAGGGTAGAAGGTTGCAATTATGATCGACAACTGGACAGTGGCGGGCGTCAAATAATTTTGGAGACTTATCTAAAACAGCCAGGGTGGCAGTTAGGAGTTGATAGTGTTTGTTAGGTTACTAGTATATAACTAGTATCCATGTATATTGGACGTGATATCTACACCTCTGTTCATCTATAAGGCTGTTTTAAATTTCCATGGAAAACAAGTATTTGTCATATGTATGACTTTTTGACATGAAAAGTTAAGATGTTTTGATTTTATATTACCACATATGACTTTTAGGTTCGTATCAAAGGTAAATAATATTTTATGAAAATCACGGAGTGGCTCTTTAACGTTCGAAATTGGTGTGAACCCTGGTAACAACGAAATAGAGGTCTGCACCCTCGTCATGTCTGATAAGATATGGGAAAGAATATAAACAGATGACGAACAGATAAGATTACCTTATTGTGGTGAACATGGAATCACAAACAGTAGCTGTGACGTCACGTCATCAACCACCTGTCGACTCTTTCCCACAGAATCCTGCATACCTTGAATCAACTGGTGGCTGCACTACAGTCTCTCACTCTCGACTCGGCGACGTCTCTTGTGTGTCTCCAAGATCTCGGTCTTTTATTTTCAAGGTCCATGTTATCTGTGTCTTTGTGTACTTGCATTTCATCGACTGCAACTGTTATTGTTTGGTCTCTACTTGAGCTCTAATTTACTTATTATTACAGGCGACAGTTGGAGATAACTACAGGGAATTATGTCTTAATGAAGCCGGGTAAACTCTTCATGATCTTGGATACCATATTGACGTACCTCTGAGCCTGAGGTATCTTATCCTCCCTAGAAAATTAATCTCTGTTTCAGAGACTGTTTACGACAGGTTTGTCATCTGGAGACATAAACCAGATTACATATGCAGTAACGTCCAAGTGAGGTTACCGGCTTTAGTTGCAAATCTCTTTTTTTCTTCACGAAGCTTATAAAGGGGCAGTAGCATGTTTTTCTTTTATAGATAATTGATTATTCCTCTACGAGTATAGATGATCGGGTTGAGTATGGGGTGTTTGACCCTCTGAAGATAACACATTTGTCATCACTAATTTTATAAGGGAAAAATTTGATAAAATTAACCTTTAAAAACCTGCTACTAAAATCTTAATTCTTCTATAAAGATTCTAGTTATTTATTTGAGTTGGAATTATTTATTTGGTGTCAAAAAACCGCATATGCTCAGTGTTATTTATGCCAAGTATGATAATTCATTTATTAACAGGCAAGAAGGTATAGCATTGCTAATTATGTCCTAATATTGTTCTGCAACGCACCTGTACACATGAGGGGTTCCTGGTGATATCCTATAAGCTCTCCTGAAAAATACATTACCAAAACGGAACAGAACAAACGGCCTCTCATACAGATCAGCGTCTCGTTCAGTAAAATTTAGAACATTTTAAAGTGATCATTTGTGACTATTGGGGTTAAACCAAATACTGACATTTCTTGTTATCATTTCTTAAGTAACCAGTTTTAATCACTAAATTACAAAATCCAAGATTACTGTTAAGCCAAAACCTTTTCGACTTAGAAATTTGGCTTTTACAAGAGTTACTTTGATGTTTTTCAAATGATAAATCGGGTAATAACGGAAAAGTTTAGGGGTTTTGGTCTCTTCAAATATTTTAATATATACCCGAAACAAACACTTTAATCAATATGTATAAGAGCCTTATCAATCAGTCATTGAAAAAGTAGGTGTTGCAATACTTTTTTCCAGGTGTATAGTTAGTGATGAGGTGATTAGAGATTTAAAGTCGCTGTCAAGAATACTTCAATTATACCGCGGCTGAAAGAGTTATTGCAGGGAGAAAGCCCGCAACGCCATTGTTGCTATGCATTGCTGTGAAACCTGCGAGCATTAACTGGAACTAGCGACCCATGGGTGGTACGGCCCTGAAATTCAGAGCAGCATTGTACCAAAACCTTACTGTAAGTAGAAATATGTATTTCAATACTGTTGTACTCTGAGCCATGAGGCCTCCAATACTAAAATAAAGACTTTGATATCTTTGAAAGTTTTCTAAGCAGACAAAGTAGCCGAGCATCTGGCAGTGTATGATTATATAGACCTACCCCATGGTGAGATTCATAAGGTCTCGCAACGTATATTGGAAAAAGTAATGTCTACAAACATATATGTACGAGTTCTTCCCCAAGATTGAAAAAGGAAAACAGGTTCTTAGCTTCGCAGAAGTGTTGCCATTGGCTCTGTAGCTCATCATTCCTTTAATTCATTTCCTGTAGTAGAAGTCTTGTAAATTAGATACGAAATATGAAAAGAATTACCACCACACCAATTCGCCAATATAAAACATGTAATTCCGATATGCCTGTTACATCAGATAAGGTTCCCTAATTTGAAGAATCAACGAGATAGTTTTGAAGAAGTTACTTCGATGACTCAATTCAACCCACATTTATGTATTGCTCAGAAATCTAATTATCTATTAGCTTTGAGTCTGCCATCTTGGTTTTTTGTATCACTAGAAAATTCCGCTGTAGTTTTACCAAATAATAAAGATAATATATGTTTGATAGAAAAGATTAATATAATGATAAGACTTATCAGCATTTTCTTGTGTAGCAAGACTTCTCGAACTCGTAGCACTTTCGACCATATTCATTTCTTTATATTTTCTTTGTGAATTATAATCATTCTTTATCAAACAGTAAACTAAATATTTCTGCTTCAAAAGAATTGTGAAACATCAAATTATTCATGACATAGATAAACGGGAATGACACATGACACAAATACTATTCAAATTTGCTTATAGAGGTCAATGCATTCACACGGCTAATGTACTGTTTAGGTGTAAATCTACTCATTTAAGCAACTCTGCTCACATAAGTTATTGTTAATAGGTAAACACGGCCTACTTCTTTTAGACTTTCTATTTTCCAAAGAGCAACTTTGAGAAATTTAGACACTATAATTATCAAACGCTAATTCTCTTATAATTTTAATTAGCACATGTACTTCAAATAAGTAGATCATAATATCATATTTTCAAATTTTTTTTGGTCAACATTGTTATGGTTCTATATCTTCTTGAATTAAGAGAGTGTACACCTATTATAAGAATAAAAAAGAAAATTTTTATGCAATGTATCTGTTTTCAGATGCAGCTATTCGAATTGGTCCTGACAAGGAAAACATTACACTTATGGCATGTACGGTGTGATGTAGGAATGATTTTGCAAAGGTTACATTATAGGATTTGCTAAACTTTTTTCTTACCAAAATGGGTACCCCAATTTAATGCAATGTTGTTATGATTGGTGGGGACCTGGGGGTATATATTTGTAATCATGGAGGTATATATTTGTAATCCTGGAGTTACATATTTGTAATCATGGAGGAAATTATTTGTAATCATGGAGTTACATATCTGCAATCATGGAGTTACATATTTTTATCATGGAAGTATATATTTATAATCGAGGAGGTTTATATTTGTTATCCACATGAAAAATAGTCAGAAATTTTGGTAATTATTTTCTCCTTTATAATATATATTAAAAAAATAAAACATCAATTACAAAACAATATGACTTTTTATTCATTTTGTTATGTCAACAATCATAACCAGTTACAGTTAAAACATAATTTCAACACTTAAAAAAATCACATGATAATGAATACTGGAATGATGCTCTTTCAAAATACTAATCAATGCATGAAGAAATGTTTTTTGTAAATTAGAATACATTAACACTGCTCATTATGAGATACACGACTAAACTGAAGACAAATTCTAAATTCTATAACCTACTGTTTCCCTGAGGTTAAGATCTTTTTTACTTGATATCAAAATGTATCCAAGGATAAAAGAATGCACAATCAAGTTCAACAGAAAAAATCTTAATGGTTTAATTACAAGTTTAAGAAATTAAAAAAAATAAAATGGTTACAGATTTCCAATTTATACTGAAGGAAGATGAAATATAGAATGAAATATTTGAACAATGTGCTCCATGAGCAAAGATGACCATCCCAAGAGATTTGACACACAAAAACATTAGATTCCTCTTTCGAATCTTTGACAAGATATAAGTTGTACTATAGCCTTTGAGCATATAAGTTGTACACGAATAGCCATAGAGCACTGCGAGCCGTGCTGTGCAGAGATTCCTCCTCTTGCGACCTGTCACTGGGTCACCTCTCTCTACTATCAGGAAGAGATTACACACACGCTAGTACTGCAATGGAGGAAATATATCCTGAACTTGGTGCACCGACATTTTTCTTCTGTGGGAAACATTAATCTCCAGGTATTTGCATTTCACTTCCCTGGTTTAAGTACATGCTAGGCAAAACACAAACCAATACGTGTCTTTCTGACATGAAAAATAATGTAAATGAAGAACAATTGATTTAATAATAAAATCCATGTTCTCCTGGAAGGTGTAGTGATTTCCATCACACTTGTGATAGCTCATGGTCTTCTTGCACTTTGCGTCATGGATCATTTACAACCCAGGTACAACACAAACAGAAACATGTCTTTCTGACACTGAAGAACATAATCCACAAGATATCAAAATTTGTAACAAACTGAAAAGTGATTTATTTCCTTCTCCTGGAAGTATTAGTGATTTAATCACTTGACAATAAGAGGAACACAATGTTCTCCACAGACTATAAATTGAAATATTAATAAACTGAATACGGAAAATTTCCATCTTCTTTTTGAAGCATGATTGATATCCAACAGTGATCACAAACTGGTTCATTCTTGTCTGAACCTGCTCCTTCCCGTTTCCCTGAGTGAGTAGAATTGGCACATATGGGAATCCTGACTGAGGATGAGACGCTGATCTCATCCCGGTCAGACCTTGCGTAGTCCTCTGGTGGCGTGATCTCTGATCAGCGGTAGAGGCCGAACAGTTTGTTCTCCTTGCGCAGGTGTGACTCGGAGTGCAGATGTGAGGATAAAATACGTGGGGTTGGGCAAGACATGTCGCACAGCTCGCAGGTCACTGGCTCATGCCGCGGTCTGCATGGAAAGCGGTTAGGATTATAAGAGGTGAAAATAGAATGTAGAAATATTCACTGGAACACGCCACTCAATTTCCAATTTCACTCTTTCATTCATATCCTTTTCATTCAATAAATGAATTCTAACTTCCACTAGAATGATATGGTTTATAAGTTATAAATATGGAATTTTAAAATAGACACACGTACAAGCTTATATCAATAAAGTGTCATTCAAATCTGCATTAAAGTTATTAATAAATTCCCAAAACTAATTTTAAAAATATTTCCCCACTAAAAAATTTCAGAGTGGAAAATAGCATATCTGCGGACAATGGTACCTGCATATGTCAAAATTAATCTTAAAAAGTTTAATGATGTTTTAATCACGAAATGAAAAAAGAAGTCAAGGCCAAAAGGAAGAGGGATAATCTATATACCACCTGCTCCTTAAGTTCGATCAGTACTAACCCACAAATGGTTGCCTTTGATCAAATTAATTAAAGATGTATAAATTTATAATATGGCTTAGACTCATAAACATGAAATATAAAGTACTAGCACAACACAATTTAAACCACTGTGGTTGGTTAAGGCTGAAGAAGGTGAGAGTTGCACCCACCTCACGGAGAGAGATTTCAGCTCCTGTAGATGGCGCTTCAGGTAGTCTGTGTAGCGAGTCTCGTCAAGCAGGGAAACATTATCCCGCGGGTCTGGCTTCTCCAGAAGAATCCCATAGTGGGGGCTCAGCAGCATGGCGCTATCAGTCTCTGTGTCCAGGCCTGGCTCCAACAGGTGATCGGGGTTGATCTGTACAACACACACATACAGACCCAAAAGATGAATATATACAGAAGTGCCAATACCATAAGATAGGAAGCTGTCCTATGGCTGTGGGGTTCCGGGGGTTTGGTTTCTTTTTTTCAGCAAGTTTGTAAATTAATATAGGTACACTGCCAAAAAATATAACCCTCTCTTAAAGGGTACTAATCCACTTTCAAGGGCATTACATTTCAACAATAAATTACAGGGAGAAAGCCAAAAGCATGGCTGTTTATGCCCTGAATTACCGGTCAGCATTGCATCCAATATCAAATTCATACCAATGCCTTTCTTGCATTGTTGCTAAGGAGCAGTACTCTATTAGACATGCAGTAAGTTAAAAGTGAAAGTTTGATCTGATTGAAATGGGATTTGTATCCTCAAGAGATTCTGTTCTTGGATCAAGAGATCATAAGTGTAGCATACTTTCCATAGTGATGTCCAGTATTTTGCCAGTGTCACCTTGTATGACGGTCACTTACCTGGTTCCAGTAATAAGCCTTCTCGTAGTTGTACACCTCCATGGGCTCCCTGCGTCGCTCGATAAGGCTGAAACATGAGATGAACATGGCGAGTGAAGTCATCCTGATCTAACTAGACAGCTCTATCTACTCCTACCTTCTGATGCACATGGCTAGCTTCCTCCTCATTTACCTCTGCATTATCTATTACTCTTTATAAAGTATTTTCAACCAAATTGTGTATATACTTCCTTTTCAGACAATCTCAGGGTCCATACAGAATTTTAAAGGCAAAATTCCACGACCTTTCCATGAAATATACTCCTCAAAAGAATCCATACAGTGGTAATTCTGGGTCAGAATCATATATAGTCAATATCTTTTAGTGACTATGCTTGCAAATTTATAAAGATTAGGTCTAAACCTATGATATCATTTGATTCACAACTGGTAATGGTTTGAAGGTCATGTTATATTAGCATTCAAAAAGTAGAATTGTGAAAGGTTTTACATTGTTATGAACATTGATTTTTTTCAAGATCATACGACATGGCCAGATTATTCTCCTCCTGTGTGAGACTTTCAAACTCCCAGGAAGTCACATCATTTAACTCATACTTGTCGGTCACTACTTATAGGTCAATAAGGAAGCTGTTATCCAGAAAACCTTGCTTCTCATATTCATTTTCCAAATTTCCTCAGCTACATGCTATCAAGATACATGTCAATGCATATAAAACTTAAGAAAGACTGCTATGGTATGTACCTGAGAAGCTTGGTGCGGGCGGAGTCCTGCAGCTTCATGATGGCCTGTTCTCCCCACGTACACTCAGTGTCCTGGATACCCACCAGGATGTTGATAGCCAGTCGCACGCAGTTGATCTGTCGCATACACACCATCATACAGTCATTTTGACTTGGCATTATCAGATTTTGGACCACACTAACTGCAGTAGAGCGATTTCTTGTACTTTTTTTGCTTGGATACAAGAATTTTTACTAAATTGCAGATAGTGTGGTCCAAAATTTGATGTTGTTGCATTTGTTCACTGTGTAAATGTATGTAAATCTCTTATTTTTGTTCTTTTTGATATTGCAAAATATCAACATATTATTGGGAGATGAGTAAATGAGTTATTGTTTACACTATTTGGGCAATATTTCATCAACAAGCACTGTGATGTTTAACTGGAGATGTATGTGGATTCAGGTCAATATTGCCTTTGAGATGTCTTAAAAAGTCTAAAACGGCAATAAATCAGTTGACAACAAGCCAAAACGTTTTAATTTAGCCCCAAACAATTAAGTAAGACAGACATGTGATACAGGATGCTAAGAGATGAAGGTGGAGAGAGACCTGTTCAATATCAATGTTGTCGATGTGGACATCAAAGTTGACCTCCATGTCATGGTCAGGAAGGATGGGGTAGCCTGACCCCCCCTCGTACCCTAGCCCACACAGGGCACCTGTGTACCTCTGCCGCTTCCGGTCCGTCCTGCATACAAACAAATCAACATTCAGCCATGGACACAACATGTCAACCCAACAAACAAGAGAATCTCGCCAGCTTTCATATCTGTATCTCATTAAAATAGGGAACACAAAATTTGAAAAACTTCAAAATGAAATATCCCTCATGTCACTCTCTGAAACTCTTGTGAATGTATTTTTATTGTCATTTTAGGATAACTACATCTGTAAAAAGTTCAAATTCCTGCACTCATACTATTTTGAGATGGGAACAAACACCCTCAGAGTAAGGTGCCAATCACAAATACTAATTGTTGTACTAGTTGACCTACACAGCCGCAGGAACTTTAAAAGTGACCCTAAAACATTTGTACTGTTCCAGATATAACAATGGTCAATATCTAAATGACAAGTTTTTGTGATTTAAAAAGCGGATACTACGGAAGATGTTTCTATTTTTAATGTACAAAATTTGAAGTCTGGTACCTAAGTTCTGCTACAGGTGTGAAGAGCAGACACATGAGAGCAGGGAGTCCTGGAATGAGGGGCATGATGGTCGTGTCCCGCGCCATCATCACTGACGCCTTGGGGTTCAGACCAACAAACGCAGCCACCATCATGCGCATGTGTGGGTTCTGAGGCTCGTCATCGATCGCTACAGAGTTCACGCTGTCGTGGTCAATACGTGCACCCCTGTTATCAGAAAGTGCGGATTCTTATAAGGAAAGAAGAATGACTAAAAAATCCAGCAATAAAGTGCATCATATGGTTTTTAATATATAAAAAAAAATATATATAACAAAGAATGGTCATATTATTTGGAGGAGTAAAACTATAGTGCAATGCAAGAACTTTCTGTAGATGTCTTTCATTAGTGAATGACCAAATTAAAGCATTACCTCTAGTATAAAGTTAAGTTATGATTCCTAAACTTCAGCAAGATAATAATTGTTTAATAGCAATTATTTCAGTTGGTTATGTATAAGATGTGGAATGACAAAAAAAATTTGGAATTCATGAAATAAAGAACTATTTTTCAGGCAATTATGATAATTATATAAGTATATTTGACAAGTTACACAGGAGTATTTATACAGCATGTCACCTGAGTCTGCCTATAAAGGTCATGCTGTGGAAGTTCATCTCCAGAGGACTGTGAGGCCCACTCAGTTTCACCTGCATTCATTCATGTGTACATGCTTGTCAAATCATCCGGGTATTTACAAGAGACATCAATGTAAGTTACAAAAGGGGGCAGTCATAACAGGTTTCATATCATATGATGACCAAGAGCAAAAAATCCCTTTATCATTGGTACATGATTTGATGTTTTGTCTAGGATGATAGTGGAGAGTAGATATTTGCATAATTTAATGACTCTGGTAATAAAAAGAAATTAATATTCATGTCTGTCATAACAAGTTTATCTCACTCTTGCATGGAGGATATACAGTTTATACGCCCAGGAAATACTGATATTCTGGGATTCACTTTGTAAACATAGAATGACAAAAACATGATATACATCCCCTATACAATGCTAACACAACAATAAACATATTCACACATAAGTGGTTTTCATTCTTTGATCTGTCTAAGAAACTATTGAGCATGAGACCAAACATAATATTACAAAGATCTGATTACTACATAAGAACATACAGTTCGCTCCGAGCCCTTGAGCGCTGCCCTGGTGTTTGGCTGCATCTCCACCCTCATCCAGTCCTGCTTCTTGTCTCCACCCCCAGGGGAAACTGCCCCGCCCATAGCCTCTGCACTACGCTCGTCATGGTTTTGCTGCAAACGGGCAGAGAAATTTATGATTAACAGATTGAAACTTTTGACTTGAAAATTATTTAGTAGCAAGTCATTTCATTGGCTGGTTACATATAACATTGTTTGGCGTAATATATATAAGGGTAGTGAAAGAGCTTCACTGATTAAAATTGCAATTTATCCAACATTTGTAAAACTAAAAGTTGACTAAAGAGGCATGATAACATTAGATAGTTTTGTTCCAATTGTATGAATCGCCACCCACCTTAGAGAGGAATGACTCCTCTGCAGTATCTGCAAATCCTTCTCGTTTGATGGCATCGTTGACACAAACCTGCTGTCCAGAGTCCAGCCTCTCTATCACCTCCAGCCTCAGAGTGTCTCGCACCACGGAGAACACCTGTTTACAGACAGGGAACCAGATTCACATCTCGCTACATTCACTGCATCACTATAAGACTGGCACTGAACTCATTACTTGTAACACCGCACCAATATCTATCTATCTTTTTATCTGACAAAAATAAAGGAGCAATGTCAAAACATCAAACACATTATGATCCATATTAAGGATGGGTATCGCTCCTCATTTTCGTATTGCAATATATTGCGATACAGAAAAGCGTAATGCAATACGTATTGCAATATATTGGTACTTTTCATATTTTTTTCCCATGCTCTCTTGACTAAATAGCAGCAATTATATCAGTGACCAATGCTCAACTGGCCACTGTTTCGTAAAGAGAGATAAATCAGTGACTGGTTTCGGACTTGTGCTCTGTGCTATTTTCACCTAGCGAGTTCACACTTTGTTTACATCTTTCAGTTTACGTTTTTTGTTTTGTTAAATTTCTCTGCAATTTTACATGGAAATTGTAAGTTTTAAAACCTCCGATATATTGGATGTTTTCAGAAGAGTGTACCGGTATGTATCGTGTTGTTCCTGTATTGCAATATACCGATATACCGATAACACCGCGCACCCTTAATTCATATGTTCATTGATAATACTTGAAGTGACGAGTGAACAAACTTTAAGAAAGTTCATGTACCAGTCTAATGACAAAAGATATTGAAATCAGAGAACAAACTCTCAACAGATATCCCAAACATAAGACCAATCTCGTATCTTTTGGCCAGAGGTCTTCATAAATGTTCTTACTCTACAATGGGAATAAAAAAATCTCCATCTCTAGCCATTTTCAAGTCCAAACTGAAGACTTGTATTATCTTGAAGCGCTTTGAGCAACTGATCAGATTGATAAAACCCTATAAGAATACACTTATCATTACTAACAAGAAGAGGAGGATTACCTGAGCGTAGAGCACCTTGTTGAAGTACATCTTGCGGAACCAGTCCGTGGACTGTCTGCTCCACACCCCGTCCGGGCACCGCAGGTTGGAGGGGCGGATGTGGGACAGGTAGCACTCAAATGCCTGCAGTAAAAGATGGAGAGTCAACAGTTAAAAAGAAGTTCAAGGTATCTGACTAACCTGTATTTTACATTTGATTTTCAGAAAAATTGTCTGACAACAATTTCATAACAGATCAAATCACCTGAAATGGCACTTGCAACAGGTTTGTTGGTAGCGCTCGAATGTGCTCCCTGGAGACCCATTCCATGTTTCCATAGTCCACAAAGAACACCTGAAAGAGAAAAATATCAATTAAGTATTTCCATATGACAAGAATTATAAACTCTTTGTAACTTTCTTGACATTAAACAGGACACAGCAATAAATCAGTCTAATCTCAATAGATATTGTGATATTGACTAGTTCACGAGCAATTCATAAGCTGAAACTGATTCAACTGACAGGGAAGCTGGCTCTGCTGTCACTACATAGCATAGTTAATAGTTATCATATAATTAAACGCTTTGGTTTTTCTTTAATCAAGTCTTGATAATCAATGCGGTACTTAATGTGCTATTATTTGTGTAAGTATATGTATGATATATCTGCGATTTTGGAATACCAATTTGAGACTTATTATGCTACTATATCTTGTCATACATGAACCTCATTGAACAAAGTCTGCAAGATCAACATCAAAATAATTGTGCTATCATTTGTGCACATACCTGTACGTCTTTGTCGAGTCTTTACAATCAAAATAGACATAATTGTTCACATACCTGCACGTCTTTGTCTCGAGTCTTTACAATCAACATAGACATATTTGAGCACATACCTGCACGTCTTTGTTCCTAGTCTTTACAATAAACATAAACATATTTGTGCACATACCTGCACGTCCTTGTCCCGAGTCTTTACAATCAACATAGACATATTTGTGCACATACCTGCACGTCCTTGTCCCGAGTCTTTACAATCAACATAGACATATTTTTGCACATACCTGTACGTCTTTGTCCCGAGTCTTTACAATAAACATAAACATATTTTTGCACATACCTGTACGTCTTTGTCCCGAGTCTGGACTACCTTGGCTCTGTAGAAGGAAACGCTCTCGTCCTGGTAGATGGTCACACAGAAGCTACCCGGCCTCAGGACTCCCATCACTGTCTGAACACAGAAGGGGAGGCTACATTCTCATGATGAAAACAATACAGTTGTATTGAACAGATTCTAAAATGAAAGTAGTAGCTGTTGCAGATTGGGGGCTAACATATTACTATGTGGTACATCAAGTCATATATTTGAACACATCATATGGATAGGCAAGGCAAAAAAGGACATTGCACATAGTGGGAGCATGGCTTCTACATTCTAAAGGCGTATTTTCCCTGTCAAAATTACTTATTATAAAAGATTCTTTTACATCTGATCCCATCTCAATGACATGTCAAACATAGAGGAAAGAATTCCTTTTTAGAGGGACGTCTCCTTAAATGGAGCTAATAATATGAATAAAGCAAAAAGAGTTTGGCAGTTTCCAAGGGCGGTAATTAGAAGGACATAGGACGACAGGAAGCACGGTGAAGACTATGGGTTAAGTACCTTTAAACATACTCAAGAATAAATACACGTATTTCTATATTAACCAAGTACAAGCACAAGCGTATATTTTCTCAAAAAGGGATCGGGGGTAAAAATACATACACACAAGTCTCTAACATGAAGTTGTGATACCTGCAGTGCGACCCCGGGACTGTTGAGGGAGTCCTGTACGAAGCGCAGCTGCTGGATGGCTTCATCAGAGTAGTACTGGGCCCAGAAGTGTCCACACTCAACCACCTGCACAATCATAGACACAGTTTGATGTCACTTGTAAAACACTCTGACGGTTTGGGCAAATTCACAACAATGCAGAGTCAACAGGAACTAAATAGAATTACCAAAGTAATTTTTTTTAAATTTGTGCAAATGGCAGAAAGTAAACTCAAATTGTAACACTATTTGTGAAGAATGTTGATCGTAAATGAGGCTGGTCTACTATATTCCACTTCACGGTTGACTAGGTTCATTGGATAACTAACGAGATGTAGCAAGTGATTCTAGTCAGAGAGAAATTAAATGAACAAAGTCTGAGAGTTGACTGACCTCAGTGACTATGATGAGAATCCCTGACACCGAGGGGTGAGGGGGGGCAACCACCTGTCCGACACCCATCTGCCTCCCACTGCCACTCTCCTCACCTCCGTTGTCCCCAGTCACCCTGCAACCAGCCAAGGACATGTGGTTCTTCAACTGAGATCAAACATTCAAAATTGAAGTTCAAATTCCAATTCAAGAATTTATATTAGTTTCACCTGTTGGTCCTGAGCTGTCCCCTGGCTGCAACTACTTCTTGAGCAGCATGCAGGTTGGTGGCGACGATGCGTCCGTCCTCCTTTGTGAACATTTTCACCTCAATTGGGATCCGCAGCAGTCTGAAGTGCAGGCTCGGAATTAGTTTAGTTCTTAACAGATTTATATTTGAGGAAATACAAATATGTATTTCATTAAGATATATTTATTTGAATTTGAAAATATGGAACCAAAAATGGCAACAGTTTGTAGTTTGACTGACATCACAGTATGTACAATATCTTTGGCACACTTTCTTCTGTGAGGCCCTGTATACTGATAGTGTTGGTACTCTGATTCAATGACAGTTGACAGCAAACGCGTAAGATTACCTGAGTTTGATGGCTATATAGACACCCTTGTGGACCTTGTTCTGGTACAGCTCGTTGCCCTTCCACGGAAACTCAATGAAGGCCCTGCAGCAACAATTACCATTTACATTTCATCCCTCACCTTAAAAGCACAGTCCTATTGGGGTATTTTTTATGGAAACAAAATTCAAGGGGACATTCCTATTTATACAAGTATGTTATTAGTGCATGATTATAAAGAAACTCTGTTGAAACTTGTAACTGAGGGTAACTTTTTGGTTGATTTAGATTTTACACCCAGATAAATGAGAGTGTCAACTTGGTAAAATAAAATAAGAATGAGAAGTCATTCAATGACCTGAAAAGGGCATTAAAAGACATTGTTGATTAGTCTTATCTTAAATCACATTCAATCATTACATATAGTTTATTATTACAATGTTGTAACAATTACTAAAAGTACAGCGCCTTTTATCATGTCAATTTCCCTCAAAACAACATGGTGGACCATAGACTATAGGTCAACCTCTTTCACTTCCAGATTAAAAAAACATTTTCATACATATAACTAAGTATCACTACTTTACAATTATTTAGTCAAAACCTTTCTTATAAACCCTGAATCTATTATATTAAGATAGCAATGTTTAGAGATATGATATTGTTGGCCACTGACTTAGTCTCCTCGAAGCTGACGATAGGTTTGGGATCGTGACTGCAGTCACAGAAGAACCTCTGTAGTTTCTCCTGGTACAACATACCCTGGTTGGCCGGCAATCCCTTCACCTGTACTCATGGGAAGAATTATAAAAAAATTTTACTCTATAAAAAACGATTGGCTTAAACAGTAGAGATTGCTTGTGCGTGATCAAGATTTGTGGATGATAAAAATCATCTCACTTTAGTTTCTCATAATATTCTATAGATGTTGGTAGGGTTCAGATATTTGTCACTTTAACAGACTTGTGTTGATATATTTGATAAATTAATATTATTGAAGATAAATATAATCTCAGTCTCATGCCTTTTAATAGAATTGATAGTTTTAGCTTGTTTTTCTTTATCAGTTTGTCAAAGAATAAATTTTCCCTAATATCCAAAATTACATAAATCCCAAACATTTTGTCCAGTTTACTTTTTCATTGAATTATTTAAATATGCAACAGTTTCAAGTCCCTGAAAATAAGCATGACCATACTGTATGGTTAGAAAGAAGGGAGATAACTCACAATGACAGTGTTCATCGGGTCATGGTTTGAGAGTTCCCTCACAGCGCTGCTCTCGTCCACCTCCCCTCGGAGGAAGTAGTTGGGGTAGAAGGCACCGCACATCACCAGCTACAGGGAGACAGGGAGCACAATTTCACATAATGAACAAGTAATAATACCTCATTCTTAAACTTATTTGAGATTGCCTGTGCTTGGAAATCACACCAGTTGTAAAGGAAAATTTTTGTGGAATACTTATACATAGTAGGACTGGAGACTTATTAACCAGAAACTTCTTTATAATATATCCAACTGCTATCTTAACATTTTGAAAAAACAAGACAGCAATACTTCAACAGATGAATAGGATCATCCTGAAACCTCAACCAAGATGACATTTACTGGGAGCTTGATAATATATATTGATAATAATTAAAGCAGCGTTTTTAAGAAATCATCAGATATGAGACATGATATTGTTAGATTGACAAGGATGTGGGGCGCACCTTGAGCATAAGTCGCTCACTGGCGTCAGTGTGATCCTTTTTGAAGCCTGGTCGATGACGCGGCACCTGTATACTGAACTTGGCTAGTCGCTGTCCCAACTCCTTCACTAGCTCAGAAACCTGTTTAAGGTTACAATGAAAAGGTAATATAACTTATGAATTTCTTCAAAGGCATATAGAAGTTGGTGTAGTGATACAGGACAATGTTATGGATGACAACCATCCACTTGATGAAGGGGCAAGAAGTAGCCCAGAAACGTGAAAATGAATAAAGAAGTTGTCATCCATAACAATGTCCTGTATAATATATCTTAAGACACGAAACATATCTATGAGCACTCTCTGAGTTAGGAATACTCACAAATTAATTTTAGATGTTGAATCATAAATGCGGATCATTTCATAGTGGCTGAGATTGAGAAGAAATGCTTGAAGTAGGTAGAAGTACCTCAGAAACGTATGTACTTCATAAAGAGGTTCCAATCCATGACTATAACTTGATGATAGTATCAGAGAACAGATGTTACAGATGTTGTTTTATTGATAAGGACAGATATATATCCAGAATAACACCACCTCCGCATACAAAATGAATGAGAGTTCAAGGGTTATTCCCTGCCCCACACTGAGGCACGAGCTGAGAAAGTTGTGGTGTCTCCTTAAGCAAGGGACTTTATTCAAAATGTGCTTCTGTTCACCCAGCAGTACTAATTGGGTACCTGGTGTAGATTGTGTTGGAGGTGACCTTTAAGCGCTTAATCGGCAGCTTGGGTTAGACCAGGGTAATAATGATCCATGACTCTTGTATGCGCTATGAGCATGTCATAGTGGAGTTTAGCGCTATATAAATGGACATATTATTATTATAGGTAGGAACACAAAGGAGAGGCTGACAACCTAACCTCGTTGATACGGCGGATCTGTATGAAGTGCGTCTCTCCCCACTTCCTCTCGTTCATACCCTGGCGCTTGAAGGACTGCAGCTTCTTCTTGTTGTCCCAGACCTGTAGTACACAACATAGACACATTCAAACAACTCCTCTCTTTGTTTCATGAAGCCCTCGATCAAAAAGGCAAAAGGGGATAGCAGAATGCAAATCTGACAGGGACAACAGAAATTGTGAATAAATAAGAGGAGGATAAATCCATCAGGGACCCATGAAGTTATCTGCAGAAGGAGCAGACTTTTGTACCCGTTTTGAAGTTAGAACTCCTTTATCATTATTGATAACAAAATTCTGATTCACTCCATTGGTTCATGATGAATTTTTCCTCTTTAATATCCTTTCTGATTTTAGTTTTAATTGGCTACATAATCTTACTTCGTAGCAGGGGTATAAAAAAGAATTATACAATTTGCAAAACTGTTTTGAAGATTTGGAGAACGTATAGGGTACCTTGTATGCATTCAGGATGGCAATACAGTCGCTCATTGACGTTAGACTCCAGCCCAGTTTGTGCCTAGAAAGGACATGTTAGTTACTATTACATGTTCACATCATTTCAAACAATTCCTAATGAAAGCTATATGTATATTTTGAGGATACCTTGAGTTATCAGCAAAGTATCACACGTCAGGGTAGAATCTGTATTTGTACAAGTGTCACAGCTTCAAATGAATGCTGCATCGCCGCTTATCAACGGCCATTCAGTTTCAGTGATTGCTGTCAAATCATCAAACACAAAAAATCTACCCGTAACTTTAATAATATTTTTAGTGATAAGTGAAGTATATTCCTATAGCAGCAGTGACAACTCTTTTCCAAAAGTGAGAAATCTCTCTCTCCTTACCATATAGTGTATAATTTCAGACAACTCACTCATAAGCTTGGAGTTTCGACCTAAAGGGCCTGGCAAAGACACTCTTGAGAGAGAGGGCGGCACCAATGATGAGACATTCCTCAAGCAGGGCGAAGACGTGTCCCAGCACAAGCATCTTGCCAATCCTGATGTCAACTGGGAGTTCAGCAAGCACCCGACCCATAAAAGTCAGCTCCCCATCATAACGGCTGTTCATCTCATTGTAGGACGTTGCCAGAGCTCCCACCTGCGAAAACGAAGGTGGCAGATCATCAAATTCAGTTAAGTTTCTCAATAAAGACATTCGTAAAGGTTAGTTTGAGGATTGAGTTAATGATGGCTTAAATAAGCATAGAATTTAATGTCATTGAAAAGAAAGGGATGGACGTATAGAATAAAGAAGTATAGATGCGATTGTTCTCATTTTTAATAACCTCAGCTAGAATTTAATTCGAAGAAGTAGCTCTTAGCTATCAGCTACCAGCTTCTTACTCATAACTACATGCAACATCTAGACACTCAAGCTTTACTCATCCTAGCATTGCCAATACTACTCGATTTAACATTATTTCGTGTAAATACTGTGATATGGCAGGATAGGCTGACTGCCCTCCTTGAGGTAATTTACTAATAATAAAGCAAATTAATGCGGTATTATCTGTTGACAGTGAAGTCTGACTCATTTAATATGAATAGAGATTCACTGACCTCCTTGAGGTTTAGGATGGTGCGCTCGATGTCTTCAAGGTGCGGAGCATCCAGGGCAAGCCCGAGCACAGCTCTAGGTTCACCCATGTTGAAGATCTTTGTTTTCAACACCAGCGTCTCAAGAGGGCATCGCTAGTCAGAGAGGGAAATACATCAAGAGAGTTATAAACATGCCTAGCAAATAAACAGTACTTGTGTTAGCAGAGAGGTATTTCAAGATATTCTATAGGTTCTATCTTAAACATATGTATTGATACACAATTTGATTGTGTAACATGTGAATAACAACTCGACCCATTGACTCATAATGTCAAGTATCACTTGTGTTTGTGAGGTGAGGTGATATGGTGTTTAACGCTGCTTTCAAGATTATTTCACTTATATCGCGGCTGCTAGTATTATTGCAGGGAGAAAGCCCGCAACACCATTGTGGATATGCATTGCGGTGAAACCTGCGAGCATCGGCTGGAACTAGCAAACCATGGGTGAGGGTTGTGTGTTACATGAATAGGATGTCCAGATCAAATCCTTTAGTGCATGTTGCACTGTAAGGTCATCCTATCGTAAGATGAGGTCAACAATGACATCATGTCATTTCATGTGTTTATGTCAGCAATAGTAAGGTTAAGTTACTTTAAAAAGTTTTGGTAAGCAATTATAAATTCAGGACAAGGAATTTATGGATAATCAACTTCTTTATTGTACTGGTAGCGACGTTTCGGTATAGATTCTTATACCGTTTTCAAATTATAAATTATAAATTCAGTTCCTTCCATTCTTACAATGTAAAACATGATTGACTGACATGGAAACAGATATTGGTTGAAGATTCTG
This sequence comes from Phorcus lineatus, assembly GCA_921293015.1. NCBI lineage: Eukaryota > Metazoa > Mollusca > Gastropoda > Trochida > Trochidae > Phorcus > Phorcus lineatus. The sequence continues at coordinate 41,247,126 of OV121084.1, forward strand.
CTGGAGATCAACCAAACTTGATTAAAATGATACTGAGTACTGAAGGCCAAAAATCTTACATATTGTGATTAAAACTAACAAAGTCTCCTACCCGCATTTCAGGAGTTCCAAATTCTGGGAGACATGTTTGGAAGAAGGCCTTGGTTACCATGAAGTAGACACGCCCCTTAGAGACTCGACCAGCACGCCCTGGAAATACACACTATACTTCTAATATGACACAATTATTTAGTTTCATTCAAGGCAAACACTTGGGATAAAACTGAAGAAGAGGCTGTCATGGTAGCAGGATGTAGAAAATAACTGTTTACAAGTGGGACACTTGTTTAATATTGCCTAAACACCATGAAATAGTAGACAAGATTTACATAAAACTCTTATGCTGACATCATTTCCTACAATTACCTACAAGTTGGACAACATCTACAAATTTATATTCATATTCGAGTGTTGAACAAAGTTTGTGGCAAAACAAGCCCTACCAGTAAAGCTAACATCTCAGGTTAGTTCTTTGTGGACAGTTTGCACATTATTAAGACATATGCTAACAAATTTGGATTCGAAATGTCAACTCATGACACAGCTATTGGCTGAAATATAGGCCACGCTAAACAATAACTCAAATTATCAATGTGATGCTAGTTTGTATGATTAAAATCTGAGCAAGATACTGACCCTTCCTCTGTGTGCAGTTGGCCTTGGAGGCCCAGTCAACCACGAGATGAGTGTAGCTAGTCTGGGGGTCACACACCAGGTTCTTCGTCAGGCAAAAGTCGATTACTACAGAAGAGAGCAGTCTAATTTTCATCTATTTAGAGGCTTCATTTTTGTCATTTTCCAAAAATGTTAAGATCAATAACAAGGCCAAAATGATTTAAATAACCTCAAAAGTTGCCAGTCAAGTTAGAACAAATTATGGTTATTGGATATACACGTCTTATTTCTTACATTGAATTTTTGTAAAACTGAAAGTCCCATATCCAGTCCTAATTCTTTTCATTATTCTTTTTGTTATAAAAGAGTTTGCTTCGATAAAGACTGATAAGTTCAGAGTCACTGGCAGGTTAGTACCTACCATACTTGATGTCCGGCACTGTAATTGAGGATTCAGCAATATTGGTGGAAAGAATAACCTGAAAGAAATAGATCTAATTATACAAATATCATTGAATATTTCAGGTGGCTCAAGACGACCTGTTTAAAAGTAGGGCTGGTGATGGTGCTATGTAGATCCACAGAGGAACAAATGTTCTTCTTTCTGTGGAACTAATGCTCTTTTTCAAATATCAAAGAAAGACATATCTGAATTACTTTTGTACACTATTTGGACAAATTATTTCAGAAAAGGATATAAAATGCATATATGAAAGCAAACATGAAAAACAAATGTGAAGAACATTTCATGGATACATCAAATCTCTTTATCCTACCTCATGTAAGAATGCCGATGTCTGATTGGTCAATGTGACCCTTAACAAATATCCATATACACCGTAACCGAGGGATGATAAATCCCTTATATCCCGCTACATTAGTAAAGCGTCCTTCCACGTCAATCAATTAAAGTCACATGATCAGGTCATAGGTGTTGCTCATTTCTGTTTGTCTTTTTAATAATACATTAAGACATTTGGTAAGATGAATATGTTATAACATTCCATTAAGGGTGACATAGTGATATATTATTCCCTTGAAAGGTTTTATACAAGCAAGTATCTTGTGCCATGATCAAATTTGTAATCTTCCACTATAATGGATCTGGACAGACATAAATACTTAATGAAATGTCCTCTGTTTCGCTTGCAGTCGGGAGCAATGACTTTAATAGGGGAAATACTACGTTATCAAAATAATCCAATGTCTACCTTATTCCGATGCAATGACTGTGTTTTCATAACTCTTATCCATAAAGTACAATTGCAAGAGTGTTCGGTGCAATCTCTAAATAATTTGATGTATTGTTACAACCCTATAAGTGATCGAGAGAAACTTGCTAGTAGTAAATGCCCACCTTCCTCTGTCCGCGGAGTGCAGGCTCGAACACCCGGAGTTGCTCCTCCTGAGTGATTGTCGAGTGTAACGGAATCACCTTCAGGCTGAAACACACACATGGACAACCATATAGCTTATCATTTAGTATTAGGGCTCCTCTAAGGAAAAAATTGGCGCAAATTTAATTCTCAAGAAAAGGGTTCATTCAATATTGAATCTGAAACACACTGATACACTCATGCATTAGCTTCTAATACAGCAGGCATATAATATCAAGAAGGGCAACAATATTTAATTGAACTAGTTTATGAGTTGTATACTAAATATATCCTATAAGACATGATTCACTCACACAGCCAAAAGTTTGTATTGTCATGTGCAAAAGAGTCACAAACGAGATCAAAACTGGACTACATCTTTACAAAATACTTTATTTCATTCAACCTGTAAGCTGTGCTGAAAGTGCAATTTCTTTGTCACTAGATCAATCTATATGGATGTAAAGACAAAACTGCACTGGCAATCAACTTACTTGTGTTTTGATTCAATAACTCTGAGCTTGTCAAACATGTCAGAGATTTCTCCATAACCTTGAAAGTGGAAACAAATATTTCATTATTATCATATTATAAATTCATATAATATTATTCATATCTCATTCCATGAAATGTATATAATCTAATTAAAATATCTTACCAACTGTCCTGATAAACACTCAACTAGGTATTTTGATATATGACCTTTTCATTGAATACTTTCAAAGCAAATCTCACCTGGCAAGAAACACAAAACAGTGCCTCGAACAAGAGAGAAACCAGTTTCCTTGTCAAGTCTGAAATGACAAAAAAGTTTATAAGCTCTAAATAATTTTAGTACACAGTTTGATACACACTCACAAGGAGACATCAGGGTAAGACAATCGTTTATTTTTTAACTGACAGGTAACACAAATTTCCATGCTCTTGTTCCTAAGCCTAGATGACTCTCTAATGTTTGTCAAGCTGTGATAACTTAAAAGAATGAAGGAAACATGTAAAAACTAATCTTCTTATTAAACTAGTGCACTTTTTGTCTACCAACCTAACACTTTTCTCATATGAATACTGAGAGAAACATCTTCATCTCTTTGGATCAGAGGACAAATGTTCACAGCTGTAAATGTATACTTCAAGTTCATGATATCAAGTCAAGCAATCTACAACCATTGCATTACAAGATGGTTCGTTGATAACACCTTTGAAGGAACTTTTAGCACAATGATGACACACTCAAGATATTACATTACGTCTACTTATGGTAAACATTTATAACTGTTCTCAAACTGCTTCTCTTTGTTAAATGCTAGTCATATATATACAGTCTGGAAGTGAAGTTACTTGATTATCCCCGTAATTATGAAAAGTTTGATGTAAGGTTTGTTATGGATGGTACTTTGCAACTGCGCAACAAAGAATGATATTAAGTCCCTTATATGTAAATATCAAATAATTTATAGACTGATGTTGTAAATCTTGTTCATGGAATTGTAAAAGACAAATCTATACTAAGTTATGATTATAGTTACTCTTGTTCCTTGCTCTCCAAGTTGTCAAACTCGCGGATGAGCTTGACAGCGATGTCCTCCATCTCGGGGCTGAGTTCTGGCTGGGTCTCGTCCAGGTCCGGTAGCTGGTGTACAGAGGACATAAACCTAATTCTCTCCTCCTCACCACTCACCTAGGGCTCAATGGCTTCCGAATAAGCTTAGGAGGATGTTCTTGCTAACGCAGTTTTGGGCTGTCTTAAAGAGCCACTCCGTGAGTTGTTGGAGTCATATATGCCAAACTTAATCAATGGTGTCATTTGATCGCGAAGTATCGACTGTTACCAAAAAGACACATTTTAAAGCTTATTGTTTTTTTACAGTTACAATATGAAGGTAGAACGCCGCAATTATGATCGAAAACCGGACAGTGGCGCGCGTCAAATAGTCAAACATAATTTTTTAGACTTATCTAAAACAGCCAGGAGGGCAGTTAGGAGTTGATAGTGTTTGTAAGGTTATATAACTAGTATCTATGTATATTGGACGTGATATCTACACCTCTGTGCATTTATAAGTCTATTTTTAGATTTTCATGAAAAAAACAGTATTTTTGATATATATGTCTTTATGACATGAAAAGTTAAGATGTTTTGATTTTACATCACCACATATGACATTTAGGTTTGTATCAAATGTAAATAATATGTTATGAAAATCACGGAGTGGCTCTTTAAAGTGAAATCTTTGACGGGCATTTGGAAGTATATGCTTGCTCCTTCATCAGGTGGGATGTAGGGAATATGAACTGGAGTACATATATACCATATGTTTACTTGTTATGGTATATAGGTGTTCCCATTTCATATTCCTTGAAGTTATATGTTAGATATTTCAACAAATATCTTTACTTCATATGCTGGCAGTAGGCAAGTTTGACATAACCATTGAGCTCAAAGACTACCAACACACTACAGTGTACTTTATGCTAAATTGGCTTTTGGGCTCTGAGAATTTGATGGACTTGAAGATATATTTAACTTTTTCCCCGAAATATCTTACCTTTATAACAATGGCCTAGGAATTAATAGCTATCATTAAGCTAAGGGTATCTTTGCTAAGGTGCCTTAGGTGGGGTTGAGGCCACATTGAACTGGGCTGCACTTGATGACAAATATCAGCAACAAGGTCTCAAAATCTACCAATGGGATAAGTTTACCTTCAAGCTACGATGGCTAGGGTCTGAAATGGATATTCTTTAGACATATGTTACCTTTTTCAACAAATGTTCATCCATATATATATTAGAAAAATTAAAAACTAATACTGCAAAGGGGTTTTAAAACACTTTTCCTGAGGTTGACTTTCTGAGAAAATCACCAAAAGTTCAATGAACTTCCCCATTTTTAAAAACGAACAGCCAAAATGGCAGGACCTCTAGTCTTGAACAAAATTTTGCAGTTACACTGAATCATTCTTATCAGCTCTGATGCATATTGATTGTAAATTGATGTTTTTTCTGTTTCTAAATCATGTGAAAGTATTTGAGAGTTACATACATCTCCAAGTGCAGGGGTGAGATCATCTGCATAGAACTCATGCACCTTGTACACACGTCCTTCGACACTGATGATCGGGGCCAGCTCGAGACGGTCTCGCACGGGCACAGCGAAGTACCTGGCAAACTTCTCGCTGTCGATGGTTGCGGACATCAGAATCACCTGGAGGTTGAAATAATGTGAACTCATTTTTATCTCTCATACCAAATTCGTAAAAACAGAGGTCAATATCCACATATTTATTATCTATCACTGATACATTAGTACATAATGTAATCCTGACATTTCAATCCCTCAACAAGAATAGCGCCCACATTCGGATTGGAGGTCAAATCTGGGTTCTCATCAAAGTCAGGTGAGCATTGCCTATCATATATGAAAGTCACTGTAACCAAGGGTTTACTACCTTTACAATAATTTTACTTTTATTCCAGATTTACCTCCTTACAGACAAAACAGAAAGAAAACATAAGAAAACATCTACATAATTACTATCTTATAAATAAACCTTTTTTAGTTTAATTAATTGTCCCATTGCCAAAATGAGTCTCAAAATAATTGTATCTCAGCGTCATAAGTTGGATCTTAACATAACTTTGATCGGCCATTTTGAAAGCTATTACTTGTCAAACAACTTATTTTGAGTGTGTGCTCACTAATGCTACTTTTTTACTGTTACTAAAATGTTAATACAATTTTAATACGTCACAGAAAAGTGACAGGAATTCTGTCATCTGCTATGTTTGGGTCTCTTGTACAGAGGTCACATGACCAGATAAGTGATGTCATGCTCAACAACAAAAAATCTATTGAAGCTTTGAAGGGCCATTTCTTATCAAAGTCTTACTTAGTTCTTAAAATGTTAATTATTTCATTGTAGTGAACTAGAGTTTATCATTTTTCATAGGTTTTGACTGATAGAGAGACCCCAAGAAGAGGAAAATACAGGGAATATACCCTTGACACCTTGGATAAAGCATATGATGCTGTAACGCAAGGAATGTCTATAAGAAAAGCTTCCGCTCAGTTCTCTATACCTTTTGCAACCTTGCATGACAGAATCAGTGGAAAGGTTGATGTGGAATGTATCACAACCGGACAGGATCCAGTGCTATCCATGGGGGAGGAGAGAGAGCTTGTCAATCATATCCAGGCGATGTCCAATGTTGGTTACGGTTATACCAGGGCTGAAGTGACTGCCATTGCTACCGATTTAGCCGTATGTCTTAGGGAAAAAAGGAAAAGAAGAACCCTGTTTTCCATTGCAATGATTTTATGGCTTCCTAAAACGTTGGCCTGATTTATCAGTAAAACCACCTCATTCTCTGGTGATCCAGAGGGCGCGCGCTACGTCGGAGGAGACAGTTTCCAAGTATTTTAATGACCTTGACAACATTTTCTCAAAGTATAACTTGAAACCTGACCCTCAACGGATATAGAATGCGGATGAAAAGGGACTCGTGGAAAATTACACCCCTCCTTCTGTGGTCACTGCAAGTCACGGAACTCCAGTCTCTGTGACGACATCACCTTAGGCTACAACCACAGTGATAGGATGTGGTAATGCAGCTGGTGTATCCATCCAGCCGTTTTATCATCCTCAAAGAAAAAGAATGAGGGACGAACTTTTAGAAGGATCAAACGCTGGGACAGCTAGCACTGTGAGTGATTCGGGATGGTCAAATTCTGAGATGTTCCAACATCATAATCAGGAACATTTCCTCAAGAGCGATTTTAACTATGCACCATCTTCTGTTTCAAGCCTGCTGAAACATATGTGGATCCAGTTGCCGACATTTCTGTGGATGTAACTGTTGAAAAACCTTTGGTGCCTGTTGCCGACAAATCAGATGTTGCTGTATTCTTTGATGAAAAAGCGTCTGTGCTCATTAAGAAATCCGTCCCGACGAAAAAGAGGAATGTTTTGAATGCTGTCTTGGAGGGAAAGTTATCACTGAAGATAACATTTTGAGGAATATTTGTTCACACCAAGCAGAACATCCGGCACCACAGAAAATAAAACAAATATCTGAGAAAACTAAATCTTCAAAAAACTCAGCTGTTTGTAAAAATGCGTCACCAAAGCCCAGTACGTCTGCAATATCTAGATTTGTTCATGAAGATGACAATGACAGGTTTGACTCGTATGACAGCGATGATGTTATAATTGATGAAGAATTGTGCTGCAAATGCAAGAAGTATGTTCCAGATGAAGTTCAAAGAAGTGTGTCTTTAATCATCACAACTTGGGCTCAATGCACTCATCCGACATGCCATCATTGGACACATTTACGTTTTTGTACCCCAGTTCGTGTTGCACGCAGACATTCAGAGTTTTGGTGTCCATGTCACAATGAACCAGATAATAACTCGCTTAAACTTTGTAAATTAGTTAATTTTGTGAAATAATTCCTGCATTAATTTTAAAGTATTGACAATACAGAAAAGTGAGATTTACAAATAATCGTGAATGACATAACATTCGGAATGACTCTGTGTGAACTTCAAATTTGCCATTCCAAATGCGCTACAGACTGACGAATCATGTGATCAAACTTATGTGACAAACTTTCTAGGTCCTATCTGTTGACACTGTGAGCGCGGTCATGCCGCGACTGTGATTATCGATGGATTCAAGTGGATTTTGGACATATAAAACTTTATTAAACGTCTTTGAAGGTAAGACATGAAAAAATTACATTGAAATGATACATTCGTGAGTTTTGGGCATAACTGCTTTGGATAATGCGAGAATAATTAATAAAGAATTGTCATATAGCTATGATAATATAATAAATAAAGTTGTACAGTTTTCCTTTCTGACCAAGTGTATGATCAGATCTATTGCAACTGCAGTCACAAATATCCTTTGCAGCAATGTCTTGTGAACTGACAAGGTCATCATGAGAACTACAATACATTAAAGTAAATACTTATTGATTGTGTGTCCCTTGCACAGTATTGAACAGAATTACTTGATCAAATCAAATCAGTCACAAAATAGTTAGTGATATCAAATGTTACTTTTATGCCAGTAAAAAGTCCCTCTCATGGATTCAAAGTATTTCTAGCTGACACACGACAGACTGACCTTGACGTGTCTCGAGTTGGTCCGCAGCAGTTTGCGGACAATGAGCAGAGCAAAGTCAGATTCCTGGTCTCGCTCGTGGACCTGCAACATACTCGAACGTGTTCACAAATTTTGGTCCACATACTAAACAAATCAATAATCAAGCTTAGTTTTAAATTTAAATTTAATTTCAGGACCTCAAGGTCAATTATGTTTATGTTTTATCATATACATTCAGATATAGACAACTTCATTTAACATCACAATCTATGATATAATACAACTCCAAAACAGACTCAAATAATACAACACTGTTTTCATTGATTGTAAAAGTTGTGATGATCTATGATAATATCAATAACCATAACTCTTAATCTGATGATATATGCATGTATCAAGATGAATTGATGACTTTAAAACTATAAATCTTTCATAAAAAATAAAGGTGCTTGTCAAAAATTAATCTTTCTTCATACTAAAAATCCCTGAATAGTGCATCGTGACATGTACCATAAAGCATATTGTTTTATGACCTTGTGATAAGTATCATATCATATCATGTCTGTATTGTTGATTGTCAACTATCAACAGAAAGATGGGTCTTTCGTTAACCTTTTTAACTTGTTTTTAACTTTGATTGAATTTTGAATAGCTAAATGGTTATCACATATTTCAATTGTACATAGCATGAAATGTTGATATGCATATCTAATTATTCTTCGATCTAATTAATCTTTATTATGATTTTATTTTTTTTCAAAAATACATATGTATTTTGCAAATATTATACATATTATGTCCTATGGGCCTGTGGCCTCTTTGACAGAAATAAACTATCTATCATGGAATAGCTAAATCTATCATGTATACTTTGACCAATGAGATACAGTTGGTACGCACCTCATCAAGAATAACATGAGTGAACTCCAGCATGTTCTTGTTGTTGATCAGCTTCTCCCTGAGAACCCCTGTGGTGCAGTACGTGATCCGCGTGTCTTCAGATGTCTTGTTGTCCATACCAATCTGAAGAGACGGAAACCATTATCATTTATCAGAGCAGATAGGGACTATTTGTTAGTGAATGAATAAGCTTGAAAAGTAGTTGGCCTCTCAAGGTCACTTTTATAAGTCCATGCGGCAAAAATCAACAAAACGTCAAATGTTAGAGATTCATTGGACAGAGGTTTGTTAAACATAACTGTTAAACATAACATTAAATAGGAAATGAAAGTAAGAGCATCAACTGATAGATGTTGAAACATATCCAGCTTTGTAAAAAAAATCTGAAGGTCTGATTAATCTTGATGCAGAAAGTAAAAGTGAACATGTCTGGCTTGATTTTTTTTCTTATAGACTTTGTGTCTAGTGAGTGAGCAAGTTATTGTTTAAGGCTGCTTGGGCAATATTTCAGCCATTAGCAGCATGGTATCTATTTAACAAACATTTTTGGAGGAGGCACAGTTGTGTTGACAAACCTCTGTTACTTAAAACATGTCCTGATATGACTTATTTTTCTCTCCAACATTACCTGGTAACCACAGATGGTGCCAAGTGTCCAGCTACGCTCCTGACACACCCTCCTGGCAACACTGACGGCAGCGATCCTTCTCGGCTGGGTGACGATGATGTTGCAGTGCTTGTGTTCCTGTGCGTAGTGATCAAGGATGTACTGCGGCACCTGTGTTGTTTTTCCCGACCCTGTTGACCCCTGGATTACAGTCACTTGGTTGCTCTCAATAGTGCTGATCACCTGTAATGGTCACAGTGGTGACAGATTAATTTGCCGTTAGTGAATATAACATTCGTAAATGGAACCTCAGTTATTTGACAAGTTACAATAACATGTAAAATAAAATAAAAATTTAAAAAAAGTTACAGTAACTCCAACGAAGTAAACCCCCACCCATCCCGACCAAAGTGCCCAATCCAAGCCCCCACCAGTTCATTACCCAGCAACCAACCAAAGTTCCCGACCCAGTTAGCAGCCCAAGAGCCCACCCACCTGTTCCTTGTGGTTAGTGATCGGGAGCTTCTTGTCATACTGGTGAGCAAACTGGTAATTGTTGTACACCTCTGTTGCCCCAGGGGGCACCAACTCCTCCGGCATCCCGACTGAGCCTGCCACAGTACTATCCAGCTCCAGTTGTTCCAGGTGACTCAACACCCTCCCTGTTCCTATCCCCCCGTCTCCACCCACATCCACTGGCTGTAACAAACACATGTAGAGATAATATTCCTACCAAACAGGGCAAGGATAAGCAGGGTATTTAAGTTGTCATAATATGGTTATGGAATTACAAATTTTCTGAATATTACTAAATTCTGATTGGCAGAAAGAACTGTTTTACGCCCATTCAATTCCTAGATCTTTGCTTTTAGTTGAGTGACTTAGATGAACAATTCTCAACATTTAGAATTTCACATATGGAATATGAAATCAAGCTCAACAATGTTTCTTTGGCCATATTTTCAGTAGTTAATCTTCAAAGCAACACAGGGTGCAAGAGTTGACGGCTGGAAAGTGATTTCTTCATGGCTTTATCATTTATGTCTTCAATTATCTCAACAGCAAAACATGACGTCATAGCATTCTAATTATGCTTTGTATATTCTAGTGAAAGTAACCAATTTTCTTATATGTTAGACATTCTCACTTTTGAATACAAGTCAACATTTGGAAACTAACCATATTGAAAGATGAGCATAAGTAACAAATTAATAACACTCCTTCACTGCAAGAGGTTATAAGCAGGAGCTAAAGAGACAAACTTTACAACCAAAGCCAAAACATTATCCTTACTTTGAAAGAAACATTCAATAATGGGAGATGTGCTTTTCACTTAATACTTAACTGTGATAAAAGGGGCAGATAAGAAGGACATTGAATTTATCAAATGACAGCATGTGAAATAGTATAAGGAAAATGAAGTCTATTTTCATTGATATGCAACTTCTTTATTAGAAAAGGCGACATCACTTGATGTCCAACTTGACAAAATAAGGACCTATGTCAAAACTCCCCCTATTCAGAATAAAGAAGTTGTATAGCCACAAGAATAGTCGTCATCCTCACCATCCTAACTGCCACTCAATGAAGTGAGTATAAGTATAAGATGACAGAACCTGGTGGTGGAGCAGGAGCTGTTTCTCCTCCAGGGCTTGGTACTCTTCTGCATAGCGCTGTTGGTCCTCTGCCTCCACTCTGTACCAGATAGTGCTTACATTGTTAGATCAGAGACATCATCCTCCTTTCAGAGTCTTCAATCATTGTACTAACATTGAACATAATTGCTGGTGCAAAATAGAGTTGTGACGATACAGATATTTCACTACATGATACATAACACAATATCTCAACTGCTCGTAAGTGAAACTATTTCCTACTCTATTATAATGATCCAAAGTGGTGCCATTCATCGTTGCTCGAAAGGTTTAAATGTCACTGCAGCATGACAAGATATTTTGATTCGTCTGAGGATAACTTATAACTTGATGGCTATTGTAGTATATTGACACTTTGATAATGGTATAAGGGAGATAACTCCGTAAGCCTTGTCATTCCTATCAGAATCTGGTACAGTATTACTAAACAGAGTGACGTCCCTTTGGGACCCCTGTGTGTAAACCCCTTGCCCTTCTGCAATAAACATGTCTGCGGTAACTGAACGTTACGTTGTTCTGCCATCAACTATGGTCGGTTATAGTGAAGACACGACAGCTATTTTATCAATAATTATACTTATCAGTACAATACTCATCAAGCTATCTCAAAACAAAATTTTGAGATTTGATGGTGCCGCAGTTTTGGAGCAGATATCAAATCGGATTATCCTCTCAGGGGAAAAATATTTTCCTTATAAATATAATTCCACTGCTGTATGATCGCTCATAGCAACAACGGATCAGCTAACTGTAACAGTACTCACCAGTTTGCGGTATTAGTTTAGAAGCCTCAAGATTCACTCAAAGTCATTTACTCAAAGCAATTAAACTGAAATTATGATTCTTCACAAGCAAAAAGCTCATCACTTACAACAATCTTTCCTGTCACGAATGCAATGATTTTCATTTTTATGCCCGTTTTACAGGGGCAAACAAATCAAGTGCAACCCATCGCGAGTGTGACATATTGGTAATCAAGCAAATGCATCACCGATATTTATACGAATTCTTCAATGGTTTTATCCTCTTTTTATGTTCTTTCTGTATTTGAAAAAGGTAAGCATTAGCTATTTTCATTGCATATTCAGCTGGGAGATTTCAAATGTTCTACGTCATGGCTTTTGTGAAATGACATGGCACAACAACAACGATGTGTAGGGTATTTTGAATTTCAATATTGAGGTCTAAAATGCAGGCAAAGTTCTGCAAATTGTTTTGATTGATGTGAGTTATGAACTATTTGCCTGGCATGCATTAGAAATTCAAAAGTGATCCTATGACTTGAAAAATAACAATGGGACAAAAGTAGATTGACACACCATCTGTATTTATCATTTTGACTCGATATGTCTTTACCCCAAAGGCCTACTGAGAGATTGTCAAAGTTACATGTCACGGATCGGATCGGAAGCAAGGAGTTTGTGTAAGAACAAGGCGACTTTGGAAAAACATAAACTTTTATGGCCAAAGCTAAAATGTTCAAATTGTATCATTTGACCTGATATATGTTATAATCCATTTTAAATGTTGTTTTCTTAATTCAAAAGCTCTAGTTTTGTGGAAAGGCTACAAATAGCCATGCTGTAAAGTGGGTCAGTTTTGAACATGACAATTCTTATGATATATTCGTTTTGAAATAATACTTATCATATAATTGATATTGTTCTATATCAAAACTTGTCCAAGATAGGCTAATTTTCTATTAATTTGACAATTTCAAAAAAATTAATTGTTTCAATGTTTTAATTGTTTCATTTGTGCTCAATACTAATTTTCGTCGCACAATGAAAGTAAAATTATGTTGGTGATTTTTTCTTGCACATACGTTAATTTCACAGTCATAATAAGAACTTAAGTGAGTAGGTTTAGTCAAACATAACCGGATTGAAATATTAAATGCTTCACAGCGAGATGGCGATAACTCAGCCATAATCGATCAGTTGATTGGGAAAAAAACATGTCCCACTTCAGAATAAATTTGTACATAAACAAACACGAATTCTCATATTATAATATATAATTATAATCATATGTGAATGTTATCAAAACCTTTTATAAGTCGGTAGATGATGGGAAAAGTCATTCTGAGTGGCACCCTCGTGGACTTTCCCAGTTTTTGGGTCGAAACTTCGACCACCGGTCGCACTTCGAGGTACAGATTTAACTGGCTTTTTCGCGGTATTTTTTCCAATTTTAAACCAATCGTCAATGTCATCAAGCGTAATCTCTGTCGTTAATCTACTCATTTTGCTCTGTTAAATAAAATTTGGGCTTGAATCGAAATGTAAACAACATGAAACTACGAAAGCAGGTTTCCTGACTCCATATTGGAAATAGCGCAGTAAAGCTATCAGTGGAAAACGTTTCGCACAAAGGGGTCATGTTAAAAGTTATGACGGATGAAATCTTCAAAATAAGTGGAACCGAGAGATCCCTTATCGCGTAACGTTCACGTTTTGATTTGATTATTTTTAGCTACTCTATTTTAACAATAAATTTAACACACTTAAAATGTTAAAGAGCCACTCCGTGAGTTGTTGGAGTTATATAGGCCTACTAGTATGCCAAACTTTATCAATGATGTCATTTGATCGCGAAGTATCGACTGTTACCAAAAAGACACATTTTAAAGCTTATTGTTATTTACAGTGACAATATGAAGGTAGAACGTCGCAATTATGATCGAAAACCGGACAGTGGCGCGCGTCAATTAGTCAAACGTAATTTTGGAGACTTAATATCTAAAACAGCCAGGAGGGCAGTTAATTAGGAGTTGATAACGTTTGTTAGGTTATATAGCTAGTATCCATGTATATTGGACGTGATATCTACACCTCAGTGCATTTATAAGGCTGTTTTTAGATTTTCATGGAAAACCAGTATTTGTCATATATATGTCTTTTTGACATGAAAAGTTAAGATGTTTTGATTTTATATCACCACATATGACATTTAGGTTCGTATCAAAGTGAAAATCACTGAGTGGATATGTGCATGGTCGGAGTCAAATATGTCAAACTTCATAATGGTTTTATTCAATAGCGAAATAGTGGTTGTTTCTGAAAATAAGATTTTTTTGGTTATCAGTTCACCATAGTGACAATAAAGAGGTCAAAGTCGTAATTTATGATCGAAAACCGGACAATGGCGCGCGACAATGATTGGAACGTAATTTTGGAATCTTATTTGTGTGTAAACAGCAGAACCCAAGACAAACAGGGACACATGAAAATGTGAAACAGAATGTCGGCTTATTAACTTTTATATGACCGTTTTTCGATTATCATTGATAACAAGACAATATATCGTAATTTTGACAGTTTCGAGTTAAAAATTAAACTTTAGAAAGGCGATTTGAACTTGCCTCAGGACAATGAGGTATAATTGAACATACTCTGTGTCACTTTAACATATCAAGGAAATATGCATATAATTCTTTCTTCTTTTTTTTTAAAAGATAGAAAACCACAATATTCACGATAATAATCTTCATAACTTTTGACGCGACAAAACCGGGCACTTTATATGTTGAAATTATTCTGGAGATAATTGATCTTCTTGACGTATTATCATTGCTCGAATTTACCATATCATATGTCTCGGTAATTGTTGGACACATCCTAATATTATATTTTCAACAACGTACCAATCATTTATATATATATATATATATATCACTTTAAAATATATTTTATATTCTCACTTTAAAATATATTTTATATTCACATTTCGATAATTTCGCTGATAGAAATGAATGCTTGAATTTTCCTTTCAAAAGAAACTGCACTTGTGTGCAAATAAGTTAAAACTTCAATGGTGTTAAAAACTAAAACGATTTCTTTCGGACGGATCGATTTTTGTATAGCGATGGTAAAAAACTAAGAAACATGTTTTAAATATCTTTACTAGAGCGATATTGATGAAACTCCAGTTATCACAACGAGCCTTTATTTTATTTTATTTTATTTATTTAATTTTTTTTGATGTTACGAAAAACGGTTCTGACAGAAACGTTCATAAAATCATAAATAAATGACCTGTGATGAGACACACATGTCATACACTTTTGTTAACTTCCTATAAGCTTGACCCGTCAAACATCCTCTGTCATAATGGTCTAAACGTGTCGACAATTTGATTTTAGTTTTATTGATTTAAACCATATGAGTAATATATATGGAATAATATATATGGAATTAGGAAATGACTGGCCTTGTCGGCCTACGAAACTTTCATTTTGTGCGGTGCGTTTTCTTATCGTGCCATTATTAGTTCTTCACTGGCATGATGAATTCAACGCAATACACAAACATTACAGGGAATCGTAACTTATGGTTATTTTGTTCCTCCACACTCCACAGCCTCATTCAAATAAGTTTGAACGATCACAATTGATATATTTTATTTTATATTTTATTGAGATTGTTTCCTACGTCATAGAGAATAAAAGTAAACCTGCCTTTCTAGAAAAAGGAATATTTGTAAAAAAAAATAAAGAAGAAGAATAGAATGAACTGTAATAGAATTGGTGTCGTCATCATACACAGTGGAATACCGTACGTTTATGGAATAATCTACCAACAGAAATACACTCGTAATCGGTAGTTAATTTTAATCAAAATTCGATAAGGGACCAAACATGAAAACATTTTCTTTAATATCAACTGTGGATAAAGATTTTGTCAAATTACCAATACTCGTTGCAGAGTGCTAAGTGACTCAAACGCCGATAAATTTGACAGGCGTATTTCGTCAATTCAAACTCGCTGATCCACGGGAATATTCTCACAATTAATTCTTCTTTTTCCCTTTCATTGATTTCAGACACATATTTTTTGCTGAAATGTTTTGAATTTATATATTCTTTTATTTATGCCAATCAAAAAATATCTAATCAGAATATCATTGAATCTGTTCATAAAGATTTTCAATGATTTAGATGTTTATAACAAATCTATTTTTTTTATATTTTTCACGATGTTTCCATCATTTCTATAGTCTATATTTTTTTTCTTTTTGAAAAATTCTTTTAATATCGATTTTGTTAATCAATTTTATTTATAGATATTTTGATAAAACTGATAACTTGAAACTGACTTTTCATAAGTCCATATCATCGATTATTTTGATAATATTGTTACATATAATCGACTTTCCCTGAAGAATATGTATCTATAAAATTTGTAAGCGGACTCCAACGTTACTTCATATATATATATTGTGAAAGGAGGCCCTGGAATGAAATCTTATTTACCCGCTTTTGCATGTTACAAGACGAAATTTGTTTTTCAAACACGTGTGGAGATCGAAACGTGATCGAAGGTTATCTAAAAGTAAGCAAACATAATCGTGTTCAACGTATATATTTATTTCTCTTAATGATGCTTTTTGAGAACTATATTGTAACCATTATATGTTGTTCGATTGATAATTATGTCATTTGTCATGCACGTAATGGTCAATTGCATAAATGCCTGTTATTTTGGTGGGATTATGAATATCCTGCAGTACGTAGAAATAAACATTGTATTTTGCGAGTATTGAGAACCGAAATATATATTGTTGATTACTTATGCAGGATAAATATTCCCAAAAAAAACGCATAATAAGAGACGAAGAGTATGTTGTTGGTGTCAAATATGTCAAACTTGATAAATAGTGTAAATATAAAGAACGTCATTCTTGTGCATTTTTTCATTGGTATTGAACGAGTAGATGTCACAAAGAGCAAAGAAACAACGAGTTCGCAGACGCAAGATATTTGTGCACATGTTTAAAATTTCTTTAATGACACGTGCATATCACTTATATGTATATCAACATTTGATTCGAAGACAATATAAACATTCATAACTTGAAACATTCGTTGACATTCGGAAAAGTTCGTTCACAACGTATTCAAACGTAAACGTGTGAACACGGAGAGATTACGTTACAGAACAGTTGAACGAGAGGAAATGACAGTACTCACTCAGAATCTGAATCACTATCAATGATGGCACGTCTACCGTACGTTTTGGATGGACATTCATTTAATTTGTTTGTAAGGAAAAGTTGAAGTTAATATGCATTTGTTTGCATTATTGATATGGGTTTTCCCCTAAACTAAATTCTAATAGCTGACATGACACCTCTCTCGCTGAGAAAGTAGTTCCGTGAGAAGTGCAATACGGATTGAGGAGTGCAATACGGAATTCATTGTATTTCATTACGTATTACTATCGTACGATTACATGGGTATGTATAAAATGATGGGAAGAAGTTGTTGTTTCTAAAAATTGACATCTCATCACTTAAAGGCACCAGTGCACGCGTTTACGGATTAAATTGACTATTTTAAGGTTTACGAGGACTTATGCATTCACTTAAACTTTCTATCGATGCAATGAAATACTAAACTTTCTTTACAATTACCTTGCAATCAACAATGAAAACGTTAAGACAATCGCTGTGGTTGGCTGTGCACAAAACGGATAAATCATTGACACTTGGAAACGGCTGAACTAGTATTGTGTGCAGCTATTGAATTTACCTAAACTCTGAACTGAGACAAAATCATGAAATATGTTTTATGAAAGCAGTGTTGTAAATTAACCGATTTAATAACACAGTATTAGCATTGTTATTAGATTGACCATAGTGACTGCCGTTTCCGCTTTTCTGGTTATGAGCCAAATCTTAATATTTCCGATATCGTAGTTCATGTGTAACGTAACATCAAATACTTCCGGCCTTTAAAAATCCACTTTACTACCTGAATACATAAATATTTGTTAAATAACTTACGAGGTAGATTACTTGAGTGAGGATAGTGAGTAATATCGAGAGATATGCAGTATCTGTGCATTCGTTGTGTTTACGAAATGTTGGTGTGCACTAGTGCGTTTAAGCTAGTGACAATAATAAGGTTTAAATCTAGATTTATGATCGAAAACTGGATAATGGCGCGAGCCAGTGACTCAAACGTAATTTTGGAAATTTAATAACAGCAGACACAACGACAAATATTGGTTTGTAGTTCTTAGTAGGTCATTCAACTGATAGACATGTAAATGGGATACAGAATCACGACTTCTTTACATCTAAATGGCCTTTTTCCATTTACAATTGGAAATAAGAAAGTATCACAATTTTGGCAATTAAGAGATAGTGATGCAGCTTTAGAAGGTGTTATGAACTTTAGTCAGTTCAACTGATACTTTTACTCAGTCTTATCTAAGATCCATACGAAATTTATGAAACATACTCTGTGTCACTTTAACACTTTTTCAACATAATCTCCCTTTATGTCGATGCACTTTGCACATTTGTCTACGAGACTGTCTATCCCCTTGCAGTCGATGTCTTCTGACTGTCCCCTCAACACATTGATCATACGTTTGATTATTTCGGTCGCTTTCACCCTTTCTTTCGTGAGAAACTTGATAACCGCAGTATGCTCAGTTTTAGAACTTCCCATGGTTACAGGAGGGACCTCTGTTCAACAGGCTGTAAATCTCTAAATGATCGGGAAGGGTAGGTTTTGTCTAAGCTATCGTCAGATGGCCTATCTTAATATTATCATCAACGATGACGCCTTCAGGGTTGAATCAATACTCACTTCTACGAACTTAAAAACATCCCCTTGTACAACTTGTGTGCACTAGTGCTTTTAACTTATACGAATACGAATAAAAACCTTGATTATTCAAAAAAAACTTGTACATGTTGCCACTCAAACACTGGTAAGGGCAACCATGATTAGATTGAAGAAATGTTAAACCTTAGTGTGCTTCCTGTATACGTAATGTTGTTTCTTCCTCATTGAGAGTTCCGTGACAATTATAATCATTACGAAACGGGGCATAGGTAATACAAAAGTCAGAAATTGCTATTTTTTAGTAGATTTATGAAGTCACACTTTCCTCAGTTTCACTGGCCTTTTATACTTATTTTATAATAAAAGTGTTAGCTATCCAAAAAATTATGGCGTCTAATTTAAATTATAACAAACAAGTTATAACAACTATTGTTTTCAATGTATATTTGTTTCTCCAATTTAGATATCTTGATTAGAGAACAAGTCCTGGGCTTAAAATAAACGAAACTTATCTGATTTATACGTTCAAACAAAATTAAGCTCAATATTGCGTTAACTACTTCTTGTTGTTTCATTTGGTTAAAATATAGTTGTTAAGATCCAATCCCTTATTCAGAATCCTGCCGCCTGTCGAAAATTTCTGCTTCTGACGACTTTTCTAACTGTCGAATTCCAGCTATGACTGCTGATAACGCTAAAATCGAAGTTCCAGAAGATTTTCCAGAAATTGGCAAGTTTTACGTTACATAGTATTCTTGTAGTTTAAAACAATTTTTTTCAACAAAATGCCAATTCTCCCACGATAGTACAAGTGATTCGTTTCCGACTGTATATTTCATCCGGTTTTTTTATTAGAAAAGGGCAGAATGTTAACTTTTGAAAGACCTAATCGATTTAGTCCATTATGTATAATTCCATTTGTTGAAAGTGAGTACCATTTCTGCTTACAGTGTCCGGAAACAGTTACTACCAAAATAATATTACATCAACCCAACTATACAAAACTTTTTAATAGCAATAATCATAATATAGTCAGAATTTGTTTTATATATCAGTCATATATATGGCAAAATTTGTATTTCTTGCGTCCAAAAAAGGCGTATGTTTTCAAATTGTAATTTCCTGGCCCTACAATGTCATATTCTAATGAAATGTACATGTGAAGTGGGCCGATGGCCTGTTTACTGAATACACTATATCAATTAAAAATAAGACATTATGAATTATTCTCTTCGCCTTGCTGTAACCATGCACTTTTCGACTCTGCGTTCTATTTCAAACATAATGTATGTGTATCATTTTTATATAATCGATTATTGTCGCAAAGTTAACATCGCAATTGGTGAATAGCAGCAGTTCAAAGTTGGTACTATAAATGAAAACAAACCTTTTAGGAAGTGAAACAGGCACCAAATAACGTAGAAACTGATTGAAAAGCATAGCATAACTTCCAAGCAGTTTTCACCGTCACACATAGACATTATTCAAAATATAACCTCGTATGAGTTTAAAAATCTTGTAAACACAGTAAGCTTCCTTGCGGTTTGATTACAGTGAATATGTAACAAATGGATGGAGACTATCTAGATTAAAATTCACGACCAATAGCCCATATGCGAGGTTTGACTGAATATTGTATTATGTAAACTAAAATTTAATAGCTGCCCCTGAAAATTATTGTCATTTTTTACATATGTTCAATGTTAATTTGTATATCACCATGATACGAGAATCAAATAAATGCTGATCATCATGTTGTTCAAGATAACAATATTGGTCTGCGGGAAGTTCTTTTATTTCGTTTTTAGAAAAAAACAATCGGTCACATCTAGGACCTCTACAGATGGGTCTTCCTCATCTCAATCATCCTTCTTATAGCTTTTAATTGTAACATTCTCTATTTAAACCTTGCTGCCAATCCATCAAAATTCCTGTTTTAGTGCAGCTCTCTCTTCGGCTATAACTTGGAGTTCTCGTCAATCTATTTAAAACTAGATGTAATTTTTTCGTCCCTTAAGTCCGTAATGTAGGACCTAGGGAACGTAAGCCTTACATCTAGTTTAAACTAGATTGCAGTTCTCGTATGATTTCTCACTGGAATACCGCTATCCGCCGCAGCAGCCTGGACGACAAGCGCAGATAAGTTTGGGAAATGCGACAAGGCCTATCTTAGCAAGACTTAGGGCCTAGTCATTGGGGCTGGCGCAAGTATAGGCCATGCGTGGGACGATGCCTCATCTAATGTACGATATATGTATATATATACGATATATATGTAATGTATGGTAAATGAAGCCAATTCACCAAAGCATCACGTTCTCCGTCAACATACATGTATAGTTTTGAATCTGTGTTTGCATCGAATTTATTTCTTTTCATATACAAAACGTGAGATATGAATAGGTTATATGTTCAGCATTCTAGACATAACTCTGAATGTAAATAGTCCAGTGTATATATCTTTAATGGTGTTTGGTTGAGGACAGTCGAGGTATCCGCCTCGTTCTGACTGTTCAGGGCTAGATCAACACAGACCATCCACCGTGTCACGTTTACCTGCCCTTAGATTTACAGTCTACATACAATGTTTACCTGGCTATGTAAAGCACATACCCTGCACTACAGGTGAGATAGGGTTCAGTAACCTACCCCGGGACACGTGTCGGGGGAGACACTTGTACAGGTTTTATCCACCAGAGTCCCAAATAATCTTGGGAAGGCAATTGAAAGCCAAGATAAGATAATGTTTCATTTTCAATGTGTATGATACGATCCAAAATGTATTCCTTCACAATGATATAGTGGTTAGATTTTTCGCCCGTTCGCTCCTTTCTGTTCCGCTAAAAACTCTCAACACGAAATGATTGAATATTCCGAAACTTTTCATATGTAATTACTACATTTTATCTCATTGATATAATTTATGCATTTCCCCTCGTTTTTCAACTTCATTTAATGGTTACCGACAAAAGTATACATGCACGTTTTTTAAAAACATTACCACACATGTCAACCATGATGCCCAGATGTGCATTTTGTAATATTTCTATTTGTAATTTTGTAATTTGCCCGAAAACTTAACTTAAAACGTGAGTATGAAGAAGTTATGTTGTCAGGAACACATTCCCCACGTTATACATCCTATCTTTTCATGAAACGTGATACTTGTGTCAACCACGACCTGGTTGCCTTATGTGGATAAAATTTACATCCGAATACAATTGTTAACGGTTTCCATGGAAACATAACCTGACATAGAATTCGACTATGTCCGAAGCATCTCAAAACATGCATCTTACCGACATGAACTTGTAAACACAAGTTTTTAATTATAGAATAATATGAAAATTTTTGTCGCCTGTAGTGTACTTGTACTCGTACACTACCGACTCCAAATTTCCAAGTCAGGCACAGTCTAAGGTACGGTTATAGGTACAAGATCCCATAACTTTATACAGAAGGGGTGTTTCTTACTACATGATCACCTGTGTCGCATCACGACAACACATATAACCTTTTGCCAAACATGATCACTCGTGTCGCATCAGGACAACACATATGACCTTTTACCAAACATGATCACCCGTGTCGCATCAGGACAACACATATAACTTTTTGCCAAACATGATCACCCGTGTCGCATCAGGACAACACATATAACTTTTTGCCAAACATGATCACCCGTGTCGCATCAGGACAACACATATAACTTTTTGCCAAACATGATCACCCGTGTCGCATCACGACAACACATATAACCTTTTGCCAAACATGATCACCCGTGTCGCATCACAACACATATAACCTTTTGCCAAACATGATCACCCGTGTCGCATCACGACACATATAACCTTTTACCAAACATGATCACCTGTGTCGCATCACGACAACACATATAACCTTTTGCCAAACATGATCACTTGTGTCGCATCACGACAACACATATAACCTTTTAACAAACATGATCACCTGTGTCGCATCACGACATCACATATAACCTTTTACCAAACATGATCACCTGTGTCGTATCACGACAACACATATAAACTTTTGCCAAACATGATCACCTGTGTCGCATCACGACAACACATATAACCTTTTGCCAAACATGATCACCTGTGTCGCATCACAACACATATAACCTTTTGCCAACGAGAACATGAAATTCACAGAAAATATTATTACCACCGCTGTCTATCTTAATGCATTAAATATAATAGACAGCTAAATTTACTTCCTGAATTAAAACCGTGTACGTGGCTCCAAATTGGAAAGAAAAAACTTTAAAGCAGATCCATCTGAGATCTTGTGTGACAACTGTCTTGGACATCGGACCACCAAAGCACGATAGCATAATAGTTTTCTAAACTCCTAAATGCCTTTGAAAGATGTCGTTTACTATAAGTTTCATTTACGTCTTGTCACTCTTCTGCTATATAGCCCGAGTTGTATAGGACATGGACGTCACTCAGAAACGTAATAATTTCATATTTAAACATGACCTTTAGATGTCAAAGCAAAAATTTAAATTCTAAATATTACCCTCAGTGTCTAGTTGTTTAGTGAGAATACAATTAAATGTCACATCGGATATAAAGTTTGCAGTGAACAAAAGTGACAGAATAAATTATGCATGTCAACAACTCTCTCTCTGTGTCTGTCTGTCTGTCTCTCTCTCTCTCTCTGAAATTAATTAATTAGAGTGTCTCTTTTACACTATGCATTATACAAAACCTACCACTATGCATACAAGCCAAAATGACTTTGCTGTAGTCGTATCGCAGACTTATGTGTCCTACTGGAACTCTGGAAAAAATTAAGGAATGTATTAATATGATATTTCATAATTGTGATATATTGTCTCCGTTTAGACAGAACTAGTTCAATATCTGGTGAGAGTTAATGTTACATGACCGACGTTTGGATATTTTGTTGTTTCTCGTTCAGAGAGTAGCTTGATACACCTTTTCGTTGGATAAGACTGTTTTTATTTCGAAACGATCAACATACAGGATGTATTTCTAACACGTACAAAACTGCATGCTCATCGGCCATACCAACCAACCACACAATAACAACACATTGATGCAGGACACGAAAGCTGTTGGTTTTGGCTAGCATCCAGTCGGAATGACCTACCTCACTTATAAATAGGCCTACTACACTAGTGACGCATACAAACCCATGCATGCGATATTTACAAATATATTTCCCTTAGTCATTACTCTGATATACGTGTCAGGGTATATTTAATAGTCCTGCTTCTGTGATAGAAGCCAGACTGACATCCTGAAAGCCACAGATTTTCATAACGACGAATTCCTGTTGCGTAGTTCTACACCTGGTGAAAAGTGGAAATTCCAGTCACGTGACACCTTCAGCCGCGCGTGATTCTGAGTCATGTGCAGCA
This sequence comes from Phorcus lineatus, assembly GCA_921293015.1. Taxonomy (NCBI): domain Eukaryota; kingdom Metazoa; phylum Mollusca; class Gastropoda; order Trochida; family Trochidae; genus Phorcus; species Phorcus lineatus. The sequence goes on from OV121084.1 coordinate 41,271,420, forward strand.
ACGTGGCAGGTTGCATCAGATAACGTATACTGTCCAACGGCACTTACTTCCCTTAGTCGATCTCTTTGAGGGATTGATTGTTTCGAAGTTAATCAGGTTGCATGGCCTGGTTTGGATAGAGTACAACGAAAACATACTCACTTGTTATTTCTACATTCCTGGAAGTCGGCCAACCGGATCTTTACAGCCTCTCATATTTCAAGATAGCGTTTTAGCATCCCTTTATTGAAGTATTATGAGTCAAAGTTTTTTTTATAATTTTGTCATAAGAGATATTTGAAATTAAACATGTCAGCACGCACATGTATGGAAAAATAAAAAAATAACAAGTTTTCAATTGGAATGCAATCATGATTAATTTTTTCAAAATATCATGGAAAATGATAAAATAATTTTGATGATGAAAGACGTCGAATTTTAAATGCATTAATCTCTTTGTAAACGCCTCTTACTTATTTCCAGTGACCTATAGACTACTTTGATATACTTAATTACTTGAAGTATATTTAACATACAAATGGTAAATCTCTCGTTGAATATGTATTAACACGGTAATTTGTAGATATTGCAACCTTTTACCAAGTTGAAAGTAACTTTCATTCCTTCTACAATTTTGCCAGAGGAGTAAATATAAAGGACGAACGTCAATTTTATAATATCGATAATAGGTTAATATTTACTTAAACATCTGTCGACCGACACCCGTATAGAAAAAAGTAAAGACTTTCCACTGTATCTAAATATATGAAGTATCTTTATTGTATTCAACGATAATTTCCTCATATGCTTGCAGATTACATTCACCTGTAGTTAGTTATCTGGGTTTGCTTTATCAAATATAGACTTAAATTTCTGCTATGTCAATTAAAGCAAATACATGGAAATAATTCCTCAATAAAGAGCACATATTTGACTTGGCCATTACAAAATATCGATCAGGGGGTCGTTGCCCAAAATAACTTAACACTAAACACATCCTTTAGACTCTACAATGTACAATAGCATGTAAGTATATATACATGTAGCTATATAACATAATTAAGGTGTGACACAGTCGTGACTGTAAGGGGACCGGAAATGGGAACTGGGATCTGTCTACGAAGATAACACAGGATAATCGAGCCAGGAAACCAGTATATCAGTCCTGGTCCCCTTGCAGACATGACTGTGCCATACCTTGTTTATTTTTTTAAAAGTTTTTATTTTTGAAGATTTCTGTTGTTTTTGGAATTTTGTGCACACACGACGAAGACAACACAATCACTCACACATTCACACTTTTTATCTCTAAAACTCATCAAAGGTCAAGGTCAAACAGCTTGTTCATATTGAATATATCATTACTTGAAATGGTGCAGTAACACTTTATGAGTGTGACATATTTGAGAATATAGAGAAATATAACATGATGGACAGACAGAAGAAGCAACAATTCAAGAAAGATCACTTTAAATTTACAATATCATAATGCAACATCCACTTCTGATAAAACCTGTCTTGTATACTTTTACTAAAAGCTATCTGTTTTTCAATTAGATACCTGTTACATGTATAATGTCTAAAATGATTGAAGCTGAGACAGGTTTTTAAAATCTTATATTTATATATGAAGAATTTTGCCAACAGCAAGAGCAAATAAAAAACATCATCAGTATGAATATTCTTTCTCGACCCAAACACAATAAACTGTAAGCCAAGGTTCATGTAGTGAACATGTGGACATTTGTCATTGATTATTTTTTAAAAACATTGCCAAAACATTTGTGCATGCTGACAGTCTCAGAAGAGGTGACTTATGGTTTCAACTTCAGAGTGGCAAAACGTACATAGCTTGTTTTCAGCAATTTTAATCTTAAACAGGAAAGAATTTGTTGATAAGATACCATGAATAACTCTAAACTGACCCTAACGCAGTTTTGTATCTAATGTATCTAATTATAGCTACATGTATAAATGCTTACAATATATTGTACATTCAGAGTCTGGCGCTTGTGGTCCTTAGTGTCATCTTTTCAACGTTGCACTAAGGTTGCCTTAGTGATTGAAGGGTCACCTTAGTGTTTGGTGCAACGGAACCTAGAAAAACAACCCCCCTCCAAAAACCACCACCATCTCCGTTACCGGAGAATTAACCTATCACCTATCACATACAGTTCTCACTTTATTGTTGCTAAGATACGAGAGAGGAGTTTTTAACATATTCTTTGAGGGGGTGGGATATAAATGACAAACATGTAAAGAAATAGCTAAATTTGTTATAAATTTGTAGATTACTGTATTCTGAATCTAATTTTGTCAAAACAACAAGTTACCATAATATCAGTTGTCCACGAGATGTTGAGACATGCGTCTTTTACACAACAATGTATTTCTCTCTTAGCTTGGTACCCTTGTTCTATTAACGTACGGTGGGTGTTTTTGTTGTAGACATTGTAACATTAATTTGCAATAAAAGAAAAAATAACATTTGTGAGTCCATATGGTGTAATTCATTACTTATTCAGTCGAAAATATATAATTCTCAAACAAAAATAATAATGTTTAAATATCAATATTTTTAAATGATTAATTTCAGAATGACGCCACACTAAATTATGATTAAACAGATATTTTTAAAATGTAATAAGAAGATAACACAATCACAGCAAGGTTCAGATTTAAAATGGAGAATTTCAAAGATTTAAATCAACATTTCAGGGGAATGTTGGTTGTATTCATCTTGATTTAATGAATCGATTGACGATGAAATGAATGTAAGATGATCATGGAGTCGTGACACTAATAATTTATATTGTAAACTTAACAGACGTTGATATTAAAAACAGCTTCCTAAGGCCAGTATCAATTCGACCGTGTACTCATTGACGCTGAAATGAATGGTCATATTAAAAGTGCGGAGAACTATGCTATCGGAACACTATCCATAAAGGTTACCTTGACTAATGAAACTTATGTATTTGAAACAAAGTGTCCGAAAACTGAAAAGAATTGCCACTACCTTAATATAAAAATGATTATGGGTTCATTTAAAGGGCTGTGTTGAAATAGTTGTTATGGAATTACTAACAGGTTCCTTAAAATGTTAGACGGTGAACTTATGTAAGAAATGATTGTCCTGAGATTTTGAAACGAACTCACACAAATGCACAAGTCATAGAATTTTCTTTTCGATAAACGTATTAGTTTTAAAGAGAAACAAACGTCAAAACGTAATTTTACAAATGATAAATAGATGTGCATGAAGTGGACATCCAATATATGTTGAAAAGAAATAACAATTAAGTTTGACTTAACGTTCATGATCACTAACTTTATTTTCCATCCTCGGTCATCCGAGGCTAAATGTTCCGGCTCCCCACACTACTACTACCCTTGGACTTTTCATTCAGGAGCATTTGTCAAGTTACTAATGTGTGTACGTACAGAAATGTAGTACGCTGCTACGTCAATCAGTCCGCCCATATTGTCAAAAGACATCAAACATCGGTTTTTGGGTGAGGTTCAAACATTTAGCTCACCCTTTGTTTTCGCGAATCGCTTTGTCAAGACCAAAATGAAACGTTGCATAGGATGTTTAAAAAGACCTTTAATAATAATAATATAGTTTATTACAGTGTCATGTGTTACATTTGATAAAAAACAAAAATTCTTTATACAGATAAAAACATACAAACGCCAAGCCTCAATAGGCCGAAATGACACCTAAATCACAGTAATACATTAAATGCAATAAAAATATTCTAAAATGATTATTCAAATTACATACATAGATATATATTGACACATGCAAAGCCACATGCATGCATGCATACATACGTACGTACGTACATACATACGTTTCACTCATAACGAAAACTTCTTCTAATTACAAATCCTAAGGTTGATATGGGAGGAGTGTCGGAACATTTAGCAGTGACCGAGGATGAGCGATATCGTTTTCCAGCATATATTGTTCAGATTTCCGATGAAGATTAGCAAAATGAAATATTAAATATAACTACCGCACATTAACAAAAGTTTCATCCATCAAGTTTTTTAAAACATTTTTCCCTATCAAACATGCTCTTAAAGTATTTTCTTTCGATTTCAAGGATAGTCACGATTTGACTATTACAAATCTTTTTCATAATGTTTATAAGGCGCGTGTGTCATATAAAGCTTAATGACGTGTGCTAATTCACAATAACAATTAGAAATGAACGGTTTCTATGGCAATGTCGATTTCGCAAAATGTTTTTAGCATTGGAAAACCACATTATTTGATTGTTTGTCTTGTTTCATACACATCATGGCTATAATCATTCTCTTCCCAAAAAAGGTTTATCATCAACCCACGTTATATCATAGTATTTGTTGTGGAAAGACTTGATGAAACACTTTTGGGAGAAAATTTGTCAGGAATAGCAACAAACATGTAATCATTTATAACATAATATTTTTTTGATTGTTTATTTCATATTGGTACCTTCCATAACCATTTTGTTTATAACTAAAAATAATTATAAATGCTGTAAATACAATTTATCTTTGGAATCATTTATATGCAGAACTGTACAAATCCTTTTCAAACAGTTCTTAGTTGCAACAATTGTCCGTTTGATGTATAACAAATTATTGATACCTTTATTGAAGGTAAAAAGCCTTTTAACTATTTTCATCTATCAAGTTAATCAATAGGAAAGATTTCTACAAAGTGACAATTTCACAGGCTGCTTATGATTTGAACCGTTTTTTTCACATTATTGCAAATAAATAAGCACATACTTAAAATGTCTGTAACAAACAATTATTACATGTATTCTACCAACAAGAAAATGTCTTTCTAAAATATGATATGTATCTTAGATACTATGTAAATTTTGTGAATCTTAAATAGCAACTATAAGCAATCTATTATTTAAATGCTTATCCTTTTTTCAAATTTTTTTGAATCACTGGAATACTCAGTAGAATCGAAACTAGAATTAAGAAATAAAATTATTGTGTTAGGAATGAAAGTAAAGAATAAGAATACTATATATTAATATAGTATACTATTCAAATAGCATAGATCACCTCTGCAATAACGTCTTGGAAAAAAGCACTAATAACATCTTAGACTAAGATCAGCCCATGGGTTTATGTATTTACACATACTTGCTATCTGCACTGTTTATATGCCTGTACAATAAAACATGGACAACAACAGAATCTTAAAAAATTCAGTTTTGATATGTAATCACAACAAATTGTCACATATTCGTTAAACTTAAACAGGCTAGAGAAAAAGGAAGAAAGTTACTTTTTAACAAAAAAGAACTGTAAAGTGCAAATTAGTTTGCATTTGTATTGTAATTGTATTATACAGAATAGTTACAGGAATAGAATAAGCATCAAGCAATGGATACAGTTACTTATTTGTGGTTATGTCTCCTTTACCCCTTTGAAAGCAAGTTCCATCTGATAAACGTTTTTTACGAATAACAAACTCTCTTTAAATGTAAAACTGATTAAGAGTTGATGTGATATTTAATGCATTTAAAATGTTATTTCAGATTTGACTTAACTTCTTTGAGTGGCATGAAGAAGTTTCTACTCCACCCACTCTACATACGATGTGCTCGTCACAAGGTGTGCAAACAATCTCAGTTGGCTACTGTGTGTAGCCACACGCAATGCTTTAGCCCCATTAGCTGCCATATGTAATCTCATTTCATCCCATTGTTATGTTATTGTTACCTAGGTTCAATTTTGGTTGTTGTCACTGTTTATTTACCCATCTCGTTTCAATATACGTTTTAACTAAATGCGCTGTCTTCCATGTGTGATAACTAAATAAGAATGTATATCAAACGTCGCACTCTGAGAACGAAGAAGTTGTCATCCATGATAACATTTGTTATTCATCCTCATTGTAATGTATAATGGGTCGGTTGCCCCTTTACGAAAGGAATAACAATCATTGTAAAACCTCAGGCTATTCGTCATTAATTGCTTTCACTAATTTTTAATTCATATCTGGCAAAAATTCAATACTTTGTGTTTACTCGCTGTATATGTCTGTAGTTCTGGTTACCGCTGCCAACAGGTATTATTTTCTTTGTTAAAACACATTTCATGTAAAGGAAGCAACATCGAGAATATATGTTCATTTGTATCTATACACCAGTAACGAGCGAGACACATTTCCTTGTGTGTGAATGTGACCAATGGCAGACAGGTGTTAATGTATCTATCTACGGGTCCCGGATGGACGATACTTACACACTGTTGACAACGAGAGATATTGTTCAGCCTGTCCTAATGTAATGGAAGACGAAATCAATGTTTTGTTCAGAAAAACGTTATCACTTTTTGTGTTTCTGTCTCTCTTTGCTTCAAGTTTTTGCCATTCATTCTTACTCGAAGTCCTTCAGCGTTTCCTTGTTGACCTCAAAACCGATTTATCTGTATCTGTACAATTGCATCGCCAATCTACTAAAGTGGAGCTGTTATATTGTTTTAAAAAACCATTTGTTATCAATTAAAAAAATTCGTCTCTAAACCAGAATCATATTTTTCTGAAACTTTGCATGTGTTCAACCGAATACTGGGTGGACCTTATTACAAGCAAAAGAGAAAGCACGACTACGAGGACTTATCGGATATCGTGACCCCTGAGACAATCCTGAGGGTCTTGGTTGCTACTCACAGGTTACCTGCATGGCAACATCTATCTCATCTGTAAGCTAATGCTTAATATCATTGTTATTTACAGCATATATGTATATTGTGCGCTTTGAAATGGAAAACAGCGCAATATAAGCATGCTATTTTATTTTTATATATGCTGCATAGTTGTTCTTCACATTCTTCTGCTCCCCTACTACACTTTACCACACCAATGGTTATTACATTTTACAGCGTTTTTGATTACATTTAAACCTTGTTTTTATGTTTTAACCTCGTTATTATCATGAGTCACCGAAGTTATTATATTTTACCACATTTATTTCATTATAACAGATCTTCTCTATATTTCCAATCAGTGCTGAAATGAACATATTTGAAGACAAATTCACATTCATCACATCGTGTATCAATAACGTGAAGATGCATTTCAAGAAAACGGTTTAAAGAAAAAACATTTGACACACAAACCATCAAATCTCTTCATATTTCAGTTGACTGTGGAAATGTCAAACACCATCATATAACACAGCATGCATCATGTCAGGATTTCTGTGATATTTACAATGTCCATTTTACTTTCCAGACTTCTTATAGCTATGTATACAATAGCTCGTCGATGCCCTGACTTCTTTCTCCGTCTACCGGTAAAATACCAAATGACGTTGTGCAGAAAATGATATAAAACATGGTGTTTCCACAGTTTTTTTTATCAATTAGAAATACACACTGACAGTGATATTATTAACTCGAGTCCCACCTCGCATGTGCAGTGCATATGTATATATGTGTGTGTGTGTGTGTATTATATATTATAACATACTTCACATGCTAATCAGGTATATATATATATGTATATATATATATATATATATATATATATATATATATATATTAAATATAACATACTTCACATGCTAATCATATATATATAAAGGGTGACTCGCTTAAAACTACTGTATATATATATATATATATATATTATAACATACTTCACATGCTAATCAGGTATATATATATATATATATATATATTAAATATAACATACTTCACATGCTAATCATATATATATATATATATATATATATATATACAGTAGTTTTAAGCGAGTCACCCTTTAAGGGTAATGAGACTATAATGTAGGACTAACGTGTACAGAAATCATATTCAATACAATACACGACATATATTAGAACACGAAATGGTACAAAGATCATATACTAAACGAGCAGAAGAAACCCATAAGAAATTCATTATAAATGATAATTTTCAGAAACAATCACTGCTCTAATAACACCAATTTAAAAGTGCCCCTTTAAAGCACATACTCAGTTGATGTTGTGATGTGTCTGGCCATTGTGATATTTCCAATTCAAATATACATTTTTCATTCCGTATACAAACACAAGTAATTATAGTATATTCTATTTTAAAAAGAATTTGGCTGCAATGAACTTAAAAAGCATAGTTAATACAGATACTGCATAGGCCTTATACGAAATTCCATTCGAGAGTTTTTCATTTAAGTTTATCCTTGACCAGGGAAGTCATGCATGAAGTATGTTAGCTTGTGCAGAAACATGTGGTTTCAGAGGTAATTCAAATGCGAACAAACGGCTCGTCTCGAGTCAGTACTCCTTTCTTATTCCCAACGCGAGACCTTTGTTGTGGCTTCAATAGCATATATAACTGCTTATACTTAATGTCTGGTATTTTAAGAAGGCCTTTATTTCTGGATCAAGTTAAGTCATGGGAAAATATTGCCGTCGTAACAGCTCAACCAACAGTACACTTCAGTTGTTTTTTAGTCGGATAATGGGAACTAGACTAGTTGACATACCCACGAAACGCACATCTTCTATGTCAATAATTAGTTTCTTCTCGTCTCTTTTAAAAAATAAATTTGGGTTAAGATCAAAATTTAGAAAAAAAATTGTTTTTAGTTTGTGAAAAAAATTTAAAGTGGTGAGTTTCGAGTGATGAGCGTTGTGCTCATCTTGTGTTTTGTCGGGCCATGTTTATAGTATTTCTTAAGATTTTAATGGCAACGTTATATGTAAGATTGCTTTTGATGAAGTGTCCCGATTGAATTAATGACATTGTATGTAATTACTTTCATTCTTGGGGACCATGGTCGGTAATATCCTTTGCTCGTCACCATATGTAAGTGTTTTCGTCCCAAACAAGTTCAATAAGCTATACGCGTTTGCAATTACTTACATAAACATGTTTCATGTAGTCATTTCGCCATGTAGATGAAAATAGAAATAACACTGTCTATAATAATTACATAGAAAGCTTGTACGAAAGGAATTAGCTAGACCACCTCGAAGATGTGATGACAGCTGTTTTGGTTTGTAATTAAGATGAAGAAGATTTATGATTCGTCCTTTTTCATGACTCATCAAACTTAATGTTTTTCACATTTCTGTTTTTCGAATTTCTTAATTTGATTCAAAGATAAAGTGTGATTGTACAAAACTTGAATAGTTTCGGATTCAACCAGACCCTAAAATAAGATGCAGGATTAGGCAAGTCTACAAGGAAACCGGGGAGAATGTTTCTAGGCTGAAATGAATAAATCTGAGAGGCTCATTTTGATTTATTTTCAATCTTAAAATTTTAACTTAATCAAATTCAATTGCGAAGCCAATATCATAGAAGTGTCGCAGCCTACAAAAGGAAACCTTTTCCCATGCCATTGGAAAATAAATTAAACACGTCACTTTCTGAAACACTTCATTTTATAAAATACTTCACTTTATGAAATACTTCGCATTTTGAAATACTTCACTTTATGAAACAGTTCACTTAATGAAATACGTTACTTAATGAAATACTTCACTTTATCAAACATTTCACTTTATGAAAACTTAACATAAAGAAAAACTTCACTATTGAAACCCCAAATATTTACCCACATAATGGTTTTGATGTGACGTTGTGTAAAATCAACGTAAATCGAAATATTCAATCAATCAGATGAGCGGAATGTGAAAACCGTTGTAAATAATCGGATTTTTCTAGCTTGTATAATATTCGTTGTAAATAGCATTATCCAATATCTGGTACCTTAAAACCACCTAAGAAGGATATATTCTATTTGTAAACCATCAATATCCAAAAGAATCAAAGACACGTGGCATGACTAGGAAAGTGACCTTCGTCTGACATCAGACCACATAACACGTATCATGGAAAGTATTTTATTATTGATTTTGAATCACATTTAAAAATAAACACTCAAGTTTTTCCCGTCACTTTTTACTTGGTAGTCTAACAATTAGACTCTGAAATAAAAATATATCAGTTAATGAAATTTTTAAAAAATATTAAATTGAATGAAAAGGAGACTGAAAATTCTTCATTTTCAGACCTGAAATTAAGCTCTCAAGTCTTTTTATAGACTTGCTTAGCCTTCTTACTTATTTCAGGGTCTGGCCTACAGACTAATTACTTGGTTCAAATACAAAATGAAAGAATATATCATATAAGACATTTATTCCTAAATAAAATACATGCAATAATTACCAGCAGCACGTGAAGAGTATAAACGGGGTAGTTACTGCTTTGAAGAATATGTAAAACGGGGGGTAAATTGTGGTACTTACTACCTTTAACTTTGAGTTCTAACCCCATTAATTCAAATATATACAATATATAAGTAGCTTATGATCGATAACACGTTCCATGGCCATGTAAGTCAGGTAATTACTGATATCCTACTTTGCATGGCATAAATGTATATTTTAAAAACTTCATGATTTTTCCACCTAATTTATCATTAAGATTTTGACCTAGGCAAATTACTTCTTTCAGGGAAGTTGTCACGTTGAACATTTTCAAGGTCGTTGGAATATGAAACCAAATGGTCAGCTTAACTAAACCGTTTAAAAAAATTACTGCACGCATTTCTGGTGAGTAAATGCGAAAACTTTGAGGCATGGATACCTACTTGAGATAGCGTAATGCAATGTTAAATCTACTTTTGGTCACGATCTCCTTCTAATGGATGTTTAAAACGTTAAGATGGCCGAAAGAAATATCACAAATCGGTTATTCACAAACGGGCCGCGAGAATTTGACTCATTTTAACGATTTATGAACATAGACATAAATTTTGGCAACAAAAGATGACATAGTCTTTATTGAAGTAAATGTGAAGATTCATCGAATTCTTTCAACAGTATAATAATTGCTATTTCAAGAATCAGGTTTGATACCGTTTTCGCTTTTCAGATTGTCTGCAAAAATATTATTTGCCGATATCGTGTTTCTGATACGCAACTGTTAATTCAATTGAACTTTTAAATTTGATTCAATGATCGAAATATTATTTTTTTTAGAATAACTTCACTTGTAACTCACCCGAATTTCTATTGTGATAATGAATGGCCGACTTGCAGTTTATATATCAAGTCAAGACACTTTTTCCTATATATACTGAGGCACATATGATGTCTTCAAGCTGAACGGAATTTTATGCTGTCCACTTTTAGTATGAGACACACGCTTCTTTCACTAATTTGTGGAGTGAAGGGCCGAATTTTAATTATGTGTTTTTAAATGATTATTTTACCTTGCAAGTTATACAGCTGCATACCAAAAGTTTGTTCACATACTACTCATTCTTCGTGCAAATATCAAGTAAATTGTGTTTTGTGGGTTTTTTGGACGTCAATAAAATAACTTCAGCAAAACTTACAATACATAACCTATTTTCAATAACCAGAAGGGGTCATATTTTCGAAATTCCAATTTCCTAAAATTTCGATTAAGATATTTCAGTTCCAATCTGTGCGAAAAAAACCCCAGCATTATCACAATGACTTAGCGTGTGCGAATAAATATGACTTGTGTTTAAAGATGTCAAACACTTCAAATTGATTTTGTAGCGAAAAAATTTTTTTTTTCGGAATTTTGACCCCTGGTCACTTGACCTGCCATGAGTGCTATGTTTGACTGTTGATTATGATATACGATAATGTTAAAGAACAATGGATTTTCACTTCTGTATTGAAAATTCAAGATTATCCGTTTCTTTTTCGTAATGCTACGATGCTTAAAGAAATCCGAAATTACATTATATTTGCACTACGATACGCAAGTATATATGTGAACACAGTTTCGGTATGCAACTGTATACGAGTGTGGTGTTTTTACTGTGGAAAGTTTTGTGATGAGAAAAAGGTTTCCCCATCCAGGAACTTCCTGCTGCTAGTGAACTGCGAATACATGCGATCTATTTTTTTTATCTAAGATTCTACTCTTTTACCAAATACGATTAATTGAAGCCTTATGCAAGCAGTCGATAGATGCACCACACTATCCAAGGTTACCTGTCTACCAACACACGTGGTAGCAGCCTCGTTTACTCGTCACGTGTTTCCAAGGACTTTACTGCAGTGTCGGTGAATGCGTGAACACCACCCATTCCCTTGGGAACCTCTCTCCCCGCTCTGCTTGTCAACTGCGGAGAGGACGACGTTGTTTTCTTTCTGAAACGGAACAATATATCTCAGAATGCGATATTCATGCAGCTACAGACTATTCATTATATGAAACTCTTATTTATAGGCCCGGTGATCCGTGACCGCTCAAATACCATCTATTCCCAGTGACTAGCCATATCATCAACATTGAGCTCTTTTATGCCTAAATTGCATGCTTGATACTTGAAACTTCTCAGTGTGTGTCATAATACCTCGACCCCACAAAAGCTATCGAATTTCTATAAGAGTGATGAAAAGAAAAATAGTTTTCAATACACAAACTGGAGGAGTCAATAGTGTTTGAGCAGGCCAGGTTAAAGAGCCACTCCGTGAGTTGTTCGAGTCAAACTTAATCAATGGTGTCATTTGATCGCGAAGTATTAACTGTTACCAAAAAGAACGTCGCAATTATGATCGAAAACCGGACAGTGACGCGCGTCAAATAGTCAAACGTAATTTTGGAGACTTATCTAAAACAGCCAGGAGGCCAGGTACGAGTTGATAGTGCTTGTTAGTTTATATAACTAGTATCCATGTATATTGGACGTGATACCTTCACCTCTGTGGATTTATAAGGATGTTTTTATATTTTCATGGAAAACCAGTATTTGTCATATATATATGTCTTTTGGACATGAAAAGTTAAGATGTTTTGATTTCATATCACCACATATGACATTTAGGTTCGTATCAAAGGTAAATAACATGTTATGAAAATCACGGAGTGGCTCTTTAAGATACGAGGAGATGAAGAGACAGACTGTGAGCTACAAATAAAACCGTTTTTTCCATCTTAGAAATCCCCTTTTTATTAAGCAAATACTAGTATCAATCACGTGTAACAAAGATCGAACAAACATGTGCATTTGAATTCTAATAGTATAAAAATAGTTAATTATAGGTTTGTTGAAATTAGATAGAAATTTAAGTGCATTTACACTAAATATCAGTCGATAATCAAAAACTTATCTATATTGGAAGGGCACTGTGTTAGTGAATATAAAAAATCCAAAATTATGCACTTCAGAAATAGGTCGGCTCCTGTTACCTCTTCAGTTTTCACCTGCGGATCAGATTTACTGGAAACAGTCAGCAAATACAACTATCTCAGATTACTTCTTACCGAACATTTGGATTATGCATGTATTGCAAAAGCAGTTGCTACTTCAGCTAAAAGAGCGCTAGGATTGCTCATAACTAAATTCAAGGCCTCTATGGAATGCGATACCAGACTTACACAAAGTTATTCAACTCGATGGTTTGGTCAGTTATTGACTATGGTTCGGCGATATGGGGCACTTCTAACCGACAGGCTATCAACGGTGTACAAAACAGAGCGATGAGGTTTTTATGGGGCTAAACAAGTTTGCACCCAACAATGCTGTAATCGGAGATATGGGCTGGATCCCACCCATCGTAAAGCAATGGAGCAGCGTCACCAGGCTCTACTGTCGACTGAGCTGTCTGTCTCCACCAAGGCTTTCCTCCAGAGTCTTCAAGTGGACAAGTGACCTCACAAGTTCAAACACAAGAAACTGGACATACAGAGTTAGAAATAACTTCAAGAAGTTTGGACTGGAAAACTGGATAATCTTCAAGAATGGAAACTAAACAAAACAACTGGTATCATATGTTAAGGAGGCTGTTTTAAAGAATTTTTTAAGAGAATGGAAAATGGAATTGATGAACCGTGATGGCAAGAGAGGAGGAAATAAGCTACGTTTATACAGAACTTTTAAAGATGAATTTGGTTGTGAGGATTATATACGTAAGGATCTTGTTCGCTCTTATAGACGTGCGCTAGCCATGTTTCGTTGTGGGACTGCCCCTTTACAGATTGAGCTAGGCAGATATACAAACACACCGCTGGAACACAGAACATGTTTTCATTGTCAAGATGTCATTGAAGATAAAACCTACGTTATTATTTTTTGGCTTTTAAATGTATTATTTTACGATGGTTAGTCTCTCATAACCCAACTTTGTTTTTGGGTGGCTCATGTATTTTGAATAGATTGAAATGTGCAATGTATATGAGGTGAGACTGAATAAACTATCTGGATGTCTGTCTGTGTTTATTACACACAAACCGTAAGGAAGAAACATGCGTCATCAATCTCCGTGTGTCCATCTTTTGATTGACACCTCAACTGTTGTTTACATGTTGTGACATGTACATACTTTCGAGCATGGTATTGCCTCGGGCAGCTTAACATCTGGATTAGGTCCCTAGTCACTGGCCGAATTATTTCTTGAGTTGAGTATACCGGTCATCTCCATGTACATTAACAAAAACAAAATAGATATGCAAAACAAAGATGTCATCAATAGGGCCGCGTGACAGTATACACAGGTTTATGGCTTAAAATGCGGTTAACAGGTTTGTTTCTTTCAGTAAAAAAAACCAAGAAAATGAGGACACAGAAATACACACTGAAATATACTTTAAAAAATTAAAAAGACAAATACTTTCATTTGTTTGGATTTATTTCGTGGCAGTTTTGATTCAAAAGCCAGACTCACATACTAATGATTTACAAGCTTTGGCTTTTTCTTTTCCATTTATACATGAATTCTGAAGTCATTGTAAAATTAGTAAAACTATATATCACAACGAAAATGGTAACGTTACCATATTATCTGATCTACTATCACCATCAAGTCGGCTCAGCAAAGCCCCACTAAGCATTTTGGTATTCTATATGGACAGAATTAGTGTGGACTTCTCAGTTAGTGCAGGTGCATTTTCTTTCGCGAATTTTGAACGTGTTTTAACATTTTGAACGTGTAATTACACACTTACTTCGTTCGTCAAAGAAAATACCGTGAAACCATTCTCTGGCAAACAGTTCCAGTGGTCCAGTTCGTCGAATATCCGGAGTCAGTGTCGAAAAAGAAAAAATTGTGAAATACAAAAGGAACTCTTGAGGTGTGTACGTATAGATAATTTTACCCTCTAATGCTTATACGGTCGTACAGTTTTCTATTCTAGTACGTCATTGAGGTTTTCAATTGGTGACCGGCCTTGGGAGCCTAACGAACACTGTAAGAACGTAATATTTGGTGTCAAACCCGACGCTGTAACCGCAGATGACATTTGTCATATGTCAAAATTTAGTGGTCACTGTCTCTCCATAGGGCAGTCGAAAAGGTCTGTTAAAGCTGTCGAAACTCCTATTGTCCATGTTTTCATCCCGACAAGCTACACTATGATGTGTATTGCCCATGATCAAGAGACAGAGATGGTAGTGATATAACGTTAACTGACATAAGCCTTCATGCAAATTGAAATTTGAAGAAATAAACTTAAACGTGCGACTGTTCCTTAAAAGATAGGCAAGGTACTTATCACATATTCAATTTTGAATAATTATGGACCTGTTACACGAGAGATTTGCTGAGTTGCACGAATGGGTTGCACGTTGGATCGCTCTCTTGCATAAACAACTGATGAAATTTCAATGAGGAATTGAGTGATTGAGTAAGGGTTTAACGTGTTCATCAATATTCAGTTAAACAACAAGTGGATCAATCATTCACAACGATAGTGAATAGAACATGAAGAAAGGGGTCGAAAGGTTGAGGGGAAGGGCGAAAAGAAAGGCATAATGAGAGAAAGACCACAGGTTTTAGAACATCTACCCATCGACCTGCAGTCCAGCTTGGGTGCGGCTTTCACGAGCATATATTTAGCTCTGGCTAGCATACATAGTAGCTCTTAGTCTCTGAAGCACCCAACCACGACTTCACGATAAGGTTTTGAGTCAAATTGTGGATAAAACCTCAGATCTGAAATTCAAACTATTTCGATATTATTGGGAACTTGAATAAAAGAGAATTTAAAAAAACAACATTTTCAGTAAATTTATTGTTCACCATTAGTAAATGGCGAGTCTTACTCACTTAAAAATTCGAATTTTATCTTTCCTAAAATTTTGATAACGTGAAATAAGCGTAACATTTTGTTGGTCATTTAACTCTAACGAGGAAGACGTTTCTAAGACAGGTTAAGAAAAGTATGGTGATGGAAACATAAAATACAATAACAGTATCATCAACAAAGACTCACAAGCAATTTCCAAATGTCACGGTTTCAAATCAAATAGAAAATTTAATAAAGCATAAAGCAAATAGTGTGACTGAGTTTGAAAACAACGCTCAATATGGTTAGCGCCGCCGAGATCATTAACTAGGTAATTGCTATCTGAGCTTATTGTTGTCATTATTTAGCAGCATCTGCTGATGACGTGTATCATATTTTCACCGGCGTTAATTGTAAAAAAAAATTAACATTTAAAAATTATTATATAACATTATGCCTACGAGGAAGCGAAATACAAAGAAGTACACAATTGGAAACCTTAGGGCTTTATCTAGATCATATCTAAATATTTTAGATAAGGATCCCGAAAGTGGTTTATGCTTAAAATATATACACTATCACTGAACTAGATGTCTGATGTTAAACAGATAATAAACGAGTACAACGTGCTAGATCGACGTACAACGCTTACGAGGACTAAAATTGGCCTATACCCTGACAGATTAGATACACAATGCACTGGGTTACAGACACATGTTACAATTGTTTTTTATCTAATCACATATCTCTTTCATAATTATATAATAATAATATATGATTAGATAGAAAAATTATCGAACTGATCGAGAACTTGCGCAGTGCTCAACCAGAAATATGTTACAGCAGAATATTTTTTATTTTTTATTTTATATATATGTCAATGATGTAACCCTTTTCTGTAGTATAAATGTATGCTTTGAGGTTTTTTTTTGCTCATATCTGTATGAATATATGAATACCATATATCTATGGTAGACGCAAATTTTAGTGATATCATTATCTACCTTGAAATAATCTATTATAAAAACATAACAGAGAGTACGTATGTACTTTGTCTGTGGTGTTGCCTATTCAGCTCTAAACTTTTAAAGAAAACGCCTTTTAAAATTGGCATTGAAACAACTAACAGATGTGATCCAGTCTAATTTCATGAAGCAAAAATTGGCTTACAAAAATGCCCTAAAGTACTTCCCTAGAAACAAAAAAAAAGGTAGTAGCACGTTTTCGAAATGAATAAATATATGTTTCCTATTCTAAGATAGTGTCTTTCAATCAAAAGCAGTATTTTAAAAAATGAATACATCAGATAAGCTATCCTTACCTAAAATTATTAAAAGGTGTTCAGAGAAAATGGACGCTAGTTGATTTTGGTTGATATTTGATTATTTCCTCTTCGACAAGGATGAGCGGGTTGACTAATGAGATGCTTTGACCCTCTGAAGACAATACATCTGGCTTAAACTAATGTTATTGAGGAAAAATTTAAGAAATCTTTCAACAAACGTGCTCCAGTCCCTTTAACTACTGGAAAACATGCCATGTTGTGTTACCATTTATATCCGGTCTGCTTTCCAAGTTGAGAAGTGATATATATGTGGCCACCTTTATTGACAAGATCCTTGAAAAGAAGTTGTTTGGTTCGTTGCATGAAGTCATTTATCGGCAGTGGGCAGTGGCATTTTATAGACATTACCAGACAATATTTATTGTCGACAGGCAGGCACGGCATGGCAGTAACCCATTATGCAAAACTAGGAACGCAGAGCGAAACGAAATATTTCTTATAAGTATGGCATAGACAAAATAACGGAAACTGATTTATAATATTTTTTGACAATCCTTGATTATTGTTTTACATAATTAAATGTGTCCATTACTGTTTTTGTCAGTGGTGTTTCTAAACTCTTCCTATGGTGTTTCTTCCAAAACGTTTCTGGACAGTCATGTTGCAGCGTGTGCAAAGATAAGAACCAAGTAACATTCATTCTTACAGGAGACATAGTGTTAAAGTGTATACTAGTCATTCAGGTTCAGTACATTTAGATTTGTCATAACATTTCCTCTGTGGTGTTTATACAATTATTATATAGCGGTACCTTGCCTTTTAGACTGATAGTATAACAAGAGACACAAAAACATAATCTTATAAATCGTCGTTAAATTTTGACTGACATTGTAAAGATTGCTACCTTAATGAAACAAAGAGAGGTGTTCTTCATACTTTTTAGCTATGGGTCCTTCAAATGGTTATGGTATATTCAGAAAAATGTAAGTTTTTATTAACATATTTTTGTTCAAATGTATGATGACACCAAAGATATTCCAGGTAAAGACTTTCAACTAAAAACGTTTCACTAACAATTTCGTGCCTTCTTTCTTCAGCTATTTGGAGACCTCTTGGCAGGTACAGGTGTACATGTAATAAAAAGAGAAATCATTTTTGTATGAAGGCAATATCCCTGCACGAGAGAATTTATTGCCAAATTTTGCACTAGATAACACCAGGGACAACACTCATGGGACAAGGGTATTGTTGCCACCAAAATCTAAATAAAGTAGGTGTTTAAGGGCAGTGAACTACTGATTTAAATCTGATTTGCATTAATGCATTGAATAAGAACAGTTGGCAAGTTGAACAGGTAATATTGGCCAACTTCTGTCTCATTTTGATCTGTGTATTCATGTTAATTTTTCAGTTGTTATTTTTAATATATAATAGTTATTGTACATGCCTCATTACAAATATGCACTCAAATTCTTATTTTCAGAGTCAGTTTTTAATTACTAAATAATAAGCTTCCATTGCATGTACATTCAGTCTTTAACCAAAAGGGTGAAAATTAGTGTGCCAAATTTTTAACAAATACACAACTTTTTATTGTTTTCAAGAGTAAACAGAAGTCTATTTATGGATGCATTAAATTGTGATTTATTCCCTAACAAATACTTCAAACACTAACGTTAGTGTATTAATTAACTGACTGGTCGTTATTTTAAAGATAAAGGGAGCACCTTTGGGCTATCCGAGACAGTCAGCGTTAACCCAGTTCAAATCCAGTATACTGGTAGTGGTAGCGAAAAACAGGTCAAAGATTCAAATATATGTGTTAACTGTTTGGCGGTATCCCATCGTGTCAAGTGACAAGAGTTAAGCGCAGCCGATGTTTTCCGAATGACACGTTCGGTGACAGGGTATACCTGGGCGTGGCGCAGCGACTGGCGAACGCTTGAATACCCTCAGTTTACTATAGATTAGAAGAAACCTGTTAAACGAGACCCAGTTAGGGTGTATCCTCTTGAGCACGTTATAATAGAATAAATCTAAAAAAAGGCGATCATACGGTTAGAATTCTCGAGATTGTGTGCCCTGACTACGGAAGCTTATCCCAGATTTCGACAGGGCATTTAGATGTCTAATCATTGGACGATACGTAATTAATAAAATCGAGGATTATCCGTCATGCCCCAATCCTCTCTCACCGCAACTGAAGCGTTCCATGTCGTCGTGTTGGTAAATAATCAATGACTAAGCCCAAGCCACGTCGATCACAAATCTCACGTGTTATAGTAATCACGTGGGTCTGTGTTTACCGTGACGTTGACTGCGGCGATATAAATAGAGCCAGTGAATGGGTTGTACAGCATAGCGTATTGCCACTCCACACCAGTAACGTGAAGAGAAGCTTTACTGTACCCACGATGTTGGATACATCCATACACATGGTGCACGGCACCGGTAGTCCAGATCCGTTTGAAATGGATATCTCCGAATACCCGGGGATATCCGACCCTGCCAAGTCGTCTTTCATGGAGGCATCGTCTGCTAGGAAGTGTCGGGAGTTATCGTCTGCTAACGAAGATTGCAAATCTCCCCTCGCTGGCTCGGAAATGTCCCAAGATCTCTTCTCACTCATAGGTATGTGCATCGACGGCATTTTATCAAACCTCCTCCAAATGTCGCTATCTCCTTCATGCAGGGAATGCAGGGCGTCCGATTTTTACCGGGGCCATTTTTTGTGGAAACGGGAGTTAAGAGGTCACTCCAGCCTGTGCTTCTAAACTTATTTTGACTAACGATTGTGTATTGATGCTCTTATCGTAAACAATTTGAAACCTGGAACATCAAGACGACTTTCCTGTCCTAGTAAAACTCCAAGTCGTTAGAAAACTGCTCTTCTAAGAAAACAAGATTCCTTTTTGTGCGTTATATTAATTTGCAATTGACATTGGTTATAAAATCGTTTTGTACATATATGGCAATGGCCTCATAACCATTCTTTATTCTAAGACTGCAAATGGCCAGGCAGACTTTTAACTCTTTTAATTCAACGAATATGCAAAAAAAAATACCAAATACAGGTATGAAAAGAGTATGCACACTGTACAAGGAAGTAAATACAACCTTATCCAGCGATTTCATGCTTTATTCAAACCAGTAACGGCTTTCCAGTGGGCCTGGCGCGTTTTAATGAGCTACCTTGATTGCAAATAGGCGTGGTCGCTTTGCACAATAGTCATTACGGGAACGCTGAATTAATCATCAAAGTGTTTACGGCACATGGGTACAAATTTACATTTCTAATTATAGCTTTAATTATGAGGGCGTTTTGAGGAACGCACTGACTCTATTCGTGCAGTAAATTAGTCGGTCGGGTTAATTACATCGTAAACATATACTATGCTGAATCAGCCTACATGACTGACGTGTTTAGCGGTTACTCTACATTACATGCACGTGTGGAGGATTAGCGATATTTTCACTTAATTTACATCTAACACGCCTGGCATTGTGAATATTGTTCGTCTCATTTACATATAGTGTTTTTTAACTTAAAAAAAACGTGCTCCTTTGTTATTGAAGAATTTATTTATCAATTAAAACGCTAGTAGGCCTACATATTTTCACGTTTACACTGTATTTGTTCACAGACTCGTTCAACGTCGAGGCCCCAATCGAGCACTTTGATCATGGAAATACGGAAGCATTCCAGTTTGTCATTGATGACGTCATAGATGCGGCACCTAGCGGGGATGAGTTTGACTTTCTGGATAATATTTGTGGTTTCTCCAGCTGTGACATTCCAGTTAAAAACAGCTCATCCGTGACAGACACGGCTTGTGTTTATACCTGCGCTGCAGAAAAAGACAGATGTGTCAATCAAGTGACATGCGCAATGACGGCATCGAGCACGTGCGTCACGAGCAAAAGTGACGCGTTTGAGATGTTGACTCCTGCGGACCAGGAATTGCTTGATAAGTTACCTGGTTTCCTGGAAAACATTGACTCAGTGGTGACTGTCAACATGCGTGCACAGTCTGCAAAACGCCAACTTGAAGACTCTTCTGCGAATCAACCATGCAAAAAATTCCGTCCCGAGACTTTCAAGGAAGTGAGAGAAAAGGATAAAGATTCCAATTTATCAAGAGACAATATTTGCGCGAGGGGCTCATAGCTCCAGCTTCATCAGGGATTATCATGATAAACATTTCACATATCAGTTACATATAGAAACTATCAACGCACTGGAAATAACCAAGCATGAATTTACTTTTTTGAAATTCATTTGTGTAGAGTTGGGCATTTAAAGATTCTATAGAAATATTCATTTACCACTTTTACTTTACACCATCGTGGCCTTATTTCCTCCGTAATGAGAAAACGAGTTGTTTGAAATTCGAAGTCAAGTTTCACCTGTCCATCCAGATTTCAGTTTCACTTGTATTCCATGTTCTATGAGGCAAATGATCTGTTGTGACTCTGTTAAGTGCCAAATGCTGTTTTTTGTTGTGACCTTGTTTACTTTTGTTATTGTTATGAAATGGTGCATATAAAGTGTTCATTTATCAAAACAAAGATTGTGTTATGTAATCATTATCTTTAAAGTACAGAAGATTGACGATGTTGACACATCATTCCCCTTCCCTCACGGAATCTCGGGCTATAATCTAGTTCGCATTTCGAGAAATACACGTGTATCACTTAGCACCTCCATCCAAGGGGTGGTCTTATCTCCGAGGTACGGCGTTTATTCAGTCGAATAAGGTTGTCATGGCATATAAAGTGTTAATTTATCAAAACAAAGATTGTGTTGTGTAATCAATATCTTTAACGTATAGAAGATTGACGATGTTGACACATCATTTCATAAGTTGTAATACAGTTTCAACCAACACATCCTTTCCCCTCCCCTGATTTCTACCCCACCGAATCTCGGGCTATAATCGAGTTCGAATGTCGAGAAATACACGTATATCACTTAGCACCTCCACCCAAGGGCTGGTCTTATCTTCGAGGTACGGCGTTTATTCGGTAATTTATTTTATTTATTATTTTGATACGGTAAAACGGTTCAACTGCACGTGAAAGAATTGAATCTGTAGGCATCACATTATCACCAGGTAACTGTACGTGAACTCTCAAATGACACATTAAAATACCCATCATGATAAAATAGTGTACAGTTACAACATATAACTTGACATTTAACTGGAAACATAAAACCTATAAGAAAGACGAGATTTCTGTTATGGCGAACTGAACTGACACACCTTTTTAACATTAAAATAAGTCGGTCACCATCAAATGATAAAAGCATTTCAAAATCGGGAGGGTCAGTCGAATATACTGTATCGAATCGAAGAAGATACAGTTCGATCTGCGTTTTCAATTTAAAGTACGTTTACATGACCGTATTGTTGATCTCTCTCTCTCTCTCTCTCTCTCTCTCTCTCTCTCTCTCTCTCTCTCTCTCTCTCTCTCTCTCTCTCTCTCTCTCTCTCTCTCTCTCTCTCTCTCTCTCTCTCTCTCTCTCTCTCTCTATCCTTTATTCGGAGAGATAGGATAGTGTAACTTGGCATAAATACCAATGCAAGAACAATTAAAACACCATCTCCTCAACGAACATTTACGAGCATCATCGATCTTGGTATCTTAGCCGAAACCCACTTTCTGTTAATTAAAAAAGACTGTATCGAGTTTCTCCAAGAAGAGTCAATGAAACACAATCTGGTGTCTATAGAAACACGATATTCTGAACACACTAGTTTGTCCAAAGTCCTCGAGTTACGTATCTAATACACCACTCCAGATAACAGATACGTAGTGAATTTTATTAACGGTGTTGTGAACATAACCAGTGATGGATATAAGACATGCCAGAGCCTACAAACTTTAATTCTTTTCCTTAATTATTAACCAGTCCATGTAGCCTTACAGACCAGGGCCTAGATTTTCGAAGCTCTCTTAGTGCTTACATGTATAGATAGCGTAAATACCACACATTAACATTGGCTCAAGACAATCTTAGCACTAAGAGAGCTTCGAAAATATGGGTCCTGATGTTTACTTTCCACCGGCTATAACGATTCTCCATCGACCCTGAGCTGAAATAGCCATACTTCATGCCGACAAGTTTCATTGAATGCACAGGCAAATGGAGGCAATGCATTCAACCTCGCTACTCGTCTCCTCAATATCTGCACTGCCATGGTTTAAGCCGGATCGAGAGTGATAAAGCATTGATACACGTACATGTAGACGTCACATATTTGTAAGTTTGTCTTTACCAGGAAGACTTAAAAAACAACTGATTCAGCAGTAAGCACTATCTTTAGAAAACATCAACATATATCTAATGCAGTTAAAACAATGCTACCTTATTCGCGTACGTTGGAAGCATGGAGCTTAAAGAACTGAGACTGTCCTGTATGGAAATTGTCTCAGTAATGTGCCCATCTGGAAATGAAGTTATCAGGAAGGCTTAACATTTGTTAGCAACTTGTGCGATAAATTTCTTTCAGCATCAAAACTATTCGTTATCGTTTATGAGAAACTAAAGTATTGTTTTTCTTGGATCGAATGAGTAACAAATTGAAAGTGTTTCTATAGTTTCCAAAGCAAGATTTGGCTCACAGTGTTTTCAAAGAAATTGCATTTTGATATAACTCCTCAGAATATTGAGAAATTAACTCTCCGTTATAATCAAAAGGCGTATACTCAGAAACCATTTGTAACATTTACAATGTAATACAGATGACAATGTTAAAAGATTAAATTACACTTGTCTAAGAGAAAGAAAGGCCCGACGGCGTGCATTAACCCGTAGCCAGTAACGTGTCATCTTTGTACGCTTCCGTAACTTTATAAAATAGAAGTTCGACAGGCTGCACATATCGACTTGCACTTCAATAAACCATGTCTTCTTTGTTAGAGAAATCAATTAAACACGACAATGTATCGATCTTCACTGTAAACACCCACTGCACTGTTAACAAATCAATTCAATTTGTAAAGACATTCAATGAAAATGTATAGAATTATCATTCCATTAGACCATTAATGCTTAATTTGCATCTTAAAACACTAACAAGGTCGTTGGTTTGCACTAGGTTATGATTTGACTGCGATTATGCAACTGTATTATGCGACTACATTCGTAAAGTAAGCCTAAAACTTTCAAACGATGAGGTTTGTTTGACCAAAATAGGGTAAGATAAGCTTTTTCAATATTACAATATGTCAATATGGGAATTGAATAAAGGTTTTTAATACCCTGGAATAGATAATCAGCGCTGTTGCTGTTACATTTATATAGGTCGACGATCTGTCTGTCTCTGTCTCTCACTCTCTGTCTCTCGCTGTCTCTGTGTCTCTCTCTGTGTCTGTCTGTCTCTCTCTCTGTCTCTGTCTCTCTCTCTTTCTCTCTCTCTTTCTCTCTCTCTATCTCTCCCTCTCTCTCTCTCTCTCTCTCTCTCTCTCTCTCTCTCTCTCTCTTGATCTCTCTCTCTCTCTCTCTCTCTCTCTTGATCTCTCTCTCTCTCTTGATTTCTCTAAACTTCTCTTTCGATCTCTCTCTCCATCACTCCATCTCTCTCTCTCTCTCCATCTCTATCTCGATTAATTTTGGTCACGACTCAGTGGAAGTCTAGCGTTGTACGTGCCCTGTGAAATACGGGTAGCATCTTGTACACCTGAGCACTCGGGTCAAGGGTGTTAGTCAAAGGAAAAATACATGTAAATAATTGGGATCGCTTGACTACCCTTCCTGAACAGACGGATAGTCATAAAAAAACTATTTTTGAATGCAGGCAAAATGGGCGTTGGTCATAACTCGATTTATTCTAGTGTAAATATAAATGAATAACTGTACATGAAATAAATGATCGTTACAAAGGAGGTTTCACAATTCGAACCATGATTTGTCTACATGTCATACAAATGACATACTAGTAATAAATCAATAGAAAACGTCGATGAACGCTGCCATAAGATGTGTGTCAGGTTAGGCGTTGGCTGCTAAATTTAACAACGTAATTGCTTAAAAAAAGGAGTAATTTATGTTTTTCATCATTTCAAGTTATCATTTATTAACATTAAGATTAATATCTGGCGTTTTCTTCATACTCTATTAATTATTAACGTTTCAAGAACATAAATTCATAAAAACTAACAACCCAAGGATGCATGACCTAGAAAATATATAATGAAGTTACGAGTTGTCAAGGTATCTAGCGCAACAATGCCTAATATGTGCCAGTTCGGTCCCCGCAAGAGGATATATAATTGGCTTTCAAGTTGTGTCCTGCCTTGGGTGATAGTCTGTGACCCCTCCTATTTATCATAACCTAGGGATCTCCATGCACCAAACAGAACCCAAAGAACACCAGCCATGGTGGTTACCGCGCTGATTTCTATACTAGATATCAGTGTTAAAGACTCTTTTCAAAACTGGAAGGCCGTGATAAAAATACACACAATGTTCAATTGAAATTGCTTAATAATAGACTTGAATGGCGTGTTGTCGTGAAAATATCCTTTTAGCACACGCTCTCCATGGGTATTCATGTACCCCTGGATTATATGTCTTTCAACTGATTGACAATGACTAGATCTGTTGATGTCTGTGTCTTATATAAAGGACATACCATAATGCTGCTTGTTGTTTGGCACATACCCTAGAATGGTTTAAAAACCTCTTGTCGTTATCTTAAATATTGGCTCTTTCAGAAACAGAACTATCTGAAACATAAATATTCTAGGTACTTCAAAGGTTCACAATTTTCCCCCATTTTTTATTGATTTAGTAAGCACGTTCATTTGAGGCCTATTGTTTAGCATATTTTAATTCGATTGGCATTCATAAGCTTGTATCTATACCGTTTAAACAAATAATACCACAAAGATGCCGCTGGATAGATATGTAAATAAAATCATAAATATTGAGCAATAAAAGTGAAGGGCCTCAACATTTTCGAGTTATAATTGAAGGGACAGTGTAATCGAAAGTCTTGTAGATACGTGCATTTGTTTTCAATGTGCATGAACATAACATCTTAAGAATGTATTATAAATTGATTAGATTTCGTTGGTGTCTTTAAATATAAAAAAATGAATATAAAAACTAGTCCTGACGGTCATGATGTGATGATATACGGTTCAGGCTGTCATATTGACTCAAAACCTACAGCAACATACATTAACTATCAATTTAAGATCTTTCATTTAAACTCAATCGTACCGGTGTTTTAAAATTTAATAATTACATAGATTGTGATGTTTTATGTATAGGTGGAATGTAGTGTGATTGAAAAAAGGTGACATGCTCTTGATACCTCGTTAACGAATTAAGAATAGGTTTGGCTCAAAATATATTTTTGGCAATATTAAGCTCACGAGATACGGCAAGCCATGTGTCACACGAAACCTTTCAACGATAATTAGCACGTCACAAATTTGCATTTTGATTGTACCTGCGTGTATTGGTTAAACGTGTCCCTGATTTATGTATACACGACTGGTTGCTTATGTGATTATATATGTTCTTAACTGTTTGCTAATGTGCTTATTATAACCTACGTTATAGCTTAACACGTATAGGATTGCCACAGGCCGATAAAAATCTGATTAAAGGCTAGGAATGGCATATTTACCTGAATGGATGTATTTGACATAAAATCCTATATATAACTATATTAATGGCAATCGTTTATAACATGAAGTGAATTTATAAAGACTGTATATTTTACTCATGTATCAAATACAAAAGTATTAAGTAGCTTACTGTCTTTGCGTTATTCTTTTGCCTATGACCACATATAGAATATCAGTCTCTCAAATATTTTATTGATACCATATACTATATCAGTATCATTTTTAATCTACAATTGGTTTGAATTTATCATCATTGATAGCAAATACCTTATCTATGTTTTGATAATAAAGTCATATTATATATATACGTACTATATGTTTTATAAAGATCAAGATTCGGCCAGCCTCCTGATAACTGCGTGTGTTGTGGGTGACTTTCCTTATTGGACGTCTATGTTAGAGGATTGTTACCAGTATAGACGTTAAGTCATTACTACATTGTATTCATCCCGATTTATCACTCGCCTCGTGTCAATGACTGTATTGGTCTTCGTTCGAAGGAAATTAGTCATGTAATTAGTACGGAGTTACTTCCCTTTGAAAGACCCGCCATTAGCCCGGATCAGCAGTAGTTCCGACATTCTTATATAGACAGATGTAAAGATAAGTCATGGTGTTAGAAACAGCTTAACAGCTACGTCAATATGTCTTACATGTATGAACGAGTGGGCGAGTTGTATCCTTCATTCAGAACCAAAAATCATAATATGCACGCAATATGAAGAGACAGAGAGATAACGATAGACAGAGAGATAGAGAAAGGGATATTATAGTTTTCTAAATATTTGCGAAACGCTATTAAGATACATAATCTACTTCACTTTTACTTTGGTTTCCGACCACCCAAAACGTTATGAGAGACAGGATTCTGAAATATGAATAAAGTAAAATTTGTCCATTCCACGATAAGTTCGTATACCGCCAAAGAATCCTGAAGGAGCTAGCATGTATACTTGTAGTGGGAGCCATGTCCTGTGGACGTTGACATATAAAGCATTTATTATCAGAAAAAATAGACGAAATAATTTCCGTTAAAATGAGAAGCACAAAGTACCAACTATGAATTGATGTAGAGGAACTATGAATGGGTGTAGAGGAAAGAAATTGAACATAAATACAGTCTATGCTGTTCTTAATTGTCATAATATGATAAATGTTCCTAAGAGCTAGAGGTGCTGTAACCATCCCTATGTGCCGTTTGATTAAATTTGAATGTATTTCACTGCTCCAAATACTTCTTTGATTTGCATTTTGACGTGAGGAACAATGAGGGCAATATTTATTCCGTGCATGCGACGTTTGGACATTTGTCCTCATGCAGTAGTATGTATAATAACTTTCGTGACAATGCCATTAAAATCTATCTAAAAGTTGCCTTCACAGTATTCGAAAAAAGGATGCAAGAATAAGGATAAATATGCTGACGTCTGGAGTTGACGTCAACAGTTAACCTAAATCTCTCAATAATTTACTGACTTTCCTTTTTAAGCGTACATCAGTTATGAACATTGTATCCCAAACTGTACGAAACATATTATTTCTCCAAGTCCCTCTTGTCTTTAAACACATCTTCGATCATTATTCAAGCACATCTCTAGTTATAATACATACGTATACACCTCATTACCAATATATATTTCTTCAAAATCTATTTCTAAAAGTTGCCTCCACATGCAGTATTTAAAAATATCTTTTTTTTCATAAAAGAAATTCCCCATTAAACCCCTTCAAGACTAAGGTTAATTGGGAGTTACAAGGAAGTGTTCATTACCATTTCTTTCCGAGTTTACTTTCCATTTGAGCTTGTACAGAAAAATTAAGTACGTATCTAGAAAGTGGTTCGTATACATGCAAAAATGTTTTAAACAACATAAAACTTACTCAATTTCTCTTATAAATAGAAATATCCTGTCTATACTTACGTAAATTACATGTCGCAGGAGATAATGGTTTTACTATATGTTTGCAATAATTATGTTCCCTTTATTTGATACTCATACAAGTAGATTAATTGACTTTGAGGACTGGTTGTGAATATTAGAATTTCATAAGTGAAATATTAACATCTTTTATATCATTTTATGTTTGAAGTCGGTGAATGGTCATCGTACATGTATAGGGTATTATCTATAGTTGATGCATCAGAACCAGTGATGTAGTTTTAACATATTACCTGTATTGTTATTGTATATCATATATTATATTATTGTATACCAAAAGCTGTATTTGTCAAATGGTGGATTTTCTCTCAGGGCTTTCTATTGAGATCAATGTCGTGATTTTTATAGTTGAAAAATCATATATTCGTGTTCTGTCAGAATCTGCTCCTCCCAATCGGTATCAGTATCGTTAGCAAAATCGCAGGGCGTCATTGTCGAGATTTCACAGCATTATAAATCATGATATGTCCGATGTTAATAAAAAAAATCATATCTGATTAAACCCTGTTTGGTGTATGATTCACGGACGCACGAGTATTTCTACCTGTAACATATTGTCTCTCAAACAAAGATTAATGACTAACGACACTGACGTGAACCTGCAGCCCCGCACCTGTTTACCTGTTGATTACAATTCAGGTGAGGGAAACAAATACCTCGCTAATGATTCCTAGCCTTTAAAGAGATGACCCGACTCTGAATGTCTCTCGATCAATCACAGTTGCTAAGCGATGTCCAAATCTCTCCCAAACTGCGCATGCGTACTGGCACCTTTTTTAAAACTGTTACCTGTTGCGTTTACGGTGTGTGACGGTGATTGGGGTCAGCCGAATTTTTCACAGAAGGCGAGGTTTGGCAAATATGTTAGGGTTGTTACGAGATGTGGTACTGTTATGAGGAAATAGTCGACACTCTCCTATGTGACTCATTGAAAAGCAATCTTGAGGTTATAAAACTCTCCCATCGAATGTTTATGAGTTTATTCACTGATAAAAAGTCACATTCTAAACTAAATGACACGGTCATATTTCTTTGTCTTTTGTTTCAATGGATCACGCTTGATTTTTAAGTACAAACAACGGTCATAATGTTAACAATAAAACGTTTATCATGGCAAACTAAAAGTGGGTATGAAATTTCTTTGAAAAACACACTTTCATGTAAAAAATTCTATCTAGAGTTGAAAGAGTTATTAGATTATTCAAATCTTTTTACATTCCTAGTTTAAATTCTACGACCAACTTTCCATCCGTATCTAATGTTTTTACGGATGTATGGATGATAAATCAAACGTTGACACGTTTATATGTATGATCAGGTTAAGGTGATGTTCCATTGCTTTTGAAGGGTGCTTAACAATTCGGAAAAATTCATTAAATTTAAACAAGGCTTTATTTGTCTTCTTCTACAAGTAAGTAATGACAGAAGACATCTATTGAAAGAAAACCTACAAATTTGCATATTATCGTTAGATTTGCAATCAATATCTTGTTAGGGCGTAGTAAGTAATTCTACCCTCGTCGTGCAGTAAATGACTCTTTTTGTTACCTTTTGGGTTGTTCTGCTGTTTTAATGTTAATTTGTCAAAATTTAAAGTCTAAAGCAACCTAAATATTATCATAAGTATTATTTCCAACTATAACATAATCGTGTATTAATAACATATGTGTATAAACAGGAATATCCTCCACATATATACATGACAGAACGGTCCCTTTAATTAACTGTTTACATAATGCATAGATTTATTTTGTCGTTCTGAGAAAAAAGTCATCTCTCTTCGGATAAATTAAGACGACTCTACGATTTCCTTGTACACAACATTATGTGATTATACAGTAATGTTAATGATAAAAAAAATATTGTGCCAATAAAAATTATATTAAGGAGTGTGACGGTAGCCGTGGTATTTCTTATACCTGTCACAGCCATTGTGTAGTAGGGTACTAAGTGCTATTCATTGAGCCTTGTCAGAATACCAGACATAATCCTAGATATCGGAACATTTATAAAGGCTTTTCGGAATATGAATATACAAAAGCAACTGCACATTTCTGTTCAATGAGTTCTGTTCTGTTAGCAACCATAAACACATTTCAAAGTAGGAAGTGACGTCATGTCTATACAGAGAGATAAAAGGAACAGTAGCACGTTTTTAGCTAATCAAAGTAATCTCACGAAAACGAACATAACTATTACCAATCGCAAGGCATTGTGTTTTTTAATCAAATGAAGCAATTCTAAAACGAAAGTACCATGTTCAGTTAATCTATGGGTATCAATTTCCCTACTCAAACGATTAAAGGGTGTTCACATAAAAATGGCTTGCAATAGTTTTTACTTGATACTTAATAATTTCTTATACGACTACGGATGACTGGGTTTAGCAGCGTTATCTTTGAGTCCCTGAAGTTAATACATTTGGCATTAATAAATGTATATTGCGGAAATTTGAAGATATAAGTCTTTCAAAAAGCGTTCTACTGCCCCATTAACAAAGGCTATATAGTATATGGTAATAAATAATAGATAATATAATGATATAACAATATACACTGCGCTATTTCATATCTGTCTTGGATGTTTTGATTTAACATAATATGATTCTTTTATAGCCATAAAATTGCACGTATGCGCGTTGATTCAAATAAGAATTGCCGTTTTTCTCAATTATTTACGTGTTAAATAGACACATCTTGAGTTGTTGACATGGGATTCTAACTTCAGTACTTTTTCTCTTTCTTTCTTTAAAAAGAAAGTTATATTTTTATCTTTATCTTTATTTTTATCATTTGAGGGCGAATATGCAACAGGTCTTGAATTCATGTCACCATAAAAGGTGTTTATTTTCTATAAAAACCAAACAATATTTCCCAAAATACACGTAGTCTCTGTTCACAGAATTAATCAACGTCTTCATTTCCGGAACAAAAGCGCTGTAGGGTGCCTTTATTTTTCTCCGTATTTCACATTAGGACTTGTTTGTTTGCTTATTGTTAGTTCATGGAAATGCTTAAATGTTCGTTGTGATTAGCCTTGGTTGCAGTTTGTTTACTATGTGTAGTTTACATTACAAATGACGTAATAAATACAAGGTTGTCAGAGAAACATTTCTTTATTGCGAACAAAAACAATGTGTCACAGTGTATACATATTCCTCCATCAAATGCAAATATATTCTACATTTATGCATAGCAAAGATAAGTTGAATACAATAGTATTAAAATATTACCTGCGACTCAAACAAAATATTCCAATATCAGTTGAATTATATTGCCAGTTTGTTTTCTTTGATTTTCGTCGTAGTCGCATTAAACGTTTCAATTCCATTCTAACATTATGGTCATTTCAAACCCAGACTACATAAAGAAATAAGGAAGGAAATTGATATTATTTTCAGTTAAATTATTCCGATCCAATTTGTTTTATATATAGTTTTCTTTGTTGTAGCTGCTTTTAGCATTGGTTCAAACACGAACTGTTTTATTTTAGATTATCGATTCAAACTTAAACGAAATGTCAATAAATGATAGTAAAATTCATAGGTATTGAGACTTCATAAATCTTAGTTTTATTAAAACTTTTGTCGTATGAGAAATGTGCTATTTTAGTTTTCATATAAGAGAAGATAGATAAATTAATTTTTTGATGCGTTTCGTGTTAAATGACAGTTCTTTATGTATTTTGATGAAACTTCCTTACATGTTGCCATACTTCATTGAACCTCCAACGACTCTCTACACATATTCAAGCTTGAAAAGTAATGCAATCTAAGCTGTTTGCTGGTATTTAGGCACATTGTGCAAAAGAATGGATAAGTCCACTTTAGAAATATGCCCTTGATAGTTATAGATAAACATGTTTCAATGTCTATCCACCTCTGTGCACTAGATGTACATATCTCATATCCAAAAAAAAATAAAATGGCAAACTGTTGACAGACAGACAGACAGATAGTTTATTTTGGTCTCACCTCGTACAGTGCAAAATAAAATACATTAAAATATACATACAAAATACATTGCCGAGCCACCCATTTAGGGTAACGAGAGACACATGCACAGCAGAAATTAAAACAAAACAGTATAGATACACATAAATGTATTTTACGTCAAGTTGTTGTTCTATTTTCAAAATGAACCATGGCTTTTAATTTGACTGTAAACACTAACAAACTTGTTTACTGCACGTTTACAATATAGAGCTATTTAATCAACATGATTCTAAAGGTAAGTATAGTAGAACTAATTGTCACGTGTTATATTGTCTGATCCTTTAACCAGTAGACAATAACAATTTACGTACCAAATATATTACTCATTTAATTTATTTACATATTGATATCATTACATACTAACATGCTCGTATCAATACCTATAATTATTCCACTTTTGACGTATCTAAATGAACCATTATCAAAGCGTGTCGGACACAGTAAAAGAAACTACATTGTAGCTTTTATCATATCCTCGTCCCCATTAAACCCATTTATAGTAGATAAGCGTATCATACATGCAGCACAGGATGTTCCATTTCTTCAGAACTGTTTGTCGAGAACTGTTTGTTTGGATATGAAAGGGGCCCTCCAAGATTTTTCTCTTAATCTATTTTTTTCAATTTTGAAGCTTTCAATTTGAAGATGAAGAAATGGTTAAAATGAAGTAATAATTTTAACAGAGGAATTGAAAGATGAATATATTAAACAAGGAAACAGTGGTATTGTGCATCTATGTACTAGATCAATGTGTATACATAATATTGTTAATTAGTATACATCTTATGTTTATTATCATTGTAATCATCTCTCTGGTGACTCTCTTTTTACTATCAGTATGACATATATACCAGTCTTCTTTCACTTTAAAGCTTGTAAGATCTTAGTTATCCTGGATAGATAATACAGATTAAGGCATACAAAACATGATGAAAAAAATAGATAAAGGCTTTACACTATAAGCGACTGATAGAGCGATTATAATAATTATTTATCTCAAAAAGTTTAATATACACCCTGGTTAGTGTCAGGGGTTACAATTAGTAACAACGGTCATCTTTTTTGAAAAAAAACTAAGTACCGTCCCGTAACAGAGTTTGTGAAACCACAAACAATTCTACAAGTAAAATATAGACAGACAGAAGTCTCATCTCTTTAAAAAAAATATATACATATATACATCATCTTTTACATAAAAGAGATTTAATAACTATATTTAATAAAATATACAATTCTCATTTGGTACAGGGTACATTATAGCATTGGCTGTTTGAATTTTACCATATGATATGCTTTGCATTGCATCGGTTAAGTTCACAGAAATTAAATTGACAAACTTCAATCTATAAATTCAGAATTATACCCATGAAATGATTTTTTTAAACCTTTGCAATTTGTCGTACCCGAGTCATTCAGGTCAAACAAATTACTAACGTCGCTAACCACGAGGAATGCATGAATGTGTCAACGCATGATCTAGTTATAATTTTTGGTTATCAATGTAAAACTGAAAAGTAAATGTTAACTATACTGTCACTATCATTACAAACATGACAATACAAATCACTTATCAAATATCATTTAAAGCTACTTGTATACAAGAAGTCGTGATATGCCGGGGCTCAACAGACCATTGGACTCTTAATTATGCAACCTATTGTCTTTTCAAGCCATAAATCACGTTTTTGGCGATACAATGGATATCATTAAGCTTGTTTACTTCTTTTATACCCGTTACGTAACAATTAATCCTAATTGCCTCGCCCATGATAAGAAATCTTAACGCTGATTTTAGTAAGCACCTTGACCCTTATACAATGCAATATTAAAGGGATACTTGTATGAACAATGTGCTTAATTTGGAAACTTCTTAAACCGATTATCAGACGCTGAAATGAGCCCTGATGGTTCTTGATCAGACTTACCTACTGTACCTCTATGTCTTTAATTCGTTAATTGTTTCGTGTTAATTACCCGTATAATCACGTGACACAACATCGTATAAATTACCACGAACCCTGTGGGCATATAACAGTAAAGTTCTCATAATTTCATCCATCGGCGATACAGAGATTTAGTATTAGACATCAGACCTAACATCGTTCGTGTTCTATCCCCATGTGTGTTGGAATAACGGGTGCGATATTGGATACTTTGCGCGTGTAACACGGTCTACCTACCAGACGGACCATGAGAGAGTCTATGCTGGAACCACTCGGTCCCCTCTGTGTAGATACAGACATTCATTACGATCTGGACATGAGCAAGTTTCCAGGACTTGAAGACACAGAGAAAGAAGAACCCGCTCTCTTGATTTCATCTCAACGTCTACACGAAGCCTGGTTAGACATTATCACCAAACACGAGTTTCATGATGAAGAAGAAACCTATGATGAAGGTGAGGAAGAAATGTGCTGTGAAGAAGAGGAACAGGATGAAGAAAGACATTGTTGTGCATTTTGCGATGCTCTGAACGTGGCCGAGGAGAACGAAAGTTGTGAACTTCCGACCGAGCCTTGTTACGTGAACAGTGATGGGTCAGCCCAAACCATCTATATTTTCAATGGTAAGACTAACTTCACAATACTCTTGTAGTTATCGTCTAAAGATTTCTTTCTGATGGATTGACAACTCCTTTAAAGATTCAGGGGCTTTTTATCGATCACGACTAGAACATAGGGTTAAATCCTGTGTTGAAATAACAAGAAACATCAAAGTTTGCCGTCTGTCGACTTTATGCTACTTTGGATTTTCTAAGTGTTGACTTCCTGCTACTCCCCCAGTACATAGTAATCAAAATATCATTTACACACATTCATCATCACATGGGAACAAGTAATAGATACACACAAGAGAATGGTACAATCAAATCGTATGATTTTAACATGAAAAGATAACATTGAATTGTTGTATCAAGAACGATCAAAGACTGAGAGACTGAGATAGAAATAGGCAGGAGATAATGGACAGTTACAGAGTGCAAGAGTGAAAGAGACTCACGGTGTAATGTTTAAAGAAGACTAAGTAATAGTTCCTTGTAGAGGCAGAACTATGTTTTACGTATTGGCAGCGGCCAACCTTATTATTGACTTCTGTTCGAAGCAGAAATATATGATTATCGATATTGATAACTTCTTAATTTCAAGCATGCAATATTTGATCTTTAACAAGTTATTTATGGTGTGTCCTAAATATAAAGTAATAATGCATGTGTATACGGATGTTCTGAAACTAAACCATCACTTAAGAATTGGCTTAACCTCAGTCGTCTATGAGAAACTTTCATAATCATGATCTTTATTCTACATACGTAAGACTCTAAAATATTGAAACGTTTGAGCTGACTCTCATTTTATGAAAATGACATTTTATTCATTCCCTCATTAGAACATTATATTAATGACACGAGCCTTAGATATGGTCACATTGTTTTATTCAAGGGTCCACATATAAATTATCACTTCGCTTATGTTTTTCTTATGAGTAATATTAATATATTTCAGACATACACGAGTGTGAGACCGTGGAGATAATGGACGACAGTTTTGTTCTCCATTGTGAGGAGGAGATTGTGTGTGAAGACAGTCGAGACGAGAAGACATATTGGCTTAACACTTCAAGTCAGGAGAATTCTATATATGTTCCGGAAGAACAGAACCGTTCCGGAAGTAGTGTGATTCCGGTCGTGACGGAGCTTTCTTTCAATCAACTGACTTCCTGTCAATATATGTTCCAAGAAAGTGAGTATGCCCCTCCCCCATCTCCTTACATGGATATGTGCATAACAGAACAACTTCCTCTCTTCATTGACCTTGTAGACCAACTCTCACCCATCTTGTCTCCGAGCGGCCATGTTAGGTCACGAAAGGGAGACAACTCCTTAGATTATTCAAACAACTCGGACTTCTCGTACTTTCTCGCCTCAGATGAGGGACTTATGACAATTGACACTTCCATGACATCTGTCAATCATGTGATATCAAAAGGAAATACCTTGTTCCCTCGGGGGTCGTGATCTTTAGTCCGGGTTGGTGAGGGGAGGGGGCGGAGGGGAATACACCCCCCAGGACTTTTTATACTTCCCCTAACAATTAATTTTAACCTACTCATCAGCATACAGTATATGTGCGTTCTACTTCCCCTTCGATATTTTGACGTTATTCATTGTGATGTAATCCACTTCATGTTATTTATTTCATCCCTTTCAGTTATCTGTTTCATTTGGTTATGAAAACCAAGTAAAATATGTATCAACAATTCTATTTATTTTTATATCTGACAAAGTCAAAATTGATTAATTTATATATGGAAAATAAACCATTTATAGTCATGTGATTGCTGCTTTAACAAGTCTTTTTCTTTGTTGTTAACCACTACATATGTATATGATTACGTTTAGACATTCGCTGCAT
This sequence comes from Phorcus lineatus, assembly GCA_921293015.1. Lineage (NCBI taxonomy): Eukaryota > Metazoa > Mollusca > Gastropoda > Trochida > Trochidae > Phorcus > Phorcus lineatus. The sequence continues at coordinate 41,308,698 of OV121084.1, forward strand.
TAGCAAAGGTGGTTTATTCGCACGCATGAATGTAAATGGGCTTTTAAAAAACGAGCTATTCCCTATATGAATATGCTTACCAATGATACATAATATTAGTCAATTCTTAAGAAGTAGAATAAAATAACTGCACGACCAGCTCAGAGAAAACCTCCAAGAACCAGCTGCTTGTCTAATGGCCCAAGTTGGCCTGTTCTCATTTGGCCTACATCTCATTATGCCTACAATAAACTTTTGGCTTAATAGGATGACATCCGTTAATGGGAAAAACAAAAGGGAGTCGACGTGGAAAGGAAAATCAGACGTTCATACAATCATTTATTACAAGCGGTGATTTATTCGCATGCATGCTTGGTACAAGAGGATCAACAAACATTATATTCTCTATATTAATGACGTTACCAAGGATATATGATTATACTAATACCTCCATAGCAACGAAACTTCGAAGTTGAAATAGTAAATTGTTCAATACTGATGTTACGAAATATGAAAAACAAGATGCTGTTTAAACCACAGAATATGTAACAGGATGAACAGTCGATATGAGTTCACGATTCTGAGACTGGGGTTTCGAATTCAGCAATCGACTCGTTCAAATATAACCAACACTCTGCAATTTTGCAGAAAGCATGATCCAAAATACCATACAGTAAACTATGTCTTTTGGTTTTCATGGTACGAAAAAAAACTTTTGTCGGGAACAAAACAATCGTTCGCAGAAAGTTCCAATACAAACATTACTTTTCGCACTGAATATTCAAAGAAGTGTGAACGTTAAGAAATGCACCGCTAGAGCTCGGGTACCTTCAAGGCGGATAAACTTAAATTTCTTGCTACGGTGATAGTCTTTTTGACTTGGATACACTGAGGGTTTGAGACATTTGATTGAAACGAAAGTCGAAGTTATATATACATCGATATACTATGCATAATCTAAATGCCACCACTTTGAATTACATGTACGAGTTATTCTGGTGTATGCATTACATTTACGAAGTTTGTTTTATCTCTTCAGCGTAAATGATTCCTTAAAAATTCGCAAAATGTTGAACAGGGTAAGATAGAAATATAAGTAAGAGTGTTATTTGTTGTTATAGTAAGTAAACATGAATACATATAAATAATGTCACCGTCCTAGTTTTAGTAGCACGGAACTGTATCACTTATAGTGATCAACAAAATACTTCAATATTAGATGTTGGGTAGGCCTTAATCTGTGGTATATACGTCATAACTCCCTTGCATTGAAGCCGATTCGTATAACTTATTGACGATGCAGTAATATAGTTACACAATCAAGCTTGTGCGATAAGTAGCATGGCGAGGTTAATCACAATGTGCTTATATACTTATATACCCCACCAAACAATCAGACGCTTTGTCTTATGTAATTGTGTATCGGCTTGTGACCTTGATGTTTAAAGGTGGGCAAATGTTGCCACTTCATAATTGTTAGATCTAAGTTTAGGAATTCCCTTCACGATGTCGTGTAACCCCTTTCAGCCGCTGTATATTGACACAAACATCACCTATAGCCTGGATGTGGGCCGATTCCCGGGGCTAGATGATCCAATATGTCTACGAGAGCCAGCTCTTTTATTGGACACCCCCCGAGCGAGACGTCGCTGGCTGTCGGCGTCCGTGTCGGCATCTGCGGATGTCGAAGACGTCCTCCACGACTCTTCTCATCAGGCCTTTTCACCATCAGATAATCTGTTTTCACTCTTAGGTGCGTGTTTTTTAACCCGTTAATATTGACACATTTTTTAACCATGTAAATTTACACACTTAAGTATTTTTACTCCCGGTTTGAAAATCGTCTCCCTGCGTTTGTGTTTAGCCACGGACAAAGACTCACTAATGTGTACACCTTTGTCTAAAATGCTCAAATATCAGCTTGATAGATTTATCGGAGAAATTTCAATATATTTTATATTTTCAAGTATATTATATATCTTAAATGTAAAGACCTATATTTGTGACAATACCATTTCGATATATAACGACTCCTATTTTCACAAACTTGAAATTCGACAACATAACTTTGCACCTGTACCTTATATACTTTAAGGTCATTATTTCAAATTTAATAGATTATTACAAGATAAATTAAGATATTTTTAAAAAAATAATTTGTGGTCATTGTCATAATTGTCTTAATGTCTGACATCCTTTGAGATTTCTTCTCATACTTTGACCTTTAATTAAAGAGTCATTGAAGAATAATAAAACGTTCTCTCGAAAATAAAAGCAAATATAAATCGCAACATTGAATTTTACTTCCAGTAATTTGAGATACATTGTACTATAAACTTGTAGCATTTATATCTTTGAGGCAAGGTGTATCAAAGTAAATGAACAAGTATCACGTACATTGGATTTCATTTTGACGTCATTTGCAGTACTTCGCCTGAATTGACGATCGAGGTATCATTATATCCTCTGTCAGTGAGGAAAATTCGTTTTAGAAATAAACATAGGACTGCTATAGAGGTTTTCAAGTTTTGGCAATATAAAATGTACAAAAGCGGTCAGATTTTAAAAAGTCCTATGTCCTCATTTTAGTAATACAATTTTCCTTTGCGCCTCATCATATGTACATTGAATGAGCATGGAATACAATACATGAGTAACTAAATCATTTACTCGAGATGTTGGATTCATATTTTAAAACTTGAGTTTTCGAAATGTTAACTCCTCACTGCCGAAACAAATGTTGTTATAAAATTAGACTACCATCTATGTTTTGCTGAATTTGTCATTTATCAAGTTAACAAACTATCGGTTTTGTTTCCCTCTTTATGTAATAGCTCAAAATAGATATCACAAAATGATATTTTCATAAAGAAATGGAGGTGTGTGAACAGATTTTCCGGATGAATTTGTATGTTGCCATGACAACCATGTTTTTTAACTGGGGATTCGAAAATATATTTTGAAGGTGATTTTGATAAGGGGGACTGACATAGATAAGTGTTTAAGGAGTGTATGCTTTTCATACCAATAATAGTGTTCTTGTTTCAAACTGTCAATGACGTCCATCAATTCTATAATCTTGATAAAGTTATTGAAAGATGAAATAAATAGAATTTACAAATAAGTTACCCCAAATTGATGTCTTAGTTACTTTTTTTGCAAAATTATTAAATATTTGATATGTCACGGCTTCAAAGAAGAACATTCACGCGAGATTGAATTCAAATTAAGCTTTGATTGCAAGTTTTCTCATGAGTTAAAACAATGATTTTCTTTCGACATCGCGCGGTGTTTACATGTAATTCGTGCCATTGCTTTGATATCATAATCAACGAATGCTAATGTTAAAATGTTTTTATAACTATCCAGTTCACATCATCATCATATTCTAACGTTTGCTAATGTGTCAATTTCAGCGTCATGCGAGACGTCACCACCATGTAAACTCCCGGAAGTATCACGTAATGACGTCATATGCGACCTGCCCTCTGGCGGCAAATTGGATTTCCTCGATGAAATATACTCCCTGCCCTGTTTTGGAGAACAGTACTACGAACAAGAAGTACGCCGTGATACGAAAACACCCAAAAAAGGATATGACGACAAAAGCAACGATTTTTCATGCGATGAGGAAGAATATTTTTTATACTGTGAAGAATTTGCTCATTTATTCATCACCGAAATCAAAAGTGTGTCACCAATCGTAAAAGAACGCTCTGGAAAAACATTTGAAGAACAGATCTCTGCTTCGCAAAGATTTGTAAGGAAGAGTCGTAGGGAATCTTGAAGATTTTATGAGAGCTTCAAACGCTGGAACGCTGGTTTCACCGAAAGAGTGTTCAACGGTCTTGAGTGAGGGAGAGCAGATCAACTAGGTCCATGAGGGTTCCAGCAATTTTGAAAAAGTTCAATTTGATATAGTTCTACGAGGTTGTCATGAGTATGCTTCAAACGCTTTAATGGCTTCCGTTTGGTTACTCATTTATAGTTTGAGAACCTCTTGTGTGAGCAAAGGCCACTGCTTATTACTCACCACTTTCAACGTGATAAAGACAATGGTAATGGCTACTACAGTCCGTCCACTGATTTTGGTGCTATAAAAAACGTCGATGCTTCTTCAAAACCTATTATTTGTTATTTTTACACTTACGTTGAATAAACTTTTCATATTATTACATCGTATTGTTTGACATATATTTATATATCATACACGGTTTAATCATATATACACTGTAAACAATTACCGTATATTAAAACGGTATATTTCCTGGCAGCTGGTTGCCAGCAAGTTACCGTTTTAAGAAACTGTGACCCCGTAGATACGGTACAATCCTGTAGTTACGGTAAATTGCTGGCAACCAGCTGCCAGGCAATATACCGTGGATACGGTACAATCCTGTAGTTACGGTAAATTGCTGGCAACCAGCTGCCAGGCAATATACCGTGGATACGGTACAACCCTGTAGTTACGGTAAATTGCTGGCAACCAGCTGCCAGGCAATATACCGTAGATACGGTACAACCCTGTAGTTACGGTTACTTGCTGGCAACCAGCTGCCATGTAATTTACCGTAGGTACGGTACAATCATCCAACTGCCAAGCAATGTACCGTACTAAGATACATAGATACGGTACAAACACTGTATAGATACAGTAAAGCCCTGTATGTACATGATTCTGTTGCCAAGCAGATGCAATATACCATTGGTACAGCACAGGGATGAGAATAGAAACAACTGAAGGGTTCCCAGGGATCTATAAATTCAATCAGTCTGTCTTAACTGACAAAACAGCTTGCCAATAGAACATGCAACAGTGAAAATAGTTAACATTAACTTGTCTCAAAAAACAACATACCAATTGAGTTAAACATTGGATATTTATTCGGAAAAGACAATCTTTAGTAACCCAAAAAGCACAAAAGATTTGTAAATAAATCATCAGAGCAGGATTTTTTGCATCAACTTAAATATATAAATTTTGTCTGCAGACTAGAATGTGCAAGAACTCTCTCAAACATTCTTGGTAGGCTACACCTCATTTAAAAATCCAGCATCAAGCTGACATTTCGCAAAATGGTCACATATTATTGTACCATGGTATTATTATGACTTCTCAACTCTTATGTTAGCTTTATCAATGGAAATTTATGCTGGTGTTTTAAACCTATCTTAAAACATAAATCTGAGTAACAATGGAAATATGACAATACAAAGGGACTATTTTCTTTGTCATGTATCTCATGTTAAACAACTAAATTTTTGGTCAAATTAGAGTCAAAAGTTAAACTCGGTACTTAACCTGAATAACCTAACTGAGCTTTCGTTATAACATCATATAAACCAGAGTCATAAAAAATGAGATCAAATAGATGAGCCAAATCCCACAAGTGAAAGTTACCATCAGCTTGACAAACGTCTACAGAACGCTCCAAAATAAACCTACGGAAGTTGACAGCAGCATGAATATAAACAACTACATAATACCAAATGTAAATAATCTAAAAATCCGTAAACAAAATAAAATACCCTTTCAAATACCACACAGTGCCAACAATATGGCCTACCGCTGGATAAAAACGTGGTTCCGAAAAATGGCGCCCATCAACTACATACCCGGATTACATCCCATGATGCAATTCGAAACGGTACTTTACAGTATTATACCCCACAATTCTCTAAAACAAACATGCATTACCGTCTTTATGGTATTGTAACAGTATTATGCCGGTAAAGTAAATCACGGTTTCGCTCTGTATGGGAATAACGGTAGATCGACAGTAGGACAATTTTATTTACAGTGATGCACCGTAAAAAAGAACAACAGTATTTTACCGTATAGAAAAAACGCTACATGGATTGTTAATTCAACGGTAATTGTTTACAGTGTACCTGCCTCCAAACTTCTCTCTCTCTCTCTTCAACCAAATAAAACTAAATAACTAAGCTGGTATACTTATTATAAAGAGTAAACACACGGTTGATGTTCAGCTACAGACTATAATCCCTCAGCCCTAATCCCTTAATTCCAACAGAAAAATGTTTTGAGCTAGCTGATAACATCCCGGTTGATGAAAACCCTTATGAAGAAAATGGTCAGTAAGTTCCATTATTCCCTTCCATCCTTAGAAGTTTCTCATTCCTGAAAATATACTTTTGGATGTTTGTTGGTCAATCTTTTAGTGAACAGTGCCCTTGTCACGCAGAATTAAAAAAAGATCGCCAAATTTCAAGTTCACCTCTCATTCTTATATGGAACACTTCCCCGCACAGAGCTGCTTTAAGAGTAACATCAACCTCTACCCAGAGGCTGGAGAGCTCCATTCTCTCATAACAGAGGTTGCTCCGTCATACATTCCTATACAACCTCTGTCTTAATATACGAAGGTTTCCCGGGCTTCTGGCAGTTTCCCCTACCGGCGCAATATTGCAACTTAAACTACATGGCAATATTTCAGCCAATGAAAACACCGACTGCATGAATACAGTATTTGTTGTCACACAGGCCTATGCAATGATGCAGTCTCAAAATGAAGCGTATGTGTTCTGTAAAGAAGACTAAACAAGCTAGGTGCATATTCGAATAAAATTTAGCTTTTGGAAAGCTTACGGAAATAACTTCGGCAATTTGAATGAGAACTTTTGAAACAGCGTCGCCGATTGCAAAGCTAACTTTGATTACATCCAATCAGCGTTCTACATTTCTAGATCAAGAAACCTTCGTATTAAGACAGAGATTGTATCGGAATTGATGACGGAGCTACCTCTGTGGGGAGAGAAGGATGTCTAATGTCACGTTAAGGCCACATTTCTTAGTTATCGCAAAACGATTAAGACAAATAAAACTACGATTACTAACATAAAATAAATCGTTTTACATTGTCCTGTAGGAAAATATATAGTTAAATGTACAGATAAGAGGTGGTATAATGAGATCCAAGATGTATATAAAATTTGACAATTCGTTGATAAAGATAGGCCTATAAGAGATTATTATGCGATTGTTATTGGAAGGTAGAAATCCTATATAAAAAATATTCATAATATCTTGCGAGCTTTTTGGATAAAAGTACATAAGTGTAAACGCATAAACACGATGTATACTAAATCAAATAAACTAAGTATTATAGTGCATTCATTTCTACCTCGTACAAGAAAATATCAGTTCCGTAGCTCATCGGCCTTTGAATTGGTTGATGTTAAAGGCACTAGTGCACGCTTTTACGGTTTAAATTGGCTATTTTAAGGTTTACGAGGACTAATGCATTCACTTAAACTTTCTATCGATGCAATGAAATACGAAACATTCTTTACAATTTACCTGCAATCAACAATGAAAACGTTAAGACAGCCGCTGTCGGCTTGGACATATAAAAATCTATGGTTAGCTGTGCACAAAACAGATAAATTATTGACACTTGGAAACGGCTGAACTAGTATTGTGTGCAGCTATTGAATTTACCTAAACTCTGAACTGAGAACAAATCATGAAAATAGAGGATACTAAACGACCTTCCATTTAATACTATTTTTATTAAACGAGTTATTGATTAAGTATAAAACGAGCGAAAGCGAGTTTAATACCTAATCATTAACGAGTTTAATAGAAATAGTATTAAATTGAAGGAAGTTTAGTATTCTGTTTATTACTTGACCTCAGTAATCAACCATGAAGTGTACTGAACGAAGAATTTCCGCGACTTGGCCGCCATTGTGACGGCGGTGCCAACATTGTGACGTCACAAACACACAATATTATGACGTCATACGTGCAGCGGTATTACACTAGTTTAATATCGCCGTATAAATATTACACTGCGATATCTTACACGGGAGAGTAATAACATGTTTTATGAAAGCAATGTTGTAAATTAACCGATTTAATAACACAGTATTAGCATTGTTATTAGATTGACCATAGTGACTGCCGTTTCCGCTATTCTGGTTATGAGCAAAATTTTAATATTTCCGATAATGTAGTTCATATGGATTTAATGTAACGTAACATTAAATACTTCCGGCCTTTAAAAATCCACTTTACTACCTGAATACGTAAATATTTGTTAAATAACCTACGAGGTAGATTACTTGAGTGATGATAGTGAGTAATATCGAGAGATATGCAGTATGTGTGCATTCTTTGTAGATTACTTGAGTGAGGATAGTGAGTAATATCGAGAGATATGCAGTATGTGTGCATTCGTTGTGTTTACGAAATATTGGCGTGTACTAGTGCGTTTAAGGACTATATGTTACATAATTCCCCAGGTGATTAACAAAAAATTGTCCATAATCAGAGCCTAAGGCAAAGGTGACTTAACACTTTTAAGAAAATCGATCAGACCATACCATATTCCTGTAATTATGATACCAGAGGGTAAAAAAATTCTTTTGAAAATAAAACTGCGAGGGAGCAAGTAAATTTTTATTCATTTCCACGCTCTTTATATTTGCTCTCTTATATCTTGTGAAACTTTTTCTATGCACGAAATTTATTTAAAACAACTAAAAACATGCTTCAAATCAGCAACAAATAAATTTTTACCTTTCTACTCCATCTCCACCAAATCCTTTCTTTTAAAAAAATGTTTAACTTCTCATCTTCATGAATAAATGAAAACGCAATAGTTTTTAGAATATATTTACTAAGTGTAGGGACCATGTTGCATACGGTGCAATGGGATGGAAAACATGAGATTTTACGACGCTTGTCACCCCACTTCAGATTGTTTACCATTTGGAAAACACAACAACGAAAACACTACATGTAGGTTAAACTTAACGATCCTTCAAACTACAAAACCCGATCATCAGAACTTTACAAGAAATGAACCACAATGTGCAAAAGATATAAAATCGACATCAACTCTGTTCAAAATTTTTTTTTACGAAACTGCTTTTTATCATCTACCATGTATTTCTCATCACATTGAAATCTAATTTATTGAAAATAACTGCTATATGCCAATATTCAACCATTTTTAACAACAATGTAATGATATCTACCATTATTTTGAGTAGGCTTTGAATATATATTTTTTTCTTTAGCGTTTAACACAGGTATTTTAAGAATTGCAAGTCTTGGGTTCATATTTGTGTGGAAATGTGGCTGACTCATTAAAAAATATTACACAAAATCTACTTTCATGCTAAGCGTAAAACTCGTGATTTGAGTGCAGCATCCTCCATTTGGCGATAAGTGGCAGTCTTCATAAGTTTCGCTTTGGACTATCAAGCTCATCTACATGAGCCTAGACAGCTTGCACATGTAAGTTGGGGAGGCCAATAAATCGTGCTAACGTAAGTTATTCCGCTCGGGGGAAGTCGAAAAAAACCAAAAAAGTAAACAGAACCTTTATTTGATACTTATTCATACCCAACAAACCAGTTTAAGAATAAACAATTTATTCAAAACATTTTTATTTCAATCTACATTAAAAAAAACCAGAATAAATGCGGGACTCATAAATAAATGTGTTTCTACATACAAAAACAATCCAATAAATATTTTAAAGTTTGAAAATATGATCATACGTCATATTTATATCACTGCATTGTTTTCTTGATTCATAATTATTATAACGATTATTTACCAGTAAATGACATTTACATCTAGATCTTATATGAAAACGTGTAAAGCATATTGACAACTGCAAAAACATGACTAACAAATAGAACTTGAAGAATAAATAAATATCAATTTGGTTATACACATGATGGGAAAATAAGCACCGCAAAAGTTTTATCTAAGAGCGAGTGGTAGTTCATATGTCAACAAGCAATAAAACGAATAACATTCAAAGCGACGGCATTGTTGTACAGATATAACCACGATTTTAATCGTAACAACCTAATTGTAACATTATCCATTGCACTTTGATAAAATGTACATATGTCATTTTTGCTCTTGTCAATTTCTATGCTTAACATAATTATGCATAGCTTCTTTATAGCATCAAATCTCCAATGTGGACCCAGGACGCTCCTTGTCTAACTTGGGCTGAAATACAGTCCCCAATTGGTCACCTACATCACAACCTTTACCAGGTATCCATTTGAACCGGTGGGTTAACAGGGAAAATTCTGAATACACGTGAATGTCTCAGGGGAAACTCATGTAGAGCTCTTGGGCAGAGAATTCAATGATACTCTATGGGGAGGTAGACCATATTGATACATATTCAGTTGAGACTCTAAACAAACAAGAAAAGAAAATATTTGTCCAATGGAGACTAAAGGATAAAGAAAAGAAAATATTTGTTCAATGGAGACTAAAGGATATAGAAAAGACAAGTAAAGAAGTGAGCACAGCTCACATACCCCCGCTTCAAACTATAGTCTGGCTTTCTTTGTTGGTCTTACCCTCAAAAAGCTCACTTAGGGATCATGGTTGATAAGTGTATTAAGTTTGTTGAAGCTAGCATGTATAGTTTAGGAGATATGCTCAGACAAAAGCACTTTGTCAGATAGTCATTGTTTTAGTAACGTTTCCATGTAAAACGCAAAAAATAAAAATAATTTTTTAGTCTTACCCTCAAGAGATGCACCAATATGGATAAGTGTATGAAGTTTGGTGATGATAGCATGTACGGTTTAGAAGATATACTCCGGACAAAGGACTTAGTCATAAATTCACTGTTTTAGTCATGTTTCCATGGAAACCGCAAAAAAATTAAAAATCATTTGTTGGTCTAACCCTCAAAAGGCACATCAATGGATCATGGTTGATAAGTGTATGAAGTTTGGTAAAGATAGCATGTATAGTTATGAAGATATACTCTGTACAAAGGACTTTGTCACTGTTTAAGTCATGTTTCCATGGAAACCGCAAAAAATAAAAATCATTTGTTAGTCTAACCCTCAAAAGGCATGCAGCTGCACATCTAGGGATCATGGTTGATAAGTGTATAAATTTTGATGAAGCTAGCATGTATAGTTTAGGAGATATGCTCCGGACAAAGGACTTGGTCATAGAGTCACTGTTTTAGTCATGTTTCCATGGAAACCGCAAAAAATAAAAATCATTTGTTGGTCTAACCCTCAAAAGGCACATCTAGGGATCATGGTTGATAAGTGTATGAAGTTTGGTGAAGCTAGCATGTATGGTTTAGGAGATATGCTCCGGACAAAGAACTTGGTCATAGAGTCACTGTTTTAGTCATGTTTCCATGGAAACCGCAAAAAATAAAAATCATTTGTTGGTCTAACCCTCAAAAGGCACATCTAGGGATCATGGTTGATAAGTGTATGAAGTTTGGTGAAGGTAGCATGTATAGTTTAGGAGATATGCTCCGGACAAAGATTTGTGACGGACGGACAGACGGACAGACAGACAGACGGACAGACGGACAGACAGACAGACGGACAGACGGACAGACGGACGGACAGAATGAACGCTATATACCCCCGCTTACGCTGTAAGGCGGGGGTATAAAAATATTTGTTCAATGGAGACTAAAGGATAAAGAAGATAAAATATTTGTTCAATGGAGATTAAAGGATAAAGAAGATAAAATATTTGTCCAATGGAGACTAAAGGATAAAGAAGATAAAATATTTGTTCAATGGAGCCAAAGGATAAAGAAAAGAAAATATTTGTTCAAGGGAGACTAAAGGATAAAGAAGATAAAATATTTGTTCAATGGAGACTAAAGGATAAAGAAGATAAAATAATCGTTCAATCGAGAATCACAGTTTTTGTCCTATATTAAGAAATCGTTAATTGGGCACTCAACATGAATGAAGAATAAAAAAGATCAACTTAATTGAGACTCACAATGTAAAAACGAATCGAACAGATATTTTAACAGACTAGGAGTCGATTAAAAAATATCAAATATCGGTAAAAATATCAAAGATTTGTTAAATGGAGACTTTGTTCATTGGAGACTTTGTAAATGCATATTAAATGTTCGTTAAATGGAGCCTCACCCTTGATGAAGGGTACCTTTACCATGGAGACTCTTTAATTCATGTGCGCGTTCTTGAGATACACAAATCCAAACTGTATACATATTCATATGTTGGGAAAGAAACCGCAAATGTTCCGGTTTTAAGTGACACAGAGTATGTTTCATGAATTTTCTAGGTGGATTATTATGATAATAATAACAACAACAACAGTGAGTGAGTTGGTGTTTAACGCCGCTTTCAAGATTATTTCACTTATATCGCGGTTGCAAGTATTGTTGCAGGGAGAAAGCCCGCAAAACCATTGTGGCTATGCATTGCGGTGTTCAAAACCTGCGAGCATCGGCTGGAACTAGAGAAGCATGGGTGGTACTGCGCTGAAACTCGTGTAGCATTGCACCCAAACCTGACTGCGTGTAGAACAGTTCTCTACTGCAGATAAAGTTGCCGAGCCCCTGGCGGGATTCGAACCACAATAACAACAACAACAAAAATAATAATGATAATGACAATGGCTTGACGTAAGTTCAATAAACCTATCTAAAGTTGCATCTATCTATTATATGCAAAAAATATTACCTTGTACATGTAAACTATAAAATGGCCATGAAAATGTTAAGGTTCTAAATTCTGCGTCCCATTTATATGTCTATTAGTTAAATGACCTATGAAGCAATACAATAATGTAATTCTCGGTGTGTCTGCTATACAGAAATTTCCAACATTTCGTTTAAGTCATCCGTCCGGTTTTCGATCATAAATCTCGACTTTTTTCCTGTTTATTCTCAGTATGCTAAAACTGATAAACATCGAGATGTAAATTTTCATAAACAACCACTAGTTGTAGATGAAATAAAACCACTTATGAAGTTTGACATAATTTTGACCCAAACAACATACTCTGTGTCCCTTTAACGTCCAGTTGGTCAAGACGTGTTCAGTCGAGGCTGAGGGTGTTCAGCTCCGGGACCTCAGCTCGTGGTCGCAGGTAGGTGGCCAACTTGAACACGTCACGGAACACCTTGTAGTCGTCGCTGAAAGTCGCAATCGTTAAGATAAAGTTACAGGTGGTTTATTTTCATAGAAACGCTCCTTCTCGGTGTGGTTAAAAGCAAACATTATGTATATGAATATAATAAGATGTATTTACAATAGCGTAAGTATTGTCTATGGAGAAAACAATTACATTGAATAAAGGAAACTTATTTTGACAAAGCTAACCTTTTAGGCCTCATTTATATAATTGTAAGACCAGCGTGGTAGTACTTATGGAAAACATATCACTGATGAATATTTTTTTTTTTTTTTTTTTTTTATGTTTTTATTTCCCATAAGATGATTTACATTTTACATTTGTGTATTGTATATTAACAATGACAATTGACATTATGTATTTGTATACAAAACAAAGGAAGAATAATATTCACATTTCACTATTCTTATTGCAGGTAATAATCAATATTCACTTTAAAGTTTATATCATCTTCAGTTCTTAGGATCTTATAGAATATACAGATTCAGTACCATCACTGCTAGATATTGTAATTCAACAGTGTACATTTCAAGATTTACATCATTTGCTATTTTAAGCAAGAATTAACATCATCTTCATAAAGATTAAGTACCAGTTTTGCTGCGCTGGAATAAAGTGTGAAAATTGTAATTCAACAGTGTACATTTCAAGATTTACATCATTTGCTATTTTAAGCAAGAATTAACATCATCTTCATAAAGATTAAGTACCAGTTTTGATGCGCTGCAATAAAGTGTGAAAAGAGGACCAAAATGAATAAAATTTCGGCTTACTGTTATTTGTAAAAGCAATATATTTACATGCCTCATAGTATCTTAATAATTCTTTTTGGATAGAGCAAAAATTTAGTTTCTGTCCTGTTCTGCTAGAACTGTAAATATTTTGTTTTACCAGCAAACAAATGGCATTTAATGGGTTGTTGTTTTTACCCTTAAAACCAAAAATAATATTTTCTGGTGTCAATTCAATACATCCTTCAGCCAAGTCATCTAGCCATTCTGTCAATTCTTTCCACACTTTTTTAACATGATTACAGTCACATAATAAATGAATAATGCTTTCCGGCACCTGTTTACAGAAGGAGCACAATGGAGAATCAATGTATCCAATCTTATACAATAAAGTGTTTGTTGACAAAATATTTTGAGTTATCCTATATTGAAACCATTTCAAGTTCACACTTTGTGTGCACCGATTAGGCATCATATTAATGTTTTCCCATTCATTCTGTTGAAATTTTTTTACAAATAATTCTTCCCATTTCAGCTGGCCAGTAGTTTTATCAAAACTAAATTGACATAATTTCTGATACAAATGTTTACTATTGGCAAGTTTGGAAACATTAAATGGAAGGATTGGATAGCATTGTATATTTATATCTTGACTAAAATTAAAATTTCTCTTTTTTAAGTATTGGAGTACAGCTCTCCTTATACCCTGGTATGTAAGAAAATCAACAGAAGTATTATATTTGTTACCTAATTCTTCAAAGGACATAACATTACCAGTTTCATTCATAATATTTCTTAAGTATATTATACTCTCCTTTTCCATATTTTTATTGACGATTGTTTTCCCACCAATTAGAATATTACTGTTGTGCCAAAGAGACTGATTTAAAACAAGAGGGCAGTCTCCATCCTCTTGGTAACATACCAGTAAGTAATCAGCCCATGCCTTTATAACATCCTGCCAAAATCTATTTGAAATTGTAGGTAGCATACAGTTGCTAATATAAATACTATCCGCAAACCATAGTCTCTGGCTATTTGTAATATATACTGAAGTATTTTTACTCCATGTAGAATTGTTATAAAGCAGTCTTTTGATCCATATTATTTTCTGCGATTTTATTATATTTTCTATTATTGGAACATTGATTCCTCCATTTTTGGCAATAGATGTAATAACACTCCTTTTAATCTTATCTTTTTTACCATTCCATACAAACTCAAAACATCTTTTCTGAAAAGATTGAATAATATTATCTGGTGGATTTGGTAATGATGAAAAGAGATGATTTAACTTTGCAAGCAATAGTGATTTTAATACAACATTTCTGCCCATGGGTGTCAGCGATCTTAATTCCCAGCTTTTCATCTCTCTCTCAATTTTTTCCAGCTTGTCTGAATAATTAATATCAACCATTAAATCTAGATCTACATCAAATCTGATACCTAACAAATTAAATTGTGACTGTGTCCAATCTAGATGGAAATCCTTACACATCTTGTGTTTGGATCTCTTCTTTGATCCTATCCATATCAATCTTGTTTTTTCAGTATTTACTTTAAGTCCTGAAAATCTTGCAAAAAATGTTAACACGTGAAGTACTGCATAGAGGCATTTTTCTGTACCATCTAACGTTAAAGAGGTATCATCTGCAAACTGTGCCAAAATACTTTCAATGTTACCAATTTTAATACCTTTTATTTTCTTGTCTTTTCTTATCATAAGTGCCAGGATTTCTACACATAAAATAAATATATACGGTGAGACCGGATCTCCTTGTCTACAACCTCTTGTTATTTTGAAAAAAGAACTTCCAAATCCATTTACAAGAACACATGATTCAATGTCATTTAAAAGAACAGAAATCCACTCACATAGACTTGGTCCAAAGTTAAAGAAACTAAGTACATTCTTGATAAAGTTTCTATCCACAGAATCAAAAGCCTTCTCAAAATCAATTAATAATAATAGTCCTGGTGTTTGGAATGTCTCACTATAATCCATAATATCATAAATCAGTCTAGTTACTTCACCTATATATCTACCTGGTACGAAGCCCTTTTGATCTTCATTAATAATTGATGGTAATATGGGTTTAATCCTTTTTGCTATCACAGCAGATGCAATTTTGTATGAAGTATTTAACAAACTTATAGGGCGCCATGATTTAAGATATTGTTTAGGTTTATTTGGTTTTGGCAAACATGTAATTAATCCTTGTTTCTGGGTTACAGATAGGGAACCATGTTCATAAGCATAGTTTAAAGAATTAATCAAGAATTTATTTAAATCATACCAAAAGAATTTATAAAATTCAGTTGTAAATCCATCAGGTCCTGGCGTTTTTTCATTCTTCATTTTTTTCAGTACATTTAAACATTCTTCATAAGTTATTTTGCCCTCTAGATTTGATGATTCCAAATCAGACAATCTTGGGACACTTGTATCTGAGAACAAAGATTCAAGGTCTATCTCTGAACACTCTTCCTTAGAGTATAATTTTTCATAAAATTTTTTAGTTTCATCGAGTATGTCTTCTTGTTTATTTATTTCAGAACCATCATTTCTAACAAGTTTTGTAATTGATTTATTTAAAAAGTTTCTAGTCTCTAAGTGCAAGAAATATTTGCTAGGTTTTTCACCATATTCAATCCATGTAGCTTTTGATCTAATAAAAAGTCCTTTAGTTTTTTCCTTATTAATTTCTTCTAGTTCTCCCCTAGTGTCATTAATATTTTTTAGAATATTTTCTTTCTCACCCAAATTTTCTTCATTATCTAAATTAATTTCAAGCTCTTGCATTTTTTTCCCCAAATCTGACTCTCTATTATTTCTCTTTTTTTTCTTTGTAGAAGAATAATATATAGTCATGCCCCTAATTTCAAGTAATAGCATTTCCCATAATAACTGATCATTTAGTTCATATTCTACTTTTGTTTCCTGCTGATCAGGAATCTGATATTTCAGTAGAGTTGTTTTAATTGTATCCTTTACCTTTTTAATATAGTCTGAATCGCGTAATAATGAATTGTTGAATTTCCAGAATCCCTTACCCCTTTCCATTTGTGATTAGTTAATTGTAATTGTCACAATAGAATGGTCTGAGTTAATACTTGGGATTATATCTGTATCTGAGACAGAGTACATCATGTTATGTGTTACCAAAACAAAATCTAAACGAGATTGCTTTAAGGGAGTTGGTTGTCTCCAAGTAAAACGACTTTCATTAGGGTGTAAATCACGCCATGGGTCCTTTAAATCCAGCAAATCCATTATCTCAATTACCTCCTCTCTAGCTTTTGGATTATTCACATGTTTATAATTGTATGTATCCATATCTGTATCTAAAACTAAATTCCAATCACCGCAAATTATTGCCTTATCACTTTCAAAATTTTCTACGACTGTTTTAATATTTTTATAAAATTCAGGTTCATCCGTATTTGGCCCATACAGGTTGACCAATGAATAAATAATTTCATTAATTTTTAGTTTTAAAGCTACATAATTCCCTTCATTTTCATCAATTACTGTCTGTAAAATATCAAATTGAAAATCATTATTGAAAAGAATGGCGGTGCCCCTTGCATTGCTTCTATAATGACTAAAGTAACATTCATTATATCCCCATTGTTGTTTAATTAATTGTTCCTGCTCTTTTGTAAAGTGTACATCTTGGAGACAGAAAATTTGTGCTTTCTTTTTTCTCAAAAACCTGAAAATTTGTTTTCTTTTGAAGTTATTATTAAGGCCTCTACAGTTTAAGGATAAAATCTTAAATTTGTCTTTATTTTCCATCATTACAGCATCCTGACATTATAATCTGTTCAATTACAGCTACATATTTTGTATACCTGCAATTAGCAATAAATATCTGGTATATATCCAAAACATCTATGGTTTTCCTTTGTATATCACTTCCTATTCTGTAGATATAAAGCACAGTATTTACAAAAATTCCTTTGCATTCTTGGAATTGGGAAATGAATGTTAAACAAAATAAAATTAAAAAAAGAATGGTAAAAAATCTTAACCTGTCAATTGTGCTTTCAGCAATGTTTTGCTCCCCAATTTTCTCAATACAATATTTTACTCTGAAATTTGGCCGTAAAAAATTGGCACTTAAAACAACAGAAATTACCAACTGTTCCCTACTCCGGTGGGAATCATCATAGTTTTACTAAAACTAATAACTATATCTGTTAAAAACTTTAGCATTTATGTATTATGTTGGCTGTCCAAATATATAAAATAAGAAGTGTTATCACACAGGTCAGCGTTAACTTAACGTAGATACCTCTATATTGATATTCATATCTCAATAGATCACACCAAACAATGTAATATAGACATATAAACGAAACTAAGTTTCAATAAATCCAATAAACACAGATATGACAAATTTAAATTACTGTCATCAATGCTTTGCGTTATCAGTTCTTTGAGACTCTCGTAAAATGTTCAACTGGTACAGTAGGTCTTGAAATCCTTATCAAGTTGATTTCAGGTCAGCCTCAAACACATTAAAAAAAATAAATAAATAAAATATAGTCGCAAGCGACGACAAACGGATTCAGCGCATTTGAAAGTTAATTCATTACGTTCATAGTGATGTTAGCAATCCTCCCTGGAAAGATACAACAGCATGTTTCATCTCAAGTAATCAACTAACTTAACTGTAATTATTGCAAAGAAGTTGATAATGTAAAAAAAACACGCTACTTATGAATTTTACATGATTTACGCCTCTGTTTGTACTGTTACTGCGCAACTATTCCATTTTGGAATCCTGATAAACCTGCCATTTACTATGAAATGACGACAACCTCTATGATTAAAATTTTCCAAAAATGGTATCATTGTCATGTTTTCAACATCTAGCAAATGTATTTAATACGTTGTATGATGTTGTGATCAATATAAAACTTGCATGTACAACAAAAAGTAATAAGTATGAAGAATGATGTTTTTTATTCCAAATGTAAATGACACCTGGAAAGCAGTTGAGTAAAGTTGATATTATTTGTATGGTCATGCATGAATTAGATGAATAGTGACATATAGAAATGTAAATGAGAAAATGACAAATTGGATATGCTTTAGAAATTTAATGTACTGTTATAATTATAAAAAAAGGCCTTTAAAGCCAATGGAAGGGGTTATTCTCTTAACCCATGCATAACAACTTAACACAAAAACATCATAAAAACATATATATACAGCAAAACTGAGCCTCCAGTTACTTACAGAAAATTTTACAAGTAAAGGTGTCTTACAGGTAAGTAAGGGAGTCGTCAAGCTAAGCTCTTATGACATTTAACCATTACAAGCATAATATCACAATAACTATAGGTGATATACACATAAAAGTAAAAATTATTTTTAAACGCTTTGTAGAAAACGTTTGTGGCAAATCGATATAGATGTAATGTTCGATAGCAAAATATATCATTGACACTTCAAAATGTGGAGAATATTGAATAATGATTTGAAGGTATTTGGTTTACAAAGCTAAACTTGAAACAAAAATGCATCCACTCGTATTTCAAGTTCATTGTAAGACTATACCTTTTTACTTTAAAGAAAAGTCCTGACTTTGGTGTTTTAGGTAAATAAAATACTAACGCAAACTTGAAACAGAAATGCATCCATTCGTGTTTCAAGCTGATTGTTAGAGAATCACATTTCCTTGTAGGACTTCCTTTATTTCCCAAACTTGTGAAATGGGAAATACAAACAAAACTGCATCCATTTGTGTTACAATTTCCTATCAAACAAGTGCATCGATATCTTACACTGTAGACAGATAATTTTTCTGCACTTATGAGATAGGTTACATATGTAGCAGTGTTCAATTTTTTTCCAAGGTATTTAAATTACAAAATTGTAATTCATAATGATTTGGATTTTGGGCTGATTGCATGATTAGCCATCAAGGTTGAAAGAATTTAGTTATAACCTTCAACAGGTAAGTAAGGGAGTCGCCAAGCTAAGCTCTCACAACATTTAATCATTACAAGCATAATATCACAATAACAATAGGTGATATACACATAATAGTAAAAATCATTTTTTAACGCTTTGTAGAAAACATTTGTGGCAAATCGATATAGATGTAATGTTCGATAGCAAAATATATCATTGACACTTCAAAATGTGGAGAATATTGAAGAATGATTTGAAGGTATTTGGTTTACAAAGCTAAACTTGAAACAAAAATGCATCCACTCGTATTTCAAGTTCATTGTAAGACTATACCATTTTATTCTAAAGAAAAGTCATGACTTTTGTGTTTTAGGTTAATAAAATACTAACGCAAACTTGAAACAGAAATGCATCCATTTATGTTTCAAGCTGATTGTTAGAGAATCACACTTCCTTGTAGGACTTCCTTTATTTCCAAAACTTGTGATATTTGCGAAACGGGATTTACAAACAAAACTGCATCCATTTGTGTTTTGATCTCCTATCGAACAAGTGCATGGATATCTAACACTTGTATAGACAGATAAATTTGAGGTATTTGAATTACGATATTGTAATTCATAATGATTTGGATTTTGGGCTGATTGCATGATTAGTACTCCACGTTGAAATAATCTAGTTGTAACCTTAAACTTGGAAAATGATATATCACATTGTATTTAAAACCTTTTACGTAAAGCAACATGATACTTGTCATTGTGTAATCCTGTTATATGATGATGATAAAACTGTTCAATTCTATTCAATAAATTTTGATTAAATAAGAATCACTTTTCTGCATGATTAGAATTTACACTTCATAGCATCATTACCTGTTCAAAACTGATCAAACTGTTTCACGATGCAAACATATCTTTAAAATTGAAATAAATAATTATTTACGAAAGCCTTAAAAACTTATGATTACCTAAAAACTGAAAACAACAGAATACGAATAATAATGTTTTAGTAATATAATATTTCATTTTATATATACACCTAATCAAAGGATACGCACTGAAATGAATATAAATTAATGACATATTGATAAAATCATAACCTGTGAATATGTTTCTTTACCAGTAACTTTCAAGTCTTTCATACTAAAATGCGATATAAGTTGTTTGAAATTATCATTAGCACTTATCAAATAAACACATTTTCAATGATTTGAAATAGAAATTGTTAACAGAACAAAACTGCACGGAGCAAACTTCGATGTGTTTACCATCATGTCATGTGTATGTATTAAAATGATCAAACAGCATTAGCATGATGATTTTTGTTAACATTGATTTAATGTCACTGGATAAAACTTAAGTAAAGAAACTGCATATGCCACTTGCTTTTCTTCTTGAACTTCTCATTTACTTTATCATGAGGACGCTTCGAAAATTTGAGAGTCAAATACACAACAGTTGGGCAGTTACAAACTACCAGTGTGTTCGATGATGAAGTCAGCCTGTTGCATCTTTTTGCCTTTGATGTTGTCAAATCTGATTTCACTTGTGGGGTAACATAAATCCCATTTAAACAGTATCAAGTGTGTTCTGCAACCAAATAACTCGGTTAACACATTCCAAATTATAGTGCAACAATTGACTATCAGTTAATTTTAACGGCACTTTTGTCTCTTTTATGATGTCCCGTGAACACAATCACTGCCTCTATTAGGTCTCCTCCATCGTGGGAAACGCTGCGAAATGAATGTCTGGATACAACAAAACATAAGCAATCTTCATTATATATGAAGATGGTGATGATGATGATGTCTGAAAGTTTTGCCAAGCAGGATTTCCAGATGAGAATCATACTGATAAATCAAGAGTTTCAGAGACTGTTTCATAGCCTGAGGGCTATCACCTTTTGTCCATGTAAAATCTATCCTTCAGCAAGTTGCAAAGCAGTGTAAATAAGTAATTATTGTCAACAACTGAAGTTGAATAAAAGTATAACGAATAAAAGAAACATTAAAAACACTTACAATAACAACTTCAATATTTGCCTAACAAGTGTATGTAATGTGAATTTTACGAAACATCATTAAAAAAGATAATCTAGACAAATAGCAATGTTGATAACATTCACATATATATGTCACACATATTTGTTTGATTAGGTGTATATACAAATATGACTAGTGATTCTAAAAATGCTAAAATACAGATTATAAACTACGAGGGTAAGTCAACTAAAGCTAAACTAAATAGTTTGTAAATTATTAAATGCATGGTTAAGTCCAAATTTCATGTAAATGGATCATGCAATAAATTGAAATAATGCTAAAAGAATCTTTGTAAAGTAAAACTGAAAAGTAAAAATGTGACAAAACGGTGATTAGGTTTGATAAATAATGGATTTTGAAATTGACTCAAGAAACTGTATGGTTTACCTATGATCCAAATTTTTTTATTTTCAAATAATATTCAAAGAATTGACAGTTTAACTTACGAACTGTAAAAAGTTTGACTTACCCTCGTATTTTCTCCGTAACATACGACCTAAAACATATGTATAAAGTAAAGTAATAGGGGACCACCCACTCTATGAAAGTTCCCCTGCACACCTTAAAAAATCAGGTGTGCAAATGATCAGTGGGTGGATATTCCACCTCAGGATTTCTGACATTTGTGTGTCTTGTTGGGACACATTATAATGTTTTCAGAAAAAGATTTTAATTGCATCATGAAAACTGAAATACGTTGGCAAAACCTCAACCGATGCATTGTCAATACCTCTCACATAGACATGATCAGGCAAAGTACCTGCTTCTGTGGTGGCACATCTTGCAATTTGTGTGAAACTGTGGGATTCCATTAACCTTTGGATAGAGGAACTTTTGAGGGCATTTTCATTAAAATCTCCCATAATGATTGCCTTGTCACTGTATTCCCCAATTTCATCAATCAAAACTTGTAGCTGGTTCTTGAAAAGAGTCAGTTTGTATGTTTGTGGTCTGTAAACAACGGTAACAGTTGTTGTATGTTCTGGGATGAAAACTGTCAAATATTCAAGGTTTGTACAATGAACATGTGGAAACTCACAATGTTTCTTCCAGAAAACTCCTACACCACCATGAGACTGACTTTTGAGATTTGCAAACACGGCTCTTGATTCATCATATGACTGTGATCTTTGTTTGTGCTTGAACATGAAACCATCAAGAACTGGATGTTGAACATCCGACAGCCAAGTTTCTGTGAGAAATATGAAGTCTGCAGAATGAAAGCGTTTATCGTTTCTCAAATTGTCAATGTGGCAAGGCAAACCCTCAACATTTTGAAGTACAAGGTGATACATGTGGTCACGGATTTCATTTGGAGCTGGCAGACAATACTGAGGCATGTTTGATATGGCGTCTGACACATCACTGCTACAAAAAATTGCTTTTGGTTCAAAGTCTTTGAGGATGAGTCCCTGTAATGATGTTACACGAGAAAGTGCTACATATGCTTGTCCTGGAGCAAATATGTTCTTCAGAGAAACAACTGCTTGCTTTACTGTCAACCCTTGAACTTTGTGAATGGTACAGGCCCATGCCAATTTTAATGGAAATTGACGCTTCATTTTCTTTGCATATGCATTCTTTTCATCATAACGACAAATGGGAGTGCTGTTTAATGGAATGCCTGCAGGAATTCTCTTTCCTCTGCGCAGTTTTTTACCAACTTCATTGTTATCAAAGACAACATACACTACAGAAGCTTTTCCTTGTTCAGTTACAATGTGCGAAACTTTGCCAAAAGCGCCATTCACTAAGCCGTCATAAGTGTCAACATTCTGTGTTAGGAGAACTCTAGCATCAATTCCAATATTTTGAGATGAAGATGAAATCCTTTCAAACTCTCCAGTTCTCAAATTCTTTCCAAATTCCTCTATCTCAATTTCGTAAATGTCTGTGCACATTTTCTGAAGCATATCTTGATTATACTTGTCAACTTCATCATTTTTTGACAATATGTGTAGACAATTAGGGGTTTCTCCTGTCACCCGACTTGCAAGCAAATCAAGATCATCAGTTGCAATACTGATTTCATCGTCATCTTTGTTCACCTTTGGTGTTTTCCTGAGTCTGTTTAGCAAAGCTGCAAATTCTGAGTCTCTTTGTCTCATTATTTCTGTTAATTCTACCACGGAAAAACAGTCATTCCACAGATCGTATCCAAGAACTGGCTTGTACAGTGGTGTGCCCTTTACTGGTGGCAGCTGATAAAAATCTCCGACAGCAAGAATAGAGACATTGCCAAAAGGGAAATCTTTCTGTTTGATCTGTTTCAATCTTCCATGGACATACGACAGCAACTTCTGGTGGACCATTGAAATCTCATCAATGATAAGAATCTGAACCCCTCCACATTTCGATCGCAGTGTATTCAAAGTATCTTCACACAGATATTGATACTGATTTGGAACTGCAATTCCAATAGACAATCCTGAATGAATAGTGGAACCTTTGATATTGAATGCAGCATTTGCAGTGGGTGCCATCAACAGAACTGATGTGTCGTCAGGGCGATCCAAAATTGGAGCAAGTAAACGTGTAGCTTCATAGTAAATAGCTTTCACCAAATGTGATTTTCCAGTGCCTGCTCCACCAGTCAAGAATACATGAAAAGGTTCAGGATCTTTGCCATTTCGCTTGTCAAGACACCATTGTCTAATACTGTAGAATACCTCTGTCTGTTTTTCGTTCAAGGATTTCAAGATTGCTTGTGCTTCTTCCTTGGAAACATTTGTTTGAAGTGCTTCTGCTCGTGAAACACGTTCTTCGTGAGGAAGCAAATCTGGAATGTTCTGGTCATCATCTGTTTCATTCAAATCAATAGGTTGATCATTACTTCTGAGCTCTTGACATTCAAGTCTATCAACCTCAGCTTGTGGACATATCTGTGACCAGGCATCTTCAAGATTACCAGAAGTTTCAAGCATGTCCTGTGCAAGTTGCATGTCTGAAGCATTCATGTCAAATACCTGTCTGTTTCTTTCTACAATTGACGTGATAGATTCTAAATTGCCTGAAGCTGTTGCAATTGCTCCATTATTGTAGAAGTGTTCATACGTATGAAACTGTTGTGGTAACAGTTCAGTATCACTTCTGTGGGGAAGAAACAATTCAAGACTTGTTTGAAAGTACTTTTCTGGATCTTTTTCCTTTGAAAATCTGGCATATCTGACAACTGCTGGATCAGTGTTTGTTCTTTTCTTGACATGCCCAAGATTTTTCTGTAAGGCAATGATAGGTGTGCGTCGATTTTCATCAGCCACATTGGAGACTTCAGATTTTGAGAGGAATCTGTACTCAGATACAAACGTGGCTTGGCACATATCATGAAACTCAGGTGTGTCAGGTCTGGCTCTGTATTTGTCAACAGTACTGGGTAACCATATGTCATCTTGATCTATTTCTCCTTTGGCTACCTTTGCTCTCAGTTGTTTGAGAGGCATACTCATTCTGATTCGATTGACAGTTGGGATGAATTCAACCTTTCTTGAACAACCTTTGAGATCAAGTGTGCATACTCGGAAAATTGCCTCTTGTGCACTCACTTCACGACTGTTCAAGTACTTTGTGCCAATCTTTCTCATTGCATTTTTGGCATCTACATTTCCTTCTTTCCTCACTTCATTCTGTGCCCGCTCAAGTAGCAAACCCATTTCTTTTTCAGCTTTTGATATATATGACACAATGTAAACAACGCATGAGTATGCATCAACTACAAATTGAATGTCCATGTTTGCACCCCAACAGCGCAAGAGATCAGGATTGTACTGATTTACCCACACATCTGATGAGTTTCTCTTAAGGACAACACTGGTCTTTTTTGTAAGAGTTTTTGATGCATTTTCGTAGATCTCTTGGGAAATACCAACGTGTCTGAACACCTCTTCAACGGTTTGAAAACTGAGATTTTCATTCTGTAAGGCTTGCCATATTTTGCCAAGAATTTCTCTAGCTTGATCCTTAGTCATGATTTGACTATTTATGTCAATTGCCTCTTGTAATTTCTCATCAAAAACTCGGCGTTCATCTTCAGTCATTGTGTCGTAGTCAGCAACTGGAACTTCAACAGTCTTAGTTTCTGAACGACAAAGAAAGGTTTTCTGAGAAGGAGGACGTGGGAAATTGAAACGACAATCCTTTCCATTTTTTTTGCAAGTTTTTGAATGTCTCTTACTGTGTCTCTGTACATTGGTAACAATCTCGTGCAATTCAGAGTCGTCATCCTGGTTAGGCAAGTCACAGGAAACATAGTTGTTAACAAAGTCAACTACTTCATCATCAGTTTGTTCATCAATCTTTGGAGCATTATCAACCCAAAACAAGCAATGAACATGCGGTGAACCACGCTGTTGGAATTCAACTCGGAAGAAATAGTCCTTGATTTGGCCAATAGGTTGTGCAGGAGACATGATAACTTCTCTCAAAAATGAGTGAAACCTTTGATCAAACATCCTAGCAGTTGTGACAGGATTCTTTCTCAAAATTGCACATTTTTCATTCCAATCGAGTTCACCTGCCTTACGTGGATCTCCATCTTCCCTTAAAATGCTCTCAATTATTTCAGGCCATCTCGTTTCAGCAGATGAGAAGGAGCAAAACCATGTTGGGATGCCAAGCTGGCGAATCATGGCAAAGAGATCTTTTTGTGCAGATGCCCAGTAAGGGGGAGTTCCTCGTATCGGTGTCAAGAATTTGTATCCTTCATCATTTTTCAGGAGATTTTGCAATGACTCATTATCACTCAGTGTGTCAGCATTAATTTGTGGTCTACAGCAATCACCTGCGCCTTTACGTAGAGCAATAGATGCTTTTGAGATCACCTGGTCAAGTTCAGATCTGTACTGAGCATGGAAAATATAGGGAATGCTCTGTGCACATCTCGTATCAGCATTCATTAGTCTACAGTGCAGGTAACGAGACAGAGTCAGTTTCTCCTCACGGTTGTCATGATAGATTGGACTACCTTTTGGGAATAGACATGGAAAGGCTTTGGCTTCATCATCATTGTCTTGAAGCATTCGAGTTGGAGTATTTCCTTCAGCTGGTGCTATACTCGTTATTTGATCAAAATGTTGATCAAGTATTTCCTGACCAATGTCAATGGGTTGTAAGCATGTATCTAACAGCATACCATGATTGTCAGATTCTTCACGAGTCAAATCAACATTTTCAGCATTTTCATCAGCAACGTCCATGTCACATTGGTCATCACTTTCATGAATGGTTTCTTCTTCATCAATTGTTGGAAGTGGATTATTCCAATTTTCATTCAAATTGACATCTCTGTAGTATCTGTTGTTAGCATGGAGATAGTCAAGGGCTTTAAAGACCTTGGTTTTGTTCACATATTGGTTCTTGTAATGTCCTTTGTAAGTCAGTTTCCTTTTAAGTTTCACCTGAACAAGCTGATCTTCTGAGTCAGTTCTCGGTAATGCATTCACTGTTTGGACAATGTTTGATGGAACACTGACAACAGGCCCATGTACTGAGTTTTGTGCACCCTTTGGAAGAGGAACGAGTTTCATAAATGGAATGTGCAATGATACCAGATGTTCCTCAAGTTCATTCAGAGTTTCAAGTTCTGGAGGAATAGGTTGAAACTGAAGATTGTTTACAACTGCTTCACCTGGTAATTTTCCACGAGAGACTTTTTGATGGCATGAGTGGCAAATCCACAGTCTAGATGATGATTCTTGTGAAAATGTACAAGTTTCCAGACAATCTTCAGAACAGGTATGCAAATAAGTTTCAGTGATGCATTTATCAGCAACTAATGAAGCCCGCTCACTTTTCGCCATGTAGACATCTTTCTTACACTGAATCACCTGTTTACGAAACAGTTTTCTTTGGCAAACAGCGCACACGTAGTCAGGACCTTCTTTTATTGATAATCTAAATGCTTCAGTAACATGTTGAATACTTTGTTTTTGTTTTTTCTTTGACAGTCTTTGGTTTTTAACTCTGGTTTTCAATTTTTCCCTGTGGTCAGGATTGGTGGCATATTTGTCTAAACTCGCTGCCTTAACAGTTTCCCGATGATTTTCATTTCCAGCATACTTGTCAATACTTGCACTTTTTAGAGCTTCACGGTACTGTTTGTTATTAGCATACTTGTCAATACCTGAAGCTATGACAGATGCACGGTGCTCTGTATTTGTTGCATATTTGTCAATGCTGGCAGATTTCACAGATTCACGGTGCTCTGTATTTGTTGCATATTTGTCAATGCTTGCCGATTTTACTGATTCTCTGTGACTAGTGTCCATAGCATATTTCCGTTTGCTATCTTCCTTTTTGCGTTGTCTATATTCTGCATCTTCATTATATCTCTTCATTTTGTTAACAGATTCAACTTCATGGTTCAAAGTATCTGAAGTTCTCTTCTCAGCTCTTGACTGTCTCATATAAATCTTCCTTTGTTTTTGTCTTTTTTCCTTGGAGACGCTTTGTTTTCTCTTCCGACCAATGGATTTGAATGCCAATTGATCATGCACCGTTTCAAACATTGTTGTTCTCTCTTCACTATCAGGTGTATTTGGGAGACTATCCGAGTCATAGTCAGCAATGTCAATCACGGTATTTTGCAACTCAAGACTTTCATCAGAACGTATGGCTGTAACAGTGACAGGAGTTACTTCAAATTGGGAGTTCACATGTGAATTCATGGACGTGGCAAGACGCATACAGTGACAATGTACCTGCTCCAAACTGTTGTAATGTGCTACAATACATGTACCATTGACTGAGAGTTCACCAGCATTGTTTCGGGAATGTGAATCAAACACATGAAATGAGTCATTTGTGGAAAGGATAGCAAGTGTAGATTCACAAAATGTAACAAACGCATAGTTGTGACTGTCAAAAGATCTCCTCAAGGAATTTGCTAAGGACATGCTTGCATTGACGGCATTGTCATTTTCAGTGCTCAAGAGGCCAAACAAAGTTGGACTTAACCTCAGACTGAATATAGTTCCATTTATTTCATCATTTTCTGGAAGCTCTTCAACATTCAAATATGCATGGTTAATTGATGCAAACTGTTGCAAAGATGTGTACAATTCGTTTCCATGAAACATGACTGTATTTAGGTCATTTGTTGTCCAGTTGCTTGCATTAGTGACTTCTGAATATACCATTGATGACAAACTCATGGCCACGCATTGACGGCCTGCATTCTGACCAAACACCGTATTTCCTTGGTGAAAAGAAGCATTCACGACAGAGCAATTTGTTTCATACTGTTCTGCTACAGTGGTATTTTGTTCAAGGTTTTGTTCAGATTCATTGAGATGGGTTTCAAATATGCATTCAAAATGGTTGCCAATCACGGATTCAAACTGGTTGCCAATCACGGATTCAAACTGGTTGCCAATCACGGATTCAAACTGGTTGCCATTCAAGGGTTCAAACTGGATGTCAGATTTGTGTTCATTGCTCATGTCATTTGAGGACAACCTGCGAGCAATAACAGGCTGTCCCGGATCTTTGCTCATGTCATTTGAGGACAACCTGCGAGCAATAACAGGCTGTCCCGGATCTTTGCTCATGTCATTTGAGGACAACCTGCGAGCAATAACAGGCTGTCCCGGATCTTTGCTCGTGTCATTTGAGGACAACCTGCGAGCAATAACAGGCTGTCCCGGATCTTTGCTCATGTCATTTGAGGACAACCTGCGAGCAATAACAGGCTGTCCCGGATCTTTGCTCATGTCATTTGAGGACAACCTGCGAGCAATAACAGGCTGTCCCGGATCTTTGCTCGTATCATTTGAGGACAACCTGCGAGCAATAACAGGCTGTCCCGGATCTTTGCTCATGTCATTTGAGGACAACCTGCGAGCAATAACAGGTTGTCCCGGATTAGTGCTGCTGTTTTTAGTGAGGACAGCTTCCTCAGTAGAAGTCTTCTTGTTTGCTGCCCCTTTTCGCCAGTTCTTCCTTCTCGGCATCTGAGGAAAAAGTTTGACAGAGTAATCTCTCAACCAAGAAATATAAAACATTTTTGTATCCATTGTCTTGGAGAAACTGATTACAAATAACTAAGCAGTGTAAAGACCAAAAGGGCATTCATCGCGAGCAAAAATTGGACTTTAGGGGAAGACAGTTGCAAACAGAAACTATAAAAACTATAGCTGTCGATAATCGGCAGCCGTCCTATCCAGCATCCCGGCAAAACTGGCATCAACATTTGGTGCAAATAAATTAATATGGTCTTATGATCATATAAAAACGGTGTAATACAGTTTCAATATTCCAGTTTTATATTTTGGTCCATAAAAGCAGTTCAGATTGTAATCATTACTGTGCTGTGTTATCAAGCAAGGATGTGATCAGCTGAGTCAGCTGTATCTCCAACCAAGTTGAGAAAGTGTTAACTATATTGAAAAATAGTTATTTAGCGATATTCTTGTATACAGTATTATCAAAAAAGAATAAATCCACTAAACTGTAAACTTTTATTTCATTTGAAAACTACCGAAACAGTTCAGTGATAATGAAATCCATTCTACTTAGGATCATTACTTAAGATACTTGGTCAGCATTAAGGTTTTCATGTTTTACGCGGACAGAACTTTAACTAACATAGAAAGCAACAAAAAAACTATAGAATATAAAATCATGAAACAGTTCAAACCTCCAAAAAGGCACCACTATTGAAGTCAATTGTTCAACATGTGCACTACACATGCTGATTGTTTTATATACCAAGTTTCATTCAACTAGGACTTAAGTTTCTTACTTCTGGTCCAGAAAATCAAAGCCACCTTGGGACAGAGTTTTTATCTACATCCCCTGCTCTTGGAGGTTTAGAGAATAACCAAGGAGGTACGAGTGATTACGGGAAATATCCACGAGTTGAAATAATGTTCACAGTCGCGAGCCTTGGCGAGCAACTGAACATGATTTCTACGAGTGGATATTTCCCGTAATCACTCGTACCGAGATGGTTATTCTATATATTACCCATATTCAATTAAAATAACCAATTACGACTGAAAATCCTTGTCATTAAGAGACGACAATACTACGGTAGTGATTGACATTGATCAGCTGATTCGTATTCATACGCGTGTAAAAACCAAACATCTCAGGAAGTAAATTAGTCAACAGCGCTACGTAATGTACGTCTGTTTAAAAAGGCCATGAAACTGATGACAGTTTGTTCCCCAAATAATACATCACATGATTTCATATTTAAGACACATTACGATCATAACAAAAATACTCTTAGAAGCTATCGCATGAATATGCTTATGTGAATGTATGTCGTCGTCACTACCTACTTACTAACGGGCGAGTGGCTGAACGCACAGTGTTGAAATGAAAATTGGAAAAACTTGTCAATTTTTTAACATTTCAACAGATCAAAGTGGCAATATCTTGAAGAGAAATATATAATGAAACCATCGAAACGAGTTTGTATGTCAATATTGTCAACTAATCTGAAGTTCGAACAACATTTCTTCTCTTGGATGTTGCTTTCAATCACGTCTTGTTGCCAGTATCTAGAACGATAATTCTTATCGGATTACTTATCGTGTTGTCGATGAACCTTTGTTAAAGTAATTAAATACACAATTACAACAAGGAAACGTTTGCCCAAAATTTTTACGGAGCGTTTCTCCATTTGTATAAGTACTTTTTACAGCTGCATACTGCTTGGGAGAGGACGCCATTGTGCAAAGGTTTGTTTTGTGCGAGCCTGTTCGAACTTGATCGAGTCCGTCAGACCTGCACGTTTTTGCACCGACAAAAGTGTATGGTTTGAACAATCGTTGGCTTCACGTGATTATATGTTGTGAAATGATTACGATTAATTCTAAGTTATCATTAACGTATCGATAATATTCAGATTATGGTTTGATGTTTCATGAATATTTTTATGGCAGCCATGTTTGTTTACAAACGCGACGCCTATTTTCAAGTAGACTATTTTACTGGGAAAAAATATCATTCTTGTAAATTACAGTCATAGCGAAACATTTTGATTAAGTGTTAAATTATGTGTTAGGTGTAGGAAGGTGTAATGTTTCCATATGCTCTGTTTGTTTTCATTTTATTATCAACTCTTAAGTCTGTAGGTGCATTTTGACTACTGTTTGGTAATGTCAGAACTGCAAAGATGTACAAAAATACAGCGGGTAAACCATGTGACCTACAATGTCGTACTGGTAAACTTTTTTTGGCTTCATGCCATTCCGCATTTTTAAACCTAAATGCAAGTCTATGGAATTATTTTGAAAAATGACCCAATGTTAATATTTGAAAAATTTAATTGAACTCTTGAAAATTACTCTTGTACACAACAATGATGTCTTTCTGTCCAGTAAAATCATGCACTTCAAGACGTAAGTATTAGAATTATGTGCCCCTAAGTTTGTGATTTTTCATTGTAAGCAAAGCTTTAATGGTCACTGATAAAAAAATATAAGGATTACACAGTTCTGATGATTAACCTGAATAGGACATTGCATCAACTACATTATGTATAAGTTTCAGCTCTTAAGTGCAAGTATCTTCAGAGGAGAAGATTTTAAAAGATGGGCAGGGTCTGCAATGCTCAAAAGTGCACTAAAAGCAAGATGGCGTTTAAAGCATGTGACTTACTAATTTGTCATGATTAACTTTTTTCTCTAAGTGTTAATGCACATCTTTTCAAACAAACAAGTTTCTAAGTGCATTTAACAAATTTGCCCTTGTTAATTTAAGAAATTTAAAGGGTCTGTAAACTTTAAACAGAAGTGGGAAGTTCTGATTTTGTTTCATGTTTATCAATTTCGGCCAAGAAGCTATCATCCCTCAATGATTATGGGAATTTGCATCAGTAGTTTTGAAGCTAAAGTTTACAAAACAAATTCACAAAAATAAGAATTATCATGAGGATAATAACCAAAGTCTGATGACCTAAGACCTTATCATAATCCTAATTAGTTAAGGAGTCTGTACACTATCAACTTTTCAAGGCCTTTTCCTTCTAGTTTATTAAGGGCATGGCACCGGTGACCTATTTCACCAAGTCAAGGAAAAAAACTTCAGCTAAGGATTTGGTACACAAGGTTTCACATTTCTAGGCCTCTAGCTTGTAGAATAGATGAAAATAGGTTTATGGGCGCGAGGTCACAGGGTCACCAAATCTATAAATGGACACTGAACAAAAGATAACATATTTCCCAGAGTCAATGGTTCTGGAGAAGAAATAAGAAAATGAAAAGTTTATTCGCGGGACGGACGGAAGCTGGACAAAATGTCATAAGCCGATCAGGACTTTTATGGACTTTTCTATGAAGCAATTATAACAATGTCGGTAAATTGTACTTGTGACTTGATTCATTGCAAGCTCAGCTAAAATGGCAGGCCATGATAAAAATTGTCACCTCAACTGTAAAACGGGCATAAAAATAAAAATTATTGCAAACACAACAGGAATGATTGTCCACATGGATCAACTTTGTTGGCCAAAGGGATCAACAAGAACAATTAGTTCAAATTAGTTTCTTTGCCAAAGTACAGCCCCTCTTAATGTTCGGCATCTTTACAAAATACTGGATATAAACACTTTTTAAGGTACATTTAATCTCATAATGAATAATTGAATGATGTTTAAACAGGATTGTGAAGATTTGTTGTGTCTTCTTCATATTTCAGGCTTTTCCTACATTTGTATTTGTAACATTCCCTACAAGGAGCAATGCTACAGCAAATAACTAGCCCAGTTCTATAACGATGAGTCTCATTTTCATTATGGATGCCGACTCGCTTTTATCAAAAGCTCAATACAAGGCTTGAATACGAAAACATTGTCATATTGTTTGAACAATAATGGTTTGAATTGAAAAAAATAATTAAAAACTGTCGACCGTTGTAGATGTGCTCTATTTTTTCACACTTTTTACAATTAAAATCATATTTTTTATAGGAAATTATATGTAGCAGAGCTTAAATTTCCCCATTTAGATTCTATCAATTTTAAGATTGATTTCTAACCTTTTCTACATTAAAAAATGACTTTAATTGGCATTAGTGGGGCAAACTCACAAAACGTTTCAGGAAATTCTCTCAGATCATATTCGTTCATCATGATAAACATTCAAGTATGTTGTGCTCCTCAACAAAGCTATCAAGCCAAACAAAGCACAGAAAACTGGAAAATATCAGTTTTCTACAAAAGTTGTTGTTTGGGTTCACAAAAATCATTGTCTTTAAAGATGTATCTAAAAAGGAACTTTTTTTATTCTCTTGAACTTGACACACCAATAGAGAACACTCAGGATCCAGACATGAATCACAAACAATTTCTTAAAAAAGTGTTCACTTCCTTCCCCAAATCTCAAAATTGACCAAAATACTCAAAATTGGAATTAATGACACTTGTTCATGTCTTATTACGCATCATCATACAAAATTGGATTCAAAGGAGTATTTGACATACGAGTCTGACAAAAGGTGAACAACTCTCTTTCAATCCCCTTGTTCTGATAAAAAAAAAACCTGACATTTTTTACCAAAATATCTTTGATATTGTTTATCAAGATACATCTTCATGAAATAAGTGTATCTTAATAAATCTTGACGCAAAATCAGAATAATTGTTGAGAAGTAACAAGCCAGTGATCACTTCAAATTTATCACCACCCCACGGCAATAAAAAAAAACTTTTCTCCAAAACCATTAATTTCTTTGTCATGACATACCTTCATCTATTAACCTTGATACCAAATTGTTTAAAACTAAAAGATTAGTGAAGATGTTATGAGCCAGGCAGAACCCATAACTGCTTTTTAAACAAAGTCATCACTTTTGAACAAAAAAAGCCAAATTTTACAAACACATTCTCATATGACCAAATTTGATGAAAATTAGATATTTTGTTCAGATGCTAGGAACTCAACAGGACTTAGTTTTCTCATTAATTTATCATTCAACAAAAATTGATTTACATAAATATTGAGAAAAATTTAAACTCATGTCACATTTTTATCTAATTATGTATCAAAATACACATTCATTCAAAATCAGATGGTTTCAGAACAAGCGTTGAACAGAAAGGATTGGTTAACAGTTATGTTATAAATTGACCACTTTCCTTACACGAACCCAAATTTTATGAAGGTAGCTTAAACATTGTCAATTACAGCCTATTGATGCATTTTCATGTTATATTTCAAATGAAATGGTTGACTGTTACAAAGTTCCAGATTGGACAGAGTTTACATCTGTTGCAATATCAACATTGTTGCTGGGGATAAACTGCTAACTGCAAATCTATTGAATATTGAACAATATATATGTGAAAATGTATGTAAGGTGTAAATGATAAAAGAGTTTAGTCTTTGATTTTTGTCGGTGTTTAAGTCTTATTCCAAGCAAATTTAAATATCGTTAAAAAATTTTGAAAGGTTTTACAGCTCAATTTTAAAACGAAATAAGGGAAATTGAATACACATATCTGTCTAGCCCATAAAAGGCCATGACAAACATGCAACAGGTTTAAAATAAATGAATTTGGGAGAAAAAAGAAACTCTCAGGGTTCCTGCCAATATGTCTCGAAAAGGCCAATAAGACATCATGAGTGACAAGTGTATCAATCTTGCTAAATGAACTGGTGAACATCAATATTTGGTATATACTACAAAAAATGCACAGAACAAGCATATCTCTTGATATTACTAACAAACCGCACTCATGTTTCTCGTAAGAAACTTTACACCTAAGTACGTTTTCAGGTGATAAAGTTGATCAAAAAGACCAGAGGTATTTAATACAACATTAAATCCGCATGAACTGCGAAATTTAATTTTGCTTACAGCCAGAATAGTTAAAATGGCAGCAGCAATCATTATCCAATAACAATGCTTATAATACATTTTTCAAATTGGGAACATTACAAGATTGCTTTAATGAATTCTATATCATCCTTGATTCTCAGTTCAGAATTAAGGTAAATTCAACAGCTGCACACAAAACTACCGAGCCATTATCAACTGTCCATATTTCCCCCCTATTTTGTACACAGCTGGCTATAGATTATTTGTTATCTTCAGCCGACTTAAGCCTTCTTAACTTTTTCATTGTTGATAACATGTCAATTGTAAAGTTTAATAAGTATTTCATTGGATCCATAAAAACCTTAAATGGGTGCCTATATCCTCATACGACTTAAAAAATTTTTTTATTGAGTTAAGTGAAGCTAGCTTGCATAAAATAGGAGATATGCATCAGCCAAATAATATCTTATATCTTCACTTTGAGTCTTGTTTCCATAGAAACACACAGATATAATTTAACAATGGAGTTAACCCTCAAAAGACACATCTACAGATATGGGTTTGCAAGTTATCCTCCCAAAACCTTCCCAACATGCTCTGCTTATACAATAATATAATTACATATAATCATTGCATAAAAATTGCTTTTATCAATTCCATTGATACTACTTGTAAGGATTGTGGGCAAAAGGAATCTAAAATTGCTATAGGCAAATTGTTTGTAAGCTAAATTCACCCATGCTGTAAGTAGAGTCAATTTTAAACATGACAATTCTTACAATATTCTTTTTCAATATTCTAAATAATAACTCATCAGATAATTTAAATTTTCACTAACTAGATAATTTTCAATAGATCTGACATTTCCAAAAATTAAAAGAAGTACTTTCAACAGGTCAAGTGACTACGTTATGTTGGCTATATTTCATAAGTGCTCAATATCTGTTTCATAGCATGTGGTAAACAAATACTGTTTAATGAATTTTCTTAATATGATCATAAATTGACATAATCAGTGGTTCAGTGACGAATATTAAGGTAAAAATAAAGTCCTATAATACCTTACAGCGAGGGGATAATTGTCAAGCGGCGACAACTGTTTGCATTAACTAAACCCAAACAGCATTGATTAGTGTGCATGTACAAACTACTAACCTTCGAGGAACACCTACGAGTTTGACGGCAGCCATTTTGACCTAAATCATGGCATGATATACTTTCTAGTGTGATCACTCTTAAATGCCGACTCGAAGTAGAAATAACATCCTATTATAACAACAGAAGGCCAAATGTCAACAAAACGAGCGCGAAGAAGTAAAAAACACAACGTTTTGAGTCTTAGTTTGTTAATATTCATTGCCAGCATCAATCAAGGCTTCGTTACCTTCGATAATTCAGCATAGAGTGCTCTCCCTTGAAAAATTGGAAATGAATTCGTATCCAAAACAATCTCGCCCCTTGTGAAAACT
Source organism: Phorcus lineatus (assembly GCA_921293015.1). Taxonomy (NCBI): domain Eukaryota; kingdom Metazoa; phylum Mollusca; class Gastropoda; order Trochida; family Trochidae; genus Phorcus; species Phorcus lineatus. The sequence goes on from OV121084.1 coordinate 41,345,554, forward strand.
CGCCATTAAAATCGTACCAAAAGTAAAAGGATAACACATAGCTCAGATCCATGTTTATTGTCTCATTGGATTGAATGATGATTTGTATCAACAAAGTTTGTGACTATTCTTGCCAGCAGCAATCAAGGCTTCGTTACCTTCGATGCATAGAGTGATCTCCCTTGGGGAATTGTGAATGCTTTCGTATCCAAAACGATCTCGACCCTAGTACAAACTCGCGATTAAAATCGTACCAAAAATAAACGGCTTACACATAACGCAGATACATGTTTATTGTCTCATTGGATTCAATGATGATTTGTATCAGCACACAACAAAAGAACCGCGAGATTGTATTCATAAATATTTTATCACTTATCACTATTGGCCGAGGCATTTAGCTACAACAGCATGTTTCCGTTTCATCTGTGATTATTGCAAAGAAGTTGATAATGTGAAAACACTATGCTACTCAATCAATTACAATCATCTTATGTTACCAATCAAAAACCTGAGTGAAACTAAATTCGTATCAGGTCATATCGTAATATATATATATAAAATAGAGTTGAATCAATACAATTTTAGTTCATAAGAAATAAAATAGAGGAATCGTAACACATCTGCACATGTTGCAGTTAAAGCGCATTAGTAAAATCCATTAGTGCAATAAGTCCGTGTTTTACACTTTATAGTCATCACTTTCAACAATTCAGAATATGTGCTGTTTTTGCTCTCAACTGTTTTGTGCTCGTGCTGTTTCATGTATTGCTGCTGTTAGTCACGTTCAAAATGAAACCTGAAATTGACCAACTTTGAAGGTCTGTATCTCAGCTGTCATGGGCACGATTGAATTCCATGTTAATATCCTTAATAGAATATTATTTTGCTTGTATTTTGAGGTATTACAAAACGCTGTACAATTTGTTGTTAGTTTGTTATGACATCACAAGAACACACTGAATTTTCTGATTTTGCAAAATTTGACCTTCACTCATGACCGGAAATGACTGTTCGCGAGCGATTTTATTCTTGATTCTTGAAGACCTTGGTCATATCTACCTCTCATGCAAATATCATGAAATTCGACGGGTAGGTATTTGAGTTATCTGCCCTTGAAGTTTGCGATTTTTGAAAATTCACTGACTTTGAGTGGTTGCTGCGGGTAAAGTGTTAAGAATCTGCAAATTCCAAGACAAACTTGTTTAAGTGCAATCATTTAGCTGTGTAACCATGTAAGTATCATCTCTGTACTGCAAGTAGTAGCAGTGCAGTGTCCGCTCAAAGGTGCATGGGGTCGGACATTCCTAAAAAGTGTGAAAATTCAAGATGGCGCCCAAACCACGTGACTTACGAATTTGCCATGATTTACTTTTTTGCTTGCAATTTTATTGCACATCTTTTAAAACAAGTTTCAAGACTCTAACTCAATTTTGAAATTTTTTCCAATGTTAATTTTAAAAACTTTGAGTGGTACTGGGCCTTTAATGCAATGTTTGAATTGGCTGAAAAGTTACGTGTCGCGAGTTCGGTGTAAGGGCTATAAGCTCGTAAAGTTTGGTTGTAATCGAGTCGGTAGTTTTGGCTGAATGTTGTTCACAAAAATCGTGGAATAATAATAAAAATAAGAAACACGCCAATAACAATAAGGATTCAGCATATCTGCTGAATCCTTAATAAAACATAAAAACTTACTGTCACGCTTCCGAGCTTCATCTTGAATAATTTGACACACGATATCAGCCGATATCAAATTCCTTTGAATAATCCTTTTGGAAAAGAAAGGAAAGAAGAAGAAAAAAAAAAAAACCAAAAAAACCAAAAAAACCACAAAAACACATCCTTTGAACGAACTTTCTTGAATCGTGTTTCATTTCAGTTGATTATTTCTTGCACTGTGATCCATGGATGTCCAGGGGCTTTCCTGGTTTCCAGTTTGAGAGTTATATCACGTTCAATTATGCGCGTCTGGACCCTTTCCGTTTTCCTCAATTCGTATGCCCTATTCGCTAGTTGTCCCCGTTGTTTTTTCAACACAACTGGAAGGTCCGTCCTCACAGTTATCTTCTTTTCACTGAGCGCTTTTCCCGATTTCAACGAAGCATGAAAAACACGTTGTTTGTCAATTGCCGAGATAAAACGAACTGCTATGGGTTTAGGCATTCCAGCACGAAAGTTACTGGGGTCTGTGCTTTTTCGGTTTAACCTATGCACATTATCAAACTTGATTTCATCAGCTTGTTCCACTTTTAGAATGTTGACGAATAAATCCCGGATGGCTTGGACAGGGTCCCGGTCTTCAGCTATTCCGTAAACGAGCAGACTGTTTCTTCTGGAATAAGCTTCTTGCAGCAAAAAATTGCGTTTCATCATCTTAATTTCGGCTTTCAGATGTGTTATCTCGGACATATTTTCTTTTATTCCAGTCTCGTTAAATTCTACAGTGGCTATCACGTTTTCTATTTTGCCCTCGAATTCACCTATTTCCTTTCTCATGTCGCTTAATTCTGTTCTAACGCTCTTTATTTCCTGCTTGATATCTTTTGTCTGTGCTTCTAAAACTTTTTCGAACCACGCTTTCATGTCTTCAAATGTTTCAGTTTGACCGGTCGCCATTTTCCTAGCGGTGACTTGAGAATCCGAATTTTCTTTCGAACTCGATCTCGTAATGACAAAATTGTCTAATTTCTGTGTATTTTCTGTCCCTTCTGTGTCTTGATTATGTTTAGTTTTATTATTTCGTTTCCTGTTAGACATTACGGCAGATGTTTTCAGATTTGGGGAGCAGCTCTCTCGCCCTGCCTACTCGCTTGACGACATAACCGGAAGTGATATGAATATTGATAGAAACAAATTGAGAGGGGAATTGGTTCTGATCACATCTGATGAGTTAAATAGCTCAATGTCTGTAGTTCACGATTGAAAAGCATGACATTTTTAGATACCCACAACGATGTAAATAAATTTACAACTTCGATTTCACAGGTCAATTCCAGTATACATGGTCCGACCACGAATGTCCTGTCAGATGTCTACCTCCCCCGCAAGACATAATTTGCGTTACTCTGGACCGTTTATAATTTCATCCTTGCTGCACTGCCTAGAATAGTTCTGTGTCAACTCTTTAGCATATAGCAGATGAATTTGAGAGTCCTATTGGTAATCTGCTAAAGGTTGCTACTCAGCTCCACTTAGGGTTCTACACTCAAACCACAACAAAAGTTAAAACAACAAAGTACGCAACAATTAAGTTTAATCAAGCTGGTGCGAGTTATGTCTTGCCTGGGACGTGAATCAGAAGTTCAAGTGGATTCAAACTAGAGTGTTTTTACTCGGAGGTGAGATGTCTCCCCCATCCCAAATCAGTCATAATTGTTGCCATTGAAATTGATAATCATAACACTGAAAAGATGTTGAAACCTTTAAAGGCCCATGGCCAGATACATGATATGGAGAAGCAGTAGGTATAAATGGGGGTTCTGGACCTACGGAGGCCAAAACGTAGTTTCTCATTAACATCAGTTTAAAATACGTTTTGGCCTCCGTTGGTCCAGAACCCCCATTTATACCTTCTAGGAGCAGTATACCAATTTGGTGATGAAATGTCAAATGGTTTTAGACTCAATCTAAAACAATATGTCTTCCGGGTGGGGAGGAGGCGGAGAGGAGGAAAGGGGAGGGGGAGATAATTTATGACATATACGTATACTCACGTGTAGGTGGAGTGGAGGTAGTCGTAGCCGGAGGTGTTCTCAGTGCCGCCTGTCCCTTGCTTCTGTCCGATCATACGGTGTACCATGTGGATGTGTGTACCTGTACGTTATATAGCACATGTACATATACGCTTCTCGTAAATCGTACGGTGTCAATCTATACGGACATTAATCATTATAAAGTGAATTGGTAAGTTCAATGATGAAGATATCATGAGTGTGACTATCTATATGCAATTTTTTAAAACTAAACGCAAAGAATATTGTTATTACAAGTTTTCCAGTGAGTCATGTATAAGAGGAAAGTGTATAGTATCATTTAGAAGCAAAAAAATACTTTGCCTGTAAGAATATGATAGTAGACGAGGTTAGGGACTGTCTTAAAGTTACTCACTCCTCCACTTCATGAGAGCGACATCTAAATCCATGAGGAGTGCGAGGAGCTGGTAGGGCTGCTGGAACTCGGGCTTGTCCTGGTGGAGGATCACCAGTAGAGCTCCTTGCACCGACCTCTGGTCCATGCGCCAATCACCTGCAACCATCAACCGAATGGTAGGTAAGAATTCTAGCAATTGGGTTGGCACAGCGGATCTAGGGGTGCCCCCGAATCTCAAACATATGATTATTTTCTCTCTTACCTTTTCGGAATCCTTCTTTACTCAGTATAGGAGAAAGATCCACGGAATCCTGAAGGAAAATATGATATCTTAATGATAAATGCCATAGCGTGCAGTGATCTAAACAAACATTAATTTAAAAATTCGTCTATGATTTCGACAACTAAGAATGCAACTCACCTTCGCTTTAGCCTGATACTTTGTCCAAAAGGATTCATCGTCTAGTCCTGGGGTCGTTGCAAGCCACCGCTGCAATAATCAATCAATTAAAGTATAAACAGAATTATAAATAGGTTATCAGTTCTGTGACAATTACCTAAACGGTAACTTTGAGTACATTGTATTTGTTCAGAGATACTTGAACAAATAAGGCAGTACTACTTCTCTAACTGACATGAAAGATGCACAGAAACACTGTACTTTCCATGACAAATCTTGATTCAATCTCATTGAAATAACATGATAATTGTTATGGACAACGTGACGAACGATAATGTAACTGTATTTTAATAAGATTTTCATTGCAGTATAATGTGACCTTACTTTAATGAGATTTCATTGCAGTATAATGTGACCTTACTTTAATAAGACTTTCATTGCAGTATAATGTGACCTTAATTTAATGAGATTTTGAAAGCCGTTATATTTACAATGAGCGTTCGCGACAAACTTAAAATCATATGAATGAATGGAGAACTGATGGACGCTTATACCTCAGTGCTAGAACTCGGCAGAAACCCTTTATTTTCATGATTAGACGCAGAATTTGACAAGATTAAAATGTATATGTGCCTTACATTGATGACGTCAAAGATGCTTCCTCCCTGCTTCTCGTCTGGGTACCCGGCTAGAGCGTCACGGTCACTCTTCTCCATCTTCTCCGTGTACGCCTTGCACTCGTACAGTTGTCGGGATTTCTGTTAATCAAATTGACATTGACAAAACATCAATGATGTCTTCTTATGTTTTGTTATAATGGAAATATCCATGTAAAAGAACTTTATACTTACGTTTCGGACGTTTCTTTTCATATTCTTATAACAATCCGAACTTGTAACTCAAGAATTAATGAAATACATGTAGAAGATATTTAATACCATGTCTATCTGGTCGAAAGATTAAGAAAATGGTATTCACAAGTGACAGCTAAGATCAAATCGTCCCTGTAATTCTATATCTAAAGAAGAATTCTAGTCTTTGGTTGAGAGCATGTTTACAAATGTTTTTAATACAATGTATATACATTTTGAAGATGAACTAATTCATCTGAAACAAATTTTACCAAAAAAAGGTACCAACGTTCGTACCAGGTTAACCTAAGAAACATGTTTAAGTGTTGCCCTGACGTCATATAATTGTCACGTGACTGTACAGGACTAAAGATAAATAGAATATATCGTTTGTATATGATTCGAATTGAGAAAAACAAGTGAGAATAAAATCATTTCACTCGATTCTGCACCATCCAATTACGACTTTATTAAAGACTCTTTTAAATCTGTGTATCACCCTTGCATTCTTTCCATTGATTTATTTGAAACGTCACATAATTTCATAAACTCGTTTATTACTCGCCCGTGTAAGATACTGCAATGTAATATTTATACAGCGATATTACACTAGTGTACACTAGTGTAATACCGCTGCACGTATGACGTCACAATATTGTGTGGCTGTGACGTTACAATGTTAGCACCGCCACCGTCACAATGACGGCCAAGTCGCTTAAGTACACATTCGGCAATCATGCTTGATTACTGAGGTCAAGTAATAAACAGAATACTAATCTTCATTCTATTTAATATTATGAGTATTAAACTCGTTAATGATTTGGTATAACACTCGCTTTCGCTCGTTTTATATTTTATCATTAACTCGTTTAATAAGAATAGTATTAAATGGAAGGTCGTTTAGAACCCTCTATATACCACATCTTCCTCGTGTAATATTCTCGAAGCATCGACTCACATCAACGATCCCGAGGAGTTTCTCGATCTGACGAAATTGAAGACTCTGAAAACCTGATCCTCCTGTTAAGCTGTCCCTGTAATTACATTGGTTGATTGTATATCTTACATTTCAATAACGAATAAATCTGAATGAAAATAATCAAAACACATTGACTGTTACAGAATACATGTAGGTAGGTCATGAAAACGATTTCTTAAACATATGTGAATATCGATTATAGTGTCTACTAAATAGATTTGGGAACTTGTTGCTTAATCTGTGTTTCATCTTTAACTTGTTCAACTAGAGGGTTTTAAAAGATATTCCTGGCAAGCATATTTACATATCACAGCAAGGGTGTAGTATTATTTATTATATCATTTCATCTGCCACTAATTTTCACGCTGTGCTCGCTTCAAAGTATGTAAATGAACTAAAAGTAAGCATTTACGGTCTTACGTTTAATTGTAAATTTATGAGTAAACCTTTTCAAAAACAAATTTAAGAAAGCAAAAACGTAAGTGGAACACTAATCGTGAACATTTGTTTCTAGATAAGCTGAAAGATAAGAAGCATATGCTTGATTGATTAATAAAGGCAGTAACATCTACAATCTATCTATTGTATGAAAAGAAAAAATCGTCCTAGTTACTAAAAATCGGACATTTTACGACTTCCGCAATGCTGTTAAAGCTAAAAAAAAAGAGGTCTAAAATGCTTTAGAAAGGTTAGGAAAGTGTCAAATAAAATCAGATATTGTACTCTTAGATATCTTATATCGATAAGCAACAATGGAGAAAAGCGTCGCAACAACGTGAAGCTAGAAAGCTGAATGAACATTGCATTTAAAGGTTTTATGAAAGCTTTCGATTCAGCTGACAGGTCTAAACTGTGGATTTCATTATCAAAATACGGGCTTGATGATAAAATGTTATAGGCGTCGAAGAAATTATACGTCAGTTATTCGTAAATCATGTGTGCGATTAAATTAAGATATGACTGAATATATTGATTGTCCGTTTGGTTTGAGACAAGGATGTATGTTAAGTCCGTTGCTTTTTTATTCGTTGCCGAGATATTGGGAATAATGATAAGGGATAACAAAAATATAAAAGGCATTGTTCTAAACGAAATTGAACATATTATTGGCCAATATGCTGATGATACGGAACTATTCTTAGATGGATCAGAGCTTTCTCTTAATGAAACTATGAAAACGCTCGTCACATTTTACAAGATGTCTGGTCTGAAAATAAACATCGACAAAACCAAAGTAGTTTGGCTTGGAGCTATGGCCGGCAGTGACATAATTTTATCCCATGACAATCTTGATTGGCATATGGAAAATTTCGAAGTCCTGGGAATAAAACTGAACGCAAAGTTGAAAAACCTTTGGGTGATCAATACCAAAAAAAGACTTGAAAATATAAAAAGAATTCTTACAAATTGGAAGAAACGAAACTTAACTTTAATAGGGAAGATAACTGTTATCAAAACATTGGCTTTATCCACTATTGTTCATATTCTCATTTCTCTTCCAAATCCTCCTAAAGATTTTATAGCAAATTTGAACAATATATTTTTCAATTTTATATGGAATGATAAGAGGGACAAAATAAAACGAATACACTTAATGCGAAAGTTTGAAGAAGGTGGACTGAGAATGGTCGATCTCAAAACGTTTATCGATTCATTGAAAATTTCTTGTTTAAAGAGATACGTTTCTAAATCAAACCGCTATAGCCTAGCTGGTTTTCCCATAAAGCATGTTCTCATGTTTGGTGCGAATATCAAAAATAGATACAAAATTGCAAATCCATTTTGGAAGGATTCATTGGACGCTTGGTTTAGATATATTCGAAATTATGATATGAACAACTATAACATAAATGAGATACGTATGCAACCGCTCTGGTTAAATCACCAATGTTTTAATCCAGATTTGATAATCAACAACTGGTTCAAAAAAGGAATAATTCATGTCAATGATATTTGTCGAGGTAATGTATTTTGTACACTTGCAGAACTCAAAGCAAAATTTGATATTAAAGGCACAGTCCTTGATCTAAACCGTGTCATCCTCAATCTGTCCAAAATTTGGAGAGATGTTATTCAAACTCAAGATGTTTCTACTATTAGAAATCTGCCAATACGTTCCCCTTGGAATGATATGATTAAGCCTTTGAAAGGATCAAGATTATTTTACGATAACCTTAGTGATGGTGAATGTAATTTTCCAAAAGCATGTCTTAAATGGGAAACCGAACTTAATGACCATATCAATTGGAAGTCGGTATTTTTGGAATATAGACAATCCACAAAAGACACAAAGCTGTTGGAATTCCAATACAAATTTATTCATCGAGTGATCTATACTAAGCGAGAATTGTTGAAAATGAAACTAGTTGATGATGATGTATGCTCATCTTGTGGTTGTAACGAGAATATTTACCATGTATATATTGACTGTCCAATCGTTAGAGTCCTCTGGAACGAATTCAGAGACTTTATTAGGAGTGCCCTTGATAAAACTCCCGATCTCTCAACCCAAGATATATTATTCTGTACCACCAATAACCACTTGTTGAATCACATGGTATTGCTAGCTAAACGTCACATCTATGCTATGAACATTAAAGGTTTAAAGCCTAATATCACAATATATAAGAATGTCCTGAAAGACGTTTTTCACATTGAAAGATATATCGCTAGAAAAAATTTGAACATGAATTATTTTGACAAAAAGTGGAATATTCTTAAGACAGATATATGAATGCTGTTTCTGAGTGAAGTGTTTAATTATTACTTTGTATGATGTTTTTCCATATGTTGATTATAAGTCTTGCCATACCTGAGGTACATAATATACCACATATTAGCTCCTCTTATGTACAAAACTTTGTTGAGTGTATCAAATTGAAGTGAATAAAAAAGATTGAAAAAAAAAAAAATATATCCGTTGCTTTTCATTATTTCTTAATTAACTCTCTACAAATATATTACAAAAAGGTAAACATCAAATTCAAATGTTTCTGATATGACTCAAATATTAATGTTACTTTTTTCTGATGATGTCATTTTAGGTTCAGACACGAAATGTGACCTCAAGGGTCAGTTAAATGTCTTAGCCAATAACATAAAATCATGGGGATTAACTGTGAACATGGAAAAATCAAATATAGTTGTCTTTAGGAAGGGGGTCGTTATCAGAGAATTATGTGTGGTTTTAAAACGGTGAAAGAATAACGTTTGTGAATGGCTATACAATTTTGGGATTTCTGTTTACTTGTAAATTCAATATAACAAAAGCCATTGATGATAATTCTTTACAGTCCAAGAAAGCTCTTACAGAAATAACTGTTAATCTAAGAAATCTTTAATTCTTTCGCCTGATGTTTACTTTAAAATATTTGACGGTCAACTAAAACCGATACTTTTGTATGTATGAGAGATTTGGAGTTTCAAAAAGATTCTTTTGTATGCATCAGAAATTTGGGGTTTCAAAGGATATGAAAATATATCTAAATGTCGGACCTCAAACACCGAATGTGATTGTGTATATTGAATGTGGTGATTACCCATTGTATATAAATTCTGCAATGCGTGCTTTAAACTATTGAATTCAGATATTATGAATGCATGAAGATCGTTTACGCAAAAAATCTTATAGCACGTCACTTCATATGGACGATATGGGTCATAACATTTGGGTTTCTGAAATAAGAAAACTGCTGTTTGCTGGGTTTGATTTGTCTTGCTGTAACAAAGTTTAGGAAAGAAAGTCCTGTTTATTAAAACATTAAAAAATTAGGCAAGATATATGTTATTTCAAAACTGGAACGGAATATTAAACAACAGTACGAGATATGACATATAGAGAGAATAAAAGGTATGCTTCCACAAGAAAAAACGTTTGTTTGAGATAGAAGATTTCGTAAATGTTTAATTAACTTACGATCGGGGCTGCTAAGGATTGATGGAGGTAGATGGCAGCAAATTGATAGGTTTTCTTGGATTTGTCCCCTTTTTAAAAACTACCGCTTACCTCGACTTTATCACTTATCGATTTTCATTCAAAGATGTTTCAACAAAATAAGAACTGGGCTTGATTTTTGTTAATTTGTCTAATAAACACCCTTACTTAGCCTTTCATTAAGACAGCGTAATTATCGGCTGAAAAACCCACCTGGGCTAGGGGCCATAAAATTCGCGCGGGTGTGACGCAATAAACAGACTGTACAGAGTGGCACATCATTATTTCAACTAAAATACCGCCTTAAATAATTGTTTAATCACCATTGATGTGGATATCTTTTTTACATCAAACGCTTAATAGTGTTACATCTTCAAATGATTTATCTAACTGAGTTGAAAACATTTTCTGAAAATCGTTAATTATTGTTTTTTTTCTTCGATATTTTTACGATAGATGTATGGGGCACGAGGCAATGATTCTGTTTATGACGTCACATAATGGGCGTGTGACCAGTCATGCATGCACTGGTTTGTGGTAAGAAAGATCTAAGCGGCCCATCAAAAGGTGCATTCATTACCAAACTGAACATATATGAGTAGCGACCTTTGACGCACTATACAATATTGTAATCATTCACATTCATATATTCCAAAGAAAATGTTTGTGGTTATGTAAACTTTAAGTGCGTAATAGAAGATGAATTTAATTTTATTTTATTATTTGTTTGTCCATTCTGTAATGATTTAAGAAAACTAGGAAAGGAAACTTGTGACTAACTTGTATATTCATGTTATCTACCTTCTGTGTACCACACGTGTTTTTGTATTTGTTATTGTATGTATCCCTGTATAACTTTATTTAATACCTAAAGGCCACAGGCCTATACTACAAATATGGTTCACGTGTAAAAAGCATTTATCACGTCAAACACCTTTACAGGGAAAACATTCTGATACATTCATGTCAAACATATGATAAGTTCACAGATTTACATAAATACTATCTATGTTTTCACAAATCATCGTAAAGAAACCAATAATCGGTCAATAAACTATACAGTCCATTTATAATTCAGACATGATTCTTTCTAAGTAGCATACCATCATAAATAAAAGTTGAAAATACCTGAACACAGTTGATGATGATGAATAGTAATAATGAAGGTTTTCTTATTAAAATTTAAATATAAAAAATAATCTATTTCGAAAAAATCATTTATATATAATATGGTTGATTAAACAATAATTTCGGACCTTTCATTCTATCATAGCTATGTGTATGTTTCAACCGTGTATGTACATGCTATGAGTTTTATTAAAAAGGATAGCCAGAACCTCTTATCTTACCTGAAATCCACAAAGTTCAAAGGTGGCATGGTTTCCAAGATGTGGAAATGCTCAACAACGAGCTGAAACATAGGACCAAAGTTCATCATTTTTCTAAATTTAATATTTTTATTTGAAGAAGGCCAAAGATTCAAGGTATAAATGATATTGCTTCAGAAGATAACAGAATAAACACATATCATTATACTTTAACCAGTTTTTAAATATTGTTAAAACAACACATATCTTCATTACCAGAAATGCAGCACTGCACGTAGTATATGAAAAGGGGCGTGTTACTCTTTTTTTTCCTCACTCAAAGTCAGTTCAATCATTTGAGATTTGGTTTCCCTTAATACCATTGACATTATTGTACATTATTGCAGTCAAAGATTACTACTGATCGTTTGTTAAATGATTTATAAATAAAATATGACTAAATTAACCTACCCTCAGCACTTGCGATACTCGTTGAAGTCTGTTGATTGCGGTATGGAATTCAATCTTCTTCCAGTCGGTCTGAGTAAAACACAAGATAAAAATAACAGAGCTAGACTGGTTTTTTTAGGCTATAGCTCGAAATTTATCACAATAATCCACCAGGGGCGGATCCAGGATTTTTGAAAGGGGCATTTGGCTATTTGTTACGTTACAAATGATTTCCTTCTTTGAGTGGCATTTTAGAAGTTGGTATGATGAAGAAAATAGGAAATTTATGGATTAACAACTTTTTTATTGCAAAGAGATGCGACGTTTCCCCCCCCCCCCCCTAGCCCTGGATCAGTGTCGGATCCAAGGGGGGGGGGGGGGGGGGGGGGTCCGGACCCCCTGAACATTCCCCCCCCTGGATCCGCCACTGATCCACTATAGGGACAGATAAACCGTAATTCATCGCATCTAGTTGATTATTCTTAAAGTCATTTTAGACATATTTTTGTCATACCGTTTTAATCTCTTAGAGAATCAGTACAAACCTTGCCATTAAAGATTGCTCTCAGAGATCCCAGATCATGCAAAATCTGCTTGAACCACAACTCAAACGCTGAAACAAGGAAAAGTTTAACTAATTCAAATGCATTCATAAAAGTTACTGTCATTGCAAAATTCAAAATGTCGTTTATTGTTATATCCCTTACATCCCTAAAATACTTGGCTTAAACATGATCCAAAATACCATTTGCTACCTCAAGTTCTTTATTTTGATGAATAAATTATTTACCGATTCAAGGATAGTATCTTGCAACTATTTTTACTTTTGGTAAATCAAATGAAAATATTTACTATTACAAATTAAACACAACGACAATTTACTCAATTTTATATCGATTATTCATTGACTTAATGAACAGGATACTGTATTTGTGAGAGTACAAAAAATATATTGTAAAATAAATGACCGGGCCTCTTTACACGCATCTTCCCACGGCAAGGTGAAACTGTATCGAGATAGACTCTATCCATATGAAAATGTTTCAAGATAGACTCTATCCATTTTCTACCTTGCCCTCAAAGGTAACAAAACCTGTGATATGAAGAAGCGACACCTAACGTCATCATGAGTTACCGCCCTAGCTGCTAACCTGCAGCAAGTGAAATCGCCGCTTACATTCGAAACCTACGCCCATCCTGGATACCTTATGATAAAAAAAATCCAAGCGAAAACTTCATGTTATACTTGAGTCAGATGGATTATTTGCAGGAATTCACTGAAAACACCATGAACTTAATTTTAACAATTAAATCACATCGGGCTGTATTCCTCAAGTAATTAATGCTTTTTTCCTTATTCAAGGCATATATTTTACGTCATAAGCAGTAGATTCTTTACGAGAGAAAAATTGCAGTGCACTGATAAAATTAAACGACTGTGAGCTTGTCACAATGGATTTTCATTGAATTGAAAAAAGTTCCCCGTTTTGCACTTGCAGCAGAATTTTTTACTGAATTATGAATTTACTGCCGTGTTGATAATTTCGAAGCTAACCTTGTCGGCATCAAATTTTCACACATTCCATCTTTCGGTGTTCAGAATTTGAGTAAATCACATCGTTTTTTTCCAACATAACACAAAACGATGGCGCCATTACACAAGGTTTGAAAACGAATATTTCGCGATAATTTTGTTTTTAAAGGATACATTTCTATGAGAATCATTCAAAACTTTATAAAAATATTTAAAATTCCATTCGTACGCCTACAATAATTTTGTATTAACGTTACTTTTAAACTTTACCAACTCTTTAGTAAATATCGATCGACCACAAACGTGATAGATCTACCCTGTATCCATCTAAATATATGCCTGAAATTACAATTGAAATTTATATTTTAAATAGTCATCTCTTCAAATGCGACAGGTCACTACCCCTATCTTTGCCGTTGACATTTGAAGTTCATTTTGAAAGCCGCCTTCTGATTGGCCTATCAAACTCTTAGCACAGAAAATGTGGGCCGTGATGTCAAGGGCGAAGCGAGAAGAGTTCGAAATCTTTTCGTTTCGGTCTTCACGTTGTGAAAATGCTTTACACGACAACCGGCACATTACGACCATTTTTCTCGTCCCATGAGTGGCCGTTATTCGCAGCTTTGGTGGCTCTTTGTAAAAGAATTCAAAGGGAAGTGGTCATTAGGCAGATATGATAGATCATAGTTTTATAGTCTCACCTTGATGAACTATGATGAACAGATGTTCATCATGAACCTTGGAGTTGGGGTCCTGACAGCTCAGTAGCTGGTCCGTCTAGATTGATAAAATATACCAAAGTGGAATATCAGGAGAATGTTTACATTAAAGACTAATTTTTATTTATTTCTATCAATATATAAATGAAAAAAATGTACAGATATAGATTGTGATCTAGAGTTATTCCCCTTTGATTAAAAACCCTTTGATTCTGGCAACGCGATTTCATGCCAAAATTAAATAGTGCCATTAAAAAATTTAAAAATTATGTATACACTAATTACTCACATGGCAGAATATTTTTTTCAAAGAAAAATCGGTTTTTACTAAGTAGATGAATTTGTAAATTGATACCTTATTACAATGTTTTTACCTGGATTGATTAAAATCACCTACCTTCAGGTAAGAAGCGTATGTGAGTTTGCTGCCCTCTTCACAACTATTCGTCATGTTGGCGCCTACAATGATTACAATGACAAATAAATAACTTGTCAGTTTTATGCCTGATCCAAAACTCTGTGACATATAAATACCTATAAAAAATAATATTATGTTAAAAAATAAAAATTGACTTTATGAAGATGACAATGGTACAACAACCAATTTTGTAATCACAGCTTTTAATGATAAAATTTCTTCAAACATTTTTCAGAATCAAAATTGTATTCATGTGATTGAAAGAACTTCCCTTTATTTAAACGCACTAGTGCACGCCAATATTTCGTAAACACAACGAATGCACAGATACTGCATATCTCTCGATATTACTCACTATCCTCACTCAAGTAATCTACCTCGTAAGTTATTTAACAAATATTTACGTATTCAGGTAGTAAAGTGGATTTTTAAAGGCCGGAAGTATTTAATGTTACGTTACATTAAATCCGCATGAACTACGATATCGGAAATATCAAAATTTTGCTCATAACCAGAAAAGCGGAAACGGCAGCCGCTATGGTCAATCTAATTACAATGCTAATACTGTGTTATCAAATCGGTTAATTTACAACATTGCTTTCATAAAACATATTTCATTCTTTGTTCTCAGTTCAGAGTTTAGGTAAATTCAATAGCTGCACATAATACTAGTTATAATTTATCCGTTTTGTGCACAGCTAACCATAGATTTTTATATGTCCAAGCCGACAGCGCCTGTCTTAACGTTTTCATTGTTGATTGCAGGTAATTTGTTAAGAATGTTTCGTATTTCATTGTATCGATAGAAAATTTAAGTGAATGCATAAGTCCTCGTAAACCTTAAAATAGCCAATTTAAACCGTAAAAGCGTGCACTAGTGCCTTTAAAATTGATGTGAGTATGTAAGCGTACGTAAAATGATTCACCAAAAACCATTACGTAGAAGCCGTTCAGTCTTTCAATTGATATAGATTTTCAAATTGATAAAGATTTTCAACAGATCTGTTAAAAATTAATTTCGAAAGGAATTGAAAATGAAATAATATACATATGAATATTTTCTTATCTATAATCTCAGTGTCGTATACATTTATTAAACTTCCGAAAACTGCATGATATGCGTGACAAAAGTGGCATGGAAATTAAAGGCGCAAATCTTTGCGCATAATTAGTTAGGTATCTTAAACTTAGACAAAAAATTCCAACATCTCAAGATATTTGTAAACTTTAAATTTTAAATCATTTATTTTGGTATAAAAATATTTTGTCTTATTTTCAAAGTTAAACCTTCACGAATTTGAAAATAATATTTTTCTTATTTTACGTTTTCCTTTAATATTAGTTTAAAAAACTAATCAAGTAATCACTTGAATATAACTTTAAAAATTAACTACATTATTAAAGATTTGATTACTACATGCGCAGTGAAGCTTAGAGATATTAGCTCTGTCCTACCTTAGTTCTCTCTGTCTGATCACGTCAAACTTTTAGGAGGAACAGCTTCTGGTGGAACGTGAATTCTCGCCATTTATATATACCTCAAACGCAGAAGCGAACGGCAAATCAGGTACGACATACTTTCGTTTGCCAAATATAGAGCTGAGTTTTCTCTTCCCTAGGAATCAACATTACCTCATAACCAGTAACTTACTAATAAAACCTCACGTTCACGAAATGTTCTATACAGTAATCTGACGTAATTTGGTTATATCCGTCTCTTGACATCGTTAATTCATCATTTAGCCTATGATTTCGTTCCCTTAGCAAACTAATGTCAAATGCTGTCTGGTATTGAAATAATTAAATTTCACACCATTTTTAATTTCTTTCGTCTTATGATTTGCTCGAAGTGAGACTTTGTGTCCTTTATACAAGTACACTAATAAAGGTAAACCATAAAATTCACACATTTACAGTGTAATTTCACTGGAAGTTCAAGTATTGATGTTGATATGATATGAAGATATAGATAATTTCTGACTACTCTTGTCTTGATAAATTTTAGATTTACGAAAATAACCAGGGTAAGTAAGTAACTCAGAAGAGACATTTCTCGGTATAAATAATTACTTTTTTGACGCAGAGAACTAACCAAATATTTTTGTAAAAAGTAGAGATAAAGTCCATTTTTACATATTTTGTGATATGAATGTCAACATATACCAACAAAACCATACAAATATTATACACTGGATATAAATAAATTTAAATACTTACAAGAAATATGATAATTTCATAACGTCATGACATCAAAAGAATTAAACATACAAATTGTTGATGAGACACACGTCCATTTAGTCACCTGTAGATCTACAAATCTACCAATATTTCAACTGTTCTTCTGTCTGAAGACTTTATCATTTAATATATGTTTAGGCGTAGTTTCAACCTTAAGAGTAGAATGATACATATAGGCGCGACGACACTAATACCAGGACATAAAAAAACAAATAGTCACGCAACCTGACAAACGTAGACAAACACACGCCGACACTTAGCTGGACGGACACAGAGGATTGATAAAATGTCATTCTGGAAACAGGTATATATACATATATTGGATAAAAGAAGTTAGGAATATCTGAATGTTTATGATTGATGATTTATCAGCGAGTCGATTAATGAAAAGGTCACTTCTTTACACTTAAATATATATATATAACTCAAAATTTATATATACATACATTCTTCAATTCTTCGAGAAACCTGACGTGGTTGTTTTATTGATCTGTATTTACGTTACTTTCTTGTACTTGGTCTGTTATTAGTTTTCTGAGAATTACCTGCTCTGCAGAAAGCGGCGGATTCCTCAGGAATAGGGCCTGTAACGTGTAATCGGTGCAATTTGCGTAAAGGAACAATCAGTAATAGCGAGCATACCATTATGCTGATATGGTTGGCAAGTTGGCAACATCTCACATATTTATCTTAAATATTTGATTAATGTTCGTTTACAAAGGGAATTGGAAAAAAAAACGTTCATATGTTCAAAACCCCAAATCCTAAGGTTCCATTTCCACGAACGCTAAAGCTATCATTTTCAATCTGTCCTCTTTGCGTTGGGTAAGTGTCTAAAGTTACGTTTGAGAGATTGGCACTCGTCAGTCTCGGTATTTTGTTTGAAACAAATTCGCGACTGTATAAAATCTATATCAAACTGATCTGATTATTCTTAAAATGACGGGATTTTTTTCTGCGATATCGTTTGACCGTGATAAAAATTCTTTTAAAATTAAGATTTGAGTTTTAAAAACTCAATCAAGAGATTATTTTCACATGTTGCCAGCATATCTTCACCACTATTTGCACACATGATTTTGGTAGCAGAACGGATGTTTACCTTGGCCTAGATTTTCGAAGCTCTCTTAGCACCAAGTTAGTCGTAAGTACCATAACTTAGCCCAGCCTTACGACTATCTTAGCACTAAGAGAGCTTCGAAAATCTAGGCCCAGTACTTTAAATGTTTAACAGGATATTGACATGAGGCATTGTTTATAGCCTAGTCTTTAATCATTTTAAAACATCATTGCCCTTAAAACACATTTTATTCCTGTTTTTGTTATTTTTATCCAAAAAAATAACCTGATAAAATTGTAAATCATGTTAATGTTATCATGTTGTGAATCATAAGCACTTACTACAAACAACTGGCGATTAATATAATTCAAGGTGCTATATTCTCTAACACCATAAGCGTTGAAACATGAGCAATTTCATAAAGAGAAATAAAGATACAACTTGCACATGAAGGTTTACGTGATGTTTCATATCTGTGAAAATGCATGTGATAAAATTTTACAAGTTCTTTAAACATCGGAATTTGTTACTTTTTAAAATAAGACTTAAATCATTAGGGCGTGGCCAATTTGAGTATAAAGATGATATGCATTGCGCTTTTGTGGTATTTAAAACGTGAATAAATATAAATTTCGTCAACAACTACCTATGGAGTCCACGCCAGCTCCTTGTATCAACTGATAGGTTGTGATTACAAGTTCGGAACTATTATTGAAATATAATTCAAGGTTTCATTTTCGGCTTAATAGCACCTATCGTTTGTATCCTCCATCTAAACACGTACATTGACCAAAAACCTGATGAATCATGTCGTTGTGGGGGATCATAAATTGTTAAATCTTTTTCGTAAATTTGATGTCTTGAAAATTTGATTTAATTATTAAAGGATAAAAAAATGTATGGTCAAACTAAACATGCTTAAAAGTAAATAAGCTTGCTTAAATAAACACAAAGACATAAGTTTAAAATCATTACAAACATATCTTATTGAGGAAAACGTGTAACAATAAGTATAAAAATAATGTTCATGGATAGACATTATCTGTACTTCCTTTCTTTAATTATCAGGATCTTCAAATTATCTCACTGTGTTACGTTTTTTGTTTCGGAACGTTTTTCTGCACGTGGTGTAACCACATGGCAATGATGCGGAATAAGAGAAAAAATACGTGAAATCACGTGCAAGTGGGTGGTGAATTGTACATGAAACAGTATTTATTGATTCGTTCACTATGGTAATGTTACGTGGGTCTATTTAAATCAAATATGTTCTTAATACATTCTAGCTTTAGTTTTGAAAGGTTATATTGTCCTTTGCATAATGGTTCTTTACATTTAATGTTTCATCGATTATTCAGACTTTTATTAGGTTTCTAGGAATACTATTGCAAAGGTTTTATGTCATTCACAGCAATATAGAAATGGCAAAAAACTAACTTATTTCCATGGGTGTTTTATTCATGTTTTTAATTTACATGTTTGGGAGAACACAATATCAACATATTCAAATCAATGCTTAGTCAATTCTTTAAAAAATGGAAGTTTCTTTAGCTTTTATTGAATTTATTGAAGTACTAAAATAATGGTAAATGGCTTTTTTATTGACTTTGAATAATGATATATTGAATGTCAGTTTGAAAAGATGTCTTTTTGATAGAATCTATTTGTACCAATAAGAAAAATAAGCAAGATTATTCATAATTTGTTTCTTCATATACCTTTTTTCGTTTTATTATGGAATTTATTAGCGAAGGTAATTGTTAGAGAGGTAAGAGTATTGTCACTTAGATTCCAATCATTGAATAGCAGTATACATGTATAATGATATGACCTATGTTTGCATGATTGTGAACATATCTGCCTTTAGTTTTGCCAAACAGGAATGTCTTAAGCATAGAGAAAGATATTAATTTTCAATGCTAAATGGAATTATTGTTAACAAATACATTTTGAATACAAGAAGTATAAAGTGTAGAAATAAGGACATTTAAGGGATAGAATAGAAGAACCTTTTCAGTTAAATAAAGTGAGCTCGCGAAAACGAAAATAAATATTACTAATTACAAGACAATGTTTTTCAATAAAAAGAATTAGATCTAAAACGAATGTACCATGTTCAGTTATGGTTTGCAAATCAACTTCCCTACCTAAATGATAAAAACTGTGTTCACACAAAAATAGGCACAAGGGTGTTTTTCTTGATACTTGATAATATTTTACGACTATATGGAAAACCGAATTAAGACGTGAGATGTTTAACCCTTCTTACTAAATACATTTGGCATAAACTCATGATTATTTGCCTTTTCCCATTTGAAATAAGTTGAATAAAATAATAAACAACTTGGTTTTGCCCTTATTATATATCAGCTCTCTAATGTTGTTGATGAATCTTCAACTTTTGACCTGAAGTAAATAACGATTTGTTTTAACGCCGTCAAGACATCAATGTCAATATCATATTCCCCAAACTATAGAGTATTATTGAACAATATCAAACTCAATTGACGAATTTTAACATTTTAACAGAATTATTTATCACAATGAAATGTTATTATGTATCACAATGTTTTGATGAGCATTTAACCCATCTTTGAATATAAGGCGAACAACATTAGCATGAGACATAAGAAATCTTTCGAATTACGACTAATAATCTTTAATATCACTCATAAAAATCAAATCCCAAACTTACAGTCCAGTGTAGAACTATATAAAAGTCTAAGTAATTATTTAAACCCATTTATATAAATTATTGTCTTTCTAAATGAGAGATTGCAACTTACCTTCTGAAATTAAGTATGACGTTTTGGTAGAAGGGTATTTCAGCCTTGAACAAGTTTTAGAATCAAATCAGTCAGTTGCAAACTATCCTTCAGGCATAAAATTATTAGCCCTTGTTGAATTTTCCATGCAACCTCCTCTGTAACTGTGTTAATATAGCTTTTCACATGATCTCTTTTATTGCTGAATCGAGTCACAAGTTCATTGCAGATGGTTCCAAACTGTGTCTTCATATAGAAATTTGAATAATTAGCTCACATTTCCATATACATATTGATTAAAGCTTCTCTACCATTAATTTATTGGAAAACACTTGATTGCAGCTGAAACACGGGTCGTCTATGGCCTATTGTTTATTTATGCATGAAATACCAATGACATTTGAACTATTCATTACAGAAAATAATCAAGAACTCTTGTAATTGAGAAACAATTGATAGTTGACATAGTTAGAATTGTAGTTGTATTTGAGTGTTACACCTTTCTACTGTTCAAGTGTAAATTTTACAAAATTATTTTTTCTGTCATGAGATAGTACCAACTTTCATCCGATGTTTTGCATCCCGTTCTAGGCTATAGCTTAATCTTTTACACAAAATGGATTACGTAATATGTGACGCGTTGAATGTTTTGCTTTCCTATATCAAATATGTGTATAAGTTTTAGTTGAAAGGAACTACTGCATATCCCCTCTCCTTACGACTTAGAAACTGCATTTCTACAATTCATTGTAATGAACTTACGGAAGTGAATGAATAATCTGTTAAATTCAAACAATGCTGGTGTCATCAAATATGTGGCAATTTTTATAAAACAATTGATGTCCATTTTGAAATATCAAGTGAAACCTTTGTCTATGTCACGTGATCAAAGTCTGTCATGATGTAACTGCAATTGTACTTTGGGCCACTTGGCCGTTAATACTGAATAAACCTGTCTGTCTGTCTCTCTGAATACAATGAAACAGAATTATGATAAACATATCTAAAGTAGGTTACTCTATCCAATTGTATATAAATTGTGATGCAAATATTGCATCGCATATCATTGTGGCAGATGCTAGATTAAAAAAAAACTAATTATTCAAATCTTGAAAAAATCACAGATAAAGTTTTGATGAGTTTTGTAAACAATTTGATAAATGATAGTTACTTCGGTTATAATTCTTTTTTAATCATTTTTCCCCTTGTTTTTATTGAGAAATGTTTTATAAGTATTTTCATCTGGCATGTTAGTCAGTGTATTCATGCAAGAGACTGTACGTAGATAAGCAGACATATCTATAAATGCTTTATTTTATATTTAATCAACATAGAGAACGTTTCATAATTGTAGTCATGTCTAAATTCACTGACTTAACACATGGCAATATGTGGTACTCTCTAATGAATGATTCAGTAAGAGAGATATGTACATGAATGGGCGGTTCCTAAAGTGACAGCTGTGTTTGGATAATCCAAAACAGACACAAGCGGTCTAACGTACTTTGACCATGGCCATGAATTTGAAACCTTTAAATTTATTAATCATCCATATTTTTAGTGCAAAGTTGATACCGGTTGTGACAGACAGACAGATGTTTTATTAAAGTCTCACCTCCTAAATTTACAATAAAAATAAATATATACATTTAAAACAATGAGCCACCCGTGCAGAGTTATGAGAGACTGATTGTAAAAATAAATACACACTATTAGCTAAAACCAAAAACCAAATGGTAGTATACATTAAATATATTTTTTAAAATAATGGGTGCTGTTAGTTAGTTAGTTACGTTACATTAATCAGGCATGTTTGACAATTTGTCCTATTTGTGTTGATTAATGTTTGTTTACATTTTACATGTTCACATATAATTAGAAATCTAAACAAGGGATCTCATCATTGTGTTGTACAATGTGTTTATACGAAAGGGCGTTTATCAATATAATATTCAGATGATATCAAATGATCAATCTGAAAAAAGATCAGATAAACGTTGTATGCATTATTGATGATTAACGCAATTAGGGGGAAATGATATTTGCGACATGAAATTGTTTTAGCTTTTCTTTTGGGTTTGAAATAACAATTTGAGAAATTTGATAATAAACCGATTTCTAAGCTGAATATTCCATTTAATTTTTTAAAAAATGTTTTTCCAATCTGATTAAAATCGACCGTGTTCCGAGCAATAACATGGCACTATTAGTTATTTGTGAAGAGGAAAGCCCCTTTCGGGACGAGCTCGAATACCGGTGGAGTTATTTTTTCCCAGACTTATTTTCCTCAGGAAACCGTTCATTTTAGGCAACGTTAAAGAGCCACTCCGTGAGTTGTTGGAGTCATATATGCACAACTTAATCAATGGTGTCATTTGATCGCGAAGTATCGACTGTTACTAAAAAGACACATTTTAAAGCTTATTGGGGTTTTTTACAGTGACAATATGAAGGTAGAACGTCGAAATTATGATCGAAAACCGGACGCGCGCGTCAAATAGTCAAACGTAATTTTGGAGACTCATCTAAAACGGTCAGGAGGGCAGTTAGGAGTTGATAGTGTTTGTTAGGTTATATGGACGTTATATCTATTCCTCTGTGCATTTATAAGGCTGTTTTTAGATTTTCATGGAAAACCAGTATTTGTCATATAAATGCCTTTTGGACATGAAAAGTTAATATGTTTTGATTTTATATCACCACATATGACATTTACGTTCATATCAAATGTAGGTAATATGTTATGAAAATCACGGAGTTTTATCCAGCATCTCAAAGGCAATCAAAGTTTATATTGAACGTGAGTTACGAGACGGAATCACTTAAAGCCCTGGTTGAACGGAGTTGAGTCAATTGGAAAGCGACGCAATCGTAAGAGGGGCGATCTATGTGAAGTAAACGTTCAAGTCTAGTACTGTTACGCGGGATCACCCCTTGAACTCACATCAAAGGATCATGGAAACCTTCAAATATATGGGTTTTCCTTGACGGTGACCGGTGACGTGATGTTTACGACCCTTTACAGAGAAGCGCTCTTACTGTTTAGTATATATACAGAACTTTACATTGTGTTTTTGGTTTCATCTGCCTGTTAGTCATTTTACAAGACATCACATTGTTATATATTATACGTATATATATACATTACATATTGTTTTTGCTTTTCATATGGTTAAATATCGCTTCCGATTTGCATTTAACATTGGACATTTAAAAGGACTATCCTATTGATGTATTTTTGTTGAAATGAAATTTAAGGAGACAATTCCTTTTATACAAGTAATTTCTCCGTACGTGATTGTAATATAACCCCGTTTATTTTTATAATGTTGCGAAATTCGTAGAAGTAAAGCGCCTTTTTTCCTGTCATTTTCCCTTACAGCAACATGGCGGACCGTAAGCGATTGATACGTCTCTTTAAGTATGCAGTGCAATTCGTCACCCATTGGATGAAGTTTCCGAAGTTTACCATTAAACTCTATTGTTCTCTTTAGCTCGGTAACTAAGTTGATCACCGTGTTTTGCTCGTGCTCAGGTGGTAAGTTTAATGGATTCAGGTGTTCAACTAACTTACTCACCTGTGAACAAGTTCAAAGTTTGAAATATGTGTTTCATACTGATTCGTAAAATAAATTGTATTTAAGAACAGGAGAATTTATAAATGTTTTGGTCGAAACCGGGGATGGAACCCGTATCTTTCTAAGTCTTGTCTATATTTAGTGAGCTATCCCTTAGACCAGCGAAACCAGATGAACGTTAGAAGACATTAAAATTACCAAATGATTTAGATCTTTTTAAGTGATAGGATTGATTTATACATGGTAATTTTGTAAAATTTAAATGCCTACGGTGGTAAACATCTCCTAATTTACATTTCGAAATTTAGTTTTTTGTAGTTACTCTGGTGATTTTTACAATGCTTATACTTTCTGTTATGAAACATGTATATTTCAGCATGCTGCACGTGCGGGGCGATTTCCTAAGGCTTCTTGTCACCTACCGCATTTAAGCACCGTTTCTTTATCTGGAAACGCCATTAATATCGGACCAATTATATCAGCAAAAGTACCTCTATTATTTTAACATGTGCTTAATATATGTTTTTAAAATGTTTTTGTCGCTGTTTGACATTGATTTTAATGGTTGAATGGTAAGTCAGTTACCAACCTCGTTGTCGGCGTGCATGAATTGAAGAAACTCGGTTGGTAACTATAACTTAGTGTATCTTTCTATCCCTGCTACGCCCTGTCCTTTCCAGTTTCAATTGTTTCAGATTGAGGGGTTTCCATTTCAGAATAGGAACACCAACATTTTTAAAGGGAAGCTGTAGTAGCTGTAAAATACAAATACCTATATCTATTCTCTTTACGCCTTATAAATGAGGTAGTATTTTCATTTTCATGATACAAATGTTAAGACTTCACCTATACTTTCTTTCACTATACGGCTAAGACGTCACAATTTGTTATGAATTATAGAAATCAAGTTCCCACACGCTTTCGTCAACCTAGTGACCTTGCATTGATTCATTTAGCAAAAAACATACCCGAGTTAAAAAATACCCGAGTACCTGCTCAGTTTCCGTTTGCTAAATCTAGGTAAATACAGGTGAATTGTGTTGGTCACATCAAGCTCAACAACCATAAGACGATCAAGTACTCTAAAAGGAGGTTGTCGTCTATGATTTATCTCTTAGTTTTCATTTCGAGAGAAAAGTAAACTCAAACAATCTTTTATTGTTTATTTTAAACGAGCATACCCAATAACATTGTTTGACAAATAAAATATTTGTACCACCCGACATATAGGGAGGTATCATTTAAGTGCAGTAGTGATTTAGACAAGTATCTTGAATGCGCGCTCTATATTTATTCTATAAGGGCTTCCAAGAAATCACAAAACGGAGTAAACTAGGATTTTCGAGATAACAAGCTCTTTATTATGAAAATCACAACGTTTCGGAATATATATGCTAACTGTATTATGTTGAGTAAGTTAATGAAGGAGTCATCATAGTGGGTTTCTTTTTTCTTATCTGTTTGTCGTAAATCTAAAACAAATTAACTAATTGATTAATTGATTAATCAGCAAAAACATCTCTATTATTGAATAGACACTTAAAGGTAGAGATTGATTGACTATTCTTCAGGTCACCGTTTCATGTTTCTTCATTTCAAATAATGACCTTTTGCTGCACTGCGATACTTCAGATATACTTTGTCTTGTTTAAATACAGGTTAAAATGTACAGTGGCAGTCAAGAGTTTTATAAACACATCAATCAGCTGAAGTTCAAATATGTGTGAAAAGATTGAACTGCTAAACTATGGATGAAGCACATTTAAAACATGAACAAATAAAAAAGTCCATGGTTTCGTAAGTATTCGCCATATGTAGATTATTTTATTTGGTGTGCATGTGTTTTATCTACTCAACTTTAGACTCGTCGTTTTCTTTACTTGTCGTCACAGGTTCGTGTTTAAGCTGAATGTTCCCATGGAATATTATAATTATTATCATCATTGTCATTTCTAATTAATAATAGCAGGTGGGCATCTGAACAGGTAGCATTAGTTTATTCAAACATAATTCATGTAAGCAATTCCATAAATGGATTGTTTTTAATTCTTTCATATGACAGAGATGTTTGTGTAGTGGTAATCGCTTTCGACTCGTGATTTTAAAAAATACCCAAGTGCCAAATTCAGCAAACATTGACTGTACATGTAGGCCAGGTTAAATGTTTTAGGTTAGAGCGCATGCATCGAATTAAATCAGTGGGTTTCGCATTCAACAATACATATTGCCACATGATAAAATAAACCATCCATATATAATGAGGCGTTTTGATTACGTTGATATGCTGGGTTTTTTCAATAACTCTTTTACGTCACGCGACAGGACTCGCGTCTCCATGGTGACTATGCGCCTTTTTAAAATACCTAATTTGACATTGTTTTAAAAAAGCCCTACTTCAGTTGTTTGTCGGCCGATTTCAGAACATTTTAATATAGTCAATGTCAAATATATTTTGAGAAATCCCAAAAGTTGTCGATCTTGTTCGTATTAAAGAGAAAGCGTAACCCATAATTTTGATCATTGCAAATTATTATACGATTCGTATCAATTATAAGAATCAAAAGAGCCAAAACATTAGAAAAATACACTGTAATTCGACTAATAAGACACATTTTATAGCCCAGTTTCGGTAACCAAATGCTGTGGATTGTGCGCATAACATCGTATTAAAGTCCTTCGCTTGGAACAATAAAAATAACTAAAGATATATTGGATATCAATAAATCGAAAATCTTAGTTTTAGGACGATTTTAATATGTAAAAACGGTGGTTAAAACAACGACATTTGCTGTTCTTTTTTCAAAAAGGAGGTTATAGGGGCACCGCCTATCACGTCACGTTGCAGGAGTCACGCTTCAGTGAGTTCAGTTCTGTACACTGGTGCTTATTAGCTGTTGTTTTGAAAAAACCGTATTTATAAAATTTTTATCGGACGGTTTCAGAAATTTAAAGTTAAGTCACTGTAAAATTCGAATAAATTTTAATTAATCACGAACGTTTCCATTGGGCATTTCAGTCAATCTTTAACTTAAAGTGACTATGACTAAATTGTTTGAGACAAATGTCAAACGTTATTAATGTTGTTATTTCATCGAAAAGTACTCCCGTTTTCAGAAAATCTTTATTGTAATGCTAATCTTTTCAGTAGGTTGACAGTACTATGATGCTTAAACAAGTCTCAAGGATATATTGAAGGAGCCACATTCTTATGTAAAAAGGAAACCACGACTTAAGTATGTAAATTTTAACGGTTCATAAGTTAGATAAGCTACACGGTATTTTAAGTGCATTTCCACACAAAAACGAATACTGACCGACTTTCAAAAAAAGCTTGTCATTCCATGTACTGCTGGGTGAGAGTATATGGAGTATAGGTTTCCCTCGCTATCCTTAAATTGAGAATACAGTTAGCATTCACTCTCTCAGATCAGTAGTACTGTGGTAGTATTTTGGTTGAAGGAACAAAGGAATGGAGATTCGTATCCCGTCATGTCATAAATGAAACTTTGTATACTTTTCGATAAAGTTCTTTGTCGTGGGTTGTGTTTACAGGTCACCAACATAGTAAATGTAAGTAAAGTGCATCAGAATTAACATACTTCATTAGGTTATGCGTTACTTACAAGATAATCCCCGGTCAGTTAAAACTTGCAACCCGGGTATTTACAACAGACATTCGATCTTGAAAACTGTTTCTGAAATCAACCAGTATACGTGATTTTGGTTCATAATGACAAAAAAGTAATACTTACCGACTTAAACCGAGGGCTTCATATTAGTCGAAGCCTGAAGTACGTAGGTTCATCCTGAACGCCTAGGCCGTAACCTAAATTGTCAGTTTTACTCTTTCTTCAGATATAAAATGTCAGATAGATAACATTGGCCTTGATGTTCCGTATTACCAATATTATGACTCTGTGTACACAAAACACAATTTGGATATGTCTATATACATTTTGCAACAATGATTAATCAATCAGGGCCTAGATTTTCGATCTCATCTCTCATATGGCTAAGATACTTACGACTATCTTAGTGCTAAGAGAGCTTCAAAAATCTAGGCCCTGGAATTGAAAAAAAACTGGGTTCCTCAGTCGGAACGGCCGGTTTCCGAGACCAGAGACTAAAAGGTCAGTAATAGGATCCAATGTTTTCATTGGAACATGTATGATTTTCTTGTTCTGAGAAACAATCATTTTATGGAGTGTCTTTATTTGAAGACTATAAGTTAAAACAAACATTGCTATCAGTTATACGCCTGTAGAACACCGCTGCGCTTCCTTCTTCAAACAATATGAACCAGTGAATACCGAAATATAAATGAAAAAATTGTCAATTGCATTTTCAATTTCACCATGTGTTTCTTCATTTACTTGACTTAATTAGAGATGTTGATAACATGGTTTATCATTTTCTTGCTTATATATTCACAGATTTTGCACACACAAAATTCTGAAAACCAAGCATATGATCAAAGACCATAGTAAACATGTAATCGTAACAAAGGCGTTAACGCGACTTAAAAGTTTATAACGTGAGAAACTTCCCGGTATGTTGGTTTCACATTGTAAAAAGGGATCACGTTCCGTGTTCTATGCCTCAATGCCTAGGATAATCTTCAAATATTACCACAATGTATACGTCAACATTCACCCTAATTATTTTAAGTAATACTACATTTCTTATTTATATACAACTAACCACTTGGTCAGCGTAACCTATTACATTATGTAGTAAATAATGACCTGGTGCCGAGCGGTTATGGCAAATAAACTCGCGAGGGCGTAGCCCGAGCTGAGTTTATTGCCATAACGCGAGGCAATCAGGTCATTATTTGGCTTACACTCCCGCGGAACATTCGTAAAATAACTTTAAACTAAATTATTCATATATATATTGCATTTATAAACGTTATATTTTAACACTTTGCGGCTTTATGTTTTCTGACCGAACGAGTCACATAGAATATTAACAATACACGCCTGCTTTAGATTTTAAAGCTAAAAACTAGCCCATTTACATTAAAAATATACAAAACCTATTACCTATTATTATATATGTACAGTGGGAAATCAGTGTACACATGACCCAACAAAAAGTACCTCATCTGACATGGATCCTCGTTAGCTCAAGAGGTAGAGGTGTTGCTTGACAATACAGAGGACCCGGGTTCGAATCCCTGTTACGCCCATTCTAAATGTTAAATCTCTAGCTTGTTGAAATTTCAAAATTTTACAAGTCAATTTGTTTGTTCACATTGAACATCTCATAACCGACAGGTGTTTAATATCTGAAATGTTGTTAGAAAAAAACACGTTAAACCTCAACTCATGTACTCACTCATAACCGACCATGGTAATTATGAGATAACCAATCTGCGCACATGGTGGTTATGGCATATAACCTTCAAATAAAACAAAGGAAATAACTTCCCAAGGGGTGTAAGATGAATATCCAGGAGATGAATATCACATCATGATACAAACGGTAAGAAGAGAAGAAGCAGTAGGAAACGATTTTAAACCATTTCCAAGGCTAAACCATTTCCCATCATAAATTAGATTACATGGATGCATATAAGTCATATAGTTTTTACATTTTTTTCTTTTACATTTTTCTTATGAAAACACCACAATCGCATGTGGGTCCGTGAGAAAAGCAAGGTTTGGAAAATTTCTATATGCTTCAGTACACAAAAACAGCTTTTAGTATACACAAACTTTAATAATTTCCTTAATCATCCTTTACTTATACCAAACTTATTAAGCCATTTTCTGATTACCTGACAATATGTTATCAGAATAAGAAATCAAATACTGGGAAAAGAAGGGAAGAACATATGTGAGATATATTATAAATGGTGATGGAAATGTAATGACCTTAGATCAAATAAACAGTAGATATGATATTAACGTGGATTTTCTTACTTGTCAAGGTGTCAAGAGAACTTTGATTCAATACTTAAAAAGATAAATATTATTTTAAAAAATTTGCAAATATCCCATGTGTATCACATTTTGCCATACAACATTTTCAAAACAACAAACAGTAGATACTTGTATAAACCACCATGTCATTTGAGTTTTATTAAATCCAACAGCCATTCAAGATGGGAACAATATTTAATAGAATGCTCCAACAGAATGAATGGAAAAAATATACATTTGATGGCTAGTAGATGGATTCAAAGTGTTAATCTGAAATGGTTTCAGTATGAAATAATTCATAACACCTTGACAACAAATATTTATTTACATAAATTAAGATATATTGATTCACCTTTGTGTTCTTTTTGCCCCTAGATGCCAGAGAGTATTGTCTATTTATTTTGTGATTGTGTCCATTCTTATAAAGTGTGGAAGGAGTTGGCAAAATGGCATGAAAATTTTTCAGAGGGAAATATTGACTTAAAAACAGAAAATATAACTATTGGTTTTAAAGGTATAACAATCAACTAAATACAATATGTTTAAAAGTGAAGCAACATATCTACACTATGAGTAGAAGAGGTAAAAACTTTACTTTGTATGTATACATGTGCAAAAGGAAATATTAAAATACTACCAGGCTTGTAAGTTTATTGCCTTCACAACCAATACCCAGCCTAAGTTCTTTGCCTTTTGGTCATCTCTCCACACTTTGTTCATGGATTTATTGTCCAATCAATAATCTTATTTTGAACCTTGTTGTACAGCAATAGCAATTGAAGCTTTACATGGATTTGGATATAACTGTACCTGCAGCAACATATGGATATGTTTACATGTATAGCCAATATACATTATACAATATTGCTATCATATATCTGCAGCAACATATGGATATGTTTACATGTATAGCCAATATACATTATGCAATATTGCTATCATATATCTGCAGCAACATATAGATATGTTTACATGTATAGCCAATATACATTATGCAATATTGCTATCATATATCTGCAGCAACATATAGATATGTTTATAGCCAATATACATTATGCAATATTGCTATCATATACTTGTACATGTGACTGTAACAACTGATGTCTTACAAGAAAAATATGTAATATTTACTTCATATACTTGTACATGTAAATGTAACACCTAATGGAAAATAAAAACTTTAGATAAAAAGAAAATAAGAAAAAGGAGAAATTGTTGTTTTCGTACAGAAGGTCTGCTTTTCCCTTCTCCTCTACAAACATATCGTCCTCTCTACAGCCGGTGAACGATGACACACATTGTAGAGGCTGCTAGCTCTATGTTGTACTACACGTAATGGAGACTAATAGACCTACTGCGTGGAATGTTTCGAAGGTACTAAGGTACTATATAAATAGTATAGAATAGAGATTAAAATATCACATATAGATTTTATGCTGGCGAAGATGTTCAAAACAAAATAGGATCCCTATAGCAAGTCCAGTGTCTAGTTATACTATACTTCACCCGTTTAACATAAAATATACTATTTAACTATAACATATCTGGAAATCCGTGGGTTGTCTGGAGCGATAATTCGTGAGTCAGATGTGACGTTTAAGAATACAGCTTTGTTTCCGAAAATAACTATTTACAACTTTTGTATTTATAAGTTTGCATCATGTCCCTTGTTTCGTATACCTCCCATGAGTAATTATAAATCCAACTCACCAGCACGTGCTTCCGACGTCATGTTCGACACACGTTTTAGTCAGATTTAAATGTAAATATTTTAACTTTAATTTTCCAAGGAATTTTAGGTTTATCAGTAGTTAACAAAAAAAACACAGTTAAAGGAGTATATCTAATGACTTAATTGTGGTATACATGTATATGTTTAAAACAGATATACACGGATTCAGCAATTTCATGATTTTTAAGTTATCTGTAGCTGTCACTGTTAACTTGCTATGGTTGAACGATAAACGGGTTTAAGTCAAGATTTCTGATCGAAAACCGGACATTGACTAAAACGTAATTTTGGAAACTTGTTTGCAGCAAACACGAATATTAATTTAGGTTGGCAGTGGTGAGTAGATCATTTTGACTTCACTGACCTCTGCGTGGAAAGATAGGGGGTAAGCATTTCATACTGTAAACAACTTTTAATCAAAATCAGGCAATCAATACCAAAAGTCTAAACCAAAGGAATAGGGCCATATTTGCGAGTGGTTAAACCTACATGTTCATGATTTAGCGGTGGTGCGTAAATTGACCGGCTTGTGTTTGTGAACGTTCAATAAATTTGTTTAATGTCTGCTTGTCACGAGTTTATTTGATACCTGTTAGTATTTATGCCACGCTAACGCGTTTTGAAGGTTCAACAAGGACAGAAAAAATCTCATAAAGACCAACGTCTTAAACTCAACAGGAAGTTCAGATTAGCTTGTGCTTTAAATCAACATTACGAAATATTTGAAACCTGCACATACATATCGCTAAGGATATGTTAGAAGACAATCTGAAGGAGCAGGGAAGTCAGACAGATAGACATTTTATTCAGTGAATGCCACTGGCCAACAATACATTCATAAGCGTATAAACTATTGCATGAGCTAATGATGACAAGGAATGTATTCATAACAACTCCGTTATTTTTTGTATGCGAAGTTTCCACACGGATTTTTGTGTCGTTCTCAATGAAGGGTAACAACGTGGTTACGTGTGAGCATTAAGTATACATGTTAACAATTAGCAGAGAAAACAAATGAACCGCTAAATGTTTTCTCCTATCTAAATGGGTTTTAAATTAGAGTACAACATATATTTTTCTTCAATGAGTTTTAACAAAAAGGGCAAAATCTTAAATCATAGGGGATATTGTTATATCTTCCAGTTTCTATGCTAAATTTAAACTTACCACACCGAAAGTTTGCCAAATAAGAGGGATATGTAGTTTGAGAAATATTCGGGGTCTATCGAAAACTGTAGCTTTTCTACTTAAAATTCATGGGTGAAATTATCTGACTTAAGCAGGCTTTGTGTATACCCAAATCAACCATATCTACACAAGAAAAATGGCCTTATCTTTATTTTTCTCTGAAACATTTAAACACATGAAATATCCAAAAACGTAATAAATGCCTTTATGATAATAATGATAATAAATGAGAGAAATCCAACTCGATTCCAAACATTTGTGAATATGTTATTCAATTGTACAGTCTAAATGCAAAGGTGATAATAAAACAGCAAGTGACGACTCGCGAGAAAACATGTATGTCACTCGTGGTTGCATTCAATCCGCATTCACTACAAGGAGCTCCGCGAGACTACCAGCCAAGATCTGGATGACACTATCGGTACAACGCTAGGTACTCGAGCATTGCTTGATTACGTTTCACAGTCGGTTGACAGTCTCACATGATCCAATAGGCCTTTGGGACAACAGCAAATTCCAAACTGCTCAGTCATACCATGAATTGAAAAGACTGTGCTCTTACTGCAGACGTTATTTAAAATAGTGCGCAAAAATACGTATAGATTTTCAAAGAAAGCTTCGTTTACACGAAATTTTATATATATATACTTTTTTTTTTTAAAAAAGTTTCATGTCAATGTTCAAGTTATTAACCTGTTACCCGGGACTGTCTGTTTTCAAGTCAAGCGGTCAAATTTCAAAATTTCAGTTTAAACAGGATAGTCAGGATAGCGCTCTTCAGCTTGAAGTATTGACCTAACATACCTTTGACCAAAACCATTCCAATTTATTGGCATGATTTATTGGCGCGATATAAGTGAAATACGGCGTTAAACCCCATGTCACCTCACCTCACCTCATATCCAACGCAACCCAATGCAACGGCTGGATCCGCAGAACTCCTAAAACACCTTGATATTGATCTGAGTAAATACCTCGTATTGCTTAAGTCAAACCTCATTCAAAATGAAATCTAAAACGCTCTTATACACTATGCGTATAACCAACGTACGTAGTGCAACAATATGCGATCTTTTTTAATGGGGTTGAGGTTATTCATGGTTTTGGAAAGCATTAGATTAAGCCAAGGAATGTCGTTATGATGCCAAGGTCAGTGCGACCTTGACATAATAACAAAATGTACAAAACAGCATAAATGCTTTCAATGAAACTGTTTCTCCTCAGGAATTGAGATCGCATAGAATAAAGGTGGTGTGCAGCACGCGTGCAGTGAGACATGTTGCTATACACTTTTTAGAACCGGTCCTGACTTAGACTTAAGCTGGCAGTACACTCTGACATTGCTCGGTATTGTGGAACTAAAAATAACAACCCATACAAGAACAGAGCATAGAAATCTAACTTTATTTAATTTTCTTATATTCAAATCAAACTGTATACAGACGTTAATGGATTATACGTGTTGTTTTAAAATAAAAACAACTTCAACTTATTTACCTTCAATTTCATTCTTTTAATCGAAAGAAGCATTTTTCAAAACGAACGTGCCTTAATAAATCGGTTAAGGTACTAGTATGCGAACACATTTCCCAATCTCAAATATTTAAAAGGTGTTCACGCAAAAATGGCTGCCAGTGAGGTTTGCTTAATACTTGATTAACTGCTCAACGACTACGGATGATCAGGTTGAGTATTCATTTGTATGACCCTTTGAAGATGATACTTGTCATAACTAATGTTTATAGAGGGAAATTCTACAAAACTGAGTATTTGAAGACAAAAAACGTGCTACTGCCCCTTTAAGTTTGCATTGTGTAGAAATTGGCAGCTGGATCAAGGCTAAGTGTTGCAGCGGAGAAGTTGCTCTCAATTACTATGTCTTGTTCATTTTAGAGAATGATGAATGAACACGAAATTCAACATGCCATGTTCGAGTGGAACCCCCCCCCCCCCCCCCCCCCTCCCCCTCCCCCTCCCCCCTCCCCCCTATCTGTGATATCAACAGAGAAACAACAGGTTAATCTACATGTTATAAGTCATCAAAACTAAATATCTAGCAAAACTGTCTGTCTTTTTTTCTGGAAAAGATGTTAAGGGACATTTCTGTATATACATAAAGTGTTATTCATACACGATTGTTACATAATCTATTACCATATTACCGAGAGTAACATTTTCGTTGAATTTGCTTTACAGATTTAAATATGTATAGGGCTAGTCATCTTTCTATAGGCTTGGTTGTTGATTCATTTGAAATTATACATATTACAGTTAGTACGTTTTGAAAAGCCTCATTGACAACGTTTGACATATTTGTACCAAATAGAATATTCTTTTTCACGACGTATTTTTTTAGAAATGATGACTTATAACATGTAGATAATCTTAAATGTCGTAATGGTGATGTATGAAATTATTTGGGGGGGGGGGGGGGGGGGGAGGGGCGAGATGGGATATCATATTATTCGCCGTATTATGAGGTTTGTACATTAGAAAATATATAATTCAGAACAGGAATATTTCTCATCTTCTCACTACAACCGAAAACAAATAAACTTAGTATATTTTATCTGAAGGAAATAGGCTTTACTCGTAAACACCACAGGTCCACTAGAACATGGCATGTTGAACATCATCATTTACAGAATTTCGGGGGGGGGGGGGGGATTTACAGCTTGTATCTTATTTTTCTTTAGATCGACAAAAGCTATTTTTATGAGGAACTTTCATTGAAATTATCATAAAATTATCAATATATTTGATTTTGTTTATCAAGAGTAATACGTGCGACTTGGCCAATAAGAATGGTTGTGGAATAATGCTTGGTATGATTTAAAGGAACATTCATACCATATAATCCTCAAAAAAATTTCCAAGGGCGGGGACCTAACACGAAACGGTTTATTCCACATTATTCCACAACAATGAACTTTTCAGACTCAAGAAGAGTGTTATGATTTCTTACCTGAATATGTATATGTTAAACAATAAATGTCGTGCTGTGACCTGGGGAAGTGATGTCTTTCTTGCCCAACAATATGACCAAGACTTCATTATTTTTCGTTTTTGGGAAGTGAAATCTTTTTTGTGGAGAAGTTTGACCAGACATTCGGCACTATAACTTGAAAATAAACCTTACCTCTCCCCACTAACAAAACCTAAAGATTCAAACAGTTCAGTGCAAAATAAGAATGCACCTGGACCCAGTGCTGACAGTCAGCAGTTCTTTGACATTTTAGCTCATCTGGTCTATGGGGTTATTGCATGGAATGGCGTCCAGCATCCGTCTGTTCGTAAACTTTTCACGTGATAATCTTCTTCTCCAGGACCATTGACTCTTGACTCTGAAATCTTGTGAAAAGACTCCTTGACTACTAAGGTTCTTATGTAAAGATTGGTGACCCTACGACCCTTATGAAGAGCCATAGGTGCTACTCCCTTGAAACCTATTTTAATTTTCTTCTCCAGAAGGAAGAAGCCTTGTATACAGACTCCTTAGCTGATTAGGATTCTTGTTTAATGAGTTTATTGACCCTCTGACCCCTAAGAAGAGCCTCAGGTGCCACGCCTTAAAAATATTTTTCCATCTTCTTCTCCAGAAGCAAGAGGTCTAGAAAGCTTTAACCTTGCGAACAGGATTCTAATATATAGATTTGGTGACCCTGTGACCCCTATTTAGGGGGACCCTGTGTCACCATTAATCTTCATTTTATGTGCTGAAATATTAGCAATACAAATAAGAAGTGAAAAAAAATAAAGGGTGTAAAGATGGGCCTTATTGAACATATTCTGTCACAATTTGCAGATGATACTACCTTAACGTTGGATGGATCTGAAAAAGGCTTGTATACTGTTATTAATTTATTGAACAGTTTTGCCAGATTTTCTGGACTTAAGGTAAATGCTGAAAAGACTAGATATGGATTGGATCGAAAAAGAGATCTCGGTATAAGCTGTGTCAAGATATTCACTTTGATTGGTCTCAAACAAATTTTAAGGTATTAGGAATTGATTTTGATGTTGATTTAGAGAATATTGTGGATATGAATTACAATGGCAAATTGGAAAAAAAATATAAAATGAGATGAAAATATGGTCAATGAGAACATTAACTCCCATGGGGCGAAACGTTATACTGAAGAGTCTTCTTTTGCCTAAACTTAACCATCTCTTTGCTGCCTTACCTAACCCCCCAGATAAGATAATAGATGACTTTCAGAAAAAAATGTTTTGAATTTATATGGCAAGGCAAGAGGGATAAAGTGAAAAGAGAAGTTATGACCTTTTCCCCCAAATATGGAGGAATAAGTGTTCCCAATATGAGACATGTCATAGCAGCTCAGAAATTATCTTGGGTTAAAAGGATTGAAAAAAATGAGAAATGGTATTATTTCTCGTCACATTTTATTCCCAACGTTCAAAGATTTTTTTCTCCAGACCCTATTTATATTAATACATATATTATTCCGTTTATAGGTAATATATTTTGGAAGGATGTTTTGAGTGCATGGACCTACTTTCTCAAAAATTGTTACTCCACAAGAAAGGAGGCAACTGATTGTTTGACTCAGTCTATCTGGTACAACTACAATATAATTATTGATAGAAAATATATTGTTAACAAAAAGTGTTTTGATCGAGGTATTTGTTATATTAAAGATTTTATAAAAGAAAATAGAGAACTATTTACTTATGAAGAATTTAAAGCATGCTATGACATTGAGATACATTTTCTAACGTTTCTATCCATTCGAAACGCAATCAAGATGTTCTTAAAACCTATATCTTGTGGAAAGATTGTTAAACTTTATGGCCCTATTCAACCATTCAACAGGAGCTTATTATACACTGATGAAAAAGGAAGTAAATTTTTTCACTTTTCAATCAAGCTTTATTAAATGCAAGAAATATGTAAACAGCGAGTTCACAGAGATTGGAGAATACATTCAAAGAGAATTATACTAGAGAGAAAACTAATTAAAATTTAATGGCATATAGAAGTAAAGCCAATGTCAATTTGAAATGGTTACAATTCAAAATATTACATAATATTTTGGCAACAAGGAGTTATTTGAACAGAATTGGATACTGTGAATCCCCTTTATGCTGTTTTTGTGAAATAGAAAATGAGAATCTTGTACATTTGATATGTGAATGTGACCAAGTTATTGAATTATGGAAGAAGCTGGCAGAATGGCTTGGAATAGTTGCAGATGGACAAATAACTTTAAAAAAAGAAAACATACTGTTTGGTTTTAGAGGAGCAAACAACAATCCGGTCGCTTTGGTGACAAAGCAATACATTTATAACTCAAGTAAAACTAAAAAAGGTTTATCTTTCAAAGCTCTTCAACACGAAATCATTAAATATTATCAAACTACAAGGACAATAGCATTCTCAAACTGCAACTATGCAAATTTCTACACATTCTGGTCAACTTTTCACAACCTTTTCAATATATGATCGTGTAAACATGTGGAATTATAATATAACTGTTACAAATGTAATACATAATACATTGGATGTAAACACATTGTAAACAAATTGGGGAAATAAAAAGGAAAAAAAACAAAAACAAAAACTTATTGTGTCAAGTTTATTTCGTGAATGTTTCAGAATATCTGCCATAACAGTTCTGTAAATAAGGGCAGTATTAGTATATAAGTGAAGCAATGACAGCCAAAGCGTACTGCTTGTAGAACAGTTGTCCGCTGCAGACAAAGACAAATATGACTGTGTATTGTTTGATATGTCATTTAAGTGCATGGGACAAAGAATTTTGTTTAAACATCTGTTTTGGTTTATCATTGAAAGGAAGAAAATATCATAAATTTGACATTATGGAGGCAGTTTGAACCTAACTCATGACATTTGATATTTTGGCTTTAAATAAGAATTTATGAACAACTCTACGTCACTTTAAGTTAGTATTATGTGTTAAGTAGCAATAGGATAATAGTTTCGGCTAATTAATTCCTCACAGTCTCAACCATTTCTTTAGTTTTAGAGTATGATACAATTGCTTGAAGAACAATACTTTTATGAATATAAAATTAAGTCACCATATAGGTATCGTCCCATAACTCAAACGTCCCAAAAGTCAGACGCTTTAAAACAACATCCGTTATGGTTGGTTGCACTGAAGTTGACTACACTGTTCCTCTCCCAACTAATGTTCTGGTCCAAATAATACGAAAACATTTATAGAAAATGACTTTATTCATGATATTCATCATATAAAATATCCATTAGCACATATGTGAAAACATTTATGATATTATTAAAAAATAAATTAATTTGAATATCAATATATCAATCTGTAGGTAGAAGGTATATCATAGTAGGTATGGCCTTGGAGGAAAACCTGAGGGGTACCCTTCTGTGACTTTATGTATTCTACCCTCTGTAGTCCATCCATTGTTGGTGTAAATACTGACAACCGTACCAGATATTTATATGCCAGTTTTATGCTGGTCAAACAATGTGTAAGTTAGTGAGTAACTCAATTGGAGTCATATATTAAAAACATATACCTGGTTAAAGTCATGATTACTAAAACACGTAACCTTAAAATGACATTGAGTATTTTGATAGGTAAAATATGTGGAACGTTTAAAATGTTGCTATCATCAAGGTGTCTGCTGACCATTATTATTTTATTGCTTATTGGTTCATTAAAGGGACACTGTGTCCACAATAGAAAAAAGACCCGACCCGGGCAACTTAGCCTGCCAGCTTGCGGGCCATAAGTTTAAATTATTTTGTTGACGCATTGTCAGTTTATAATGACAGCACGGTTTAAGTCATGTTCTTTTAGTCAAACCCGGAAAATATACGGAGCAACTGGCTCATGAGTCTATAGTCTATAACGTGTATTTATCTATTTCTTTAAAGTTTACATAACCACAAAAATATTTAGCTATTTTCTTTGGAATGTATGATATATTTTTGTGACGTCATAAACAGAATCATTGCCTCGTGATCTATACATATATCGTAACAATATCACCAAAAAAACAATTATCAACGATTTTCAGAGAATGTTTTCAACTCAGATAAATCATTTGAAGATGTAACACTATTAAGCGTTTGGTGTAAAAAAGATATCCACGTCAATGGTTATTAAACAGGGGCGTAGGAGCGAATTTGAAAGTGGGGGGGGGGGGGGGCTTGAATTGAAATTTTGTAACCAAAAAAAAAAAAAGGAAACTTGATGGCTGCTTATCTTATCATCAATTAGGACATAACACTGAAGTTTAAGGACATAATACTGCAGTTTAAGGCTGAAAGTGCCACAGGTAGAGGTTGTAACAGGTGATGAAGAGACAACATGCCTTGACATACGATGAAATTCTCTAGTTACTTAATGTGTGTTGTTTGATTGGATGTTTTAGTTCTACCCTCAGAGTAGTTTTAGAACTACCCTCAAAGTAGTGCATAGTAACTGTTTTGGAACAATACTAGACCAGTTATTGGGAAATATGTAGTAGAAAGGGGAATATAGTCATTTTGAAAAAGAAAAAACATTTCGAAAAAAAGTGGGGGGGCTAAGCCCCCCCAAGCCCCCTATTCCTACGCCCCTGTTAAACAATTATTTAAGGCGGTATTTCAGTTGAAATAATGATGCGCCACTCTGTACAGTCTGTTTATTACGTCACACCCGCGCGCGAATTTTATAGCCACTAGCCCAGGTGGGTTTTTCACAGCCGATAATTACGCTGTTTTAATGAAAGGCTAATTAAAGGTTTTTATTGGACAAATAAGGAAAAATCAAGCCCAGTTCTTATTTTGTTGAAAAATCTTTGATCGAAAATCGATAAGTGATAAAGTCGAGGTTAGCGGTAGTTTAAAAACAATTTACTTACTGGCTACCTGATTAGAACTAAACTAACACCAGGGCTAGTTCGAAGAATATTATTGATATGTGAAACAATCAACAAAGTTATTTTGATATTATCATAATCTTTGATTTTTTTTCCATGCACAACACGACCGACTAAGCACCTGAACTTGGCTATAGAATAAAACTACGTAATCACGTTTCAAAGAAATGATACAAAATGTTCCTCAAAAACTTGCACTGAACTGCACGAACCTGTGTTATGTTTATTCTAACCAAACGCTGAAAGAGCATAACCAATACCATTGAACTCTCCAAACTCAAGAAGCTACAAAGAATGTTAATACACAACTTTTCAATTGCATACCTCTAATTGTTAATATGTTTACAAATGAAACCTGTTATATTTTCTAGAGAAGTGAATAATGCGGAATAATGTGACCAAGTATTCTTTCTTAGGAGGAGAGAACTCTGTCTTGTGGAAACTCAAACATTAAGTGTCTTAACTTGAAAATAAACCTTACCTCTCCCCACTTTTAGACCCTATAGATTCAATCAGAGTAATGTGATCGCAGGTTGGGTCAATGAACTAGTTGTATGTGCTGACAGATGTAGGTTTGGACTATGGTACATATTGACTGGTGTTCTTTGTGATTGAAATTATCCGAGGACAATAAAACCATTCTTTGTAAAAGTTTTGTGAAGTTTCGAAAAGCAGTTGCATTTAGATACCAGAGCATGTTTTAAATGAATGGTTGTTCCTGCGGAACAGCGGTGACGTAGGAAGTCAATGCGTAATATGTGACAGTTGGCAGATGTTCAAGTCGATGCGTTGTGTTCTATAAGCTACAAATCCTTCATAAGAAATAGAATAAATAATTGAAAATCAGTGCTTACACGAGGTGCTGGAAACACTCATAGCAAGGTCTGCCTATCGAAGTCAAATTCTTTTCACAAAGTGTCCAAATAAGATGAAATGATTAATGAATAAGTAGAAGATGTCATAAGTGAATTGAATTGCATTTCCTAATTGGTAAGGGTACGTATTCCGGACAAAAATGGTTTTGGAATTTATTGAACTTAGTACATAATGTTGCAAATGATATATTTCTTTCTCGATTAATTGAAGTATTCTCAACTTTGCTCGTCAAGTTATTCAGAATATGTGCCAATACATTTCTCTACAGACAGACGAGTCTACAAAGTCTTGTTGACTGTCTAAAGAATAGGTGTTAAACACACTACCACACATCTACGCTTATATCAAAGCGACTGAGAAATATGAACAC
Source organism: Phorcus lineatus (assembly GCA_921293015.1). Taxonomy (NCBI): domain Eukaryota; kingdom Metazoa; phylum Mollusca; class Gastropoda; order Trochida; family Trochidae; genus Phorcus; species Phorcus lineatus. The sequence continues at coordinate 41,387,832 of OV121084.1, forward strand.
CAATTTCATGGGCTGGAATTTTAGGATATCCCGTTGGTGATGAAAGAGAAAGTCGTTATTTAAAAATCCATACCTTTTTATCCTATAGCAAGTTTCAAAGGAAGCGGTGTTCCTGGGGAATAACGCTGAGGTAACAGGTGAATGCGTAGTGTGCGGCAGTTGGCTGATGTTAAAGTGATGCATCTCGTGATATTATCAAAAGAATTACTTTGAGCTTAGGTCAGTACATGTTATATTTTATCACCTTTCAAAGCCAAAACAAATTTCATGATACATCCTCTATGCCACCTTAAAGGGACAGTAGCACGTTTTTTAAAAAGATTTATTTCTAAAAATGTTCCCCAATATTCATTAGTTTATGGCAAATGTATTTTCTTCAGAGAGTCAGAATATCTTATTCCAAAACCCGGTCGACCGTAGTCGTAGAGACAATAAACAAGTATCAATTAAAAACTTTTCCTGACCTTATATGCACTTTATTGTATATGCTTATTGACTCTATAATGCATTTAATGTCTCACTCGAATTGAAATTGTTTACTATGTGCTATAAGTGTACCCACTAATGTGAATAAATATCGGCCTATTTGAAAAGAAAGTATACATTAAAAACAACTGGCTTACATTTTTATGTTAACACCTTTATATATTTTGAGGTAGGGAAATGTATTCGTAATGTTTAACCGATTATGGTATGATGGTTTTAAAACTGCTTCTTTCGATAAAAAAATATTTCTTGCAAATTGGACACTTTTATGTTCCTGAAGACCACTTTAATTATCTGGGAAAAAACGTAGTATTTCCCCTTTAACAAAACGGTTATTGTCACGGACGCTGAATATTGCATTTTTTAATTTTAATCAATTTTTCAATAAACCAAGAACTAACCTTATAGATAGATGACTAGCCTGACAAATATTTCAAGCTATACCCAAAATTCAACTATTATGTTACTCTCGGTTACTTGTTACTGGATTTAAGTGAATATCATGTATATACATATCAAGTATATACAAAAAATGTCCCTTAAATATCTTTTCAGGAAATAAACCCTGCGTGGACTGTCGTTTTCAAGATATAATAACATAGGGGTGGGGAAGGGGATGGGGAAGGTGATAGGGGATATTATTCATTTTCTATATTTTAAAGTTTTGTAATTTTCTCGCTACAGCAGACAAAAATTATTGTTACATTATATATAAGGAAATAGGCTCTGCCCGTAGAACTCAAATACTACCAGGCTTAGCTCGAAAAATATTACATATCATATGTGAAACAATCTTAACAATTATTTTGATAATATTATTATTTTTGATTTTTTAACATACAAAACTCGACAGAATAAGCACCTGATCAAACTTGGCTTTAGAGTAAAACTACGTTATCAAGTATTTTCTTTACATCATGCAAAATGTTCCTCAAATACTTGTAACATGGACGGGAACTGACACGAAGCTGTTTTATGTTTATTCTAAAGCACACGCTAGAAGAGTATCAACCAATAATAATGAACATTAGAGACTCAAAACGATACCTAACATGTTGATTCATAATCATGTCAATTGCATACCTGTATTTGTTATATATTTTGAACTTAGCATATTTTATAGCATATGATATATTTCTTTCTCGATATATTGATACATTTAACAAGCACTAAATTATTCCTAACATATTTCGTCAAGTTCTTCAGAATATCTGCCATTACATTTCCCGAGAGAAGGACAAGTCTGCAAACAGTCCTGTTGACCGTCTATCGAATAGGCAGACAGACAGACAGACAGATTCTTTATTAGACCAATCAGCCAAAAGTACATTTTTTAAACTGTGGAGAGCAGTCTTATCTATAATGCTTGTTAAGTATCAACACGCGAAAAAGCCTAAGAGATACTATAATTGGACCTATCAATTAAATGACTTTAGTTCAAGAAACACATTTTTCGTTAAATTGAAATTCAGTTTTTTACAGTCACTATTTAGAAGTTCTTGAAATAGGTGATACACACCCTACCAAAGGTCTACCCTCGTAACAAAACTACTTGGAAATGAGAACACCGAATTCAAAGGGTGAATTTTTAGGATACTGCGTCGTGATGAAAGATAACTTCTTTATTTGAAAATCCATTTCATTTTATTCTACATCATCTTTCAAAGGAAGCGGTGTTCCTGGGGAATGACGGTGAGGTAACAGGTGAATGCGTAGTATGTGGCAGCTGGCGGATGTTCAAATGATGCACCTCGTGATTAAATTTTCAGGAATCGAAATTATAGTTTACTTTCAATCTTTTTAACGTATACATGGTTTGCATTGTGAGTGCATTTGAATGGATAATTATACATTCATTTATTGTTTGATACAGAAAAAGAGTATCTTCTTATCGATTTAACCGAAGAGTAATCGATATATCGAAATCGTTATTTTTGTTTTGCGACGAGGCTGTGCTAGCTGACGATATGGATTCGTTTGATTGAACACTTGCATACAATATTGACTTAAATCTATAATTGATTTTCAAAAGGGATGGGGTATCCCCTGGACCACCACGTATGTCCGATTGGCTGCTCCTAGTATCATTAAACATAATTTGGGTTTTCTATTTTATGTGCAGCACTCATTGACAATGCCATGTAAAGATTTCTCTAACTTTTATCCTAATTTAAGCCTATTTTCAAAAACATTGTTTCAGAAAATATTTGTATGTGTAAATGTCAGTTTTAAACTTAAAATTGAAAGTGATTGTATAATTCACCATTTGTGTGTTCTAACATCTACTTTGGTCTTCCACCTTAATTTTGTTAGGTCCAATCGAAAAGAAACAATTATGTTAATATGAAAATTGATTAAAAATCAAATCAATAGTTATATTCTGAGGTGAATATAAACTATATACCTAAATACCTACAAAACTAAATGTATTTGCAAGTTATTAATTTGTATTTATCAACTCATAGAAAGAATTATGCATGAATTAGTATGATTATTATTTTAGAATCTATTGTCCAATTATATCTATCTCTATGATATGATGTTATATGATAGAAAAAATTATACGAAATATGAGGATACTTGTTACTGCGCAATATGTCTGAAGTGTCGATTTCTCGGGTCCCCTATAAGGTGTTTTTGTGACAAGTTAAATTATTCTTTCCTTTGTACATTCGGTCTGTTGTATCTTAGTATTGAATAAAGAATGAAAGTATTTAATATACACAAAGAACTTAATTAAGCACAAACTTTTTAAACTGAAATATGGTGGTCTGGGAATATATTGATGAATTAAGTCAAATTGACCACTCCAGAAACAATAAGTAAATATTTATTGACTAATTTATTGAAATGAATTTCAACAAAATGGAAAATTATTGAACTAGAAGGAAAATATTTTGGTACTGATTTAAACCACAAATGAGTATTGACATTGAGTTCAAATCGTTATTCAAACCTTTTTTTTCTCTCTTTCGAGTAATAACCGTTAACATTTGCCGTATTTGTTTATTGGGCAATTTACTGTATTTGAAGGACTCATGTTTTGGGGATTTTGAAAGTTTATACTGGATTAATAGTGACTTTTGTTAAAAGACATAATTCAAATCAAAACACAACTTTTACAAAATAGTCTCCAAAGCTAAATCTTGAATATTTTGTTGTAAAATAGCTTTTGATCCTTTCAAAAATGTTTTTGAATATAAAACAATTTTTAACTTCATTAATTAGTATCCATATCTATTATGAAAAAAACACAGCTAGTTGACTTTGATTATTACGGCTCTACTGTCATTATAGTAACATTCCTCATAAGGGAAAACACAGCTAGTTGGCTTCGATTATAACGGCTCTCTTATATCTATAATATCCTTTTTATACCGGTAAATGAATCTACTGACGTAAATGGAGCTTTTCTAAAATAGTGATACAGTTATCAAGCTACAGGACTAATAAAACCACTTATAAATTTAACATTGATCCTTCAAACATTCAGCATAAGAGTGAAAGAATGACAAAAAACAACCACATTTCAAAATGTGAAATTGACACTTTATTACATTATAGAACTGTAGTGTTGAATTCTATTGAAATATCACAAATCTATTCAGCATTTCGTTAGATACATTCTTTCTTCCAAAGATGTTTATTCATTAATTGCAACTTCTGTAATACCATATGCAACTTAATTAAAATAACTAGACTAAATCATTAGTCAATAAAGTTGAAAAGTAAAAAAAATTGATGTTGAAAAACAACGAATAATTCGTTAGACGTTAATTGTTAAATAAGAACATTTATTCAAGCGTTCAATTGTGTCACCAAATACTATACGATGTTTATGTTAGTTTATATACGTTGCTATTGCTAACGAAGATGAATGAAACAGGTTAAGCACAGTTACTCAGCTTAAAAGCTTTAAGTGAAACATAAAACATTAACATTTAAATACATGACAATAATAAGCAAATTTATTGCAACTAGAGACTCGAACCCTCGAGACCAGCAATTCGTATTATATCATAACATCGATGCTATGATTAATCTTATATAAACTTTTTAACCTTTTTACGATTTTTCCGAAACAAAGCATAATTATTGTTTCGTGTAATTCATTTACACAATGAATGTATGTAAGTCTGTTCGAGAATCGGAGGTTAGGTTGTTAAAGTCATGGTCTATATCTTCCAAGGGAGAATGAATTATCATATGAATTACAACGTCTCATCCTGAAAAAAATCCCAGTGGCCGGAGGGCTTAAAACATATACATTGTTCGTACACTGAAGCAGTTCATAAAGTGGCGAAGCTTTCTAGTTTGAAAACCAGCATTAACAATGCTGCAACGTTAGCAGAACTATTTATTAAGCCTAAGAATTAAGCCTACTCCTTACAATACATTGATATAAAATGGATTTAGTTTAAGGGTTTGGTGTGATTAATAACCAAAAGAATTTGGCCCTAGTAATGAATAATACTACGTCAACTATTTCTAAAACCTTTATTTTACCAAAACGTGGTTAGAGAAAAAAGCCTTCTTGCCAAAAACATGATCAGTTGTGGACGAAATCAAAGACATTGTTGCATTCAAAAACAAAATTACATTTCTTGTAAACAACATAAAAGAACTACACGTAAATGTTTTCGATAGAACAATTTGTTTTACCAAAATGTGGTATGGAAGGAATCCGACCTTCTTGCTAAAAGATATTATTAGATATGGACCAAGTCCAATATGTTTTTAAAATTTAAAATCAAAAATAGATTTTTCTAAACAACAAAAAACATTTCTTAGCTAAAGATTTCATTAGCACAATATACTTTTACCAAAAGGTTGTTTAAAAAGAAGCAGGCCCAATTGCCATTTAACATTATCAGCTATGGCATTAATGGGTTTTTTCCAACTAAACAAATGGTAATTTGAAAAGAATCAGACCTTCTTCATAAAAGACATTATCAGAGGTCGTATAGCTTGTTGCATTTAAAATACAAATCAAATTCTTCTTACAACATGAAACATTGCTGAGCTAATGGTTTCATTAGCACAATTTCTTTTTACTAAAAGGTGGTTCTGAAAACATGATCATGTGCGGACTAATACAAGGGCTAGTTACATTCAAAACCCAAAATACATTAGGTGTTGAAATAACCCTGGGTATGTTTCGCAAAATTATATTTGGCAGAAATTAGAGCCAGAATACCATCTGTTTTGAGTTCAATTCAAATATCGTCCCTCAACTTGCATCTTCATATCTATATGCCAAAATTAGGATAGTTTCTTGTTTTCGGTGATCTTAGAGAAGCCGCCATATAAATGTTAATCAGTCAAAAGTTTTCATCTAATTCACATAAATAATACTTAATTGATCTACTTAACACTATCAACATATATTTTCCTTGTATCAGCTGTAAATAAGTTTTCAGAATTACGTTTGAGTCATTGGCGTGCGCCATTGTCCACTTTTCTATCATAAATTACAACGTAAACCTATTTAATTTCTCCATTTATTGTCACTTTGCTAATTGATAAGCAATGAAATGTCGATTTTCATAGACAACCACAACTTCTCGATGAAATAACACCATTTATGAAATTTGACATAATTTACTCCAACAACATACTCTGTGGCCCTTTAACATCGTAAGTGAAAGAAACAACTAATATTATTGATTGACATTATTTTTGGACGATTCTGGCAGTTCAGTTGTTTAGTTGGGGAGTAAACCTAGAGCCTTTGACGGGTCGGTGTAGTTGTATTTGAGTTTGCGAGGTCTCATGTAGTATTCCACAGTGGCATCTGAGATCTGGGCCCGTCTCTCCCTGTGACCGGAAACTAGTTGCTGCAGGACTGTGATCAGCTCCCTCTTGATCTCCCCCGTCATCATGTCGCCCGAGGAGTATTTCTGAAAGGCGGGTTTGGTTTAGTCTAGCACACACTATTGCTCATAATATTTTCAAATCCTCACATCTGCTCATAGTATTTATGATTGTAAATTTAGTGCATGCTAACAAGGTGTTAACAATGAAAGCAAATTCGAAAATTCGTCAAGATTTTCTAAAGGTTGGTCTTCAAAATCCTTCCTCTGTAACGAGATTGTGTATTTCTAAAATGTATGGTGATTATATTCATTGCTTCAGACACTGTGGTCCAATCTTTGTCTCAAAGGTAACAATTGGTCTAGCCCACAGACTCTAGTTCACAATATCATCGCGATCATCAATGATATTTGTTGGTTCGCCTATTGTGCATCTAGGTCTTAATAATGAAAATGAACAGTGTTTGGTTTGTTAATGTCCTAATAGGAAGGGAAATGAAAATATTTACTCAAATTTGTATAAACAGTTCGTCATTGTAAAAATGGTCCACGCCAAATTTTGGCCTTCAAGAGCCCTTTCTTCAAGTGTTGCTCTAAAGTTATTGCTTAAGGTATTTCATATCAAGCTTGAGATTATATCAATGTTTAAAGTTGTACTTTAAAGGCCCTCTTGTCTTCTTGTTAACAATTCACCGGACAACTTTTGGGGTACAATCTTGAAGAAGGGGTTAGGATATGCAATCATTGCGATATGCGATCATTAAAAATTATGAAATTCTCGTCCACCAAAATTATATGAAATTGATCATTATACATTATGGAATTCCATTTAGTAGATGATCATCAAGAATTTGAATGTCCCCTTACCAGCTTATTGATGTTTGACCCACCTGCTTGATGTCCGCCAGTTTCGCGTCATCGTCCATGAAGAACCTGAGATACTGGTAGGGCACGTCAATCTCACAGTCCCCACCATACTTCTTGTGCTCCTCCTTCGAGTCCCGACCCCCGGAGAACGCGTGCTTGTTGATCTAGAGTCAAGATGTAAAACAATGAGAGGATAGCAAAAAATAGATCCAAAAGTATAAACATTCCGTCAAAGTGGTAAGAATTTTGACGCGACAGATAAATGATAATGTATGAAAAAAAATATCTCCATGAAAACATTCCGCTGATGTTGCGAGACCTATGTTAGCAAGTCGTTTGGGCTGGCGCAAGTATAGGCCATGTGTAGGAAGATGATCTGTAGTAACGTTAGCTGACTATTAAAAATGATATATCATCTATCTGGATAAAAAGATGTCGCAATATGTTCTCGCCTTCTCGGCAATCTGTTCATTGGTGTCTGTGAGGAAGATGGAAGACGTCGGGTCACTTGCGCTCATCTTGCCCTTAGCTCCTTTCAGCGCCGGGAAGAACACGGAGTGCAGAAGTGCTGGCTTGTGACAACGCATTTTAGGGGCTGCGTCACGTGTCATCCGGAAATACGGGTCCTGAAGAACGTTGACATCACTTGTAAATTGTAAAATATCTTCATACATGTCACAAAATATGACGAAATAGCCGTTTGAGTAAGTCAGGGAGTATAAACACATTTAAGTACATATATCATATAAATAAACCTATATAAAAAGAATTTACCGACAATATGTCAGAGCTTGTATAAAGTCGATACTAAAAGAGACGATATTAACTCAAATTGTTGCATTTCAATAGTGAGGGCATTCTCAGGTAAAGACATGTTATTCATCCAGAAATAGGGTCGTTCCCGGACCGATTTGAAGCAAATGCAAAACTTGCAAAGGACTAAAATAATAACTGAATTCATACCTGGTCGATAGCACATGGGATGAGGCAGGGCACATCAGTACGCCTGTTGAATATCTGAGGGAAAGAGGAGCTGAAGCTTGGAGCCGCCTGGATGGCCGGGAAGCTGATCTGCCCAATACAGTCACTGTCGTTGAATCCGAAGATACCCTTGGCTTGGTTCACTGTCACCAGTTTCTCGACTCGGCAGATGTTCTTGTAGAACTCGATGGAGCTGCTATAAACAAGATGATAAACAAGTGTGAAAATCTTTCTTAATGTCAAATAGGCAACAGCAAAAAGAACAAACAACAACAGTAAACAAAAAAATGAATCTCTCGGGATTCTTTTAGTATTGCTTTGAAAGTGAACATTTTCTTCCTGAATGCCAATGGTTCGACTGTCTAACCTGACATATTCCAGGTCGCTGAAGATGAATGTTTTGTCCATGTCGAAGCCACATGCGATGATATCCTTGGCGTTCTCGTGAGCCAGACGGTGAGCTTCTTCCAGCTCCAGATCCCTCCAGAGGAACTTCTCGTCGTCTGTCATCTGGATAACCAGGGGCACGTCAAATGTGTCTTGGAGCCATCTGCGTCATACAGAAGAAGAGTGGTGGTAAGATCACCTCCCGCGGGATTCAAACCCGAGACCCCCGGGAAAGATTCAGACACTTATACGATTAACCCAAATGAATACCATATTGCTGGAAGCCTCCACCCTGCTACAAACGCCCCCTCCTGTCCATGACTTCTTAACTTCTCATCCGATTATGGTCATATCTGGGATTGAGATAAATTTTGACATGAAAGTATGTCATGATAACCAATTTTTAAAATATTTCTTTAGAATATTGAATTTTGTGCAAAAGGTGATTAATTTTGAAAGAAAATTGCAGTGAGTAATGTCAGGATCATAAATTGTTTTCTTTTAGCTCGTTAAAGATCAAATTAATCTCAGAAACTCATGATGGCCTTCTTTAAAAATACTAGGATAGATTTAGAATTCCCCCTGGTTGGTGGTTAAATTTAGGCATGTTTTACTTACAGCGGCCGTTCCTATCTGTTACACTACTTTAGAATATACGACAAGGGCAATTGTCAGGATGTGTATGAATGCGTGACAACTTGGTCAAGTAATACAATCTTGCACAGAAAAAGGTCATTAAGTAAGGACTTGTATTTTACAGGTCTTTAGTATATCGAATAACGCAATAACATAAGGAAGGAAGTTTCCTTGATAAACCTCGACCACTGTAAAAATGTTGTGAGAATACACTCGGTAACATTCACCAGGGGGGTACATACAAACTCATTTAAACCAGCTCGAACCAATCGCTCGTGCCTCGAAGCGAGGTACCAGTGGAAGGTTGCTTTGGACCTAGAACTTCCCTAACCTTAACAAACAAGCAAAAGAAGAAGATTGCTCACTTGGTGAAGAGAAAAGGATCACACTGTCTCAGATCTTAAAAGTTCCCTAGTAAGATACTCACTTGGTGAAGATGAAGGGTATGAGATGACCGAGATGCATGGCCTCCGAGGACGGCCCCCGTCCCGTGTATAGATAGAAGGGCTCCTTCTTCTCATACATGTTCAAGATCTGGTCCATCTCCCTGCAAATTTAGGGGTCCATACTTTTTGATGATATCGTCTTTGTTATATATATTCTTTTATTATGTTCTAGTAGCTATTTGTATCATTTTGGTATATATTCATGTTCGTGTGAAAAAACCCACATCATATGCACACATGTTCATATTCATACATACATATATATAATCTAAATGAAATAAAAATATATATATATTCAAAGATAAAACATTACGCTTAGCCAATATTAGTCCAACCTGTTTCATTGAATTTTGTGCATAACTTGATCGTGTGTGGGTCTAATAAATTCCGCAATTACAGAGAGTAGAACTGAATTATTACCTGTGAGAGAAGAATATGTCCCTGGACAAGAATCGGTGTGGTTTCTTCCCTGTGAGTTTCTCTATCCTCTCGACCAGAGACTTTGTGATTGCCATACTTCCGAATTTGTCTGGAATTGAAAAATCTCTGTCAATATAGAGAGGAGCTCAAGTGTTTTATTTCACGTTGATTAATTTGTTGTTCTGTTATTTTTGTTTATGGGTATCAAGATTATTTTTTCAGTGTTTTAGTCTTATGAGGCTTACATTGTTTTTAGTGTACAATATCGCTGTGTGTATATATTGTAACACAGATAATTAAAGCAATAAACTATTATATTATCATCATTATAATTTTTTTTTTTTTATTTCCATATTTTTCGTATTTTACAATAGATCAAATTGACAACAAGTGCGTTCAAAATACAATAAAGAAAAACAAGGGAAAATAGTTGTCCCATAGAAAGAAATACATATAACATACATTCGTGATATAAGTGACCCTTAGCATGTTATGAACAGAATGATAAATAGCGTTACATAAACAAAGACAGCATTATAATTATTGTTTTATCAGCATCATCAGCATCATCAGCATCATTATAATTCATATTTGTTTGTCTTTTTGCCTCTACGAAACACATTTACTTAAAACATAGTTCACATACTAGTTTCCTTTGTGAATATAATACAACTTACGTAGTTAAAACACTGGTCATGATCATGAATATGGAGGGTTTTTTCTCTCTTGTTTCAGATGTTTGTCATGCAACAGTATGTGTATCTATGGATATGTATATGCAATCTTTAAAAACATGATGTTAAAATCACCATTTCATTTAACATATCATTTAAGTATTAAAAAATTATTTCAGGGCGTCATTGCTTGGTATTTGACACTTGCTGTGCGAATATCGTCTTTCCCATTGCGAATTCGGATTTGATCATAAACGTAAAAAAATCCTAATATTTCTGATAGATATGCGGCCTGCTTGCACTGTGACAGTAATGCAGAAATGAATATCATGTTTTTCTTAAATGACTTCCTGTCAATCCATAAATGTTGCAAAGCATTGCTATCTCAGCAAATATTAACACTCATAATGTATATGAACTTCTTTTGACACGTATGTAAATTTTAAAAACAGCGTAGCAAAATTGTGTCATGTTACAACTAGGTGTTGCATTCATATTTTATACAATTGTACTGTTGCTCAGATGTGGCCTGGAATACTGAATAGAAGTCATTGATTTATCTATATCTCTACAGCGCAATTCAACGTGCAGTGAGTCAACATTGTATAACATATTTTTAAGACCGTTGTTGAAGTTTATTTCATGACAGGAGCTGAAGAAGTCAGAGTGTGAAATTCCATTCAAACATTTCTACGCGACAAAGGAAGATTGTTGGCTGGTTGCCAATCAGGGCGTGGCTGTATTCCAAGAATCGAGCAGTTCGAGAGAACGCGACTGGTTTTACTTGTAATGACTTGTTTTTATTTATAACCAAAGACCAGAGATAATGTGTCCAGCTCACTCTCAATAAATTGCTTAATGAGGTAATATTTAAGTTTGCTGGAACTAAACTAGCAACGTCATTCATAATTCAGCATACGTGTTTTGTTGTTGAGTCAAGATATTATTATCTGAAATGATGATGTGATACAGTTTTCTGATTCAAAACTTTAAACTTTTGAAAATGTCTTAACGTTTTCCATATGCGATAAGCAGTAAGTTTCTCTCCGGTTTCAACATGACTCGGAGACTACAATCGTTTCTTTTGTTTGTTGATCATGAACCGATATGTATTGACATGAATACCCTTAATCGTGAAATGCTGCGTGCTAAGCAGATTTATTGCATTATGCTTCAACAGTTTCAAAACAGCCTGCTCTTTTCGTCTCAAGGTTGTATAAAAAACATAAAATTAAAAAATCAATATTGCGTAATGCCCGTTGAATATTTCAATACATATCGTTGTAAAGTGTACATCAGTATTTTATACGAAAAACAACACTTATCAAAGCTCTTCATTTTTATCCCACTAATACAGCTAAATAGGCTGAATTGCTTTGCATATAGATTGCCTGTTATGTTTTTATAATTAACTTCGGTAGTTATTGCATGTGAAATACTTAAATAGAATCGTACACAGTTTGTTTGTATTCATATTCCGACCGATTCCGACTCTTTGTCATCAAATTTATACATAATACAAACAACTTTTCAGTACAAAAGCCAACCTGAGAACCTTACATATCAATCAAACCTTAACAAAACTGCACACGCTGTCTAAAGAGTAATAAATTGTTGAATATATCTACTTAAAATAAAAAATTAAGAAAATTAATCACATGAATATAAAAAAAACGCTGTTCTATAAAGATATCACAATTTTGTCATTCATATTGATTTGAAGAAACACGTAAAATGCAAAATGGGCAACTTACCAATAAGTTTACCGTAGTCCACCCCCTTTTGAGAGGAGCTCTGGACAGTCCATGGTGTGACCTCATCCTCCTGGGGTTCCTGTTGCGGAGCTTGAGCAGTTTCAGACATAGCGAAATAATCTCTTGGTGTTGCTTTCGAAATGAAGAGTCGCTGTTATAACGCCACACAACTGATGCAAGGCCCGGTTGCGAATAAACGCTGTCAAAGCAGGCGCTATATAGGCTATACGTTCAAAGCGAAACTAGGAGATTCACAATAGGGCCTACCTCGAAATATATATTTTTCCGAAACAGAAATTGCGTTTTATGTATAAAAAGATATTCGTTGGTGTATGTCGTGTTTTCAATTAATTGATAAATATTCATCTCATAGAATAAATGTCATTTGATTAAAGGCGTTCATTAAACAAATGTTTGCTGATTTAATTGAGATTTTCTTATGCTAAGATAACCTTATTGGTCCCATTAAATATATTGGTAAAATTCCGTAGGCCATCATTACCACTAAAAGTAGAAATAATTAAGTTTTAAAGTGTGTGTGTGTGTGTGCAATCGTTCAATAGACATATGCATGGATTTATATAGACTCTTAGGTTATACCATTCATGTCGTGTTAGTTCATGAAGAGTTATCTACCTTGATTTGGATATTTTTCAACGGGATAGCAATAAATAATATTTGATGAAAAGGTCTATATAAAGTTGTTTCGAACTTACGATTAGAAATATTTTGCACTACAAAGCTGTTTCCTGTGAATGAATTGTATGAGTTACACTTTTTCATTTAGAAAACAGTGAGATTTGTGTGTGCTAGTGTAGGCCTATTGGTTAGGCCACACAATATTTTAGGCATAGCTAGCTAGGCCTATTTAGTTATATAAGATTCTGTATTGTATCTGTACAAATATAGGGCCTGTTAATATCACTCAGTCTAGGCTATATCATATTTATTTCGCCCTTGAACGAGAAGAACTGAAAAAGATGCCATTACATTTTCAGGAGAATGAAATACATTTAGGTTTTTTTTTTAAATTCAATAAAGGAAAATACTGATCATTAGACAAAAATGTTTGGCAAAAGTTCCATGATCCCGAGGCACGTGTTAATAATATAACATTTATTTTTTTATTCTTGATTAATTATTTTCCATTACAACTATCATGGATTAAGATCTTTGTACGTAGATTTTAATTAAGATATATTTTACCGGTTATATTTAATAAATGACATGATGAATCGTTCTTATTTGCTATCCTCAATCATTTAAAAAAATCATAGTTTGCATATAAATCTTAGTTGGCTATTTTGACCAATCGAAATTGGTTATTTTATTAGCTGCGGGACTGCTTTGTTGTGGAAACGACAAGATGGCGGCCAGTCAGCTACTCAACCAGTTTGTCTGCTTATAAAATTCCTTATTATTCAACATTGTTACCACTGATGTCCAAATACCAAGCACAATGCATGTAAACAGTATTGAGGAATGTGATGAGGAACTATCAAAGGAAAGATTGAAGGAAATCGGTGATTATTTGGAAAATAATCACATTAAGATTTTATCCTTTCGAAACTGCAAAATAAGTGATGCCGGTTTCAAGCGGTTGATGAAAGCGTGTGGAAAATCAAGATCACTGCGGCACTTGTCTCTCAGTGTTGGAATAATCACTGATTATCAGAGGACAGAATTCTTAGCTCAAGTTTTGAGAAAAAATAAGATAATTAAATCATTGCAGTATGTATTCATTGTTATGACCCAAATTTCTGCATGTCTTATTCCATAATTATACTGTATATGTATATAGATTTAACACAAGTTTTAGTTCTTAAAAGGGTTTCATTATAATTTTGTATGACACATGTGTGTCATAAGAACTTTTATTGATTTGATAGGCTAACGATGAAGTTTGACATTGCCTTGACTACTTTATTCATTGATGAATCAAACATATTTCATTAAAAAATTCTGAACAACATGAATCTTACTTATACCAGGGTGTATTTTATCGATTTCTTTAAAAAATTAAACAAAGGGACAGTTTAGCTCATTAGCTCTTCTGCAAGGCTCAAGATATAGGTTTTGAATGCAGTATGAAATCTAAGCTTGCGACTGTGCAAATTGACATGTATCTAAAGGCATTTGATGCTTGTACAGAGACAAATAAATACTGAAATTTAGAGCACTTAAACAATATTTTTCTAAAACTTACTTTTGTGGAGGTTGTTTATATGTTTTATTGAACAGAAACGGGTTATTGTGACAGCCATAGTATGATGTTAATCAAGGACAGGAAGAATTTTATTTTGCTTATGCTTAGTTTATCATGACTGGTGCAATTAGTTTCAAATCATACCACGCATCGTGAATAAATGTAGGCCACATCCCTGAAATAGAAAGCTGCTTGTTGAGTTAAATCTGACATGAGTATGGAATTTATTACTAAATTGTCCATTGAAATGATTACTATTAGTGATATTTTGCAAAGATCATTAACACAACTAGATCATGAATTCAACTGTCCAGCATATATTAGGTCAGATGTATTTCAGTACTGCTTCAATTGCAACAACTCCATGTGCTATTAAAACTTTAAAATTGTGTCAACAGTATACATGGCAACCACATCGGTGATGAAGGGATGAGAGTGGTAGCAGAGGCATTATCTTACAACTCACAGGTAACAACACTAGATGTGAGTGATTGTCACCTCTCGGATGCATCCATTCTTCATCTAAGGTTGTTGCTAACACCTAACTCCGAACAAGAAGGTAGATTTATTAGTACTTATGTCTAACTTCAAGAAATTGATAAATAATGTTCTGTGTTGAAAGTCAGATGAGCTAAATGCATGGGACGTTGACATCTGTCTTTTGTAAAGTTTAACATTTTCAACATATCCAGATCTTTTGCATCCCTTCAATTTTAAGGAGTTACCTTGTACCTCATGGTTCTAAGTTTGAAAATTTGGTGCAAACAAATCTTTATATGTATACAATAAAATAACACCATTTATAAAGTGTGACATATTTGAATCCAACAACATACTCTGTACCCCCTTTAAATATTTAAATACATTCCAGTTCTGCAGTTAAGTTCATGTCCTCAAAATTGCTTGAGATGTGCCCTAATCAAAATCGGAAGTAACAATAATTTCTTACAGTTTGATATTTGTTACATAAATTTAATCTTATATTCAACAATTATTAAAAGATGTTAAAACAGTTTTTTAAAGGATTAGTTAACCATATGAATAAATCAATCGTGAATAATGTTGAAATATTGATGATTACAAAAAGTTGGATTCATTTAGGTGTAACCAATTAAACCTTTGAAACATTAAACTCAGTGCTCCTTTCGTGTCATAGTCGATCTTTATTAAAATTTCATAATAGGTCAATTCTGCTGCTGTTCTGCGTTCTGCTTAAAAATGCGTTTCCGCGGACAAGGTGTATTTCTGCATGAAATGGTAATATATATGGGATTTATTTCGTGACTGAATCCAGAAGGGACTGATATAAATTACTTCAAATTGATCAAGTCAGTATAATTTCTTGCCAGGTTTGTCCGAGCTGATATTGAGTGCAAACCCCAGGATAACTACAAGTGGATGGTCAAGTCTTGGGATGACGGTAGCTCACTCACCTAACCTACACTCTCTGTATCTAGACTACAATTCACTCGGAGATGCAGGTGCCAGCAGCTTATTGGTTGGAGTTGCAGCCAATCAGCAGATAGAGGTGCTTGACTTGGAGGGGACAGGAATCACAGAGAAAACAACTCTGGTAATAATAGAAAATGGGAAATTGAAGATTTTGCTGATGTTTTCAAGAGGAAATGATTTATTTCACTTAATTGGATTTAATTAAAAAATCTAAAAAACTGAGCTTGTAATGTGATGTAATGTAATGAATATGATATACTGAAATGCTGCCGAAAAAGTCTAATTTGAGCACATTACAATCCAGCTTTTTTCAAAATCAATGTCTATTTTCCATTTTATAAGTTCTCTTTTATGTTAGTAATAATCAATTGTTTTTTTTGGTGAAAACATAATCGTGTCCTTTGCAGATAAAAACATTAGTGTTCGTATATTTTCAGTTGATACTGGATCTCCTACAAAACTACCCAGGAAATCTCCGAAAGATAACTCTGAGTGAAAACAAGGTGAAAAAGAGCACAGTAGCAGCCATCAAGGCCATATTACGAACTAACGCTGCTGAAGACGCCAGCATAGATGCCAGTGAGGATGACTTCCTCTCAACAATTGCCAGTACAGTCTCATCCCCACGTGATTCAACAACAGTGATCTCATCCAGTCAACAGAGCGAGTCAGAAACATCAAAAGATGAGACGGAGGCCAGTGATTCCGGGACAGTGAAGGAGCTGGTCCTGACAGACGTGGAGGAAGTCTCCGAGAGCACTCAGGTGAAGCCACTCAGTTCAATGGTGGGGAAGAAGGCCAAGAAGGAAGAAGAGGAGGAGGAAGACCTCGGGGAAGAACTTCAAGAGGTGCCAGTGTATTGGTGAAGAGTTAACATACGACCTTCTGCAAAGATCTATGGTGATCTCAACTCACCCTGCATAGCATGCCTCACATCTGTCTCAATAACACATTTATCAACACCATGCTGCATTGCACTAAAATTAATGAAGATCTAGAAGAGAAAAGATTACAATATGCTGCAAGGTTTAAAATTGCCAAAATTGTTATGATCTTACCTTACTTAGTTCATTGATATTATAGAATGAAATTCCATTTTGTTGGTGGTGTAAGTCCCATCCAACAGCCTTGTAACCTTTAGCCCTGTTACTTTGTTGCTACCTATTGGCAAAGTTTAAGGTTTTTTGACAATTTTTTGCTATGTTTTATGCGAGCTGCAATTGTCAAGTGATAGCTTATTTTCTGTTCTGGCCACTTTTGTTACGTGTGCGTTTGGGCTTGTCTGCTGATTGGTGTCCACTGGCTGTGTTTTGGTGGTCAATAATGTTTTTGCTATAGATATACAAAGTAATAATTTCAGCTGACTGACTTGCAAGCTTCTTTCGTACACTGCCAAGAGATTCCAGAAGAAAAGGCTCAAGTTGATTTAGATCTATGATAATTACTTTTGTGTAGTAAGGTGTAATATTCTGAACAGTTCGATCACTTACATATGACACAGCTCTTTTGTGTGGATTTTAAATGTTCAAACATATTCACAAATTTAGTAATAAGAACATAGTCCAGATATAACATTTTTAGTTTTTGTGTTTCATACTCTTTAATGGGAAATCAATTTAAAACCTTGTTTTCTTCCTAAAACTTTTTGTCCCCAAATTTTTATTTGGATTTTGATAAGAGTCCTGAGTGAAATTAGAAAATATAAATGGAATCAAAATTTCAGTATAAAATTTGTATAACATGACATATAATTGTTACCAATGTCATTTGAATTATTGTTACATTTATAATTACACCAATTGCAAAAACATCACCTATATCCCACTTTGGTACTCTACCCCTTCAACTGGCTTTTTCACCACCATTTTCACTCCACCTTTGAGAGTTCAATTTCACAAAAAGATTGGCTTGAGAATATTTCCTATTGATAAAAATATTTTTTCTATCAACGATTTTAAATTGTATTTGATGAGCTATTATCAAAGTTTTATTGAAATGATTATTTTGCTGATGCAAGAACAATTGTATGACATAACACAAAAAACTAGCAGTTATTGAACTATTAAAGTATCAGAATGTTTCAATCGAAAATTAATGTCTATTTAATGTGAATACTCTGGATTTTCTTACTTGATGTCATTTTACAACAATCTTTGCAAGACAAAAACTTTGCTAGTTGCCAGACAAGCTACAAATTCTTCCTCCTCACATTATCATTAGAACATTCATATTGATAGTAGAATTATTTAAATCAGAACTCCTGTTACAAAAGCCATATAATACTGAAATGGTTTCTATTGATCGTCATCTGAAAGGCAGGGGTTAACAAATCTGTCAGTAGGAGAAGACTAACAACCCTCATCTTACCAATCACTTGACACTGAGTTGTCTCCCTTTTAAACCAATCTCATGTCAAAAATGGCTTGACTTACTAGACAAAGCTTATTAACTCAATGTAAAGGCTATTATAAATCTTAATCCTATCCTATCGACACATTTAGAATTTTCAATCCCTGAAAGATTTACAACCAGTAACTTAAAAAGCCAAGCAAAGGCGTAAAACTGAAAAAGGTTAGGAAATTAATTCCAAATATTTACTCATACATTTTTTCATTTACATTTTTTCTTAAAAGTACTTTCTAATGTTAATCAGGTTCATCAAAACATAGAAGTGGTTGCTTAAGTTGGCTAGAATTGTCTAGAGCTTGAAACAAATCTGTACCATCACATTTATGAACATTTTGTTTCTTCCATTACTACTCCAATGTTACTTCCCATTATTACCATTTTTGTATCACACGTTGTTATATTGTTGTTATTTTTTAGACATATTGTCACAATATCCTATTTATATAATCATATTTATTCTGTATACACGCTTTACTTCAGTAATAAACACAGAAAAAAATGAGTTGTCTGTTTGATATTTATTTTTATATGTAGCCAGAATTACATTGTTGACATCAAATTATCACAATATGGTACGATTCACTTGTCCTTTTTCAACTAATTGTTAAAAGTGGTTTTTGATCAATGTTATTAGTAAAAAAAAGGGCCATTGGCTCTGTGGCTTATCAGGCTATCTATAATTTAGTTTACAAATTGTCACAGAGTCAACATTTGTGGGCCAAAGCATTACAAAATCTATAAATTATTATTCCCATACACAAGGTTTAAGCTTTCTTGGCCTTTTGCATCTGGAGAAGAAGATGAAAATAAAATTATAGGGCATTGTCCCTTATTCCAGATGGGCTAAAAATCAACTCAGTTGTTTAATTGGAGAATATATTTGAATCTTCCTTAGTTCCAAGACCTGAGGTGAGTTGGTGAGGTGACTTGGTATTTGATGCCGCTTTCAAGATTATTTCTTTTATATCGCAGCTGCTAGTATTATTGCAGGGAGAAAACCCGCAACACCATTGTGGCTACGCATTGTGGTGAAACCTGTGAGCATCAGCTGGAACTAGTATACCATGGGTGGTAGCATTGCACCCAAACTTGACTGCGTGTAGAACAGTTCTCTACTGCAGACAAAGTTGCCGAGCCCCTAGCAGGATTTGAACCACGGACCTCTTGGTACGAAGCCCAACTCGCTAACCACTGCGCTATCTCGCCCTCTCCAAGACCTGGAAGGCTGCTATTGTAAATGGAATGACACAGTGTCTAGCGTCTGTCCATAAACTTAGTGCATTTTCAAAATATTTTCCTATCAATGAACATGGCTGATCAAGATTCTAAGCTTGTCGATTTGGTTCCATAATGATTGGGAGTGTAAATGTTCATATTCATCAAAAGTTATATACCCTAAGAATAATGAATTTCAAGCAAAGGTACATGTACCATGGGCAATGTTGACAATGAAAGTGTTCTGAAATCACTTCTGTTCATTATCCTTTGATTTCATTATAAGAATGGAGAGCTCCCGCATGAACTAAAATGCTGGAATATTGTGTCAGCAACAGATTATAACTATGTTTGATGATGTCCATCAAGACATGCAAAGACTGGTGAAATATATAGCCAATAACTTTTTTATTTTCTTAGCGTTAAAAAATAACAAAAGAGATGATCATAATTTATCTTTCTTTTATTTTATAATTTTTACACTTGTGATTTTTTTAACATGAAAACACCATTTTTTTTTTTGCAAATATCCTTTTCAAAGTAAGAGTGTTCATCCATAGAAGTTTGTTTTTCAGAATATTATTATTAAACAATTTATCGGGAAAAAGGAACACAGTTGGTTCTTAGTCAATGCATGGGTTGTATAGTCCATATACAAAAACTAATTATTATGGGCAAGGGTGCCAGATTCTAAGTTAAAGTTCAATGTTTCTTACCTTCATAAAAAATATAATATTAGAAAGAGTTTTATCTCCCTTGATTTTGAGATTATACAGCAAGATGTGAGGTTAGAATATGACTAGGTCATCGAGTGATTTCTACTTACGATGCTTTTTTTAATTAACCAAAAAGAGCAATTGTTTTCATAGTATGTTATTTCACAAATTCATTTAAGGTGAAAGATAGTAGCAAATTTAAATGTTTTGGACCATTCAACAAATATTGTCACCTGATTGAAAAAAGGGCATAATTGACATTTGAATTGATTGTTCAACATAAATACATCGTATGATTGTGTATCATAAAAAATCAACAAATAATCAGAAAATAAAGTGACAATCAATCGAGGCAGGTGGAGACATGTTAAAGGACCACAGTTGTCCACGGTTTGTGTAGATGTAGTTTGACGATACTTCCTCCAATTTGAATATAGATATTGTCAATAGTCATATTTGAGTTTCCTGGGCGTCATGAACAGTTTAATAACCTCATCAGTCACTTTGGCTCTTCTCTCTCGATGTTCTCCGATCATTTTCTGCAGAATGGTTATCAACTCTTTCTTCAGCTCTCCTGTTAGAATCTCACCGCTCGAATATCCCTGGACCAAAGAATGATTTTTAGTATCAATCAACAGGGAAAAATATTCAAAACAACAATTCAATGTTAGGCTTAATCATATGTATTGATAAAATATCCACCAATTTACAAACAAATGGTCATTAAATTGATCAATTATGCCTTGTCAATGCATGTCATGCCTCTGCTGTTACAAAGATTGCTATACTTGATAAATTACTTCAATACTCATAATCATTTTTTCTGAATGTATGTCCGCTATCCATTGTAAAATTTTGAAATTTAAAATAACAGAAATATTACCCTTAGTTATAATTATGTTTCAACTGGATTTCATTATTATCATGTATAAATGTGTAAATAAAGGTGTAAACACAGGAATGTCCCTTAAATTTAATTTCAACAAAAAAAATACTCCAATACAATTGTCCCTTTAAAATAAAATTTGAAGGAAAGCCATCATTGGTAATTAAGAATTCTTCTGAAACTACAAACCTTCTTGGTGTCCTCCAGCTTTTGGTCATCTTCCTGGAAGAATGTGAGGTACTGGTAGGACACATCCACGTCACAGTCGCCTCCCTTCTCACGGTGCTCTTCCACCGTCGCTTGTCCTCCGGAGAACGCATATTTGTTTACCTGGTGACATACACAGTTAACTTGAAAAGCATAACCCCTTTTGGGACGTGGAAAAATAGATTGACTGAGTCTTCTCACTCAAATAATTGATAACATTTTCTCTTTCAAAACAAGATGTATTTAAATTCTTATGTTGAAAATAACTGAAAATGTTTTCCCTTTCAAAAGAAACTTAAATTTGTGACTTTTTTGGTGAAAAGTGTTTCAACTAGCTTTAATATAATGACAAGTTTTTTAACTTACCTTTGTTTTAATCTGTTTATCTGTATCTGTGAGGAAGATTGAAGAATTAGGGTCGCTTGCACTCATTTTGCTCTGAGCTCCTTGCAGGGCTGGGAAGAAAGTGGAGTGCATCAGAGCTGGCTTCAAACAAGCTGGCTTCATTCTGGGTGCAACGTCACGTGTCATACGGAAATAAGGATCCTGTGCACAAAAAAGGTCTCATTCAAATTAATAGATCAAGTATCAGTTGACAAAACCTTTCTGCCTTATCTTACTAGGGATTCTTATAAGCACTCACAATTAACAAAGGCAAAATTCTTATAAACAGTTGGGGAATTGGATACTAAAAATTAAAGTTGCATCCTTTCATATTCAGAAAAGAAAGTTAGGGATTCAGAGTGAGGTTTTATTAACAAACATATGATTAAATTTATGTCCAAAAGCATAATACAATTTACTCTCAATTTCGACAGCTTTGTCTTCCAGCCAGGTATACCTTGCTCGTATGAATTTTTATTAACAAACTGACTATATATTAATGGGCAGGTATATGTTGCTTAAGTCAAAATGTTCTTTAAACAGTCATTGTTACAGTGAAATTCATCCACATAAATGGAATAAAACACAAGAACCACATAGCCTGGCATTTAATTTCGTTTCAATTTACGAGATCGATGAAATAACTAGATAACTCTTTGCACTCTTTGACCTTGCACTGTTGACACCCACCTGATCAATGGCACACGGAATGAGACAAGGGATGTTACTTTTTCCGTTGAATATTTCTGGAAAGGATGAACTAAAACTAGGAGCAGCCTGGACAGCAGGGAAGCTGATTTTCCCTATACAGTCACTGTCTCCAAACCCAAATATCCCCTTTACTTGGTTGAAAGTCACAAGCTTCTGAACTCTGCACATGTTTCTGTAGAAGCCCTTGCATGTCCTACAAATAGCAGAAGGAAAAATATTTATTGAAACATACAAGATGCTTGAAAGCAGTCAATAATATAGAAGTTGATAATCCATAAAAATCCTTGTCTTCCTGACACTGCCAATTAAAAAAATACCACAGCAAGAATGAGTGATAGCTTTGATGTGTTTACATGTAGAATATCAAAAGTAAAAAATCAATACATATAAACAAATTTCAAAGTTTACAAAATACATTTTCTCTACATACCCTATATAATCAAAATCACTGAATATAAAGGTCTTCTCTGGATCAAAACCACAGGCAATTATGTCCTTAGTATTTTCATACGCTAGCCTGTTTGCTTCTTCTATAGAGAGATCCTTCCACAGAAACTTTTCATCGTCAGTCAGTTGCACCACGAGCGGAACGTCAAACGTCTCCTGTAACCACCTGAAGGTAGAACAAAGATCAGTTAAACCAAACCACAGCACTGTAGGTTTTCTGCTGATAAGTAGCCAGCCACATGTCTCCATGTCTGAAGCTTTGTAAAAGTGGAAAACTCTTTCACTGCTGACAACTCAGTCCAATAAAAAAAAGACAGTGTTCCAAGGAATAAATTTTCTTTAAATAGGCTCTCCCAGGATTCAAACTTATTTTATCAGTGGTTTCCTCTCAACGGTATGAAATCAGCCTCTATAGTTGCATGTTTTGTAACCAGTTTAGTGAAGACAAAACCTAGTCATTAGAGGACCAATCACATCATCACGTTTGAAAGATTGATGATGTTGAAGGCGGTGGGACTTTATTTCACCTTTTATTCAATTTCGAACAAATATTAATACAGGACATAAACATCTTATCCTAATCATCATAAGAAATAGAGTTAGGAATAGTGCATACACAATGGTACAGTAGTCTGTTTTACAGACATGTATTTTTGGTTGACTAATACGTGATTAGGTTGAGCAGACTGAGCAGTAGTGGTGCGGCGAATAAAAAAAATCATTTTTCTAAACCACAAAAAAGTTGATGTGCGCACACATAAAAGTAATTTATGGGGTGGAGTACCGTCAAAACACAGGCAGAACACTTGCATAAATTTCAACATTTTAATGTTATGCTTCGGGAGTCCTTTGACCCTCTTCATCAGACCAATCAACATGTCAAACGACCCCCGAAACGTCACATTAAAATGTTGAAATTTATGCAAGTGTTCTTCCTGTGTTAAGTTATTCTAACTCCCTCGTACAGTTATGAATGATTTATTTGATCCATAGCTATTACACATTATAAATTCTCTCATCTGTTAGCGTATATCAGTGCCTCCCCTACCAACATATAAAAGTAATGCGCCAATGCCCAAGAAACATTTCCTTTTTATATTTTGCCTTATAGAATGGGTTCAAATCCTGGTATAGTAAATTTTTTAAAGAATACATTCCTCCGAACATGGTTTAATCACACTGGCTGACAACTTGATGTATAAATTATAACCCAGTGGTTCTTTTCCGTCCTCAAACCCTTGGTTCTATTGAATCTTTCATGCCGCAGACCCATATTCTATTTCCTTAAACAACTCTTAATCCTTAACCTGAGTTGTATTTAACTTTTAGGAAGTAATCAATATAGTGTGATATAAAATCACATTAAAGGTTTTTGAGTTGAATTGAAATGATAAATGTGTTACAGAAGTTTTGACAATTACATTTAAATGATTTCTCTTTGAACTATTTCCTAATGCTTAAAGGGAGATTTGGCAAACTGAACGCAGACTTACTTTGTGAAGATGAAAGGTATGAGATGTCCGACATGCATAGACTCTGATGATGGCCCACGCCCTGTGTACAGATAGAAGGGCTTCTTCTTTTCATACATATCCAGTATGTGATGCATGTCCCTGAAATAATGTTACAATTTACTAAAATATTGGCATTTGGAAAATATAGAAAAAGGTATGCACTTGCTAGTGATATTGTTTAGTGGCTGATACCTTAAAAATTTAGAGTCTAGGAACTATTGCAGAAATGCAGAAAGACTAAAATTAGCCAGTAAGAAGGCTGGCATAAGACAAGCTTTGTATGGGAAGTTGGAGGACAACCATTGTGTGGGGGTATTTTATTAAATGGGATGAAGGGTTCTGATTAGAGAATAATGAAGGTCACTATGGCAGCAAGAAGACCAATAATTTGACATTTTGGCATTCTTTTCATTTTTTTTTAACCAACACATAACTTTTTGCTTTGGGGATGATTAACTCTTTCTTCATGTACTGATAAATTGTTACTGCATGACAGACCTAAATGTAAGGACTGGCAGCTAAGTGGACATTTTAGTACTGCTTCAGTTGTATACATCCTGTTTTCCAAAAAAATGGAGGCAAATTTGCTCATTAGCATTGTATTTCAGGTGGCTATTATACCAATACACCTGATGTCTTGTTTTATATGTAAAATAACTGTCTTCTGAAGAAAAATTAATCTTTTTTTTTTTTTTAAATCATTCCTGAAGAAAACTGAAATGTAAAATGTTTATCAATAATGTAAAAATTCATCTTGAGGTTTTTCTTCCAATTTTTTAACTGTTTATATGAAAGATGATTAAATCATTATAAGAAAAACTATCAAACAATGTAAACAATGACGTCCATGAAAGCAGTAATTAAACATAATAATAACAAAAATATAATTATCTAAACCAAACTTGTAATGAAATTATTAATTAAAGCAAATAATTTCTGCTCAATCTTGTGTAAACCAACCCACCTGTGTGAAAAGAAAATGCCTCTCCTGATAAAATGATGAACTGGTTTCCCAGTGACTCTCTCCATCTTGTCAATAAGTGTTTGGTCTATTTTCGAACTTCCAAATCGAACTGAAATGTAGACATAATAAGAGACTGACTAATACATCCTTGCTTGTCTTGATGAACAAAGAAAGGTCTGTGAATAAGACTGCTTGGTTGGTCTATAGAAGAAAGAAGTGGTCATTAAGGAAACTTTTTTTTTTTAAATTCTTATTAAAAGACATAATTTTTCCTATATAGTTGATAAAGCATACTTAAATATCTGAATATATGATCCGCTTTCAATAGTATATAACTAGATATTTAACACAGTACTAAATTAAACATCATTCAATTTTGAATTAATCAGTAATAATGAGATATATTTTTATAAGAAGAGACTAATATTTACCAATCAATTTATCATAGTCGATTCCTTTCGCTGACGAACTTGCAACATTCCAGGGATCTACAAAATCTTCTGACACAGTTGCAGAACCATCGCCGATGTTCATATTTTCAACAGCTGATGCTTGCTCGTCTGCCATATTTTAGATTTACGCCCAAATCTTAAGAGCAAATTAACACTACCGATGCTCTTTCTTTCGAATCGTTTGCTTAGAAACGAATATTACTATTGTAGATCTCAAGAACTAACGCCAATGTTTTTATTCAGACTCTCAACTTCAGGCACCCTTATAAACATAGGAAGTGGTTGTGACAAGCCCAACACACGTGTTGCATCACCTGCAGACGACGAATGCCGGTGTAACGAAGGCGGTGATTGGTCCATTATTAAAGCTCCTTCCTGTAGAGCGTGTTGATTGGTTAGAGCTTTCACCATATCCAAAATGTCTGCGCCCATGTCTGCAGTCTTTCACTGGGTTTCTTCAACTTTTCGGTCGTTGTTGCCTTTGGCATATTCATGACACGCGCCTCATGCGTCATTATAGCTTAGACTATGTTGGGACTGTGTTTAAAAAGATGGTGATTATATAAGACGATTGAAGATAACCTTTTGTTTTTCTTAAAGGGCCAAAGAGTAGGCCTTTTTTGTTTGAGTTAAATATGTCAAACTTCATAAATAGTTTGATTTAATCAAGAAGAGTAGGTTTGTTCTGAAAATCAGCATCTTAAGTGCTTATAAGTTCAGTATAACGACAATAAACAGGTGAAAGTTGTGATTTGTGATTGAAAACCGGCCAATGAATAATGTATGATGCAGAAAACAAAAAGACAAATGATGATTGGTATAGGCCTATAGTGTTTAGAAATGATTTTGAATGATAAATTTAATCACACCCTCGTGTCTTCTTATATCAAATATATCAACACGAGTTGATAAAAGTTACAAATGCACGTCTCAAGCTTGCAGAGGATATTTTTTTACTTTTATAACCTCGTATTGATACCGTGTAACCTATTTCCGTGGTAATAAGAAATAATCTTCTATAAGTGTTATTGCCGATAATGTCAAACATCCTGAACTCATAAAGTGATAAAGTACATATTTTTCAACTAGGTAATGTTAAACAAACAGTTGTTTTACTCTTTTGTTAAATCTCGTTCACATTTTAAAAACAGATGCAAATTGTTATTAATTTATTTGGTGTCACCTGTTTTCATGGTATTTCTATGATGTCAAATTATGAGAATACAACACATGCAATGACTTCAATTTTTCCTTTTTTTAAAACACAGATTGATAGAGTACAATAGCATTTTAATTGATGTTGACATGTGTTTAAAATATTTATAGGGTCATTGAATTATTTCACTTTATAAATATTTATCATAAAATATCTTATTTCTGGTAAAGTTAGGAAATCATGAGGCTGCTTAGAGCATATTTAATATTAGAAAATCTTCTAGTCACCAAATACCTTGCATTTCACGTAGTTAAAGATTTAATATTAGCAAGCAAAGCAAAGTTTACTTGTACAAGCAATAACTTGTTTTCACTGCACCAGAAAATCATACAAAATAGCCAAAATTATATAAGAATCAACCTTTCTATGATTTCATATATTTATTAGTAGAAAAGGTATTATACTAAAAATTCAGGTGTTTCAGGATTAAAATAACATGGGTTTACTGGAAAGCATTGTTTGAAAAATTATACATGGATTGTATTTTTAAAAATCAACCATAAATGTTGTCCACAAAAGGTGTTATGTGAAAAGCATTAAATTTCATTTGATTTTCTTCACTGAAATGAATCAATGAATACGATTGATAAAATAGTGATCATTTCCTTCTTGGATCAATGCAGAACAACTGGTGAATAAAATAAGTGCTAACATGTCTGGGTGCAGTAAGGGGTTAGAGAGGATAGACATCTTTTGTAAATACCACGAAAACAGGTGACCCATGAAAACAGGTTACTCCAGGGTATATTTGATATAAGAAGACACAAGGGTGTAATTCTATTTATCATTCAAAATCATTTCTTCCCGCCAGGGGCTCGGCAACTTTGTCTGCAGTAGAGAACAGTTCTACACGCAGTCAGGTTTGGGTGCAATGCTACACTGAAATTCAGTCCAGTACCACCCATGGTTCGCTAGTTCCAGCCGATGCTTGCAGGTTTCACCGCAATGCATAGCCACAATGGTGTTGCGGGCTTTCTCCCTGCAATAATACTAGCAGCCGCGATATAAGTGAAATAATCTTGAAAGCGGCGTTAAACACCAACTCACCTCACCTCACCAAAATCATTTCTCATTTCGATTCTGTGAAAAAATGTATATTTCTGAACTTTGCACTACTCTAAGACTCTCATTGCGGTGATATCATAGCACTTTGACGTTGTCATGTTTATCACTTCTATTTTGTATGTTTCAGATTGGAACCACTCTTTTGGCATGATGGATCGCTTGCAATCATATGATGTCAGCTCTGAAGAGAGCGATGGTGAAATTGTAGAGATGCCAAATATGCCTACAGAGGAAGAAAAGAGATTTGAAACTAAAGAGGCAAGGCAGAACTATTTTGGAATTGATCTCAATGATGATGACAATGCAGATCAAGATGATGATGATGATGATCGAAACAAAGCTCTTGGTTTAGAGAATCCTGAATTTGAAGTTCCTCAAAGTGAATTCTGGTCTGCCTTGTCAAAAGAGGATTTGCATACCGCTAAAGAAAGAAGCAATCAGCTGTCAATGAGCAATTTTAAAGAACTGAAATCATCTCAGAAACATCAAAGTTCAAATCAAACTAAAAGTTTTAAACGAAACCATGAAAACTATTGTCCTGAAATCCTTTCCAAGAATGCAAAAAAAGAGTCAGATAAACAACAAACTGTTTCATTAAATTCTGCTGCTATGATAAAGAAGATATTTTATGTTCACCACAAGGTTAAACCAGGTATTCATTCCCAACACAGAAGCCGGCCAGCTGAAAGTGAGGAACATCACCTTACAGCTCATGGGGGTGTTGTCAATAGAGTGAAATGGAACATTCCACAATACAGTCATTTGTTTCTGTCAGCGAGTATGGACTCGACTGTGAAAGTGTGGAATGCTTGGTCTAATGAAGACTCGCCTGTGAGAGAACTGAGGCATCATGGGAAGGCTGTGAAAGATGCAGAGTGGAGTGCTGATGGTAGAAATATTCTCAGCTGCAGCTATGACAGAACAGCTGTTTTGTCTGATGTGGAAACAGGTCATTTGAACTTTTATATTTTGTTGCTTTACTAAAAGGTTTATCACTTAATTAAGCTTAGTAAAAGATAGGTTGCTTGTGTATTTATTGTTTGCCTGATCAA
Organism: Phorcus lineatus; assembly: GCA_921293015.1. NCBI lineage: Eukaryota > Metazoa > Mollusca > Gastropoda > Trochida > Trochidae > Phorcus > Phorcus lineatus. Next base: position 41,417,192 of record OV121084.1, read on the forward strand.
ACAGATAAATTGTATTCTGTTTTGTAATTAAGCTTTTAAAGTTTTGCTAAACAACTATTCATTTAATCATTAACAAGATCAAACATTGAAAGAATTAAGAAATAGTTAATCATCAAATGTGTCTCAATAATGCAAAAGATGACTAAGGGACCATTTTAAAAGTCGCTGACATTGAACTTATTTCTATAAATTCAAGGTAAAGCTGTGTGTAGGCTAGAGCACAGTACCTATGTGACCTGTGGAAAGTTCAACCCTGTACGGAGAAGTCAGGTGCTTACTGGATCTACAAATTGTGTTCTGCATTGGGATGTGAGAACTCCTCATGCTGCATGCAGAGAATTTCAGTACAAGGATGATATGGGGCAGGTATATGTCATTAAATTTCATGAAATTGTTCACTTGATTTTTTAGTTGTAGGATTCATAAAAAAAAATCATCTGACAGTTCATCTTTTCAGTGGTAACTTCATGAAGAGAAATTCAAATGCTCAATCTTAATAAATTTAAACTCTACTTTATCATCGTTAATTATGTTAAAATATAATACAGTCTGCGATATACAATCTGTACATGTCATTGAAACTAAACATTCTCTCCCCCTAAGATTACTGGTCAGTGAATAAGATCTGCTATAAAACAGGTGAAGATAAAGACTGTTGTAATCGTGCTTTGGCACAGATAATATGATTGTGCTGTATATTAATCTCATAGAACAAAGAGCAACATAAGAAGAGTATTGAGACTTTGATACTCCATTAACAGGTACAGGACGTGTTGTTCAGTGGAGATGGTAACGTATTGTTCACCTGTACAGACATGGTGACGAGAGACTCAGCTGATCGGAACGTCATGGCCTGGGACTATCACTCCGGTGTCACACTCTCCAACCAGATTTACCAGGTGGGTGAATGGTTTGAAATAGTTGCCTGCCCTTTTAAATTTACATTACTAAAGACTGTCCAGTTGACCTTGCTGTCAAAACATCTATAGAAAAGTCAATGACTGTTTTTGTTACCAAACAATTAGCTTCTTGCCTTTTACCCAATAAATGGATATTTTCAAATTGGACCATTTAAAATTGAGCAGCAAACCCTTCAAAGGGGTTTATAGATTTGAGGTTGCCAGTTTACTGACTTTACAATTTGAACTTTGACTCAACAGAAAAGAAAAGTCACTGACTTGGTTTATTCTCAAACAGTTTTCTGCCAAATTGACTTGACCTTCAGACAAAACCATTGACCCGATGCAAAAAAGGACTTGAATTACTGACTATTCCAAGATATTAACCACTGAAGCTATTGGGTCATTGAGATTTCAATAAACTTACTTTTAACACATTGTAGGACCTATAATTTTTTTAAACAGTTCCGAATGCCAGTAAAGAGTAATAAATAAATGATTCACAGAATAGGTACAGCATCTCATGTAAAGTTAAAGTAATTGCAGCAGATATGTGACAGCCATCATTCAAATAGTAATTAATAAGATGTTAATTAATCAAATATATATGTATATATCATTCCAGGAGCGCTACTCGTGTACTCGTTTGAAGCTGCATCCAAGCTCAGGTCACTTCCTCGCCCAGTCACACGGAGGATACATTGCCTTGTTCTCAATTAACCGTCCTTTCAAGATGGTTCGCTCCAAAAGGTTCGAGGGGCACCAGGTAAGGATTATTGCACAAGAGACTGAATTTCTTCTTTTACAATTAGTCAGAGACTCAATGAAAGTAATTATCACTTGGCAACAAGGAAATGATAAGGGTGTCATTAGTGCAGTAGTGAGTGAGTGGGTTATTGTTTAACGCCGCTTGGGCAATATTTCGGCCATTTGTGGCGACAGTAGTGCAGTAAGGGACTAAAATCTGTATACCAGCCTCTGGGAATTTTCTGTTACTACTTGATTAGGGTCAATGTCTCCTTTGCATAAATCTAGTTTATCAAACTGCCTTAATCTTATGCATTCCCAAAGACCTTATTTACATATGGAAAATTCACAACCTGTTCTTACTTGTTCATATGGGAAGATCTACTATTTAAAACAGTTTCTTTTTTTCTTCATGCAATTTTTAAATTACTTGATTTAACTATTAGCTTTAGATGTAGCTTATGATTTCCACATTACTATATAAATACTGTGTACTTTGCAATTTCATTTCTCGGTTGTTAAAGTAGTCAATATTTGATTTCAGCTGCTTGGCTACAGTATAGGCTTTGATATCAGTCGGGATGGAAGCCTGGTGTACAGCGGGAGCTCTGATGGAAAGATTCATTGCTACGACTACCAGACTGGAAAACTGAAGAAGTCTCTTGTCACAGATCTTGGAGTTTGTATGGATGTTGCATGTCACCCTGTATTAGCCTCTGCGCTTGTCACTTGTAGCTGGGGAGGCAATGTCAAGGTCTTTCACTGACTAATCAATTGATAGGGAGGCAATGTCAAGGTCTTTCACTGACCAATCAATTGATAGGGAGGCAATGTCAAGGTCTTTAACTGACTAATCATCTTGTGGGGAGACAGAATCAAGGTTAGAGTCAAGAATAGTCTAACCGCTCTGTGGATCCTTCCACCTCATAGCGCAAAATGCAACCCTGTATAAAAAAATGTCAAATACCCATATGTTGATACACAGGCCAAATCATAAAAAACCCTTACACTATGGCCATGTCGTGACAACTTCTAATTTTCCAACAATATATCTATTGAACAGCTGTAAAAGTCAAAGTACTATATAAATATATAAAGCCTGTGAAAATTTATCTTCACCCTTCCTTTACCATGTTACACATTGTGATATGATGGACTCTGGTTTCATGATTACCAAGTATTTGATCTTCATAGATTGAATACATGAATTGGCCATGGTTTGATAATGGCGGGCAAAATCAGAACGGAAGTTGGGAGCTCTCCTTCACATGAGACTTGGCAAGATTAGGGAGCAATCATTATGTAAGCATTTATCGTGACGCACATATTTGTGACTTGTGAGCAATAGTTTCAAATCATTAAGATAACAATAGTGAAACTCTAACATGTGATTTTTATGACAACTGGATATTTTCTTTGATAAAAGACAGTATACAGTATTTGATATTCCCCTCTCATTTTCACATTAAACAATAATTGAATAATGCAAAATAATTACCAGAGTAAAGACATATAGCAATATAAAAATTTAAACTTGACCAGCCCTATATTTTAGATGGACAAGGCCACTGTGCACATTGTCAAGTAGTGCTTCAATTGATAGACTGATTTTCTGGATTCTCAGGAAGCTGTGCCAGTCCTGTTTACTTCAATCTAGTTAAGGATATTTGTACCCGACAGTTTCGGCTTCCCCAAATCTAGTAGAGATAGTTTCCACACATGGAGCAGTCCATGACACTTTAAGGGGGAAATTGTTTGTTTTCTGGTTCTTGCAAATGTAGCAGTGTTTCTGACTTCTAAGGCGATCTATTGTCAACTCATCTTGCAACAACAACTTCCTCAAGTTTGGGTTTTCTGAAAGTCTTTATTGTCTTCTTGTTGGGATGAATTGTTTCAGTGGCATTCTAGAAGTTGGTAGTATAAGGACGACAATGATATATGGATATACAACTTCTTCATTCCACAGTGGAGACGTTTCGGTATAGATCCTTATAACATTATCAAGCATGGCCTGATAACGGTATAAGGATCTCTACCGAAACGTCGCCACTGTGAAATAAAGAAGTTGTATATCCATATATCATTGTCGTCCTTCTTGTTGGGAGTTTTTTCATAACAGATCATTTGCTGGGAGTCAAATGTAGGCATTACAGACACAGATGTATCTCCTATCATGGTGATCTCGTCATTGAAGAATGAAGGCATTAACTGGAGGCTGACTTAGTAAATGTCTTTAGATTTACAATCTTCCCCCTGTCATACAATATGGCACATGTTACATAGACTAAATTGTGTATTTTGTTTCTTTTCATGTTACAATGTTTTTGTTTTTTTATTTAGTTTTAACAAATAAAAGTGATGAAATAACTGATACATAAGTAATGCTGTCTTCTGCTAGATGCTGTCTAGTAGTCTATCTCTATAATAAAAAAATTGCTATTAATGATAAAAAAAACTTTAATGACATTATTAAGACATTCATTTTATTCAACAGGAGTTGAGTTTCACCGCACACTTATCAATCATGACTTACTATGCAGTCTGTTTCCCCTATAAGGGATTTGAACCGTCTGAATGCATGTTAATGAGAGTGGATAGCTGATAGATATTATGAAGAATATACAGAAGGTAATGTTTCTGGATTAGTATGTCTGCTTTCTGTACTTCTGTAGATGATGTTTAGAAGAAACTTCATTTGATGAGATTGATACATAAAACATTGCATTGTTGAAAAAGGTGATTGAAGCCATTGAGTCTTAGTGATTTGTCAGCACTGGCTAGGTAACTCCTTACCTCTAAAGGCATAAAACAACCCGCCATGTCATCAATCATGGATATTTCAATCTCTTGTGGTGGTAGATTGCCAGTCAATAGCCTGCTTGCTGACTGTGTTCAGAAAGAGATGATTTATATATGATTAATGATACTGCAATTTGAGACAAAGTTCTTTCGAAAAGATTTGTTTCTTGAAAAGGCTTATTCGACATGTGTTTCTGTTGACCATTCATAAGTGGTCAGGTAATTATTAAACTTAGGACTTAGGGACAACTTCTTTTTTTGTTACATCAGCCTTTTTTCTTAGGCCTCAGCACATGAAGATTGTTTGCTTTACTATTTTGGAATATGTTATCCTCGTCATTTCTGCATCTATTCATGGATCTCATTTGTTCATCTTCTTAACTTCAGCTTTGTTTCTTGCCCACAGGCATTGTTTGATGAGTTGTTAGCCCTAGAGCCTTGTATATCCTTTGTCTTCACAACTTCTACATGTGATCATATTTTCTTAACCATGTAACCTTAACTTCAGAGTGACAAATTGTTTTAAAACTTCAACAAAATGTCACACTGTTAAATTTGGGATCACACTATCTTCAATTATACAAATTCTTATAGCTTTTGGGTCGAGTCCCTTGCTGGATTCCATGTACACATTTGTCCACTCTAAATGGCATGTATCTCTAATCCAACAAAACAATTTCAACCTTGGCGATAACTTTTACTTACTGTTTACTATTCTAAAAAAGGCTTTTTATGTATCTATTGTACGGCTTTAAAAAGTCAAAGTACTATATACATAAAGCCTGTGAAAATTTATCTTCACCCTTCCTTTACCATGTTACACATTGTGATATGATGAAGGACTCTGGTTTCATGATTACCAAGTATTTGATCTTCATAGATTGAATACATGAATTGGCCATGGTTTGGTAATGGCGGGCAAAATCAGAATGGAAGTTGGGAGCTCTCCTTAACATGAGACTCTGCAAGATTAGGGAGCAATCATTATGTAAACATTTATCGTGACACACATATTTGCAACTTGTGAGCAGTAGTTTCAAATCAATAAGATAACAATAGTGAAACTCTTAACATCAGACCTGGGGCCTATTACATAGAATCTATTACTATTACTATTACTTGAAGTTTCTTCATATTACTATTACTATTACTTGGTGATATTTTACAGTCTATTACTATTACTATTACTATTACACAGGCAGATATTACTATTACTATTACTTCTGCAAGCTTAGAAAAAAATACAAATAAAAAAAGAAAACAGAACAATGTTGAGGTATCATGTATTTAATCTTTATCACAATCCATGGTCACAGTAAATAAATAGAATTGTCTGATGATCAAAATGGTTGAACTGTTTCTCACAAATACATCATGTTTCACTTTGTTAAATGTCCGTTACATTTGATAAACATGAGTTTTTCAAATGTCTGATCTGAAAGAGAGCATCTCTCTGGGCGAAACACTTTGCCTGCAATGCTGAACAGGCGCTCAACAGGTGCTGAGGAAGCTGGCACACTCAGGTACTTTCTTGCAAGGTTTGCAAGTGCTGGAAACTTTGATTCATTTAGCTTCCAGTAGAGGAGAGGATCCACATCACTTTTTGCACATGGTTCTGAGAGATATGACAGCACTTCTGTCTCAACAGATTGGGAAGGTGTCACAGTCTCTACTGGTGAATCATCCATGAAGCTGAGCAGTTTCATCTTCTTGTTGTTTCTGTGGAGCAGACACTGGTGTAGAACTTGCTGTGATGCTTAGCAGTCTTGTTCTCATGACAGCTGCTTCATCCCCTCTGCACCATCTCAGTCTGAATCTAGGATCCAATACAGCTGCTGTTTGAAAGCTTTCTTTTTCCTCATAGACATTCATTCTCTGATGTAGAGAACTCTTCAGGGTAGTAGCAAGCTTACAGTTGTATTTGCTTGACATGACATCAAGTTGACTTCTCAGTCCACGAAGGCAAGGAATAACAAAACTGGAAGAAACAATGTTTTGTCCTTGAATGAAGTCAGTAGCTTCTTCAAAGGGAGCCAAGATTTCAACGAGATCTTGGAGGATGTTTCTTTCATACTTTGTCAAGTGTTGACAGTCCAGCTTGTCAAGTTTTATTTCTGGTATGGAGAGTAGTGAGCGAATGCTTTTTACTTCCGAGTTCCAGCGAGTGGCAACAGCAGCCTGTACCCTATTTTCATCTTCTAGCATCTCTGACGGCTTGGTCGATCTTCGAATGTAAGATACAATCCTTGCTGCTTTTGCCAGAACATTATTCAGTGCTCCTGCCTGCTTCATTCCATCCTTAACTACGAGCTGCAGTGTGTGTGCAAAGCATGAGTCATGTTGAGGAACAAATGTCAGGTAGTCACTCATATCAATTGAGTCTACAGGGTCATCTTCATCTTCACAGTCAGAGTCTGATTCCATCTCCTCAGTCTTCTCAGATGTTTGCTCAAATCCAGGCAATGAAAAGGCCTTTAACATGTTGGAAGCATTGTCTGTGATGATGTTGGTGACCTTCCCTGCAACTTCAAAACATGCGATTGTCTCTTCATATTGCTGAGCAATGTTTTCTGCTGTGTGTGAACCCCGAAAACGTCTGCATGCCAGCACAACAGATTGCATTGTCCAGTCAAGAATGAAGTGCCCAGTGATGCCAATAAATCCACGCATTTGCCTACTGGACCACAAGTCAATTGTCAAGCAGATGCTTTGAGCCTTTTGAAGGTAGTCTTTCAAAGTACTGGAGGTTTCATCCATCTTTTGCTTCAGCAGGATAGTAGACAGGTGCTTCCGAGATAGTACAGTATAACGTGGATCCATCTTCTCTAGCAAAGTTCTAAAGTTGGTACTTTCAACCACGGAAAGCGGCATCAGATCCCCAGCTACAAACATGACTAACGAATCTGTAATTAGTTGGTTGTGACAGATCAGCAAATATTTCAGGATGCTTCCTCTAAAAAGATATATAAACAACTTGAATCTAACAATATCAAATACTCTATACTGTCTTTTATCAACAAAAATATCCAGTTGTCATAAAAATCACATGTTAAGTTACCGTATATGACCGGGTATAAGCCCCCCTCACGTAATGTTTTGACCCTGTAATGAAAGCCGACAGTGACAAGCACTTCAGATATGATATAGGTCGCTGTTCCTTTGTGCACCCCTTTAAACGCAAGCTCCAAACACTGTGGGCTTGATATATATCATGCTCGGTTGATGCATGGAGCTTTGTAACCGGAAATTGAAGTTTTTGGAGGGAGGGTATAGTAACAGCATGTAAACAATGAGGACTTGCGATTTCCCGACAGTTTATTATTGTATCCTCTATGAAGATGAGATGACAGCTTTTTTAAAATTTAATTGTACAATTAATGACTTAATGCTTAATGAGAACTTTGCCAAAAAAGAAGTTTGCCGACTGTTAGATTAGTATCAAATATATACTATTATACTTTGCCATCTCAGAAACAGTGCGACAACTTATTTTCATTTTGTTTAATTGAATTATCCTAAACTTTTGCACGAGGTTCCATCTCATATAACACCGTTTCTATTCAACTTCTCATTGGTCCACGTCACAAATGCTAGTCACTCACATTCAGGTCAAGTTATCGATCGATATTTGCCAGCTAACACGTGTTGCGTGTTGAATATTACCGGTACATAGATAATTTATATATATTTTTTTTAACTTTCCATTCATATTTTTCTCAATATATTCATTATAAAACAACAATAAGACAAAGGTATATTTATTTCAAACTTTTATTATTTAAATGACATCGATGATTATGCACTGTCTTCGATGTAAACATTGTCTCCCTGGACTCGCTCGGCTTGATGAACCGGGCTGGATACTTACCTGGCCTCAGGAATTTTTGGTCTGAAACATAGACTTAGGGTATAGGCCGACCCCCCTCTTTGACCCCCCGATTTCTGGTATCAAATTCTCGGCTTATACCCGGTCATATACGGTAACATGTGATTTTTATGACAACTGGATATTTTTGTTGATAAAAGACAGTATAGAGTATTTGATATTCCCCTCTCATTTTCACATTAAACAATAATTGAATAATGCAAAATAATTATCAGAATGAGGACATTTTGCAATATAAAAATTTAAACTTGACCAGCCCTATATTTTAGAGGGACAAGGCCACTATGCACATTGTCAAGTAGTGCTTCAATTGTTAGACTGATTTTCTGGATTCTCAGGAAGCTGTGCCAGTCCTGTTTACTTCAATCTAGTTAAGGATATTTGTACTCGAGAGATTCAGCTTCCCCAAATCTGGTAGAGATAGTTTCCACACATGGAGTAGTCCATAACACTTTAAGGGGGAAATTGTTTGTTTTTCTGGTTCTTGCAAATGTAGCAGTGTTTCTGACTTCTAAGGCGATCTATTGTCAACTTATCTTGCAACAACAACTTCCTCAAGTTTGGGTTTTCTGAAAGTCTTTATTGTCTTCTTGTTGGGATGAATTGTTACAGTGGCATTCAAGAAGTTTGTAGTATAAGGACGACAGTGACATATGGATTTATTACCCATATGGTTTATCATAAGCGGTGTCATATTTTCAATATGAGCACATGTGCACATATCACTTTTGCCTAGCAACGATTTTTTAAGCGCGAGTGACCGTATTTTGTCGTCTGTGACATCATAAAACCATTGTTCATGACGTCACTGTAGCAGGCCGTCGCAAAGGAAGGAGATCGTTTTCTGAATATTTCCATGCGTTTAAAATGGAATAGAATTGGTAATAAAGAAATTATTATCCTCGGAAGTGTTTCATATGACTTTTACGAAACTCGTGCGAATTAGTGTATAACCCTCGCTCTCGCTCGGGTAATACAAAAATTCACACTCGTTTCGTAAAAATCATATGACACACTTCCTCGGGTAATAGTCTTTTTATACAACTTCTTAATTCAAATTTTCTTCAATACGCAGGTATCATCGCAGCAATAAAACAATACACAAAATCACAAAATATTGTTATAAACTGTAAGCAGCCATATCCTATATTACCATATTTCCTTGAAAATTTAATAGGGAATAAAACTGGATGTAGGGAATTTTACGATATATTGCAACTTGAAAACATAAACGACACAAAATTAAGATACAAAATAAAGTGGGGAAAAAGACCTAGACTGTACTATTACAGAAGATAAATGGAAATTAATACACCAATCCCCTCACAAATGCCATTCAGCTAGTAACCATATATGGTTCCAATACCATTTGATTCACAGAATCCTACCTACAAATACTTTATTGACAAAAATGGGTTATAAAGACAATGAAAAATGCGACTTCTGTGGTGAAAGCGCTGAAACATTGCTCCATTTGTTTTATGATTGCGAAATCTCGCAAAATATATGGTTAGAAATGACAAATTGGATCGAATAAAAAACACAGTATAAATTAAACTTATCGAAACAAACTGTCATCTTCGGATACCCACAACACAGAAATAATGTTCTAAATCTGATTCTGATAATAATAAAATACAATATCTTTAAATCAAAACAACAAAATAAACTACCAAGCATCCCATACATTAAAAACGACATTTGCAATATATATAACATAGACAAATATTCTGCATATACTCAATGTTGTTATTCAAAATTCATGAAATTCTGGTCATCATGTCACAATTTGTTCTCGTTTTAAGCGATTTTTTCAATAAGACATCGTTATGAAAAAAGTATCATGTACATCCACAGATTATAATTCCAATCAATGAATATTTTGGGTCTTTTTGTAATTCAAATACATTCTGTCCATTTAATTTGTTTTGTCCATTACTATGTTGAAATGTCTGTTCTCTATTGATATGCATGTTTGAATTTGTATATACATGAACAAAAATGAATAAAGTTAAAAAAAAACAAAAAACAACTTCTTAATTCCACAGTGGAGACGTTTCGGTATAGATCCTTATACTTTTATCAAGCATGGCCTGATAACGGTATAAGGATCTATACCGAAACGTCGCCACTGTGGAATAAAGAAGTTGTATATCCATATGTCATTGTCGTCCTTCTTGTTGGGAGTTTTTTCATAACAGATCATTTGCTGGGAGTCAAATGTAGGCATTACAGACACAGATGTATCTCCTGCTATCATGGTGATCTTGTCATCGAAGAATGAAGGCATCAACTGAAGGCTGACTTTGTAAACGTCTTCAGATTTACAATCTTCCCCGTCATACAATATGGCACATTACATAGACTAAATTGTGTATTTTGTTTCTTTTCATGTTACAATGTTTTTGTTTTTTATTTAGTTTTAACAAATAAAAGTGATGAAATAACTGATACATAAGTAATGCTGTCTTCTGCTAGATGCTGTGTAGTAGTCTATCTCTTTAATAAAAAAATTGCTATTAATGATAAAAAAACTTTAATGACATTATTAAGACATTCATTATATTCAACAGGAGTTGAGTTTCACCGCACACTTATCAATCATGACTTACTATGCAGTCTGTTTCCCCTATAAGGGATTTGAACCGTCTGAATGCATGTTAATGAGAGTGGATAGCTGATAGATATTATGAAGAATATACAGAAGGTAATGTTTCTGGATTAGAATGTCTGCTTTCTGTTCTTCTGTAGATGATGTTGAGAAATATCTTCATTTGATGAAATTGATACATAAAACATTGCGTAGTTGAAAAAGGTGATTGAAGCCATTGAGTCTTATTGATTTGTCAGGCACTGGCTAGGTAACTCCTTACCTCTAAAGGCATCAAACAACCCGCCATGTCACCAATCATGGATATTTAAATCTTTTGTGGTGGAAGATTGCCAGTCAAAAACTGAAAGATAGCTGACTGAGTTCAGAAAGAGATGATTTTGATACTGCAATTTGTGACACAGTTCTTTTGAAAAGATTTCTTTCTTGAAAAGGCTTATTTGACATGTGTTTCTGTTGACCATTCAGAAGTGACCAGGTAGTTATTAAACTTGTTACTTAGGGACAACTTCTTAGTTTGTTACATCAGCCTTTTGACTTATCCCTCAGCACATGAAGATTGTTTGTTTTGCCTCATCCTTCCTCCTTGTATTCATGGATCTCATTTGTTTATCTTCATTACTTCAGCTTTGTTTCTTGTCCACAGGCATTGTTTGATGAATTGTTAGCCCCAGATCCTTGTATATCTTTGTCTTTTGTCACAACTTTTGCATGTGATTATATTTTCTTAATTATCTAACCTTAACTTCTGAGTGTCACATTTTTTAAAAACTTCAACAAAATGTCACACTGTTATATTTTGGATCACACTATCGGCAATTGTACAAGTTCTTGTAGCTTTTGGATGAGTTCCTTGCAGGATTCCATGTAACATTTGTGCACTATCTAAATGCATGTATCTCTAATCCGACAAAATAATTTCAACCTTGGTGATAACATTTTACTGTTTGAAAATAGGCTTTTTACACACGGAAATGTCATATTTACATCTTTGTGTAGTGATGAGAAATGTTTAGGTATATGATTAACATCAAACTCTAAACAAGTTGAAGAGACACGATCAGACAAACACTTTCATATTATAAATCCTGAAAACTATTGGTTATAACTTATATAATTATGTAGGTATGGATTATTCTTATGTGTGATACATTTCTGTTTGCAAGAGTTTGAATGTTCTAGTTTACATTATTCAGAAGAAGGTATTTTATCAAAAGTCACAATTTTAACTAAGCATACCTTTCAAATTTCATTTCAATGAATTACAAGTTTCTGTCAATCTGACAGGACTTGAAAGCCTCTTTAGATGATGAACATTTTTCTGTAATCATACATTGTGCATTTGTTTTGAATCTATCTTGTTATAAAAATGAATCATTGTTGAGTTGACCATTTTACAGTCATATTTTGTTTTCATTTAGGAATAAATTATTCTTATTGCAAATTTTCTGTTTGTGTTTTGCTTTTACATATGTCACATGTGCTTTAATCCCCCCGCTACTGCTAGTCTTCTCAAAGGTAACAGGGACATACTTAATGCTCAGTTTCAAAGTTGTTTATTGCACATTTAATATGGAACGGGATTCTGTATTGCTAGCTTTAAAAGTGATTTATTTATAACAAAGCTGACTACAGAAGAATTCAATTACTCCTGTGCAGTAATTTTTTTGCTTTATGAAAATCAAAATGATTCATTAGTAGTTGTAGTCATTAAACAACATTACTACAATGACAGAACTGTCAACAAGATTTATAATATTATCATTTATATTGTTACCACGGAGCCTTTGAATATTGAAGGAGACCCATCTAGGTCAGTGATAACATTATTATGATGATTATTTCACTCTTTTGCGTTGACACAGGAAAATAATCAAACAGCGAGTCGATTTTCATTCAGGAATTTGATGTTCCACATGCATCTTAATCCACTGTTCATACCACGAAACTTGCATTTATGATTATGTTTGCATGTCAAATATTTTTCAATTATTTCGCAGATAAATTACTAACTGGGCACTTTGGTTCTCGCTCATCGGAAATGGGAGGACAAGCTACAAATTATCATTAATGCGAGTGGTAACAAATACCATGCTTTGCCCATGCGCTGGTTACACTACCAATGTTATATTAATTTGTGCATCATTCTCTAGATGTCGTGTGAAAAACTGGGTTGATGCTTACAAACACTCAATTCGTCTTTCATCCTTTCGTCCATCGTAGACCAGTGGATAGATGTTATCGGACTGCATATTCGAATCTTAGTTTACACAATACATAATTTAAATTTTCCGCGGTCCTAAAAGGCTTTTCACATTTACTTCATTCTTGAAACAAACATTCCGTTACAATTTGTGTCATTTAAATTTCAAAACCTGTACTTCTCTTCAGCGGGATAGTCAATTAGCAGGATATTAAAAAAACAGAAACCACTGTACAAAATAAACTCAGGGCATAGGTGGGGTTTTTTAAAAATAAGAGCTCACTATATGATTCTTTGTACTCAGATTAAAACTTTGGGAATAGAGATCATAAATACTCTGTTGTTGCAAGTTATTAAAAAACAACGAATCTCCACATATACGTATTACTGCCGATGTTAAAATATTCTTGAAGAAGGTATGATAGGGTACAGAAATGCTCAGGAAAAGGATCTTATTTGAATTCCATGCACTATAAATAAGTATTCATATAAAATCTGAAACGTTTCACAAAAACTAAGACAACACATTTACTCTCTGTATTTCGTGAAAACACAATGAGTGAGTGAGTGAGTTATTGTGAAAACACAAGTCTAAAGGCCTAAGTTACTTTTTTACTACATTGAAATAGATTAAGAGTATTTTTCATAACATTTAACATGTGTCTATGAAACGTGACAATATACAGCATGTGCTAAGAACATTGCCAAGTTAAGTTCAAACCATCTCATTCGCCTTATTTTTTATCCCCGATTGCCAAAAGATGACGACTTGTTTTCGATGAAAATCGAAGAATTGCTTTATGCATGCGCACGGGCCGAATTACGCACCAATTACAAGTTAACTAGTTTTATGGCCTATCAAACACTGCCAAGTAAAATTAGTACTCGAGTTTGCTAAAGGTATACTTTAAACATTATGTTTGTTTTAATGGTGCGTACCACCCTCTAAACTTTCAACCGGGTTTCTAAAAGAACGCCACCACAATTTTAAACCGATTAGCGTTAAAATAGTTATTTTCAGCATCAGTCAGTACTTTTCGATAATATAAGATAATGTTTTAAATTGCCACATAAGACTCAAAATACATACTCTGTCACCTTTATTGATGAGGGATGCTGTTTGCCGGGGACCTCAGCTATTAAAGGGACCCTGAACTGTAAGTTTTCTCTTATTCCCGGTTAACATTTGTGCAGTTAGTTGCAACGCTTTTTGAAAAAGTCGCTCAAAGACACCTGCATAAACTTTGACAAACCACTGATGTTACAGAAGGAAATAAGCACGTGGCACTGATGAAAGCAAGGCAATATGGGCAGCCCTCCAACCACAATTCTAATGAGAAATGCAAACAAATTGAAAATATAATCAAAGATAACATTTGAATAGTTAAGATGACGAAATTCAAACCTATCTTCACTTCATAAACCGAACAACTTTCCACAAGACTAAGAAAGCTGATGATAATGTTGAACATGACAATTATATATCTATCTCAATAAAACACTTATGAGGGGACATACTTCTTATAAAGCAGAATTTTAGAAAAATGAAAACATGGACACTTCGGTCTTCAGTGTGATAAGTCGAGAAACCCCTCGGGATTGATTTCTCTCTTAAAGTATTTTTGTACACAGAAAATAATGGAACGATGTTTTATCCTTCACGTTAGAATCTTGATTTCTTTGAAGGCATGATAGGGACAAATCAAAAGCTTCAGCTGATGGTATCCAGTGATCAAATTTCAGAGGCACTGGTTTAACCTTGAACACCTGACAGCCAATCCACAGGGATGAGATGGCATTGGATAATTATCACAGAAACCCTTTGTTACATTCTTAACAGTAGGTTGAATCAGTTCATAAGTCAGATAAAACAAGCTTCTCGGCATTGTTTATCAAATAAGCCCATGTCAATAGGCAGTTGGATTGATCCTGTCAATCTGCAATAAACACAAGCTTCTGCCTGCTGGGAGGTGGCGGTGTGGGTTGAACAGGTGAAACCTTCAGTATCTTGGCCTTGTACTTGTAGAGTTGAGGCGTCATGCTGGGGCCCTTACAGCAGAACTTCCACAAGCAGGTACAGAGGACGATCATGGCCACACAGAAAACCAGACCACAGATGAGGCCGATCAACTCTGGTTGGGACACAGCTTGCGCCTGGAAATAACAACGGGTCATGATAAATATCTTAACATAAGAACAACATGATTTTCAGGACATTTTTTTTATTGTGAAAATAATGTATTCCTTATGATCTTTGGATTGAAGCGTTTGTTTTCTACTGTTTTTTTCTTCTTATATTATCTTTCAATTTGTCATGAACATGATTTTGAACATTGAGAACATTTTCGTTGACAATAAGGTATTCGGTGATTTTGACTTGACGTTTTAAAAAAATAAATGATATAAATCTATGAGAGGTATCCAATTACTTCAAATTTGATTAATGTCTTACTATTAATGTTTCACTATCTAACAGAACAGTGCAGAATCTTGAAAAATCAAATCAATTGATTAAGGTCATAGTCTCATCTTGGTTAATGCAAAATCAAATGCAAAAGTATCCCCAAGTACTTTGGCACGTCTTGCTTCACCACGTCATTTCGCAAACGCCACATAGAATTCCACCCGAGTAAGATTGAACCATACCTTATACCCGGATATCCTTGTCCAAGGTGTTAGGATCACCTTGATAAGCAACGGTTCAAAAACTTGACTGAAATCTCTAAGTATATTTCCTATATCCCCATGCTTATAACAATATACTTGACATTTGGGGGAGACATACAGCGCTATTTACCGGCATTAAAGCTTCAAGAGTTGATTTGCCAAGATAAGACAATGGCAATTACCAGTGTACTTACCCTCCTGCTGTAAGGAGTTGTTGTTTCAATAGTATCTGAGACTGCTGTACTAGTTCTTTCATCATTATTTCCCGGTGAAGTTGTCCCACCATCGCCGCCACCGTCCCCATTATCAACACCACCACTGCGAGTAGCGGCACCGTTACCACCACTTCCTTCACCACCACCACCGCCTGTATTCCCAGACACACCTCCTGATCCAGAGGTAAGGGTTGTGTTTGCACTTTCACCGTAATCACTGCGGCCACTTGGGGACGTGTTACCTGGATCAATTGCAGTTGCATAAGGATCAGATGTTGCCGTTGGGTTGATCACGTAATTTTCTGTGTCAATTGCATTGGTATCTACGGACATGTCAATGGTATTGGATAATTCTGCACTCGGGGTAACGTTCAATGACATTGATGGTTGATCAGATACAGATGCCGTTTTTGGAGTTAAGTATTTTGGAAGTTCTGTCGTCTCGCAGAAAACAATTACTCCAGAGAAATTATAGTACACAGTGTAAATTGGTTGTTTGCTTCTTGGGGATTCGGGTTGACTGTTGGTTATCTTGTCATCGAAGTTATTTCCTTTCATGCTTGTGGATGTTGCTGTAATAAACGAACCTTCTATCACATCTGAAGGACTTCGACTTGATATTGCTGACATATCATCGGTGGATTCAAATAAAAAATGTGTAAATGAACTTATCAGTATAGTCTCCGACATAGACGTAGCGAGTCCTGTAACAGACGTCAATGTCAATGCCCAATTTGACGATGTAGAATCAGGTTCTGTTTGATTATGTTCAAATGTTTCAGCTGTATCAGCAATTGATAATTCTCCATCTACTAAAGAAGCCGTGCTACCGGTGTGTGTTGTGGTTAAAGCCTGAAAATAGCTTTCACTAGATTGTGAAATTAATTCATTCAAAGTTGTTATTTCTATCCTAATTGAGGACCTATCTGACAATGTAGAAGTGGTTTGTTCTGTGCCCTTCTGTTCTCTCTTTGCTCTTTGAGCTGCATACCAACTGCTTACCACATCAGTACATTGACTATATGGGGGTCCGTTCGGGTCATTCACCACATTATCACGGGGTGTCACAGATGTGGTTGTTTGTTCAACAGTTAAGGATTGAGGACTTTCAGTAACACTATCTTCTGAGCATGTCTTACAATATGAGATGATGTCCGAAAACGTTTCAGAAGAACCTTCTGCTATCGTTTTAGACGCTCTTATAGTATTTCCTGAAGTTGAATCTCTTGATTGAATTGAATCGTAACCTGGAATATTTACATTTGATGGAGCTAGATCATTGGTAGTCTGAATGGCGTCAGATGTGTGAGAATCATCTAACGATGGAATTAGGGTTTCGCTAAAAGATGATGTAAGGGTGTATACCATTGGAATGCTGGACGAGGCAGGTTTATCTGAGTACATATATGTCTCTTTGGTTGGATCTAAATCGGCCAAAATCACATTTGATGGAGAGAGATCATCGGTGGTCTGAGTGGCAACATATATGTGAAAATTGTCTTCTGATGGAATCATGGTATAGCTCGAAGATGATGGGAAGATGTCTACTATTGAAATGCTGGTCGGGGTAGGTACATCCGAAACCGTTTGTATCTCTGTGACACTATCTGGAGACGAGCTGTTGGCTGGAGCGCTGTTCACACATGATGTTGCCAGTAGCAACAGGTACAGGAAGTGGTATAGGCAAGCCAGTTGCGAACCTTTAACGTCAACAAAAAGAATATTATAACGTTACTACGTATACACGCGCATTTATTTCATAAAAGCATTGATTTTTAACTCGGTATGATGGTTACAAATTTCTAGAGATTTATATACAAGCTTATTAGCGTATTAGCTAACTACAGTTGCTTTGCCAAAATAGGCTCTTTAATACCCTTTTTGTATAAACTCGATGAAGAAGTTATATAGCTCCAGTTCTGCAGCTATACGTATTAGCCAGTCCTTGTTCTCATATTGAAGGCTGTCGACTTAAATATCAAATGATAATGTTATGGGAAGTCATAATTGGACACCACCATACGGATACAATCTGCTGGTCAAGGCATGTTTTCACAGGTGTTAGGGACATTATCCAAACTACCACATGTGGTGGCAAGTTTTAAACCACTCATATGTAACCACTTTGAATAGGAAGCTCTAATTTTCAAAATTACATATTTGATAAATGACGACACTTGGTCGTGATTCTCTTATCAATACGAGAGTGGCAGCGTGTCCAGCTGACTGAAATCTTCTCACTTCTTTCATAAAAGAGAGTACTGTAAGATCTATAAATTTCATTTTCCAATTCCAAAAAAATAGGGACGTGGCAGGGGTCGGGGCAAAACCTCTAGGTTTTCATATTGGTAATCATATTGGTTTCAAGCATTCAAACAGGCCAAGCTTCATTTTTTAAGTACTTTTGAAAATAAAAAAAATTTAAAATATCGTATGTTCCTAAAAACCTCATTCAGATATATACCTGTAAGCACAATTAAACTATGTATACATGTATGTTACAGAAGAGTGGTAGAAGATCGGGGAGGGTGGTTGTTAGTTTTAAATTGAAGTATTATCAATGTGTTCATCTTCTTAAATGCATACAAATATTTTGAAAGCAGATATGTGTAAAAGTATGGCAAAGATTTGAATATAAGTAAATGAATGATGGAATCTTGAGTTGACAAACCATAACCAGCAGGTCATAATCGTGTGATATTTAATGCTATATACCTGCTATTTCATATGCAAGTCATAATATCTACCTTACATATTAAAAGAGCATAAAAGTGAGTGACCTACGAACTTAGGACTCTACTACTTTTAATAGATTATGAAATTTGCATATCTTATTAAATGATCAACCATCGAAAACGATATTACCGAAGTTTGAACTTCCTAACTGGTTACTGGAGAGACGTCAAGTAAATGTTCCAAAAGTAACATCAAGGGTGAAACAAGACGAATTTTAGAACTTCAAATATCAGAATACCGAGAGAACAAATTTTTTTTTATTACAACTTCTTTATTGTGAAATTCACGTTTCAGGTATTAATTGCTCCTTCATCAGGTAGGACATCATACTGACCTTCCAATAGCCCACTCAAAACGTCTCAAACCCCCTCCAACAACTCCACACGAGTTTTGGGTAAAGATATAACAAATATGAAAACTATACGGGCGACGTTTGTCTATTTTGTTCTGACTTCCCATAAAGTCAAAGCTAAGAAGCAAAGTTCCAACAATTCAACTCTTTATCGTCATGCTTACCTTTACGGTTTGGCGTCATGTTCCTAAGTCGTGGAGTCATTTCAACCGTGGTATCCTTAAAGAAAATAACTACAACCACAGTAATGTTTTAAATATGCCAATGCATAATTCCTTCCAAAAGTGACATAAGAATTCAGAAATCCTAGTACATTCAAAATCATCTCTCTACGTTACGGAAAGAATTCCACTCGTGTCCATTCTCTTCCGTGTTTGGATCTAAAATTTTCACGCTAACCAAAATGTAATACAACCCGTGCCGACGTCGTGAAAAAAAGGATTTCAGTAAACAAATACATAAAAAGTAAGTGTATCTATCATTGTAATGATGATCAAACCAGAACCGGCCATGCTGAAGACGTCACAATGGTCTTTGATAGATGAATTTATTGTATGACACTGGAACAATATGGATGGAAAATAATGGGTCCTCTCACGCATACCTCTGTGTTTTCTCTATCACAGAGTTGGCATCAAATCCATGGTTCGTATTCAGTGATGTATTAATGAGTTCATATAATTAGCTGCAATACAAATAAAAGTAACGCCATTCTCGTTTTTCTAAGCCGTCGATGGGTTGGTTGCATGCCTAGAGCGACGGGTTGGAATGATAGGCAATCTATCACTTCTGATTAGAACATGTTTTATGAGATAGGGGAAAGCTTGGATTTAACAGGATATCGGGATTTCTCTGTGTAATAATTTAAGCATCATAAAGTCTTCTTTCCTCATTTTTTTTACCTAAAATACCTTTTCAGATAACATATCCATTCTCTCAAATCACTGGGGTGTTTCATGTTATATTTTTTGGACAGGATCACGAGACAACGGTAGCAGAAAATGCATGAGCGATTCGTGCTGCACGTGCAACCAATGAAATGTACATGCTACCCCGATAGACTGTACGGCATCAATACGACCAGAGATTACACAAATGACAAACAATATTAATATGTTCAATAACTCCACCCGGACAAAATCTCTAGATCCGTCACTGAATAAGAAATACACAGACATATACTATTCCTCGCAATATAAGAGACCAAATAAATTTGTCGAGTAGTTTCAACTGGCGTCTTTGGTGTAATATAAGTAGTCATCTTAAACAAACAATACGGATCAAAAGATATAATGTTTCAAAGTTCTTGCTGAAAATGATACATTTGAAATAAAAATGAGTTTTTACTGGAAACGCGGAACACATCGGAAATCCCTTATTTATAATATGGAAATGAAACAAAAATATAAATTTTTAGTAAACAGATAAACATTTTCACTTTATACAAAGCTTGATGTTTTTGTATTTAGGAATATAGACCGAAAAAATATTACAGCTAGAGGGACAGCATCGTCCCACGGATAACCTATACTTGCGCCAGCCCCAATGACTTTCTAAGATAGGCATTGCCACCTTTCGCCAACATTTTTTGATTATCGTCCAGGCTATGAAAATTGCAACTTTTCGCCGAAGAGGGCGCTGCACTCAAAACCTTGATTTTGAGGGGTTTGCAGCAAGTTTAATTTAGTATTTAGCCAGTGATAGAGTCAAGTGCCATACGGGGAAGATGGACGGACAAACATTGCAATTGCCAAGAACCACGTTGTTCTTTTATTGTTTTATTAAACGGAATCGGATGTCTACATAACTCGGTACTTTCGATATTACATCTTGTTGTAAAAAGTTTGGGTTGTTAACAAAGTTATTTCAACAGCACTACAGAAATGTATGCTGATGTCCTGCAAAAACAAGAACGTCGAAAAATCATTGACATTTCAATGTGAAATGGGATGAAATCTTTGAAAGGCAATGATAAAAGCCATACATCAGAAAAGCTAGATTACATCATTAATGCCAACTTCTTTATAGTGAAAATCACGAAGTCTTTCGGTGTATATGCATTCTTCTTCATTAGTGGAACAACAAAATTGGACACATACGTACAATTGAAAATAAAACTATAGTGAAGAATAAGAGACGAATATATGGATGACAACTTCTTTATTCTGAGTTCTACATTGCTTGACAACGACACAAAAAGCTGTGTCGAAACGTCGCATTCTCAGAATAAAGAAGTTGTCATCCATATATTAGCCTCTTATCTGATTTCCAACTTCTAAATGCCACTCAAAGAAGTTATAGTGAAGAAACCTAAACGGAGGCTAATCCATGGTGCTAATATTGAATAGTAGATTTTGGATTTTTTGTGGCTAAGGATGTACCGGGTATGTAAGCCTATACCAATCCCTTGTAGTATCAAATTGATTTCTAGAATTTCCATTTTGGAAAGTCCATTTTGTGATTCCAACCCAAATACTCAGACTTAGGTCCCTATAGCTTTTGTTAGCCTTTTTTATGTAGATGCTATTGTGTATATGCAAAATGCATATTTTGACCAAGATGGTAAATCAAGATGTCCCGGAAGACACTACCATCCATTCAATCAAGAGATTCCGATATGAAACAATTTATCATTCTGTTGTTTCTTCAAGCTTTAAACCTTGTCTTCCGCCTAAGATAAACTGATATATGAGTTTGTTATTAAAGAATACATCAATGTAAACAATTTATATAGACCCTCATAACCTTCATCGTAACGATGATTTAAGATTGATCAAAGACTCTGCGGCGTTAATTATCCCTATGTCTAAACAAAATTATTAATATCGAAGGAGTGTAAATCTAACCATCTGATTATCTTTAAAAATACTGATTGTAACGCATCCTGTCTTAAGTTCAAACGAGACATGATTTTAACTATGATCTATTTCACGTTTCCTCCAAATAACTGCACAGGTATTCGATTATTATTTAGATATTTCATTAAAAAAATAAACTTTTTCGTTAACGCAAGCTTGGTAATCCTCTTTATTTTGTACGTCCTGAAGTCTTAATCTCGCTGCCATATGATGTAAAATATCATGCAAAATTTGATAAAAATACCATGTACCATCTAAAGTGTTTGCCCGTCATGTGATGGAGTGATGGTTTTAGTTGGCATATTTATAAGATGGATCTGTTTATAATATCAATGTTGATTTTATGGTCACACAAGGTGGAACTTTAATCAAATACGTGTCTGTCTCTCTTATTGAAAGTCCATGCTAGGAATGTTATCCTTTGTTAGCCCTGTCAAGGTGGTTTCAAGTTTAAACAAATCGATTTGCATCCAGTTACCTCATTCTTCTATGAAAGCTTTTCGAGTTGTAAGATGGTTCAAATTTCCATCTACCTCGAAAGGTACAATCAAGTGCACATATTATATATATATATCATATTATTGGTTATGCCACTAAATCAATTGTATATCGTCCTAACGCTAAGTAAGAAAAGCCATTTTGCCGCCATGTATAAGGAAATGGGTATAAAGGACAACAGTACGTATTACTAATTTCCTTGTTTAGATATTTTACGTTGAAGTCTTCCTTGAAAATTACACACAAAACGTTCAATAACGTTTCTGTTAAATATGCTGTTTGATATACTACTACTTATATACACATATTGATAATAAACGCGACAGATATCCGTGAATAACCCTAACAAATTAAGAATACGTACATATATCAATATAATCAAATGTACAAGAAAACCTTGAAGGAATTAATTTCCCTCACGAGACAAGAACTGAGCACATTACTTCAAGAGTAATCTTCATAAAGCATGTTGTTTGATGATATAACACCCTGAAGCCGTTAGATCAGACGTTATACAATACCCAACAACTCTTTGACTGTCGCTAGAATGTAATCACGCAGAAGATCTACTCTCGGGTCATACCTCTGACGAACTACAGTGCTCAATGAAACAATAGCCTTCTTATCTGGATTAGAGGATTTGTACGCTAGGCTGCCACCGTGCTTTGTGTAACCATATACTATAGATTTTGACAGGACGACAGATGTTTGTCAAAGCGTCACAAGGCGACGACAGAAATGTGAACGTTTTCTAATTACAACAACTTACAGGCGTGTTGTTTATCAGGTAAGTGCTCTAATTAACTATTGTTGTGGGTATACTGTATCTGATAGTGTCAAGTCCATGAAGGGCATTTAGAAATGACATACGTAAGAACAGCGAGAATTTCTGAATAGCAAAATATCTTTTTGTGAAATGAAACATCGTGGTTTCACAATGAAGGCATTGTTATCAAGTGAATCATGCTGTTAAGAAAGTATCATGTCAAATTAGAATATGACAAAATGAGAGCTTACACAGTACACAAATTCTTGATGGTAGGCATTTAGCAAAACGGACGGAGTGAATGGCTTACTTTTTAAAATTATGCGAATGATGAGCGCTATCGGTCGGGTAGGCACTGTCTCTCACTAGAAACCCAGTAAATGGTCAGTGATAAATTCACGTTGTGTCACTTCACGTCCCTTCATGTAATGAGATTCCGGTTTCGATTCATTTTAAACTGTCCCAATTCTGTTCTTCTGTATTATTTGAATAACAATTTCTTATCATTGTGGTAAGGGTATTTCAAAATTTGAAATCTAATTTTTAGGTAAAGAAATTATATCGTCAGTATTTTACATTAGATGTCATATATAATGCACGCAGTGTCTCACCAGGTCCATTGAATACCGTGTTAAATGTTGCAATAGGGAGATATATGTATATCTAGTACTCTTATGAGTCACTGCCAGGGTTACAGTTTTTAAACTAAATGTTTGTACTTGAGGTAGTGTAAAACCCTGTGAGGTTTTCAACATTTTTTATTGGACATGGCATATATTTGAAAGGTGTAAATGTCAATTTACTTCTTTAATTACAGAAAACACAACTTTGGACAAAGATTGAACATCAACATTTTTTATTTGAAAAATGGAGCGAAAAGAGGAAGGATCCTTTAAGAGAGGAGCTACATGCAACGACGCTGACTCATTTATAAACCCACCTTGTTTTGAAAGAAATGCATCCGACATTCAGATAGAAATTAACGACAAAGACGCTGACGATGCACCAAGAGATACTGGCTCTGCTTGTGAACGAACTGAATCGTCCCGCTCCATGACCAGTTCCCAGTACCGCAAACCTCCCAACACAGCCAACAGCAACCAGCACGTCAGTTTCGTCAAGTCGAGGAGCAGGGCAACCTATGAATTACCTCTGATCTACTATGTAGTCAGGAAAGATAGAATGCCAAGGCTGGCAGAGAACTTTCCTGAAAAACAAATTAATTCCATGAGGACACTTGCTGACAAGAGTCGTCTGCGGTTCCTTGCAAGTCGGAAGGCAAAGAGACTCAGGCGGGAAGAGGAACTGAAACACGTGAAAGATTTAGGATCTGCGATTGGTCTTAAAGTTGAGCCAATCAAAACGCTTTCAGCACCAAGTCGAGGTTGTTCGTCAAAACAGCCTACCACCCCCTTCTTTTCCATGTCAGAGAAATCCGAGCTGAAATCTCATGATACTTCCTTCTTCAATTCTGATGGTTTGTTTGCAGACGACAAGTCGGTGACGACTGTTGCATCTGAGAAACGCGTTACTCCAATTGAAATCCCAGGTGCAGTTGGAGTTGATAGTCGCACTGGAACACCAGAGAGTAGTGCCTCAAAGAAAGTTCGTTTTGCCAAGAAATCAGCAAAATCAAAACACCGTAGTATTCAGCTTCCTAAGGTCGACCAAAGCGCGGAGGAGTTCCATGAGATTGTACTCAGGAAAACATTAAAAACTCCTGATCTGAAACCTGAACCGAGTCCGCAACCTCGAAAACTCAAAACGATCAATCCTTCAAGAAGTAAGCGAGATGAAAACGTCCTAAGTCTACCAAAAATAGACATGATTACTCCAATCTATGATGAGCTTATCCTGAAAACATTCCAGACGTTCATGACTAGCAAGAACCCAATGACCGACAAGAACGCTAGAGCAATCCTACAAAGGGTTTCAGCCGTTTTGCACCCAGTGGACGATTTCTCGCTGGACAGAAGGACACCAGTATCCAGACCTCGTACCCGAGAAACAAGCTTCTTCTCCACAGAACCTCTGGACGAAAGCATTGACCTGGAGTTCCCTGACGACTCCCCCAGCATCACAGTAGACGGCAAGTCCATGTCTATGATGATGCGGGATGTTGAGTCCAAACAGAAGCGAGCTCAGGTCCAGTCCACCTGCTTCCAAATGCCGCCACCTGG
This sequence comes from Phorcus lineatus, assembly GCA_921293015.1. Classification (NCBI taxonomy): domain Eukaryota; kingdom Metazoa; phylum Mollusca; class Gastropoda; order Trochida; family Trochidae; genus Phorcus; species Phorcus lineatus. The sequence continues at coordinate 41,442,609 of OV121084.1, forward strand.
GCTGGATAGAGACGAGACGATACAGTCTATCGTGTCAGGAAAGAGACACACTATCTACATACCATCAACGTGCTGAAAGATCGGTGTTCAAAACCAAAGATGGCTAGATCGTTTATTTTATAATCACGACATTGTGTTGAATATTTCAAGACAACTTCCCCCGCAGGGCAGATGTCACGATAGTCTCAAACACTAGCTTATGGAAGTCTTGTTGCATCTTTCTGTACCAGTGCTTCTACGTACAGCACCTGAACTTGATAGTCCAATTAAACATCTCCTGGAGGTTACTACTATTCGCCAATGAGGTCATGCACTCAAACAGGGATTGAGAAAGACACCTTTGACAATGGGCCATTGTTAGGGCTTTTAGTTATTTTCTCAATTTCGAATGGGCCATTCCCCTGTGTAGCAATACCAAAATTACAAATTTTAATGGGCCAATTTTTTCATCCAATGTGCCTTTGCCGATCCCTGATTCAAACCTAAGATTCTAAGGCATTGCATAAAAAAACAACTTTGATGGAAGATGTTGATCATGTAAACGGCATACCTTTAGATTAAGGGTGCGCGGTATTATCGATATATCGGTATATTGTTAAACAGAAAGAACATGATACGCACGTGCAATTCCATGAGAAGTGTGGGCACAATATCCCCATTTTCACTGAAAGATGCTTTGTAATGGTTACTTTGTTTTAAGTTTCTATTCTAACTTTTCTGAATCTGTCCAAAACCGATATGATACTGGTGCCATCGAAAATCGTCGCAATAGGCCGACACCCCATATATTCTAGGTTCTGAACTTACTTAGTACTGCCAGCACTGAAAGGCCAGATGGGCTTGTGGTATGACCCGTTGTCCTTATATTGTAGTCGATTACCATGTTTACTGAAGGTTGGTGTGTGTAATTAGATTTGTATAGGTTCGGAAATAAATCAAAACGTCGTTACCTCCTGATAGCTTTATTTTCAAAATATTTGGTTCCCAATTTGAGTCATGATTTGAGGAATATGACACGGTCTAATCGATTTTCTTTAAAAGGTTTTAAGTCATCTTTGTCTCATGCTCTGACTGGACAATTTTGGCGATGTTTTATTTCACTTGGTGAAATGTGTCTCCTAGTCTTGCCTAACAAACAAAACATGGCTCTATTTTTCAATTTGGTAAAATCTTGCGTTACGCTTGCATGTGAGTATGCAAGCGAGTATATATATACCACGGCACCCTTATTTTGCTAATAACTCAGCAATACCCTCTGCTTTTTTTCGTCAAATCCATATTGAAACATTCTTTTTAAAAATATTATCAATTCGGAAGTCGCCTAGTATTCTTTTTTTGTGTCTTTGCCTGTTGAAGATAAATCAGACTAAATAAGCCAGGGTAAATGTTTTGATAATTCTCAACGTAGGTTTAGTTTAACCTGGATTATCGAGGGTGTACTGTCACATGAAATGTATGTAACATTGCATGCAGCCGATTAACATGGCTAACATTTCAGGACAGAACTGGAAGCTGCTTGCCTGCTATGCTATGATCCGTTCTTATTAAAAGAATATTGAGTCATATTGGGTAGACTTAAATGAAATACCTACGAGTGGTGAGTGTAACGCAGAAAGCAAGGAATAAAGAATTTAATTAAAATGCATTCATTTTTCAACGAACCTCATATTATCGATGCTATGGGTGTGGCAGAGTCTATAATTCAATTCTAGAGTATGTGGAAGCTGATCCGAAGCGGCAATGACATCATCGTAGCAGCAATGGTGTCATCGTAGCGGCAATGGCGTCATCGTAGGACCGAGAATGCCTTCCGGAAAGACATTTCGTCAGAGCAGAATACATAGAAGTCTGAAGAAACTTAATCCGTGTGCATACTGGAGAAGTTGAAACGAAAACGTTATGGATTCTAGACATGGCAACAGCTTATGTTTGCAATGATGCATTATCCTGGTGGAAAATCTCACCTTTGGGAAGTTTTAAAATATATAATGTACCCATCCCTCGCTAATGCCAACTATTAAAGCTGTTAATAGTTTGAGAACTTGCAGAGATTTTTTTACCTTTTCTGGTGAGACCTCACTTCATTCAAAAGACATGTCACAACACTGTTGACAAGGAGCGAAGAACATGATAGTGCACATGCAAAGCTTGTTGCCATTATGTTGCATATTTTTCAATCACGCTTCGCAAGTCAGTCTCTTTCTTTTCTATTATTTTATAATCTTTATTTGTGGAACAGGACCCTGAATGATATAGATTAAATTACTTGCACTTGGTTTAAAACATTTTGTGAGAAACAAGCAATATTTTCCTATAAGCATTGTTACCAATTTTAGTTTCAAATAAAACACAACTCCTTGTTTAGATCTGTGTAGTTCCCTGGCATTTCACACAAGTTAAGTGTGAGAAGGACAAAGGTATTAATCACAGGTAGCTGTGGAGTTGACAGTGGAATTGATGTGAACTAAGAATAATGTGAAATACAAGTACTATGGATAGAAGATAAAATCCAAAATTTGGCTGGAACTGTTGTGAACTGATGTAATATTTAACAATAATTCCATTGTTTTGACATATATTTCAGGCTCTTGTCTAAAAAAGTTTTATTAGATGGCAGTGTTCAATCAAAGAATATTTTTAAAGTCACTATATGGTTCTTATCTAGATAAAATGCATGGTTATGGTATGCATGGTACATTATATAAATAAAAATAGCACCAAATGAATCAGATTTTCCTTCTAATTTCAATTCCATCAAATACATGGTTACCTCCCATCACCCACAAATTATAATTATGATTGGGGAGCAGCTGTGCACTGGCACATGACCCTTGTGGTTTCAAACTGTGGGTGTTTTACCACTGTGGGTGTTATGGGAGGTAACACCGCTTTCAAGATTATTTCACTTATATTTCACTGCGACAAGAAGTAATTTCCATGAAATAACAAACCAGACAATTGCAAACTGTAAGTGAATTTTATTTCAAATACTTAAATCCTGATGACATATCTGGTGGGAATCCAATCATTATCACAGCAAGCAAAAACATACTTCAAAGGAATGAAAATATGTAAACACACATCAAAACAAAACATCTCAAAGACCTTATTGAGGCATGGAATCAATGCCCTATTTCAAACATGATTCAAGTTCCTATGAGAGACTTTAAAGTTGGTATTGGGAACTTCTTCATTCTCAGAATATCACTTTTCTATTTAGATCGCTGTATCTTTTATTTTGTGCTAGTCCTCTAATAGTATTGAGAACATGTTTCCATACATACAAAATTTATGGTTTTCTTTCAGCAAATGTCCTAGTCTTTGATTAAGAAATCTTCCTCAACAGGTGTTTCTTAGGAAAGCTCTCTATTCTTAATGATAAACATTACTTTCACATACCTTGATAAGGTCCTATGAATCTATTGGAATAAATTGGGTTTTCGACATGATAAAATGACAATGGAATGATTAGATGCTTCATTTGGACAGCCTGTGCTAAGTTGATTAACTATGTCTGGAGCTATTTACTATATTAAAACTCTATTGGTGACTCTTCTTTCTGAATTTGGATTCTGGTACATCCTATATTTTCAAATTCCATTTTTTAAAGTTGCCTTTCGCAGGTCTAACCTTGTTATGTGCAACATATATGTATCAACATTGTATGATATAGACTTCTATCATTTACCATCATCGTTTTATAAAATAAGGCCAATCCACCATCCTGTAATAATATTACTTTTGGGCAAGGCTGGATATATTTGTAAGTTTTTCTTTAATTTTGGTCCAAAATTGTCAATTCATACTTTTTGGCTGGTAATTTTTCAGGTTTATTTCAAAGACTGCCGTCATACACTATGATAAGTAATAGAAACTCTGCTAAGAAAAGGATTCAGGTAAAAATCCTTCTTTCTTAAAAACAATCATTGGAAAATGGAATAACTATATTCATATATAAACATGTGAATACAAACAATGGAATGGTTTTGTATAAAATAATGCTAAAAAACATCAATTCATATATTTTTACTGTGATTTTGTAAATGTAAATTTTCTATGAAATAATACTGGTAAATTGGCAATTTACTCTTTTGGTACCATTTTAGTTTGAGGATGTAACCTTCAGGAAATATTTCTAACAACATGAATCTTACAGGTGACAATGGATTTTTGACCATTATCTTCAAATATTTGAGTATTTTTCACAATGCTCAGATATCTGGAGTACCGGTAAATTCAGCAATCTGATGAGTAAACTTAAATATGTAAAGCATGGGATTGTTGGTTTTGGGATTCTAGAATGTTTGAAGTATTGCTAGAATGTAATTAACATCTCGTAGATAAAATATTTAAATATGGATCCAAAACAAAACAAGGTGGGTTGTAAATAATCAGGTATTTCAAGAATATATACGGCAACTCTGATATATAACAATTTGTAAACAAAAATGTACAAATACTTCTACAACAAACAGGAATTCACATGACATGTATAACATGTCAACGTCTTCCTTGAATATACAAACTATTCTCAAATGAATCAGTTTGTGAAAGATGTGAGACCTACCTGTATAATACTAAGGTACTAAGGTACTAAGACCTGCAGAGTCCACTTACTCAAAGCCTTTTAGTGCTAAAGACACTCTTAGCTCATAGTTTTAAGACTGGGTTAACAGAACAATCACCAAAGCCTATGATAGCTCTTGCCAATGAACCAAGATCTTAGACTCCAGTAAATATACTTAAAAGCCTTTTAGTGCTAAAGACACACCAAGCTTATAGTGTTAACACTTGATTAACAAATACGAATTAGAGCTCTTAGCAAGTTGGCCCAGTAGACTCAAGTAAATACACTTTACAAATGACTTATGATTATTCCCAGAAAACAGGAATAATTTTGATGATTATTTCGGACAAATCATTTTCAAAGGTCTTCCATTACAGCGAGTGTTGGTGTTACTGAATCACTTTCATTCTACAACTCAATAGCTAAAAGTTAAATGATGTTTAGAGCAGAAGCTTCTGAAGTTCCTTTTCTAGCAACAAATAAGAATATACACTCTTGGAATTAGCTCCCCTAAGAAAAGGGTACCTTTAGAAAATATCTGTAATGTATTTTCAGTGTTGAGAATGTATCAGCTATTTCAAAACTTAAGTACATAGTTTCACTTAATTGCATTACATGCATTGGATCTTGTATACCGTATTTGACGCATTAAGTGCCCTCTCCTCATAAGCCCATCTACCCACACTTGAATCTCACAAAATAGTATGTTAGTCCTTCTCACAACTTTCTCTGTGTGTTGAAGCTAGGCAGTAACATTGAAACATTGCTCTTTCTTCAATCTTCCAACTGCATTTCAGGTATAGTCTTGTAAATTCATGAGTATCTTTTTATACATTATATTGACAAGCCTAAAGTTTGGTCGCTACTTTAATGTGAAGTTATCAAAGGTTACAGAATTTGTTCTTCTTATCACTATCTGAATTTTATGAAAAGCCATTTTAATAAGCGCCCTCTATTTTCAATTTCTAAATACGTCAAATACGGTCTTATAATAACATACTTAATAACTGAATAACCAATAAAAGGATAATTATATGTTGCATATGTAGTTAAAAATCTTTTTGGTCTTCTTTTAACATAGCAAACGATCAGATCTGCTTTCAGAAAATCAACAAGATAAGAACCTAAATTTCAATACATTTGAGCCTACTGAAAATGATAATTGACAAAAATTCTAAGTACTCAATAGCTAACATACAAATACTATATATCAGACAAAATAAGAATGTCTCACTTGTTCTAGAATGGAGTGCTCACTAGGAAAAATGTACATACATGTATCGGGTATAAATATTTGCATCTTCCCCTGCATGGCTTAAGTTGAGCCAGTCTCCATAACTAGCTTATTTACACATTGCTGCTAACATGTCAAAATTCACGCTTTCAGTGCAGCGTTCTCTTCAGCAAAAAGTTGCACTTCCCATTTAGGTTCTCATTTGATTATTGAGATCCATTACTACAGCCTTGACGACAAGCGCAGAAAGTTTGGGTAAATGCTGCAAGGCCTGAAGTAGTCACACCTTGGGGCTGGCGCAAGTTAGGCCATGCGTAGGAAGATGATATATTTGAGAGTATCTCAGTTTCTTCTAGAATGTATGAGGTATTACCGTAATCCTAGAATGTTGACCGAGGTATTGGAATGCTGTTACAAGATATACAACGTAAGTCGAGTGGTGTTCTCCATGGACTCATATAACCTGTTGAAATACACACCCTAACTAACAAACTACAACATATTCTAGATCCAACCACATGACCATTCAAACTGACAGACTGACCCTTTAATTACTTTTCAAAAGTCAAATGGTTTCATACATTGTGAAATGAATTTTGTTTCATGTACAACTATTGGATTCTTTATTCCTTTAATTATTATATTTACTATTTTGAATTAGTTTTTAAATCTTTTGCATATTTTGTATAAACATATTAGGTGATAATCGTAGCTACAATATGTCTCTGAAACATGTTTCTAATATGAATATACAAATTCACACTGGCAAATAAGTCACCTTTCAAAATTAATCAATACTTTATAATAGAAAAAGAATATGTCAATTTCAGCTTGAATAGCCATGCAGTGAGATCTAAAACAACTAGATCGAGTAAATGAGTATCAAGTTGTATCCCACCCATGAGGTCTAAAGTAGCTCTGGTAAACCAGACTCAACTGGAGTGGTCCTGGAATCAGGCTGAGTCCTTCTGGAGCAAGACGTGGAGAGGGTAGTGGATGTTTTCATCATAGTGTTCCTTACCCTTCATCAACATCTGCAAGTGCAAGGTTAATTATACCCTTTCAAAGAAAGTTACAAAAAAGCAATTGTTGTTTTCTACAATAATAACTGTCATGTAATCTGATGTCAGATAAAATATACTTCCACATTTAAGTGAGTGAGTGAGTTGGGGTTTAACGCAGCTTTCAAGATTATTTCACTTATATCGCGGCTGCTAGTATTGTTGCAGGGAGAAAGCCCGCAACACCATTATGGCTATGCATTGCGGTGAAACCTGCGAGCATCGGCTGGAACTAGCGAACCATGGGTGGTACTGGGTGGTACTCAGTGTACCATTGCACCCAAAACTTACTGCGTGTAGAACTGTTCTCTACTGCAGACAAAGTTGCCGAGCCCCTGGCGGGATTCGAACGGACATCTTGATCCGAAGCCGAACGCGCTAACCACTGCACTATCCCGCCCCCTCAACATTTAAGAGTAATGATGAAATTGTTTGAAGTTAAATGAAAGCATTGTTTCAAAGATACTATAGATAGAGCAAGATGGTGCTCTGACAGAAGAATTATGAAAATTTTACAGATAACAACCTCTTTAACAATAGAATTGTCATAATTTTTCATCACTCTAAATTTTGATTAATGCTTCTAGTGAAATTACCATTTCATAATTGAAACGGTGTGTCTACTTGGCCATTAGAATTGATTTCACTCTCCTCATTTCAAAAGCTCTGGTCCAATTTCTGGAGGACAATATTTAATATATCCTTGAAAATGATACAAGAAATGATATCAAAACGTCAAATTTTAAGAATAAAGAAGTTGTCATCCATGCACTATTGTTCTTACTTGACTTTTAACTTTTAAAATTCCACTCATAGAAGTATACTTATTTGTTTAGTATTTCTATTTATATAGCTTTCAAATGAGTATGCGTCACTTTAAAATCCCGTACTCAAATGCATTTTAAACCAAAGATAATATTCAAAGCATTCTAATCTGTTCCTTATTCCATGTGCCATCATTTTTAACAGACATCAAAGAATACTTAATAAGACTTACCTTTTGATGGAGACCATATATTTTCTCACTGTAATTTTCATTAACAGTCACAGCAAATTTTGATTTGGCTAGTTCAACAAAAGAGTTGAGTGTGTGACCGCGACGTGGGGCAAACATGATGGCCTCTCCTGTGGGTTTCAGTAGGGAATGTACGAGATCAACTAGGTCACTCCGACCTTCATCAAAGAAGAAACTGAAGAGAAAAGATCATGTTCCACTTCAATCATCTTTCTTTCTGTTATGAAATATAACATTGTAAATTCTCGCTGGCTATAGATTTTATCTCAATACTTGAAAATTTATTTTCAAATTACTGATTATAATAATAAATTACTGAAATATATCATAATTAAATGATTATAATAGACGTTAGTCAGTTTGTCAATCTAGTTCAGGAAAGGAAAACACAACAAATTGACACATAACAAATTACTGAAGAAGATGTTTGAGAATCGCCAAATCACTTCAAGATACATGTACACATGTACATTTTTTACTTTAACCTACCAATCAGCACAAAGCACAAAGTCAAATGATCCAATCAGTTCTTCAGAAACTTTTGGTCCCCAGCGAACCAATCTGAAAGAAAGAGAAATTCATTTCTGCTAGTTAATGATTTACATTACCATTTCATGATTTATCAACATAATTCACATGACAGGACAAACTATTTCATCAAAATTTGTTATCAAAAGTAGTTATTATCATTCATAAAAAAATATCTAAAAAGAAAATTGATTATATACCTAAATATCAATTATTTTATCCTACCTTGAAGATACCTTTTTACTTTTGATCTTTCCAGTCCTTTTGTTTTCATCAATCATCAGAGTCAAGTCTGAAATTGTTTCAAGAAAGTTCAACTGTAGAAAAGTTAAAGCTTATAAAAAAAAAGGATTGAATATAACTCACCGACGACAAGTACAAATTTTCAACAATTTTTATGGAATAAAGTTTATAAGGTTTTTTTTCATCTCTAACAATTACAAGATGATTAAAATTAAATTTTCTTTGTATATTTTTCTTATCATTTTTATCATATATATAGTTCGTCCTTCATATCTGAAGATGACCATGACTTCAAGGTAGTTTGTGAGTACGAAGATGGCTGATCAGTCCGATTCTGGCGAGGAATGCCCTGTTACAGATTTCACAGGTGAAGTTGATGGGCTGGCTGTTATGGGGTGGAGCAGAGTCTTGTTTGGTCTTGCGGGCAAGGCGTTTTTTGTTGGCAACTTGAATTCTGTTTTGTTCAAAGATTTTTACACCATTCTTGATAGAGCAGCGCCACTGTGGCCGGTTTTGTGAAACCAATTCCCATTTTTATTACCTCTAAGCAGAGGTTACTCAAGTCGCTTCTTTCTTAGTAACCTTGCTATAGGGTTAGCACTTTCTGAGCTAGAAATACAGAATCCTGATTTGTTGCATTCAAAGTACAATTGTGAAACATACTGAGCATTTGAAGTGTTCTCGTAACCATGGTAACCAATGAGAAGGTTCCACAACATGTGTGATACACACTATAACTTTCAGGAAAGGAGTCAACCCGAGACCTTACACAATATTTGATTGAAAAAAATTAAAAGGTATCCGTCTTGCACATTTTCCATGTTAGGGAATTGAAAGATTTGCAAAATACGGCGCTACTGCGACAGAGGTAATGTCGAAACAAATTACTATAAAATCCTCTGTAGGGAGAGAATGCATGAGATTGCAAAATGACATTTTTCAAATTTGTCTTTGAATGAACTCACTGTTGACAGATTCTTCATTTCCATCTGTCAAAACAACAGTGTCTGCATTAGTGCACACCGACACCTGAAATATATAGATAAATATACATATGTACCATTGGCCCTTTCTCAAAATCTACATAACAGTATCAATTGAATCTAAATGGATTCTATAATCAACTACAAACATGCTTCAAATTAAATTAAATGCTCTGATATGATAATTTAAGATAAATGTCTTAATGAATATTTACAAGCAAACCATGCATATAACATTAATAATGAATATAATTAGGCTAAGAAATTGTTATAGTGTAAAATTTAATCAAGCCATAAATGATTATATACACGTTGCCGTAGTTTCAAATACAACAAATATGGCTGACATTTCACACTCACAGCCATGCCAGCTAAACATGTCATTCCTCCACCAAGTTCTATAAGTGATTTTCCTCTGTAAGATAAAAGACAAACATCTTATAAACCTACCCTAAATCCTTGAATTGAAGCCAGGCAATTAGTAACTGTTACCATTAATTTTATCATTTGATTATTCAAGGCAGGCGGTTAATATTTTAACCATTAGGTTAAATATGCCAAATCCAAATATGCAAGAGGTGTTCAAAAAGGAGATATTCCCTAGTTTGTTCACAACTGCTAAATCTTACTAATATTCAAGACAAGTGAACATTTATATCAGTGACAAGTATTCAAGGCAAGCAATAATACGAGGCAAGCAATTATAACAGTATGTCAGTTCGGGGTGGATTAGGATGTTAAATATTTCTCAGACACATTGTTTTTAAAAGTGGTAGAGTGAGAGGACTTCTTAGAACATTTTGCTGGAAACAATTATGATGAGTGTTGAACATATTTGATAATTTAGGTGAAAGCGTTATCCCACTGGTATGTAAACAAGGATGAAGCATTCACCCTAAAATATCAAATATATTCAACACTTTATCATACCGGTTTATCAAATATTCAACATAGCATACCCCAATTTCAAAAGTTATTTGTAAAACATGTCATTCAAATATCTAATATACAAAAATACTGAAATTTTGCTCTTGAAGATTCAATTAAAATTCATTTCTTCCTTTGTCAATAGGCAATGCTTAATTATCATAATTCAAAAAGAGTACTAAGAAATTAATAGACTGTATTTTTGCAAATGTGTCGTACTTTGTGTTCAAGTACCAGAAAGAGTAAAACAACATTTTCAAAAGACTTACTCAAACTTGTCAATGTTCTGTAAACAGTGAAAAGTCATGACCTCTTCTGAAGGCCATATGCCTGTAAAGTAAAATAATTACTTTGCAATTAGTCAAAGACAACCAACCAATTGCCACAATTAAGAGTCGAAGTTGGACTTTTTGTACCAAAATTCCTGAATAAATCATATTTAAAGATATGAATAAATGCTGAACATTTATAAATCTGTGTTTGAGCTGTGCAGATTTTTACAAATTTACTTACATATATTTCCTGTGTTATTAAAACCAAGAAGTTTTTCAGGTTTTATGGAACCATTATCTTGTAAGTGTCTGAAATAAAGATATAATTAAGTTTAAAAAAATACATTTTCAACTTGCAAATTCATATCAAGGCAATTCTTTTTGAAACCGGACATGGTTAGTATTTTTTTTGTTGAAAAAGATAATAACGAGGAACCTACATAATCTATTTTTTCTTCTCCAGAAATTTAGCTTGGAAATTATTCCAATTGACATAATGGCAACACACTCATTTTTACAAATACAACATTAGTGATGAAGAAAAAATTCTGGAATTATTTTTGTCAATACCAATATAAACTACCATGCATACATAAAAAAACTTTGCACCAATGTCTGAAAATCATTCAAATTTTGTAGCTTACCGGACCCTTAAATGGAGTTCTGGAAAGTCTTGCGAGGTGTAGCTTGACCAGTTAGCTTCTGGTGTTTCTTCTTCTTCACTGCTTATTGTGAGAAACAATCCGAAACATTGGAATCTTCTCACCGAAATCAATCTGTCCTCACTGTCATATGTCTTATCCCCTGTAACTGCCTGTATAGGTTAAACATTACACTTAGTGATAGTATTCCTATTGTCAAATAGTTCTAATATCATTTAGTTGAAAAATTATCTGGTCATAACATTGACTTCTTTTTATTAAAGAGTTAGTCACGACCCAAGAATTTAATCACACTCTTGCATCATTAAAAACATTTCACCTAAAAGAAAATGCCCCTATTGCAACAAGTCTGTCTCACTCATATAGAGAAGGGGGGTTATTGGTCAATGAATCGAATGCAGGGATTGGGAAAGGCAGGGGCCATGGGCCATTTTGCACATTGGATGAAAAAATGTTCCATCATAATTGGAAATTTTACCATTGCTACAAGGGGGAATGGCCCATTCAAAATTCTGAAAATGACAAAAGCCCTAAAAATGGCCCATTGTCAAAGGTGTCTTTCCCAATCTCTGCGAATGTGTTAAAGAACTGCTGTTATAAACAAAACAACAACTATCTGAATTTACTTTTACTCTGCACTACCACACTAGCACCTCCAAAACATTGTTATTCAAAAAGTATTTTCATATTGGAGAAGAAAATAATACAACTAATAGAACCTCCAAATCTGAAAACATCTATAACGCTCCATGATTTTCAGAGATGAACATCAAGGGAATCAAATGTTCTTTGAAATATCATGAAATATATGTACTAAAAACTGCTCTACCTTAAACATAGCATTTTTTCTAGGTCATGATAACTAAGTAAGTATTTACTGCCATAACATCTGCAAACGTTTAATTAGTAAGCTGATCAGGTTACCATAATTTGTAGCTATTAATACCTTATCCTAATTTAAATTTTCATAACAGATTATGATACAGTCCTTAGAAGAAATCTTTTTTGTTTGACTCATAGCAAATTGGTTTAAAAAGAATTTGCAGCCATCTAGTACTGTAGTACAACACTGTACACATGAAGTGTTTACGTAAAAAAACAGCTATTCAATCATGGAGGCCAATAAAATTATCATAATCAAAGGAATTCACAATATGGCTAATGATATTGATTTTCAGTTCTTTTCAATTGCAATCCTGGATGTCATCCAGGACCAAAGCATTGAGATATAACTCACGATGATAATAGATTCTTTCACATCTCATTTGATCTACATATATACTGTTTATTCACTAAAATAATAATCATATGTAGACAACGTATTCGATAAACGGATACACACGGGTCAGTTGTTTTTACAGGATTTAACTGCTCTCTGCTTTCTCAGCTAGGCCTAGTAAGCACTTATTACTAGAAAAAAACATAATATATTTACCCTTGCCAGAAGCCTCCATCGTTGTTTGGCTATTGGTTTTATATATTTACTATTTTCGAGAATTTCTGCATTAGAGCCCATGTTGAAGGGAAGAATAATGCTCCTCAATTATGGGGATTACTTTGGAATGCTAGTACAAGCCACCTCGGTCTCCATGTTCAACAACAAAAGCAAAACTACCCTCCTTCAAGGAGAGCTCTCAGGGGAGGGAACTCTAAAACATGCAAGCACCTGCTGAAAGTAGATGTTGTCGAGCGGTAGTGCTCACGTTATACTGGCTATCATAAGCAGCACTGACACACTGATTCCGGACAGTTTGTTTTTATTCAGATTATAAGAGAAAATAATCATCGTAGACGAATACTGATACCTTTTATTCATACTTTTATTTGAATAATTGTACAAATAATGTTTTGGTTTTTAAAAATTATATGTTAATTATAATATTATTTCAATATATTAGACCTGTACTGAGAAGGCCACGTAAAACATACTCTGTATAGTGTTTTCTCATAACTTTTCCCTTTTTTTATTATTAATTTCTTTGAAAAGAAATTCTGGAACATGCTTGCAATGTCTCTGATGCTAAATCAAAACCCAAAAGTGTCAAAAGTTAATGAACATGTTTTACGGGGTTAAGTTTTAAAATGTTTTTTTTTTAAAAAGAATTTCTTGTGTATGGTAAAATTTAGGGTTTGAGAAAAATGAGACATTTAAAATATATTTACGGAATGGAACCTTTATATTGGAAAATGGTATTCATGGTATTCTTGTTAATTTATTTCACAATGTAATCCTTCATAAATATTTTTTAAAAATAAGATCTGAACATCCTTTAACTTTAGAGATACATGTCATTTGGATGGTAAACAAATGTAATATGGTTACAATTAGTATCACATTAAATACATGATATACGTGTAGGATAAAACATGACTCGCTGGCATTATTGAAAAGTATGCCCGACGCCCACAGGCAATGCCAAAGGGCATTATATTGTCGGGTTCAGTGTTAGGGTGTGTGAACCCTATGGGTTCGAGACGGCATATCGCCAAAAACATTTGCAGATGGAAGAATAAGATTTGTGTTATTTTTCAAAAGTTATGGTAAGTCTACACTTTGACTTTAACAAAAAATTCAATTATATCATTGGAAAATAATTGCCCGTGACAGAGGGAATTTAAGATAATTGCCCGGGGCAGATGGCATTATCAAGAAAAATGCCTCAGGTCTAGGAACATTATTAAGATAACTGCCCAGGGTTGAATTGAATCAGGTTTGAGGGAGCTTACGTAAATTAGTTTCCCACAAGAACAATGGAGTGACGACACTGGAGGTTTATAATCTTTCTTAATTGCTGCCTTTCATGTACATAATTAGCATGTTGTTATCTCATTGTTAATTTCAATATGTTGTTGCTATACATCTTTCTGTTTATATGCTTAAAAACGGTATAAGGAGCTGTACCTAAATTTCACAAATCTGTTCACAAAGAAATTGCATATCCATAAAACTTGTACATCCTTACCACTTCTTACAACTTATAGAATGCCACTAAGAGTTAATTATCTCAAAGCTCATACATTATTGAAAATACTCTTCAAAGGCATTAAATAGTATAAAATGGGATTGGCTCTGTATTGAATTATTCATGTATCTCAAAAGTTGAAGACAAACATGAAAAATTAGGATTTCCACATGTGGTCTCAGGTATGATTTAGATAGTTTTTAAACTTACATAATCATTATTGGTCCAGGTATACCTTCAAAACATTCTTTATCTTACACCATTGTTTGCTGAAGAAAACATGTGTACCAGGCTTGTACTATTTTAACCACATCACACTAAAGAAGAGATATTCTAAAAGTACAAACTTTAGTTTAGTTTTTAGTTTTAAAAATAATTTTCCTAAAATATGAACTTCCTTAGCCAACACATTTTTAAAAAGAAGTCCTGTTAATGCTTCAATGATAATGCGCCTTCTACAGCGGGATCAGAACTTAATGAATGGACTAACAATTCCTAGAGGAATACCAAAATTTAAGTTTTAATGGTGCAAGGGTTCTGGAGTAGTAATAAAATGTGAAGAGCTTCACATACTGGGAGCAAATGGTGGATTACAAATTATTCCATAAAACCATCTAATCTCGTAGGCATGATGAGCTAATTAAATGTGATTGTCTTACTTATTTGGTGAGGTGAGGTGAGGTGAGGTGTGGTTTAACGCCGCTTTCATGAGTATTTCACTTATATCGCGGCTGATAGTATTATTGCAGGGAGAAAGCCCGCAACACCTGTTGTGGCTATGCATTGCTGTGAAACCTGCGAGCATCGGCTGGAACTAGCTAACCATGGGTGGTACTGCACTGAAATTCAATGAAACATTGCACCAAAACCTGACTGCGTGTAGAACAGTTCTCTACTACAGACAAAGTTGCCGAGCCCCTGGCGGGATTCAAACCACGGACCTCTTGATCCAAAGCCGAACGCGCTAACCACTGCGCTATCCCGCCCCCCTGACTTATTTGGTGATAATTTTCAGAAACTGTTAAATAATTTTACATAAAAGAGTGAAAAACCTTTGTAGGACTTGTTTTAAAGATCTGGTAAAAATTCACATGAATCCTTTAATCAGGATCAAATATATCCGAAAATTTTCTTATATTTGTTTTATTCACTCCATATTTTGACAAGTCCTTTTCCAATTTTCTGATCGCTTGATACTCCAATTCTCTCCCCACAGGGGTTTGAATAGGAACTCATGATAGAGCTACCTCTGATTGAAGAGAATGGATACTCTTTCTTCAGCTCTATTACTCCTGTTCATGAATGAATGAATGAATGAATGAACAAAAGGCTCTCATAAAATGACCATTTTTTATTGGAAAATAACACACTCTTTGATAAGTTCATAATACAAATTACTTAATATTTCTCATGAGTCCCACAGTATAATCAAATAGTTTAGGTTGATGAAAAGTTCCCTTTTTGTCCAAGAGGAAGAAAAACCATTTTCCTTTGATTTTCATGGGAATCTGAGTAGCAGAACTTGTCCTAGATTGGAGACAGGTCACCTGGCTCAGGGGCACTGAGAATGATCTTGTTTTACCAAACCATGCATATGTCGTCATCTGCAAAGAGTTACCTCCCTTCAGTAGTTTTACCTTGTGAACCGCTCGTAATGGGTACATCCAACTGACGAAGAAAACAAGATATCCTGCAACAGAAATTTAGTTGACGCTGAATCATGTAACTTCAAAATAATTAAAAATCAAAACAACTGAAGATAAAATGCATTCATTCAATCAAAACTAGTGCTTTCTGTACAAATCAACAAACCCTGGTCTTTTTACATTCTTAAAAAGAACATTATAACATGTGGGATTTTTTTTAAACAATTCCATTTTTTCGGTTTGAAAAGTTGAACTTATCCTAGATCAAGGTCAAATGTTAACCTAATCACATTATGCCATCTTTTCCTGACAAAATGCAAAAATATGCTATTAAGCATTTAAGTCTACATACCTACTGAGAAGCACAAGATACCTATGCCATTTTTGTACACACCATCTCCAAAGGACAATTTCGTGTACCATTTGTCACCTTCTTGTCTTTGAATACCAAGCTGTTTGTCCTCCTGTTCTTTGGGCATGTCCCTTAGATTTGTAAAGGAGAAGAAAGACAGATAACTCCAGAACACAAGTTGAACTACGCCAAAAACTGTTAATATTTTGTAAAATCTGTTGTTTTTGTGAGAAAATATCAAGACATCTTTGGCAACATTGGCATTTATTTCATAGGGCAGCTTCTCTGCTTGCTGTGATTTTCTGGAACTCTTTCTTAGAAACATTCTAGAGTTTGTTGGTACTTTGAATAGCCAATTTGTGCTTAGAAGCTTTTGATTCATCTTTGAAAGGGATGATGATGAATATTTCATGGTTTGGAGAAGTGGCTTTGACGACCATTTTGAATGAAGACATGCACATTTCGATGTAATCCACTGGAAAGATCTTGCTTGTTGACAAAGCTGTCTTGTGATCAACAACATTTCCACTTTGGTCTGCAGACTGCAGAGGTGACCTGAAGATAAAAATGAAAATATTCCGATTTGTTACTGATTTTAAGCTTGAATTAATCTGTTTTTAAAAGCCAATTTCTTTTTAAACGACATTAATCTTTCCACATTCAAAGTGGACCATGGAAAATAACCTCCAGATTAATCAACATGCACCATTTCGTTTCATGCATCACATGAGCAGAATTAATTCTAAAACGGAATTTGATTGAGTTGAAGAATGTACAGTGCTGATCGCTTTCTTATGCCCATTTCCTGCAGCAACTGTGATAAAATTTCACAAAATAAAGTAATAGAATACATGATTGCCTTCTGTACTTGATTAAACCACTTAAAAAATTCTTTTTTTTAGTTAGGTTGAGTACACTCTGAATCTCCTTCGCATGAGAGCTATTCGGGGGCAGTCATTTCAGCAGTTTATTTTCTTATTTTGATTGTGAATATCTTAGCAAGCTTAAATATTTGCAACAACAGCAGTGATTTATTACACTTGAAATTAAATTATTTTAAGAATAACACTTCACGGATAGCAATAACTTTAAAGTTCCGAAGGTAGTGAGTCAGTTAATGGCACTCAATTACCGCTCCCACATTCCAAGGAAACAAGGGAAGCATTTGGGCATCAGTGTAAACATCACATTCAAGTGCGATCATTAAAAAGAATGGAGGACGATCTCGATTTCCAACCAACAGCAAAGGGCAGGGTAATATATAATGCAGATGTTGTTATTTGAAATAGATTCTTCCATTTTTCATTTGAGTCAAGTGACAATTGTTCAATTTGCGTTTAAGTTTTCTTTTTGGGTTGATAAAATCAACATCCACGCTACTATTTATACCTACAAAAAGTCTGATTATGATAATGGAGAGTTTTAGTTTTTAAAAGTAATACAGTAATCAGTTAAACAATGAAACATCCTAAGTTTGTATGTAAGAAAAACTTTATAAATCCTCCATTTGCAGATTGCATTCTCCAAGGCTGTCTTTCAATCAGTATTTTATTTCCCTCAATGAGTCACTGATTATGTTAACAGGTCTTAGATTGACAATTTTACAAATCTCCTTCTGACAGCAAAACTCCTTCTTTTTAATTCCATTTTAATCACTCAATATGATTACTCTCATTTTGGTTATCTAATGTAAAATTATGCTTTTGCTCATATATGTTAAAAAATACAAAAACTTCATTGGTATTAAATTATCTACTTCAACCCTTTAATTCATAACTGTCCAATAACTCGTTAGCCTGGGTTGCTAACGATGTGGATGCAGTCTTGCTTTAAGAGCAATATGAACATTGCTGTCACAGCTCAATAGCTTTTTGAATGACATTTTTTTTACTAATATAAAAGGTTGGACACATGTATCTTTTCTCAGAGTGCCAAGCAAGGAAGAAGAGCCAGGGCGGCAGCTATAGATGAAGATGACAAAGTGGAAGAAGATCTTCCTCCCTCCCAGCCTCAACCAAAACAGGTAAATATATGAGGAGCAATACCCATCCTTAATGAACAATTAAAAGTTATCAATGAGAATCAAGCAACAGCCTCATTATATTTATGCAGCCCAAGTCACTGATCCACATTGTATGTATATATATATGAGCTAATGTCTCTTTTTATCATAATCAAGTAATATATTAATCTTCTGAAAATATTTGAAAATAAATTTCATAATTCTTCTGTCGCCTTGATAGGGCCTGCTAGATATAATTTAAATTGGTACAGTATGTATCTTGAATATACATAAGGAATTAAACCCCCCCTCCCCCAACACACACACAAGCAGATGCGGTTGCAGATATCACAAACTTAAAATAATAATTCTGTATTATGTATTATTGCTTTTATTTCTCAGTTCAGTACTTACATCTGATATTGTGTTTAGAATGGTCCGCCTGAACGTCCAGCAAAGGTTGTATCAGGATGGGGAGAGGAAGCTCCACGGAAAGCACGGTAACAGAGCTCTTATAAAATATTGAACATTTTCGGGTACTGGGTATGTTTCGGCGGATAGGCTGCACGGGGCTTTCCATGTTGTTATGCAAACATATACAGCATTAACAATTATCTATGAGCCAATGATGTACTAATACTTACCTACTTTATCCTTATTGATATATTTTTTTAATTGGAAATATTAGAATGAATTTTTAAGCTATGAATATTGGTATGAGCTCACAATTATTTGATTAGAATGAATGTTTGTTGTGTAAACTCTCTGAAAACAATTATTTCATTTTGTTTCTTTGTACCATAATGTGATTTTTAAGTTACAAAGCAGTGATGACATTTCAATGCTTTCATTTAATGATTGTTTACAGTAACAAAATCCCGTTTTTTTGTTATCATGATCCTATTCTGCATGATTAATTCATGAATATATTATGGTCATAATACCATGTAACAATACTATAGTCATATCAGCAAGAGTCTATGAAATGCACATATTTGAACATCTAAAATGGTAAAAACTAATATGTCTATGTTTGCATGTTTAGATGATGTAGCATGGCAATGTTCAGTATTTCTTATCAATTCTTCATTCTATTTTCGATCCAGTTTGTTATGTTGAATAAGTACAAGGATGGCTTATTTGAGTTTGGTAGCTGCACTTGATTGGTAATCAACTTAGTCATCCACAAATATTTCAGAACATATAAATTAAAAATTTATATATTTTCTTTTAATGGATGTTTGAATATCTTGCACTAAAAGGTTGCAACTATTACAATAAAGAAGTGGTCTATTAATGAAGCCTGTTGTCATTTAGTTATATTGTGTCTTTTCAGATAATTATAAAACATTTTCCTTGTTTTATGTTTGTGAACTTCTTCATACTGGACATTGCTACTGGTTTTGGTATTTTGAATGCATGTTGTCTGAGGTTCGATGTTGAAGGAGACGCAAATCTTAAACCTTGGCTTGGGCAGAAAAATGTCTTCTATTATTATCAGCTCAGCTTTGGAGCTCTGCATCTTTTCATGTATTATATCGGTACTGAATTTTGATAAAAGGCCCATACAACAATAAGAGCTTGGGCTTTGTACCCTCCTTACAAAAAATATAGATAATTTGTGTGAATCCCCCATTTTACTTCCAGGTGACCCTTATACCAAACCCTCCCCTACTCTACCAAAACCCATTCTTTGAGTACTTCTGGATACGCTACTGCCATATTTGTTAGCAGCAATCTAAAGTGTTTTATGAGAAATAACCCTCTCTTACCCATGTTGATACAGCTATGGTTGTATGAAGCCATGAAACTGGTCTATTGTTAAAGCCTGACCTATCATAGACCACTAGTGTAAATAAATAAACAGTAGCAAATATTATAGTAAAGACTTGCCTCTCCTCCAGCTGTACTGTAGACTTTGTAAGATATAATGTAGATATGAGGCTTCTTGTCATGTTATTTCTTCTCCCTCTCCCGTTGGAATCTCCCCTTGCTGTATATGTTGTGATGATGACCCAGCTCACGGCAACTAGGCGAGGGATTTGAACCGTTCGAAGAGTGAGTATTTGTAGCACTGCACTTGTACACGTATCTCACTTCTACCAGGGCTTTCTTTTACTTTCACATTGTTACTTTTTCTTTCTATATAATGTGAATAAATGTTGTTTAAATAACATAAAAGTCAAAGTTTTAAAAGAACTCTGGGAAATTGTAAGAAGGAAGTTGGAAAAGTCCTATCTGAATTTTTTAAAAAGTATTTTTACCTAATCAAATCTAAATTTATAATGACAATTTAGCAATAAGATGTGGTAAATTTTTGGGTTTATTTTTATTACTACACTTTTTGACAAATCCATATGCATGAAATATCTTTACCTATTCCAAACCTATTCACTCATGCATGTTTACCTATCGATATTGTACGCTTCTGCATGCCATATGAACCTTGTATATTCTTTGCATGTTTCTAACTCTACCTGTTTTTACTGAAGATTATTTTCAGATATGGACAATAACTTAACAAGCATGTTTGCATGTTATTTTTGTAAATCTTCACTAATTCATGACTTTACCCTTTCTTATATCCAGTGACCTCTTTGACAGTGATAGAGACGGTCAATTTGGGTAATGATGTGTTTGGCCTCGTGGAGTGTGTTTAGTGAATGTTTTCAGATGTATACTATATTTTCAAATCTGCATTCAAGTTCACTTCCCATTCACCCAAGCACCGAAAACATCATTCGTTGAACTCACTCTTACTTCTAGCACTGAGTCAATGTGCCATATTTCATTTAAGATTAATTTTGGACATCAATGAAAGCAGTTGATTTATGAAACCCATTTGAGTCAATTAATGTTTGCATGAGAAAATAATCATACAAATAACTCTGTAAATTTTAAAAAATTACCTATAAGTCATATCAGGCTTAAAAAAATTACATAATGATAGAATTAAATAATTAAATTTGATATTGAAAGATGTTATGGGTTGGTTATTTTGGAAAGCTAAGTGTTTATCAATATCTTATAGTAAAAATAATGTTAAATACTGGTATCATGATAATTGTTTTAATGATATAGAAACAGGGTGTAAAAAACAAAGAAAATAAACTTAGCCTAGATAAACCACTCAGAGTCTCATTAGTACATCAACTCAGACATTTTCCTTTTTAGTTTTAACCAAAAGGAGTTTTGCAGGCAATAAGAATTATACCAAGATGATTAAATGAGAATTTAGTTCAGTTTTCTTGGTCTCAATATATATAGGCATATAATGAAAATATGAAGTGCATTAGTTTTGATTAATCATGTTAAGAAAAGATGAGATGTTTTAGGCATAAACACTGTGTTCCTCTCCCCTTTCTGATGTTTGTGCCCATATATTGTGTTATTCCAGTCACTCTTACCACTCCTCTTCTTCTAATACATTTATCGTGTTAATAAAAATTTTAAACTTGTACCATGTTGGAAATTCTCTCCCAGCAGTTGTTATAAATATGATTTTTCTTCCTACATAACATCTCTAACAGTCAAAGGATTTTTGGGCAGTAATTATAGCCCTTTTAGGATGAGATAGAGGGAGTTGTGTATTCAGCAACATTGTTTCAAACAGTGCATTTGGTTCTGTATCTCAAACCGTCAAGAAGACTTGAGTTCGTTCACCTGTGCATTGCACACATATTTGTAGTATAGAAATAATAATGATAATAATAGACAATTTATGAGGCGCATGTATCCATGTCAAAAAAGTCACTTTACAGTATTTTCATATAGGTAGAAGTCAGTCAAAGATATTAGAAAGTTTTGATAGGATAGAAATGAGGACAGTTTCCGAATTACAAATGTTCATCACTCAGCGATATTGTTAGAACTGAGAAACTTGGCCAATTTGTAACAGAGGTAATGTGGGAAGGATGACTTGTGTAAGATCTGTAGGGAGAGAATGCTTACATGTTCAGGTCATGTTGAATTGATGAAAGCTCATTGTGTGAATTAACTAAATACTGTGTTTTTGATACACATGATATCTGCTTTGTAACGGTTTGTCTTGTTCCTGTAGAGTGACATGTTGTAATAATGTTTGTCGTCAAAAAAACCCCAAAGACACTGAGAAATTATTCTATAATTTTCAAGAACAAATTTTGCCTTAAAACGCATGGTTTAGATTATGATAGATTAATGAGAAGGGCGCCATGGCTGAAATACTGCCTGAGTGGTACTCGCTCCGAGTCATTTTATAGCATTTTTTCAAGATACTTTAATACAACCCATATGAGTATTGCAAATAATTGTTTATGAACAAGTGTTTCATAATATTTGTTTAACCTTCTTTGTTTCTCATCAGCTTTTTAAAGGAGAACCTACATCAAAATATAAGCAAAAAACTTATTTGATGTCATAATCTTAAAATTTTCAGCGAAAGACTACGACCAAGAAGCCCAGAAGATGATGATTCTGATCAAGGTAAAGCCAATAGATTTGTCAAATGGTAATTAAAGAAATGATAAAGATACAGTTTTTGATCAGTGATATTTCTAAAATTCTAAAATTATCTATGAAAGTAGTCTCATAGTTGCTGTTTTCAGATTGTCTGTCTAATACTGAATACAGCTCACATTTCATCATTTATTTTAGATATAGTGTCCATGGCTTGTACTGAATCTTTTCTTTGGTTAAATGATTCATAGAGGGTATAAAAGAAAACATTTCAAATTCAAGAGCAAAAATATACCAATATATGTAATCAATATAATGGGCATGAATATTATGTATAATGATCATTATCAATAGTCTGATTATAATCGACGATGTTCCGGGGAATGAAAGTGTCATAATATAGACTTTATCTAGATTTGAACACATTCTGTCTAGAGCTTTCCTCTTCACACGGTCTGACCACAGCCTACCAGTTTAGTGCTGACAAAATCTAGTAGTTAGTGGACCAATCACATCATCGTTTAAAAGAAGGATGGCGGCGATCGAGTTTAACTAATGATTCGTGGGAGTTCCTTGCCCCTAGCTAATGATGCCGAATGCCTTTACGAGAGGCATTGTGATTGGTTAGCCGAGTTTACATCATAATATACGCAGCGTGTGATGAGGAAGGCACTAGACAGGACGAGTTCGAATCTCAATATTTTGAAACTTTTATTCCCACAGTCGGTTTTAATCAGACTGTATGAATAGTACACCTCAGAAAAAAGTCTCCTCTCCAACATAGGAATGCAAAGCATCTTTGCCTCATTAAGAAGGCAAAATAATTGTATCCATATGAATTATGTGAGCAGTTTTGATATCAGGTCACCATGAGAGAATATTTCAAATTAATAAGCACAATGTTTTCTGTTGTTTCAGACATTCCTGTTATCCCAGAGCTTGAAGAACAACAAGAAGAGGATATGTCCACTAAAGTAGCAGTAGCTCCCAAGTGAGTATTTGATGCTGTTATTCATAAACAGTGGAGAAGATAAGTCATTGTCGATTCTGTCACAAGCCATTTATTTTTTATTTGCCTGGAATTTTGGGCATTGAGGCTTGATAAATTGAAATGACTTTTCAAGATACCTTAAAAGGACTTATCTGCCCTTGTAGCAACAGTTTATCTTTCTCACTGTCTGTGTCGCATCTAAAATCTTCATGTAATAGTACTGTATCTGAAAAATCCTTGAAGTCTGCTGTACATGTTTCATAAGAAGATGTCTGACGGGATTTGAAGTCTTCTTATTGTTATATTTGTTTGATTTACTTACATATTGCTTGTCTCATATTGGTCTTACTTTTGCTAAGAAAAGCCCTCAAAATGCCTTATAGATTGGTCTTATAGACCATTTTAATCTATTTATAAACCCTCTCTAATGTTAAATTCTTATGACTCTCAACTCTGATACAAAAAGATTTTCACGGCAAGTTCAAAGAAGTAGAACATGTCAGGTCATATCAGTGAATACAAACATATAATGGTTATCTGAAAGATGTTCATGTTGTTATATGTTCTATTTAATTTTCTGTTTTCAGCGTAGCAGTTAACAGAGTAGCAACTTACCGAGAACTAGACAACGATCTCCTTCGACAATTGCCATTCCTGACCGTTAGTATTGAGATTTTCATTCAGATTTGAAAAAGAAATTGTCATTTTCTTAAAGCTATTGTGGATCTGTTCAAGACTTGACGACAGCCTTCAGACGAGTTTAACTGTCAGTGGAATTTTTATCTTACCTTAACTGACTTTTGACACACGTTTGTTTATTATCATGATCATACTTGAACTTGTTTTACTTCTCTATTCTGCTTTATAAGGGTGATAATCTGCTACAGGCTTTTCTAATCTCCTGATTGTCTTGTCAGTGTTTGCTCTACAAATAACAAGCCAATAAAAAACATTACAATTAAGAAAAATTGATAGTGCTGGGATGAGAAGTAATGAATAACCATGAGTAACCACTTGGAGGTGGATAGGAGGCAAATGTTGACAAGACATTCAGGAGATTATGGGAGCTTTCATGGCTAGAAATAACCTGAATGAGAAGAATTACCATCTCTCAATTTCAATCAAATTATTTTCTCCAAGCTGTTTAGTCTTGAGGCAAATCTTTAATGTATCTTACTTGTATTTCATTTCCAAGAGAGTGAAGAATGTTTGTTGACTAATGGGAGAGATGTAGAAATAATATATGTCTTCAGTTTCTAATATTCAGCAATATTTTAATCAAGTAATCTAATGTTCAGAACATTTTTTAATCAAGTA
Organism: Phorcus lineatus; assembly: GCA_921293015.1. Taxonomy (NCBI): domain Eukaryota; kingdom Metazoa; phylum Mollusca; class Gastropoda; order Trochida; family Trochidae; genus Phorcus; species Phorcus lineatus. The sequence continues at coordinate 41,467,809 of OV121084.1, forward strand.
ACTTTTCATTTTCAGGAGAGTGATATTGATCTGAAGCTACTGACTAAAGCTTTATCTCCAGAGCAGGATTTGATAGAGGTGAGTTCATTAGGAATGAGTCTTTGAACAGAACTTAGAATTTGATACAGAATTTAAACTTATCAAGACATCTGGATAACATCATCACACAGGACAATTTTTTTTTTTACAATAAAGATGTTATCCAGAAAAAAATTGCTTTTATTAGATCGAGAAGAATTTAGTTCCAGTTTTTGCAACAATGGGCACAACCTTATACCAGTTATTACCATTTCAGCAGAAGCTGAATGGTTGATTAGCTAAGTTGATTATCTTTCCATCTTTGTTATGCTTGACCTTGCTTGTCTTACCAAAAACCAATCTTTCCATTCAAGAGGATTATTATCATGTTTGAATGGCATTTTAGAAGTTGTAGTGTTTAAAGGATTATTATCATTATTGCATCTGAAATCAAAGTCTTGATACACTTATTTTACATGATTTGAATTATCAGTTGTACATGTTGCAATTTGCAGGAAGACAAACCGTGGGACTGGGACCGCTTGTTTACAGAAGTTACATCGGAACTCATCACAGACATGGAGCAGGATGAAAAGATGGAAACTGACGTTGTGAATGAAGTTATCTGAGAGAACTGTTGAATATATGTTCACATGTTTTTATTATCTCACTGGATATGGAGTAATGTTGAAAATATAACGGGTGTGCCGAGTACACTTGGACATTTGGCCTAGACCTTCAAGAAGACATCCATCAAGTCTTGACCGAGTGGTTTCTTGTTAAGACTTAAAACCACAAGTGCAAGCCCTTTCCTTTTAGATGTAAAAACTCAAACTCATGACGACATACAGCCTTCATGGGAAGTTACCATATCAGTCGTTACATATATATGCATATTGATATGAGAATGTGATTGAATCTATGTTCTAAGGATGAATGCGCCGTTTCATTAAGGTCCAGCTTGCATCAACTTAGATAACAAATAATTTTTTTAAAAACCCTCAACATCATTCCTTGTATTTGAAGATATTTGTTGTTAAAAATATGTATGTTGTCAATGTTATGATAATACATCTGTATGTACTACATGTATAGAATATATTTGTATTAACTGCTGTGAACATATATGAAAATCATTAGCATAAAGTTGTAAAATTTCATGCACATCTTAAATCAAGAAAAAGGATTATTTGTTTATCTCATGTTTAATTGTTTGTTATCAAATTTTTTCTAACATTATGAACTTTTCTCATATTGTTGTTTCAACAAACATCATTATTTATTCCGTCCATATTTTGTGATCAGTTGTAAATAAAAATTATGATGACAAGTTTCTCTTTGTAAATATGATTTTGAAGATGCATTTGTACTGTGAACTACGAATGACAAGTACATTCATTGTATAGTCCAACCTTGCTGACAAATGAATACTCATTTTACTCATCAAGGAAGGGTTACATAACAACAACCTCTCCCACCTCCCCTCTCGCCCGTGCAAGATACTGCAGTGTAATATTTATACGGTGATATTGAACTAGTGTAATACTGCTGCACGTATGATGTCATCATATTGTGTGGTGGTGATGTCACAAGTTTGCACCGCTCGCTTTATACTAAATCATTAACTCGTTTAATAAAGGTACCAGTAGCATTAAATAGAAGGTTGTTTAGTATCCTCTTTTATTTACTAGGTTCATCAATAGAAAGATTAAAGATTTAATGTGGGATTTTTTGGATGTTCACATGACCAAGATAAGCCAGAAAAGTTTGACACATTTTATGTGTCAAAAATTCAAAGTTCAAAATTATAACAAGTTGAATGTTAGCGACATGAATATATACAAATATACATACATAGATGATATATTTAGTATCTGTTTCTGGTGAGAAGATGCAAGATATTATGTGAAGAATAATGCCATGTCCATATTTGAGAAGGGAGCGCAAGGGGTACTTTGTGTGGGTCAAATTCAAGTTTACAAATTTTAATTACTTTAGCCGTTATTTTAATTGTCACTTGAAATACAGATCAAGGTCACAAGACTTGAAGAGGATCTTTCTTTCACATTGGTGAACCAGGTAGAATATAAACTTAATTTAAAAACCCAAGACATTACCATCACAAGATGGTTTTCATAATAACGGACAACCTTATCCTGAAAGCCCCGAATCTAGGAACTTCTCACATCTCTCATCCAATGTGTTTGTTTACATTGCTTTGCTAGTTACGGATGTTCGCTCCTCAGTCACAGTGACAAATATCAAATAACCTTAAATCATAATGTTTTTATCTAATAAACCAAAATGAAGCGGAAATTTCTTAATTTTGATTATTTCATATTAAATATTCATCAAAATTAAGAAATGTAGTATTTTTCATTTTGAAATAATTCACAATTTTGCTGACTCCGCAATTTTTATTGTAACTATCATTTAAGCAAGTTCTATAATCTGTTTTTCTTAGAAAGTAGATGTTGAAAGATTATGTTTTGTATGTATGCGTTCAGGTATATTTTTAGATAATGAGTGGTAGAAAGCATGTTTTTAGTACAAAAATAGCTTAAATGTTGATAATTAAATTGAAATATTTGAATACATGTTGTGCCGTAGCAGCTAAAAACCCACAGTACCATATATATTTTATACTTTTTTCAGGAAGAAAATTATGTTAACTCAAACATGTTTTCATATTAAAAAAAGTTTAATACAGGAACTACTTTAAGTTTAAGATTTCTCATAAAAGGTCATCATTTCCCCATTGACTTTCATGTTAAATCTCTGACTGACAAAGGGATCTTTGTCTTAATATATCTTGAAAAAAACAGCACTAACCCCCATTTTTTTGGGTTGATATTTCAAGCAAATACACTAAACTTTTGCAAAATCTACTTAGAAAAAAAGTTTAATACTTTAAATTTGAGGAAAGGTCATCCTTAAACCAAAGTGTTGTACACTGAGAGGCATCCATGCAGTCAGCTTGTGCATTAGAACATGATCAGAAAATGATATATGGTTATCCTATCTTTAACGGTTTCTGATAAACCCTTTGAAGACATCTCAAAGCGTCGAAAAACAGGACGAGGGCAATTCTTGCCAATAATAGTCTGAAGAAGCCGCCCCCACGGGTGGCGAAACGTCACTAATTAAATCTAAAACTGAATTCCTGTGTTTCTTTATCTGTTGGATGGTTCACCCATGCTCATTCTTTACTTTTGGTTCCGCCATTAGTCTACCATCTGGCATCCTTTAGTGGATCCAGGCAGAGAACGCAGTATTGTCAGCCGCCCTCCCTCACCATGGAAAACGCCCAGAGACAAGTTCTTGCCAATAACTGTAGAAAAAAACTCCATTAAAGTGACAGAGTATTTTTCAAGATTTTTAATGTGGCTTTAGTATGAGTCAAAATATCTTATGACCTAAGTTGAGTTAAAATCACCTCCTAAAACTTGCAACTTTATCTCTAAAATGCCAAAATTATGATAATTTATGATTTCACTGATAATCGGAAAACGGCCCTGTTAATGTTAAGAATTCGAAATTATGCGTCCAATTAACGTGTAAATTAGTTAAATGACCTACTGACCAGTATCAACCAATGTTTGTTTTTGTGTCTGCTGTAAATAGTTTCTTACCGGTAAGTTACGTTTAAATCATTGGCACGCCCCACTGTCCGGTTTTCGATCACAAATCAGGACATGTTTATTGTCACTATAGTGAACTGATAAGCATTAGGATACTGATTTTCTGAAATAACAGCTTCCTCTCGATAAAATAACACCATTTATGAAGTTTGACATATTTGACTCCAACAAAATACTCTGTGCACTGATAACCTAAAGCTATACACCAAATTTGGTTATCTTTTCATAAAGGTCTCTGAGAAAAGCTGGCCCCTTTAAAGATATCTCTACAGAGTCAATAAACAGAACAACGGCAATAACTTCAGGAAAATAATTGTGCAAACACAAGCCAAAGGCCAAATTTGGTTATCTTATCTTTAAATGGTTTATGAGAAAAGATGCATCCATAACTCAGACAGGTCACAGCTAAAAGTGACAACTAAACAAATGACTATATTTAACACATTTTATTCATCATAGTTATGGATGGATATGGAGATTTACATTATTTACAAAAACTATTACAGCGCACATCTAAAGAACGTGATTCAAATTTTTCTTCAACAAAACACATATATGGATCATATCAATATTTCTGGATTGAATTGTACAAACTTATCTTAAATTATTAGATAAGTCGCAGATGATATCTACAGCATTCTGTTTTTATATTCATTAGACTCCGAATTGCTAACTATACAAAAGAATGTTATGTTAAGCAAACCAAATCAATGGTCATACAATATGCTATCAGATCCAAGCAATGTACATTCTAATATTATACACTATATATATAAATATATATAAATATGTTCATAATACCTTAAGAATACATTCATCGTATGAAAAATTCTGTCCACTTATAATACATTAACAGCAATGATAGTTCAAATGTTTCATGAACGTAACAATGTCAATTTTATACATTTTCAAACAAAATCAATTCAATAACACAAAATATGTACATGTATATACAGTAAATGTAAATCAGACTTTATTTTCAACCATTTTAACCATATGTAGTACATTTTAAATAAGCTCTTATAAAATAAGCATTTGAATGTAAAGAATAATACAGTTGAATTAGTATTGATTTCAATCAAAATAGAAACCAAATAATATCTACAGGCATATACTCAGACTTTCAGTTATGATTCCTAATAACAAGATTGTTTCAGTATGGAACGTGTTAAACTTGTCCTTGCGAGTATGTATCGTTGAGCTTCTCAAAGACTGGCACTGGAGGAACAAGGGTCTTGAAGTTCTGCAGGGAAAGAGGATTTGATCATGAGTGCTTTAAAAAACATAATTATTATTGAAACAAAGGCTGTGATCAGTCACTAGGCATCTGTTATATCATCCAATAAACCTGAGAAAGAACATGTGTTGTATAATGTGTATGATATGCATATAGAGATGTCATTGATCATGAGAATTAATAATTTTAGTTTGTGCAACAACCTCTTATATTTTCTCTTTAACGTTTTTAGTTTTACGTTTTTGTTTTTATATTCAACCTACTTTTACATTCATCCTACCGGAAGTACGTCACTTTCATCAGGGTACTTAAGCAATTACCCAGTTCCATCTGCCTCTTTATGCATTACAAGTTATGCATATAGAGGTGTCATTGATCTAACCGATATGAAATGGATAAATTACGTTAAATCATTAGATTTAATAAAAGAAAACCCTGTGATAAGCTTTTCGAGCAAAAACCTCTTGGTTTGTATTGAGTTAAGGGCTACAATGGCACTGTTTATTTCATCATACAAATATATCAATTAGATCTCTTACTTGTTGGGAAACATGTTTGTCAACAAACTCTTCGCGGAAATACTTGGTGCCATAGGGAAGATGTCCGAATCTAGACGTTGAGTGAAGGAGGGGTTTGTATGAAATGTCTCGGCGAGAAAATGGCACAAACCTGAAATACAAACATTTGTATGTGTATGTAATAAGCATTGGAAAATTAAACAAACAAAACCAGGTTTAATTTTGTAATATTGAATGTGAAGATTTTAGTTTTCTAAGGAAATACTTTTGTAGCATGAAAATGACACACTTTCTTTGCATACCTAAACCTTATAGTGTTTACCATTGAAACAGTCAAGTATAAATTGATTGCCACTATCAACAAAACCAAATTGTCTGGCCAATAAAACGCACACAACTGATAACATTTCTTTTTACACATGAATAAACAATGGCCACAAGGACAAACATAACTGCTTTGCAACTCAGTTTACATATGTTTAGTTTGCTCTGCTGATATTTTAATCATAATCACATGTTCTAATTAGCTTTTGGTGACTTTCCTTGTTAACCATTATGACCAATCTCTATTGATTGAAAGCAAATTAACATAATTGGAAAGTAATGAATCTGCCAGCAAAACATTTCTTGATTCCGCTTACAAATAGATTTTAACAAAAGCTCTCCAGAACTAAAATTTTGTTAGCTTCTTTAGAAACTTACAAGTCATCGTTGACGCGGGTGACCCACTCTTCAGCCTTCATGTTCTTCCTGGCGTCCTCGAGAGAGTAGAATGAGGTGGCCACTCTCAGTGAGGGTTGGAAGGGTTTGAACCTCTGCTTCTGTACCTCCGCTGGATCTCGGAATGGACCCTGTATATATATGGAACTGCTGTTAGTTCATACCCTTCAGATTATCATTGTAGCTGCTTATGATGATTAACTGTGTCCTTTTAAACAACTTTTCTTACCCTTATAATTTGCCACTGGCAGTCTATGAATTTTTCTAAACTCATTCACATTACAAAGGGCCCACTGATAAGCTTTGATTCTTTCTCAAGTGTAAAGATTTCATATGAACCAAACATCTTAATTAAAGAGGTCTCTTTTAGTGTGTCATGACTATTGTTAACAAAATGTACTGCACAGCAGAATTAACCATGGCAAATTTTATGAGATATGTTATACAATATGAATATGCATCTCTCACTCACCTGAGGTTTCTGAGGGATGGGAGGCAAGGTCTCGGGACGTGGGAGATTGTAACTAGCACACGCTGGATCAAACATGTGACCCTTTGGTTTTTTCTTCTTCTGTACATCAGGTTTGATGCTTCTCAGAATCAGCTCCTCTTCACAGGGATATCTGCAACATACCACATTTACCTTTTCTTTATAGACCATTTAAAACATGGTATTTATACGACCAAGTCATTATGAACCTCATTAGGCTAAAGAATAAACTTGTAACTGAGATCCATTTCTGCATGTTTCTTTTTGTTTTAGGGGGAGGGGTTTGAAGGCGCTCATTGCCATGTTCCTAACAGCGATTGGGATTGTTTTTTTTGTAACAAACTTTTTTTTCTAAAAAACTCATATCTAATGGCACCCTTTGTGCTTTATTTTTTGAGATTCATAACCTGGCAACACTTATTCCTCTTGGAGGTTTTTTTCTATACATGCTTGTTTGGGTTGGTAAAAATAATTATTCAAACTAAATTTGTTCAGCAAAGAGGAGACAGGATAATCAACAGTAGCTCAAGATTCCACACTCTGTGTCCCTCGCTACACCCCAGTACTCACGGCTGGAAGGGAGAATTGTAGATGCCGGGGATGACGTGTGTACTCAGCAGGTAGTGAGTCTTCTTGGCCGCTCTCTCCTGTCTCCTCATCTCCTCCTGTTCCTCCATGCGGCGCCGAACCTGAGCCTGTCGTTCCGTGTAGTCCGCCAGCTCAACCCTGCATTGGATTTCGAGATGTTTGTATGTACAAGAAGGACTTTACCGATTGGCATTGCAGAATTGGATCAGCGTATGAAACATGTTCTAACAGATGCCAGTCCAAAAATGTTATTTTTTTAAATTTTAAAGGTAATATCTTATAAAAAAATAAAAAAGTTACCAGTGCAGACCAAAAATAAAAGTAAGGATGGTTTTTATTTCATAAACTGACTGAACATAAATGCTGATGATGATGACCATTTTTATTGATAGGCAGCTTCTGTCTAAGTATTGCTTTAAGAGAATAAAGAAGTTGCTTATCCATAAAAAATGTCCTCATTGTTCATGTACAATTCTGGCACACCTTGTCCCTTTAAATACAGGTCACTTTTTGTTTTTGATAATCATTGTCTCATTGCATGGAACCATGTATACAAAAAGGTCTTTTTGCACAAGGTTATATTTATTATGCACAATGGATGCAAAACTTGATGCTTTACCTTTTATCATAAAAAGACCATAAAGACACTCACCTGAAGATTTCATTTTTGACTTGCAAAGCTTCAAGATAACGTTTCCGGCTGTAATAGTTAAAGATGTATTTCCTAATGTAGTATCCTCGCCATACTTTTTGAATCTGGAAGTCGAAAATGGTTGTAACAACAAAATTTTATGCAAGTCCTACATACGTAGATTATTTCCCTTTTTTTCAAAACATCATTGAGGCAATGCCTAAAAGAGTAAATACTTTTGGAATGAAAATGGGATATGACAGCTGTCATTAAACAAAAAAAATCAATTAATTGGATTACAGTCAGACCTCGATAATCCGAACACTTCCGTTTTTCATCAAAAAGGTTCGGATAGTGAAATGTTCGGACGACTGAAATGAACCAAATCTACAGACAGACGATAACGTATTTAGAATATCAAATGAATTTTACTTCATATAAACATAACAACTGGGATGCATATATTAATATAACAATCATTGCACAAAATCATTTCTGGACATACATGCACAAAACATGTCAAAACATTCAACGAACTCACTCTCGTGTCAATCAACTGTCATTAATGTTTACCGATTCAATCAGTGTGGTGCTCGCTTGTCTAGAGGATTACCGAACGCTTTGATGAACCGTCGGATTAATGAAGCAGAAATAGCTGTAATTAACTAATTCGTTACAGCTAATTAGCGTTCGGATTCGGAGACTGAATCAACAGATTAATGAATCAACATTTAATGAGTTTATATAGAGATTAGTTTGGTTACAGCTTGCTACCGTTCGGACACTGCGAGATTTGGATTATCAGTGGCCGAACTATCGCGACTTGACTGTATCGGATTTTGTTAAAACCAATATCTTCACTTCAAAATTAGATTTTATTAAAACCAATATCTTCACTTCAAAATCATGCAATAATTGTACACAATTTCATGAAATGTTCTTGATATGCACCATGCAATTGATCAATTTCACAAAAGGACCCAAAAACATGTTTGTAGTACATATCAATGTCAATTAAATAAACTTATCTTGATGATAAAAAGGTCATACCTTTGTTGCCATGGCATTGTAGTGATTCAGTTTCATGATGAAGACACTGTTCTGAAAATCAAAGCAAATTCCATCATGCATAGTGTCATGATTTATCTAGGTTTAACACAGCATAGCTCTGGTCATGCAACTATTCTCAAAATTGAATTTTTACGATGGTATAGGTATGTCAGGGACATAAGTGTGACACAAGTTCAATCAAGGCCAAGGGTTCCTACACCTAAAAATGTTACAATCTGAAAATTACCCTTAGTTTTTTATTTGTGTTACTTTTTATCTTTTTGCATTACCAAACCTAGTCTAACATCCACACTGTAGTTAATACTATTTTTACCTCAATATAACCTTTTGAAAACCAAATCTAGATTTTAAATCAAGGGACATTTCTCTGGGGCTCCTTTTTAATATTCGATGAAATAATCCATTTTGACAATTATTTTTCCAAAATTGAACATATTAAAGTCTAATGAAACCTTCTAAATCTTAGCTTACCAACTTTATTGATAGATATCTCTAAAAACATGTCAATTTTTGAAAAAAAATTTATCACAAGATTAAGATTTACATCATAAATTTGTTCCCAGACATTTCTAATGTGTTATATATATTGGGAGTTTAACCTTGATCAGATTTACAATAAAATTTTTGCATTGAACAAAGTCTACAATACAATTTCAGCATTTAAAAAGACTTAACTTAAAGGGGAACAGAGTATGTAATTTAACCATATTTTCTCCATGATGAAACGGATCAGGAACAAGTTATCCAACTTAGGATACCCTCTCCTTTAGCTTTGAAAGGTAAATGAATAAGAGTTTTAATTTATAGATGATAGACTTCTAAAGGATTGTGAAAGACACCTTTGATAATTTTGAAGGGGTCATTTACCTATGTAACAATAGTACCATTTCTTATTTTTTCTCCTGGCAATACCCAGACTACCTGGCCTTGTATGCCAGATGAACTAAAAATTCAATAAGCAGATGGTTTACCTTCACAAGTTGTCTGTAATACCTTCTGCCAAGATATCCCCTCCATGCTTTCTGCACATACGTTGCACTCTTGTTTAAGTGACTATAAAAAAATTACATGTAAAAGATTAGAAATAAAGTTAAAGAATAACAACAATTTTTTTTAATGTATCTTGAATTAATAGCTCAAAAACTCAGGAAATCTTGACATATGTCATATCATGACTTATGAATCATAAAATAACAAAACTTACCCAAGATAAGATCTGACCCTGCTGCCTCTAAACCAAGATTGTACTGTGACAGCTGATTTATATTCAGCTGATCTCTCTTCTTCAGCAGCACTGAAATAACAATTCATTTTCAGTTGTTAAATTTCAATGGTGTGGTATAGAAATTGTCCACCTTTGTCTTCTGTTTCAAGACCTTTTGTCATGCAACAAATGCAACGATTTACACAGGGATATACATGTACTAAAATAGAAAGCTTATGCAATAAACAATCAAGCAACTAAACCTACTGACCAAACTATACCTACCTTAGGGTTAACAAAAATATATAAATGTTTCTCAGGCACATTTTGTTCATAATTGACCAGGGCGGTCATTTAAACTCAATTTGTGGGTGTTAAGTAACAATGAATCCTGGTAATTTTACAAACGCAACTATTTATCTTCTAATTGTTGCTAGAGGAAAACATTATATTTTTGTCATCAGACATACAGATTTGAAGTGTTAACAGCATGCACAATGGTATAATTGTCATTATTACAGACATGTATTTTTTGGTTGACAAATGTATGATTTGATTGATCAGCAGTGACGCAAAAATATTCAAACATAAGATTTCTAAATACTAATAAAAACTTATTATGTGCACTAATATCAATAAAGGTATAGCTACAGTTGCTTCGCTAGGCTCTTTGATACCCTGACGTCGCCTTTTTTTAAAACTTAATGATACTGGGGGAAGAGTTTATGTAGCTATAGTTCTGCATCTAATAAAAGTTATGTATATTTCTTTTACCTCAGTGTTTTCAAGCCCTATAGACTACCAACAATAATGGTAACAATAGCGGTGACAAACCAAAAATTCTCTGTTACATTAGGATCAATACTAATTTTGCTTCTTAAATGTGTAAAGTAATAAAACTGTGTTTGTTACAAGAGAGCTCTGATAATTTGATGCTCTAGATCAGTTTGACTGCAATTTTTGTAATGACATGTCTTTTCAAGCCCCCAAGATTCTTAGACAACAAAAACTTGACTTTTGACAGAGCAATATTAAAGATTCAAATTACTATCATTTTAGATAATTTATGAATTCCTAAAGGCAAATTCAAATGAAACATTTTTATAAATACAATTTAGACTAGTGATAAAGAAATGAAATACCTTACCTGATGTTTGGATTGTGAAGTAGGCTCATTTTTGTTCACGTTACTCATTATGACAACAATGCACGGTGAAAAAAGTAGACATGTTGTGAACTACAATAATTTCATTTTTATTTTAAAAACCCCACATACATTAACTATCAACAGAAACATAATAAAAAAATAAAAACATACTTTTTACGCTGATAACATTCTTCTATAACGCCATCAATTTGCTTCATCAACCTCACCATCGCAGCCATCTTGTTTATTGTTGTCAAGCATGGAGGCAACTTCCGTTTCCGTTTCCCTTAGTAACGAGTTGAAAACAACATGGCGGCTCCCATGGCCTAGGAACTTTTGAAAGTAATTCTGCGGACTAAAACCATAACTGGTATAGCAGTGCCAATAACTTAATATGGCGCTGTACATGCCCCCAATCGCACGTAAAAAGCGAGTACCGGGAAAATATAAGTAAGTCTTCGTTGAAATACGAATGAATGATGTTGAATAAACTTAGGGAAAACTTAGTTCTCCCATCATTTTGGGGGATACTGTATGGTTTATGATATAAACATAGTCAGCCATGCAAATATTTGTTTTTTTAAATTTAGTTTTCAATAATCAAATTATGAAATTATTAATTCTATGCATTTTATTTCAAAGAACAATTCTAAAAGGGTTTCTTTGTTCTATTTTCCTATAGATGTCGGCCTGTAGGCTATAGTATTTTAAGTGTAAATTATTTGATGTCAACAGGCCTGAACACATTATTACGATTGAATCAAGCTGAAGTTGACATATATAAATGCAAATTCAAGATCAAGAAGGATAAAAAAGATAACTACCCCTACCTATAAACTTGATCACTTGCTAAAAAAGCATTTTCACTTTTTGTGCTTGTTTCTAAGTTTCTCTGTTAAGAATTGTCATGCACACAATATTTAAAAAACAAATAAATTTATAATAAGAAAATGAATTGAAATTAAGTGATGCTTTATAATTTACATTCTCATGTTTTCTCTGTTTCAGCCCTGACAGTTTCAGAGTTGTTAGTACAAAAGCAGAAAAATTCCACCCTAAGTTTGCAGATAATGTCAGAAAACCAGTATATGATAGTGATCCTCGGCCAGCCAGAAAAGTATTGCCAGATATTCAAATGAGAGAAACCCGAATTTTACCACACACTACTTATGATTTCCGAGCACATAACCCACATCCTTTGAGTTGTGGCTTTTTGCGTCATGATGCAAGACTCCTGAATGAACCAATTTGCACAGTTTATACACATAAAACCCACCCTGAGCAGCATCTTTGGTGGCCATCAAGGACAAGTTCAGAAGCACTTCAAGTCCCTGAGTACACAAGGGACACTATCTACCGAGATGACTACCAGTTTAACAAACAGGCTATTCCTAAGGGCTCATCGAGACATACTGCTAATCCAAACACGGAACCTGCTCTTGGCCCAGGTTAGCTTGTCATTTTAAAATCCAATGAATAACTAACGTCCATAATTTGATAAATATAGTACCAGAATGTTTTCCCACAATGGCCTTGATCATCACATCTTGTGGTTCACCCAAATTCAATAACTGTTGAATTGTTAGTTTTTCTCTTTAGTTTGGTTCTCTCCCTGTGTGTGAAACAATAATGTTTTGATTTTGATAAGAAACAAGACAGAAGTTTTAGGTGAACAGGGTTTTGTCATTGAATACATTACATGGTTTTTAAGCTTAATTGCTCAAACTTGTATTTCAAGTAGACCTAGGTTACATTTGTAACAAACTATTTTCTATATAAACTACAAACTATATTCTGGCATAATGCAAACTAGCTGGAGAATTTGAGAGATATAACTCATGGTCAATTGTTACTTATTCCATTACAGTGCCCGTGAACTTTCTCCACTCCAAGGATGCAGCTAAGCGAGTTTTCCAGGAGGGCATTTCCTATGAACATCAGTATGACAGCAGAGCAGATCCCAACTATCCTCCCAGAGCAAGGGTAAATTTACAAAGTCATTCACTGATGTGTCAGAAATCACCTTGTCTAGGAGTAAGGAAATTGTACACAATACAAATTTGTATGTATCAAGTTTGTAAGATTTGTCCCTGTTCAATATCCTTTTATCATTTGAACTTGTTATGGTTCATTATGCTGTTAAAAAAAGGGAAACAAGCAGGCAATATCCCCCGTCAAGTGGCAAAATTGTGAAATAAATTCAACAATAGCTATGAAATTGTATCTTATTATAAACCCTTAATAACTCATATCATAAGTTGAAAACTAACCCCATATCAAATCATTGGAAATTAATTTATCTTTCAGAAGATGATTGTGTAAGATCCTTAGTTTCATTGTGTTTAAGGTTTGAGTTTAAAGTTCTCCCCTTTAAACAGTATTGTAACTTGTGTTTCCATTAAGTTCTGATTCAGAAACAAAATTGTAAGTAATGTTTCCATAGAAGTAGCCAAAACTAAACGTAAGAGGATAAAATCCCCAAAAGGCACCACTTCACATGATTGTTTTTGTGTGTGCATTTTCTATTGAAAAATATGTACCCGTAAATGTTATACAACTTCCAATTGTGGCTTCAAGTGGAAGGTTCTAGAGGTTCAATTTCCGTTTTTGAAAAAAATAAATAGTTATTTGTGTGAACTCTGAAAAATCTTAATTTGACATTGACTTCCATCATTAAAGATACATTTTGTGAGATCCTCTCATATCAATGAATATTCCAACTTGTCCCCTCAGCGACACGGAGCGTTTGTGTGGGACCAGATGAAGCCTGACAAGGTTCAACTACTGCTGGACTACCACGAGAGTGTCATGAAGAGGAACACTGCAGAGGAAGCTCAACTTCGGGAGACACATCAACAAGCTCAAGCCAAATCAGCACCTCCAGGAACCAAAACATCACCGTACGAACCTACCCTTCTTGAACTGGATCCAAACCCACTTCTGATAGACACCCATCCTCCCATTGCAATGAGAACCAGAAAAGCTGTGCCTGCTGAGCCGACCCCTGACCTTGGTCCCCCTTCCCCTCCTTCCTGGCCTTACCCCCAAACCTTCAACTCTCCCTCAACCCAAATCCAGCACTCCCCCTCCCCGCAACAACAGCCTCCCAAAGTTAGCCAAGGGGAGGTAACTGCAGACTGTAACCAGAGTTCAAACCCTGAAGTGACAGAGGTGTATGTTCAGGATGTAGGAACCTCAACCACTCTTGATAAGAGTTAGATTATCCTCCAGGTTGAATCCAGAATGAGAACACTTGTAATTTAAGGTAAACCTGGCTATAATTTTAAACTTTGTTTTCATACAATCATTTTCAAAGTAAGAAATTAATGTTAAAGACATGGCATATATGGTTATATTAAGATTGAGTTTTAATATTGTTATCGAATGTAAACATAATTGATAAAAACATGGAACAATGAAGTCTTCATCTGTGATACATCTAATGTGATTGTACTTACTCAAATTGTGGATATATACACATTATGCTCAATCTTAAATATTTTAAATAGTTTTTTTTATGAATTTATCAATATTTCATTTTTTTAAAGTTTTTTTAAGAGATGTTTTTATAGAGATTTTATTGCTTGTTGTCCTTGAAAGAAGTATTTCCAGCTGAATATTTCATCAGCAGTTGAGCCAGCATTATGGGATGCTATAGTATAACCTAAATCCCTCTACCTCCCTCTGTGATATATTTGCGAAAGCCTATTCATGTACCAAAGCTCAATTTTGTGCCTCTGCTAGTTCAGTTTTTCTGTCTCATAGAATGCTCAATTTTCTCAGAGTAAAATATCATTATTCAAGTGATGTAATATTTCTCGAATAATTTCATATTTTGTCTCAAGATGCACAACTATTTATCAAGAAATAAGTTTTAGCCCTGTTCGTAATGTTCTGCAGGCTGATAATACTAAATTCAATATTTGTCAATAGTTCAGTTTTACAATTTACGTTTATCAGTTTTAGCCTATGAATGTTTAAGGCATTGTCCTTCAGGTCTATAATACTTTCTATTGAATATGTATTGTCATAGGATTGCAAAGATTCAGGAACATAAACTGTAAATATTACATAAACCAAATCATATCAGAAAAATGTTAAAATGACGGTTTTATTTAGTGCTTATTAAATGTATGATAGAATAGAAATAAAATTATTTGGTGAAATATTTATACCAATTATCTTATAAAACTAAATATGTCATGTTCATAAATAATTAAAATATATTTAATTCTATAAGTGTGTTATAGAATGGAGATCTTAAAGCTTGCAATATTTACAAAAATAGCAATATCTTGCTTATTTATCAATAACAGATGAGTGTACTTCTGATATTTCATATAGTTGTGTAATCCAAAATTTTGCCTTAAAATATCAATGATAGAATTAGAATCATTACTGTTGAAGAAATAATATTTTTAAATCAATGATTTTAGTATTTTTTATTTTGTACATTGTGTGATATTTACCTTTTCCTTCCAAACCAAAAATCTGATCTGTTGAACTAAAACTCTGTGTTGTTTTGCCGATTGTTGTTTTACTTGAGAATAAAGTGCTTTACAACAGAGAATTTTACAAGAGTATAACTTTATTAGACAGTATCCTGTGACTCCCTGTCGGTTTTCCCCTGTCAAGAAGACTCTCAACTGGTCCCTGAAATAATCATTATTGCCTTAAAGGAGTTGCACTATCCATGGCAGTGCTCACAAGTACTGGATACCAGATGAGATTTCTGATCTAGTAAAGACAATAGGGGATTCGTCTAATGCAAAAACATCAGAGAGAAAGAACATTCAAACAAGAGACTAACACTGGTGTAAAAACAATGAAGTTTTGATTTGTTATGTTTTGGAACTCTTTCCTTCCTAAGACTCATTACTCATGCAAAATTCAACATTTGTAATCTTTCAGTTGTTCAGTTAAATAGCATCAATAATTCTGAATAATGTAAAAAATTTAAATTTCAAATAATTTCTAGAGGAACCAACAACATCACCAGAAGGACTGAACACAAAAACTATGAACTAGAAATGTATATGTTTAATCATCAAAATGATGACTTATTCATATTGCATTGTACAATTTTGACAAGTACATATGTATATATAAACTTTTATACCCATAAACAAAAAGTCATATTTATAAAACAACAGAAAAGTTCATAAATATAAAGTAACTATTACTACTTGTGTATTTGTAAACTTGTTTGATGTATGATGTTTTTGAAAACATGATTATGCAGTAGAATATCGTTTCAACTACTGCACTATCAAAAATGTCAAACAAACAAATCAACAAAATGAAAAACGATGAATATACAAATATAACTAGTCTACTTTAGCACTAATATCTATTGATACACAAGTGTTATCAGCTATCAACAAATCAAATACATATAGTGGCTATTATCATTTCTTGATAAAATACAAGGGGAAGTCAATAAGTTCACAGAAGTGATTATTGATGAACCCCTGGAGACAAGGTTGATGTCATTATTGTGATAGCCCATCTGACGACAGTTTACAGACATAAACAACCCTTCCAAGTCATATTGAAGACAGGACCCACCTGTAATCATGGAAAGTTCTAAAACTGAGCAACATGGGGTTTTCAAGTTGCTCAAGAAAGAAGGGGTGAATGTGACAAACATAAACATATGACCTACGGTATGTGTATGTGAATGAAGGCCCTCAATAATCTACTGCAAAATGATCAGCTGAATTAAAGCACAGCTCCTTGGATGACAATGACCCAAAGTCAGGAAGGCCTGCTGAAGCCATTACAGATGATATTGGCTTTATCATATCTTCAGAGTGTGGCATTTCTTATGCAAGTGTTTGCACCACGAGTCCAAGGTGTCTGCAAGATGGGTGCCACCTAACTTAAATGAACAAGAGAGTTGAATCCAGTCCTGAGCTCTTGGACATTTACAATGCTGATCCCAATTACTGTCATGCCGGTATGGTTACAGGGGATGAAACATGGATTCATCACTGGAATCCTGACACCAAGCAAGAATCCATGCAATGGAAGATTAAGCACACTCACTTCTCAGCCTTCTGCTGGCAAGATCATGGCACCATTCTCTGAGATTCAAGATACTTACAGACTATAAACCACCTAAACTACATTAATAGGAGCCTACTATGAAGCAGTTGAGAGCAGCAATCAAGTAGAAGAGGCATGGCATGTTTGCACAGGCTGCACTTCAACAATGTGCCTTTGAACAACTTAACCATCACTCCTACAGTCCAGACCTAGCCCCAAGCGACTTCTGTTTCACAATTTGAAATCACATTTGCATGGTACAAGATTTGGCGATGATGTGAACTCAAGGCAGCTACTCAGGCGTGCTTGAGGGGCCAGTCAGAAGACTTCTACTGCAAGGGCATAGAGAGTCTTAAAGAAAAATTGGCAAAGTGCAGTGAGGTCTCTAAAAATAATATCAATATCTCAACCATTGACTTCTGTTTTATTTCAACTTCTAAAAACTTATTGACTTCCCCTCTGGAAAATATAAAAAAAATATACTTGATGAAGCTGGCCCTTGAAATGTTTCATTGCTAACAAAAAGACCTGATTATTTCAGTGTATGTCAGAATATCTGTAGAATATTAACAATAAATTAATATTTAGAAAAGGCTGAAAAATGATAACAAAAAGTCCTACTTCACAAACACATGTTAAAAATGCTCTCCTTTGCATTACTACACAGCCGCAGTACACATATACAGGTGGTGTGACTCATTAACTTAAATTGCCTACAATATTGCCTATACTAAAAGATATTATCTTTACATATCATACATGCATTAGAAGTTCATACATCATATAGTGCTGTTAGAGAATTATAGAAATAAGCCAAATTAAATGCTTGCAAATACATAAAAATAACAAGATATGTTGGATAACGATTGAATACTAAGGAGAAAAAATGTCTACATGTTTTGTCGCAAAGTTCCAATTCCCCCCCCGGAAATTCAAAACCAAACAAGTTACTTGACCCATACATAAAATGACAACATGTTAAAGTGTTTTTACTTCAGGTATTTTTAATGAAATTTATGAGTTTCTTGGGCCTAAAGTCAAAATTGTTACCTTGTAAAAAATAAATAAATTCCTAAAAAGCTAAAGATACATCCACACTTCCTGGTTGATAAACATACGCATATCATGAAGACAAAAGATAAGGATCAAATTTAAAATCAAATAAATATTTCTACCAAATCAATCAGTTCCTCTGATGAAGTCAAATGGTATGTCGTACAAAATATACCAGTTTTATACCATATATAATATACCAACTATTCAGTCCAACTCCTACGCCATTAACAGTTTACAAATATTTAGATAACAATTCTACATATTTTGCATATTCAATTGATTTTCAATAACTCCTACAAAAGAATGAGAAAAGAAGGTTAAAACGATGACTATTATTGGGAGATGTCAATACTTTCATGCTCAGCTTCTGTCTCTGTATCCAAAACAAAATGTCCGAGAGCATCAAATTCTGTGAATCGCAGATATTCCTTGACTGTGGAGGGAAGTGGGATGCTGTCTAGAACTTTCCTGTTGAACTTTCCACATGATGCTAACCTTAAAACTATTTTGCGGCGACAGATATGAGCTAGACTCTTAGTTGAAACTGAAAACAAAAGAAAAGTTTAGTAAATTTTACTCGATGGCTTATTGTGTATCAATTTTTGTTAGAGCCATTGGCTCTGTAGCTCATCAGGCTATCTATTATTCATATTATAAATGCACACAGGGTCAGGAGCTGGCACAGGATCACAAAATTCCATTTATTATTTATAATTATAATCCTCATCAGCTGAAGAGTCTGTACAGAAGATTTCACCTTTCTTGATCTTATTTTTCAACAAAAGAGCTGAACAATTTAAAGGAGAGGCCTCTGTGACCCTTATTAGGGGTTTGTACACAATGTTTCAGTTTTTCTAGGCCTCTTGCTTCTAGAGAAGAAGATGAAAATATGTTTTAAGGTGAGGACCAAGTAGCCCTTATTAGGTGTCACCAATTCTATAAATTAGAATTAGGGGTCACAGTGTTTCCAAATATATAAATTAACAACCTCATTTGTCAAGGAGTTTGTACACAAGATTTCCTGAGTCAATGGTCCTGAAGATGAAATAATGAAAAGTTTAAAAACAGACGGATGGACGCTGGATGCCATGCCATGCCATTCCATGTCATGCTCAGATGAGCTAAAAACTAATATAATCTCTTTGGTTGCCATTCTTGAAATTAAAGTGATAAGGAATGAAGACCATTTTTTCTGTGCAATAACTTAACATCAAAACCATATAATTTGGACAAAAAGAAAATACATATCACCATTCTAACTCACCCGATATCCTCTGTAACAACTTAGCATCTGCTGGTTCAAACAAGTCTATAACATCAGATGATATGTCTACAAAGTGGCAGAAGAAGAGGAGGAATGCCACTATTGGCAGTGCCCACTTGGGTTCCTGGGTCTTCAGGAGGTGCAGCAGACTGATCTTGTTGGTCTCCATTTCCCTTTCAACACATGGGGAGGAGAAGAGAGACAGCGCCTCCCCGCCAGCCACCAACAGTGGCCATATGTACTGCAGGTGGGTCGCACACTCGTATGAACATTTGTCCATCTCTGCCTTGTGAATGTCGTTCCTTAAGGCCAGGAGCATGGCAATATTGCCCACAATATTGTTATGGTAAATGTTTGGACTTGCTCCATGTTCCAAAAGAAGCTTGAAGAATTGAAAGTTCTTGGTCCACAGCATGACTAAAAGAGGAGGAAGGTCTTTGTCTGTTTGAGAATTAGGAGTCAAACCTGCTTTCAATAACAGTGTGACCCCTTCAGTGGGCCAGTCGTCCTTTATGTGACACAACACTGATCCGTTGGTTGTTGCTGCTATATCTGTTGCTAAGGGAGATAACTCTGATAGCTGTTCCTGGTCAAATGGAAGGGAGAGTCCTGGTTCGAGGCCAGCAGCAAGAAGTGTCTCTAAAATCACAGTGTTTGGCAACTTAAGGGCCAGCACAAGAGGATGCATATCTGAATATGTCTCACGGAAAAGATCTAACGAAGTCACCGGAAGCAGCAGGTTTACACAGCTGCAATAAGAAACAAAAGCAAAATTTAACATAGTTTTTACACATATTCTGAGGAAGAATGAATGCATCAATTCAACAATTTTCGAACTGACGAGAATTCCCATATTAATGAATAGCCACTTGTCTAAACTTCAGCCCTTTACGGAAGATATCGACATAATTCAAACCCTTCATGTCCCTTGTAGACAGCATACTGCAGAGGAACAGCGTTGATATCTTTGACTGGAATGTTGGCGTCTGCTCCCCCATCTAGAAGCAGACGGACACACTCATCATGACCTTCCTGTGCTGCAATCAACAGCGGGGTCGCATTGTCTTCTGCGGTCTCATTCACTATGTCAAGCTGACCTGACAAAAATAAAATAGATATTGTTGATAAACACAAAGGCAAAATGATTAAATATGTAAAAATGTCCTGCGGTATGTGTTTTACAATCTGCAACATTATTTCTGAGAATAAAAATTTTGAATTTGCAACACACTGCAATTTTGGATGAAAACCAATTGATGAATATAATTATATGATTTGTTCAATTTCAACAACAATTCAACTGAAGAAATAAATAGTACCAAACCCTTCCAAATGGCCAAATCACAGGAATGATCCATGACTTCTAGAAGTAACAATTTGTTTCAAAACTTGTCAACAAAGGGGGAAAATATGGTACTGGCCACCCCATCAAAATTTATGACACGCAGGAAAAATGGTTGAATTGATTAAACACTCACCTCTATTTTTTGCTGCTTTCAGCAGTGCTCTCAGACAGTCAGTGTTGCCAAAATGAGCTGCCAAGAAGACCGGAGAGAGATGATGGTCGGAGAAAGCATCAATCTTTGCACCATGGTTCAGTAGGTACTCAACAATAGCAAGAAGGTTCTTCTCTACTGCTATATGCAGCGGCGTGGAGTTGGTGTAAATCTTTGTGTTCGTGTTGGCTCCCCGCTTTATTAACAGCCGGCTGCACTCATATGATCCAGCGCTTGTTGCTGTAAAACAAGCTCTTCAATAGAAATGATAGTCAACATTTATACACGACGAGTCTTAGATTAACACTTATAATTATGATCATGGTATCTTACAAAAATGCCGTATCCAAACAAAATTATCAATCAACCCCATACATTTTTTTCCAATACCAAACATGTCAAAACATTTATAAGGCAATTAAATAAAAAAATTATGATATCATTCTTCTGTAACAAGAAGAATGGTTGTGACTGACCTTCCCAGAGAGGGGTGTAGCCCTCATTAGTTGCTATGTCGGGGTCGGCTTGAAAGGAGAGGAGAACACGCATACAGTCCAGGTGTTGATGTCTGGCTGCTAACAACAATGGTGTCTCTTCCGCAAATGACACCCAGTCTGGATCTGTCTCATCTGAAATAGGGACACAACATAAGGTAGTGCTTTCATATCACATCCTGTATCAGCCTGGGCTTTAGCTACAATCTGCAGAATGTATTTAAAAACCCTATAACATCAACTTCTTTTGGAAGACATAAGCTGATAACTACCTTGTCTGAGGAGAAACTCCAAGCACCCCGGGTGACCGTTAGCTGCAGCATCGTGGATTGGTCTCCATCCTCTGTTATCTCTCACATCTACAGGACGACCTGGAATATTGAAAAACATCTTTTATTATGGACATGTTCTAGATAAGGAGATTAAACTATCAAAATACAGACAATTAAAAAGATAAACTTTCACTGTACAGGCAGTTTCATTTTACTATTTTTTTTAAATGTAAAAAGGGTCTTCACCTGTATCCATCAAATCAACATGTGGCCTTTGATTTAAAATTACAGCAAAGGACAATGTGAAATTTTTTATGAAAATATTTTTCCAAACTGATGTCCAAAAGATGAACAACAATACAGAAAAAATATATCTGTGAAATCAGCGAGCATCGGCAAAAACTAGTGAACCATGGGAGGTACTGCGCTGATAGTCAGTGTAGCATTGCACTCAATCATTACTGCACGTAGATCAGTTCTCTACTGCAGACAAATTTGCAGAGCCCCTTGCAGGATTCGAACCCCAAACCCTTTTCGGTATATTGTTCGGGTCATATATGTCAAACTTCATAAAAAGTGGTATTTGATCAAGAAGTAGTGGTTGTTCCTCAAAATTAGCGTCTGAATGCTTATCACTTCAGTATAGTGACAATAAAAAGATTTAAGTCAAGATGTGTGATTGAAAACTGGACAATGGCACACGCCAATGACTCAAATGTAATTCTGGCAACTTATTTACAGCAGACACAAAAACAAATATAGGTTGGTAGTGCTTAATGGGTCAATTTACTAATAAACATGTAAATGGGAAGCAGAATTTTGACTTTCAACATTTATGTCCATTTTTAGATTATCATTTATTGCAAGAAGTATAATAAGCGTTGTAATTTGATTAAGATAGCAAGCACCGTTTTCGCTAGTGTGACTGTAAGCAAAATTTTAATATTTCAGATATCGTAGTTCATGTGAATTAAATGTTACATTGCATTAAATATTTCTGGTCTTTAAAGTTAAGAATAAAACCTGAATATGTACATATTTGTTAATAACTAACAAGGTAGATTACCTGTATGCGGATCTAAGTAATATAGAGAGATCTGCATTATCTGTGAATTCCTTGCATAAACAAAATATTGGTGGGCACTAGTGCCTTAAAATATTAAAAAATATTATCATGCTGAAAAAATTTATTAAATCTGTAGGTAATGTTTTATAAAAAGACTGTTTAAGTTTTTAACTCACCATTCCACACAAGTTGTTGCAAGGCCATGAGGTCACCATTCCGTGCGGCCGCTCCAACACTAGAGCAAGTGTGTGTGTAGGCTTCACAGAAGTTCATTCTCATCTGTCATAACTAGACATGCTGCAATGTGACATGAGTTGATTGTATCAGTTGACATTTCGGCAGATCTCTTGAAAGTCAAATATGTTATAAGTTTCCAGAAAATTACGCCCTCGAGGAAAATGACGAACAACTGCTCATACCATCACAATTTCTGTCCTTTTAGGCCAAAGATGCCACAATTTTTCCTCAAATGTTTTTTTATTGAGTGTTAGTTTAAAGAGAGGGAATCATTGTGAATGATTGTCAGTCTGATATCAGCTTTTCTACAAACAGCCTGTTGTGAATACTTGAAGAACAAATTATCAATTTAGATTGAATGATGAAAGCATATCATAATCGCCAAAATATGTTATTTCTATTAAAGATTTTTAAAGATGACACATAGCCTATAAAATTAGGTTTCCTTGTAATTGAGATCTTATCTTGTCAAACAGTACAAATACTATTGCAAGTTTTCATTGAATGAATAATACTATAAGAGAGTTCTTCATAAGGGTGTGGACTAAGTATTTATCATAGTTAGAAGAGGCAGACACAATGGTCGCCAAATCATTTTGTTGATGGCTTAAATGCACAAATATGAATAACATTTTGATTTGTGTTAGTAGGATTTCCAGTTCTACTGTTCCTTGAAGTCACTGTAAGTATCTGTACTGGTAGTCAAATTAAATTATTGTCTTTGGGGATTTCATTTGCCTTTACAAAACATGTCTACATGACTTTAATTTAAAATTTGTAATTGATTTCTTTTCTATTTGTTAAATAAAAATAATTCACTGTTACTATAGATAGAAACTAAGTACTAGTATAGTGTACCATGTTCTTATATTAGAACTGTTAACTCTTAATAAACGCATTGACTTATATACTCTTATAAACTCTTCATCAAACAATTTCAACAGTCTACACAAAGCAACAAAGAAAGTAATCAAAACAGAAGACAAAAGTGCTTGATTCAATAATTTCACATCCAATGTCATTTTATCATGGTAAAGCATTGTACCAGTCGTTGGCATTCATACTGAGGGGGAAATGATTCTTCTTTATGGAAACAAACGAGCACCTGTTTTCTTATTACCTCCCTTTCTTGGAAATCCGCACCTATTTTTAAACATTTTCTGATTGGTTGATATTTGCCTTTACTGCGTTATGAATATCCGGTTTTCTGAACGTGCACTTTGCGTTCCGTAAACAATTAGAGAGTGACTATTATATTCATACATTCTTGATTAATTGAAGATGGGTTCTTCTAAAAAACACAAAGAAAAGGATAAAGACAGGGAACACAAACACAAGAGGAAGCGAAGATCCCGTTCACGGTCGAAAGAGCGACGTAGCAGACGAAAAGACAGGGATGAAAAGCGTGATGCTGAAAAACGCTCATCAAAAGAAGAAAGTCATGAAAGATCTCGTACAGAAACCGATCAAGATGGTTTGTCTCCTTTTTCACAGGAAAAATGTTTTAATATTTGTTGTTTCTTATTTGCAGTAATACATTTGGCGATTGAATTAATTTATAGTTTTTCAGTGGTTGGATAAACTCTTCAAAGGCATTTATTTAGAAGGTGATGAAGTGATACAAGACGTTTCTGGGATACTCCTTGATCAGGAAGTAACCCAAAAACATTATTTAAAATAAATAAAAGAACAGTTGGCATCCATACCATTGTCTTATATCAATGATTGGAGGTTAATTTTTAATCAATAATTTGTCAAACTTGATTGAATGATGACTGCAATTTAACAGGTGATAATGGTTAACAATCTGCAGTGCAGAGTGTCAAGTTAACAACTAACCTCAATATTGTTGACATAGACTCATTGGTTGGATACGATAAGCTACTAATGTCTTTGGGCTAAAGATGACAGCCTGAATTGGTATCAAAGATCTAAAAAGATAGTATATGCAATGAACATGATTAACTATGAGTTTAATCATAATGACAAGACTGAAGACAGAAGAACTTGACACCATTCTTGATTTATTCATAAATAGGTGGTCTGCTATTTGTTACTTCTTTAATGTTTTATGGATAAGGTAGAAATTATTTAAATTCATCTATGTATGTTGATTGTTGACCATTTTGTATAAGTTGTTTTTTTTTATTTGTAACTGTTCCAACCATGAAAGGTACCACTTGGAAAGTTTTTATGATAGTCTTCAAGCTTAGATATGATAGGTAATGCAAATGTTTCAATATTATATGTAAGCAATGTACATAGGAGAGGGTTTCACAAAAGAGGATTACTTGTACCCATTGCTTCCTTTTATAAATATGTTTGAATCAAATCATGCAAAGCTAGATGTGCTACAAAGGCAACACCCTATTTGTTTTGTTTCTAATTCTTCAGAATCTTATATAAGAATTTATGTTCTTTGTAATGGTCTTTTTTAGCAATAAGTTTTAAGTGGACTGTGTAAGAATTATGTATGTATAGAATAAATATCCCTTCACTTCAAACATACATTTCCTGAAAAAAATGTCATACCTTTGATATGTAATACAACATGTTCTCACTCTTTATTATTAGTAATAATATTTATGATATTGTTTTACTTTTTAGGCATTGATGTTAGCAACAATGATTTGAGTTAATGGATATACTATAATGAACATGGTGTTCTTTTTTTCAACAGAGCCTATTAAGCCAGCGTCTTCAGGAAGTGAAATCTCTCTCAGTATTGAAGAGACAAAGTAAGTGATATGCACATATTAAATGATATGAATTATTACATATACAAGATAATATTAAAAGAAAACATTTAAAACATTAGTCTTTTTATTTTAATTCTTGATTAATTATGAGGTTTTTATATAGCAATGTATGTTTGTTATATTTTCAGCCGACTACGAGCCAAGATAGGGCTTAAACCCCTTGAAGTGCCTGGAGCAGGAGCAAGTACTTCCAATGGTTTGTTAAAAAAACCTTACTTTTTAGTCAATCTTATATCTATAAATTCACTTTTTATGTTTTTACTTTTTAGTTAGTTTTTAGAGATTTACCGTAGGTATCGATAGACCATAAGCATTTAACTCATGACGGATGAACATGTTATTCAGGTTGTTAAGAGATCTGTTAGATGTTAATTAACTAGTAATGACATAATGTATTGGGTCAACATCTTAGCTTTGATGATCAATTAACAGCAATTAAAGCTGTAATTAACGTTTCCTGTGCCCATGTACCGGTAATAGACGGCCCCATCTAGAATCGAAAGTAGCGTTAAAATGCACAATGTGTTTGACTTGCTGATTGATCGAGTTTTCAAATTTCCCTTTTCTGGGCCAATGAAAAGACTTTTAACAAATATCATGAGCGACACACAAAGACGCATGGAAGTTTGTCTAAAAAGTTTGGGTTAATGGGAATGAAGCATGATTTTATTAAAACAAACAACAGACACCGTAAGTCAATATTTTATTTTGTAGTAATAGTTTATTTTTGATAAACGCCTGAAAAATAAAGAATGTTTTGATAAAGCCAGATCAAGTGTCAACGTATCGATGGTAACACCAACCTGCCATGGAACTTGCCAGTCAGCCGGGAAGTGTAGAAAAGGGGGTCAGTTTATACATGAGATACCGGGGTTTTACTGGGATTTGGGGGGTTGAGAAAGGGGGTCGGCTTATACGCGAGGGGGGCTTATACCCGGTCAACAACATCATGATTGTGGCAGTTATCAAATATGTATAAATTAAGAGTTATAAAAGCAGGTATTAAATTCTCCTAAGTCAAATTATACATTATCACAGCATGTTGAAATATTGTTTTAAAATTTAATGATTTATCAACAAAAGGTAAGTCTGCAGCTGTATGAATATGACACTCATACATCTAGGGATGAAGGCTTGATTCAAGTCAAATGATATATTACAGCAGCAGAAGGAGATGGAGAAGCTAAGCCTACCACACAGGAGGACGTCCATGCTCCAGCTGCTAACTGGGGGGACATGAAGAAGACTCAAGCTCTTAAAGAGAAGATGGCAGTACTCAAGCAGAAGAGACTGATGAATCGGAAACTCAGGTACTTCTCATAAACTGATGTATGATATTGGTTTCTTCTTCATTATACCAATCTGTTATAGTGAAACAGGGGTTAATATGATTTTCACTTTAACTGTGTGTCTGCCTGCGATTTTTGTCTTCGCGTATCTGTCAAACTTCTTAATAGTGATGGAAAATCGTCTTCCTGAAAGACCATTTTCTACTGTGGTTTAGAATTAAAGCTTATTGTTAAGTCAGTGCAGTACCACCCATGGTTCGCTGGTTCCAGCGGTTGCTCGCAGGTTTCACCGCAATGCATAGTCACAATGGTGTTGCGGGTTTTCTCCCTGTGATAATACTAGCAGCTGCGATATAAGTGAAATAACCTTGAAAGCGGTGTTAAACACCAACTCACCTCACCTCACCTTATTGTTAAGTAATGTTCACTGTTATGGGTTTGTAATTGTATAAATTATCACTTGTTTTTAGCAAGGTAAAGACCTTGGGAGACAGTGATTCTGACCCTGATGACATTTCACAATGGGTTAAAAGAAGCAGGAAGATGGAAAAAGAAAAAGTTTTGGCCGAAAAACGGGTAAGTATTGAAAGTTATTCAATATTCATTGTCTTGGTTACTCATCTGTCACAGACAATTCGTCTGGCTCTTGAAAGATATTCTATGATAGTTAATTAATTATTGAAACAATTCAGTCATGCCAAATTCTAAAATTATTAAACAGCCCAATCTTTTGTTCTCTCTCGTACACTAAGCCAGAGTGTCAAGTTCAAGAATCAAATTTCTTGTACCCATATTTCAGAACAATGAAAAATGTAGTGTTTGACAAAGAGGCTTGCAAACAAGCCACTCGGTAGTTAATTTCAGAGGCCTATGTGATGATGATCAACTTGCAATGATTATATTTCATTCAGGCAAAGCTTCTGGAAGAAATGGATGAAGAATTTGGTATCAGCGATCTGATGGAGGAAGAGTTCAAAGATAAACGCAAGGTAGAAATAAGCTCATGTTCTTTTTCACATCATGTTAGCAAATAGCAAAAATTTCTGTCATGCAGAAGGAAGGAAGAACCACAATAAGAGGGATCTTTTCCGTGGTAATGTTTATAATGGCCAACATGTGATCAGAGAATGATATGGACTCTAGAGCCCATGCTTTACTTTGACTAAGAGAGATTTATTTTTGATTGCATATGGGTTTTTTTGTAGTGAAGTATTCCAAAATGTTGTTTTGACATTTCAAACACTTAATACATGAATTACGTCATTTGAATACACCATATGTTTTTAAATGTACTCAATGAAACAAAGTATTGACATATAACTTATATAACCCTTTTTTTTTAGGAATATTCCTCCCGAGATTTACAAGGTTTAAGGGTGGAACATGACATGGGCAGTTTCAAGGAAGGGCGTGGCATGATTCTCACACTCCAAGATAAAGGTATTACTGTTCATTTTTAAAACATTTATTGATCAATAATATGTGTCTTTTGCTTTCAATCCCTAACCATTTAGAATAAAAGTTTGTTAATAATTACTAAGGGTACACAATTGTTATAATGAACTATTTTGTTTTTTCACTTGTCTTGTTGGTGATCTTTTAAAATGTTTTTAAAATAAGAACTTTTAAGAATGAATTAATGATCAATGAAATGTTGTGACCCTTAACTGCATCTTTTAGCTTTTTCTATTTGCGCATTCTAGAAGATATAATTTTCAGTAATCATGATTAATTAAAAAAGCAATGATCTGGAATTGGCATGGGGATAATGATAGCTTCACTAGAGAAGTTTCTACATCAGCAGGACAAAGGTTAATTTTGAGTGATGTTTTTAGGAGTCTTGGACGAAGATCAGGACGATGTTCTTGTCAATGTGAACATGATCGATGACGAGAAGGCGGTGAAGAACACAGAGAACAAGAAGAAAAAGCCTGAATATAAACCCTATGATGAACCGGAATATGACGAGTATGGAATGGTAAGCACCTTATCAACTTGCATTTAAAAATTCTATTACTTGTTTTTAGATATGGCAACACTGATGAAAATACTAATTCTTTGAACAGCTGCTTCTTTCTTGGTAGATGGAACAGTGAGAGGAATATAGTTTTGTGATTTTGACCTGTAATTCAACATGAAAATGTCTTTTATCTTTGTTGATATCTCAAGAATCGTTTACTGCATTCTCTTTGAATCAACACTTAGCTCCTTTTTCAAATGATGTACAGAATAGATTTTTTTTACCTTTGATCATGACACTGCTTTAATATTTTTGATATTTCACATAATGATTTCTTTAAGATATTAAATCTTTAATTATTATTCGAAATTGTTCGTGCTTGTATTTGATTAATTTATTTTGAAATCTGATGTTTCATGTTCACAGTTGAAGCCTAACACAATCCTTGATAAATATGATGAAGATGTAGATGGCAATACAGCAATAAAGAAATCCTTTCAACTAGGTAGGTGCCTTTATTTATATTGTTCAATAAAGCTATGTTTAAAGGACACTTCTAAATGTAATATCCATCCCTAAATTATGTTAAGTTTGAATTTATCACTGCTGTTGTCTTGCACTTACCCCATGAAATGTAACTTGAGAGAAATTTTGTATGATATCTATGATCAGAATATTTTGCCCCTGATTTATTATTACACACAATATGGACTTAGATATATGTTTGCCTCAACTTAGATTGATCCTAACTGTTTTTGACAGAAAATAGATTATCCTACATTAGTATTTGCATTATCTTGAGACAATCCCATGACTGTTTTCTATTGAGCGAGTGATCTAAACTAGTATAGCAAACTCTTCCCTAAAAAATTCATTGTTTTTTGGGTCCATAAACAATATAAATATTACCTGTAATACTCATCAATAATACACATGCATGGGTGCCTCATTCCTATTATGTCATGCCTAGAAAACCAAGAAAGGGATTAATATTTTTTTTATTTATATGAACTATTATGGTTGCGCGGTATTATTGATATATCGGTATATTGGAATACAGAAACAACGTGATACGTACCGGTACAGTCTTCTGGAAATATCCAATATATCTGAGGTTTTAGAATGAACACTTTCCGTGTAAAATTGCAGAAAAATTTAACAAAAACACCCTATGATTTTACTGAAAGTTGTAAACAAAGTGTGAACGTACAAAGTGGAAATAGCACAGACATGTTAAAAGTACGAAACGCGTCATTTAATTATCTCCCTTTACAAAACGACGTCCAGTTGAGCATTGATCACTGTTCTAATTGCTGTTATTTAGTCAAAAGAACATGGAAAACTAAAATATGGAAAGTACCAATATATGCAATACGTATTGCAATACGCTTTTCTGTATCGCAATATATTGCGATATGGAAATGAGGACTGATACCCATCCTTAATTACTATGTATTTTTGTGTTGTTGAAGAAATTTAAAGAGACTGTATTATGTTGTGCAGGTTCTGGAGGGAAGTATGACGCCAACGAGGAGAGGCACATGGAACAGATTAGACGAGAACTTCGGCAGCAGGGGGTAGGTACTTGCAGGGTTTAGCAATATATCAATTAAGCCTATAATAACGCCTATGAGGCTTTGACCAACAAGCCTAAGGTGAGAACTGTGACAGAAGGTGGTAGTTACACAGTTATAGATATAACAATATGTCAATGGAGACAAGTACTAGCTTTTCAATAATATTGTACCAATAAGTAATAACCAAACATAATACACATTATTATGGCGTGACATTATTTGATGAAGCATTCTTTTTTAGCCCTTTCAGGCGTAGCAACATTTCAAAAATAAAGTTGAATGATCTTTATTATGGATGAATATAAGGTTTAATGATCTGTGAATGATATGTTCATTTACAACTTCAGTTTATATTTGAATAATAAATGATATAATAATGGTGTATGATTTTGATGCAAAGTTTAAAGAAGCAGTGTGTACACTCAGACCAGTTTATCCATAGATGTTTGTATTTTATGTTAAGATTTTCTAAATTTTTTTCTACAGCAAACATTGAGTATGTCCGCTCCAACAGTGGCAAGTGAATACTACACAGAAGAAGAAGCGGTAAGTTATCATTTTCCCTTTTAAGTTAATGAAAAGGAAGACCTTTTACTCTATTGATTATTGTTTTTATTTTAAAACTGCAGCATCACCAAAACTGAAAGTTTGTGAGAAGGTACCTTTCAATAAGGGGAACAGTACAGGTTCAGCCCCCTCAAATCTTAACATGGCATAAATTCAATAAAAGAGAACTGCATATTGTATATGCAGGGATTTTAATTTTTCTGATTTCCACAAACTTACATAATTCTAACTATGTCTGTCTTGGATCTAAGCATTTTCCTGTTCATATTACTCTGTAAGACATGGATGTCTGTTTATAAGTTAATTAGACATAGTGATCATGTTTATGTGATTATTTCAAGAAATGTACAGATTCTTTCTTCAGGCTGACAGTTGGCATAACTATTTATTATTAATATGATGAATGTTAAGCATGTACGTATCTTCCTCCTCCAGGCTGCCAAGTTCAAAAAGGTGAAGAAGAAGGTCAGGAAGATACGGAAGAAGACAGCGCTGAAAGCAGATGACTTGCTTCCTCTTGTAGACGACCAAGTGATCAGAGAAGACTATGGTTCAAGGTGTGTACTGTCCTTTGTTTCTTTTTAGCTTGCCTGAAAGGCCCGATGGGCTTACGGTATGGCACGCTGTCCGTCCGTAAACTTTTAACTATATTATCTTCTTCTCCAGAACCATTGACTCAGGAAATCTGAAATCTTCTGCATAACTTCATGACTAATGAAGATTTTCATTTATAAATTTGTTGACCCTGTTGATTAGTTGAACCTTGTTTCATCTTCTTCTCAAGAAGAAAGATGTCTAGAAAGCTGAAACTTTTTGTACACTGTTTTGTTAATGATGATTGTAACTGGTAGATTTGGTGACCCTGTGACCCCTAATAAGGGCCACAGGGACCACACCCTGAAAAACCTATTATCATCTTCACTTCCAAAAGCGAAAGGTCTAGAAAACTGAAACTTCGTGCAGACTCCTTAGCTGATGAGAATTATAATTTATGATTTTGTGAT
Source organism: Phorcus lineatus (assembly GCA_921293015.1). Classification (NCBI taxonomy): domain Eukaryota; kingdom Metazoa; phylum Mollusca; class Gastropoda; order Trochida; family Trochidae; genus Phorcus; species Phorcus lineatus. Next base: position 41,500,163 of record OV121084.1, read on the forward strand.
CATGTGGTAGCTCACATTGTGAATCTGTGACCATTTGTAAAATGAATTATGGATAGACTGATGAGTTACAGAGCCAATGGCTCTTTGTATAGGAATTCAGGGCTTCTTTGATATACTTATCAACAGATGTCTTTGAAGATTAATGTTTCCCTCAAGTTTTTGTTTTAGTTGTTTTCCTTGATTAAAAACTGAATATAATGTCCTGAATCTCTTTCTATGACTAGTTTTATAAATTGAATTGTTATGTGAAAGCTAGTCAAATGCAGTTATCTATCAATGGAACTTAATCTTGATATCAGTCACTTGTTCACATTAGAACATGATTTCATAATATCGGCATTTTATGTTGAGTCAACAAGCACTTACTGCTGTTGCAGGAAGATGTCATGAAGAGTGAGCGTTGTTGTTATTCACATGTGACATGTAGCATTTAACAAAATCATTTCAATTAATGATTGGTAACTTTGTATAGATAGATTTCACATTTCATTCATTTTCATATAACCTCTCTAATTAATTGGGTTGTGATAAACATGGTATTTGTCAAGAGAAGACAGATAACTTCAAAGTGTTTTTACCTATAGTTTAAGATAGTAGTTCTTCTGACTTGTACTAACTGTAAGGTATTATTGTTAATTGGAAGAGTCCAGTAGGATTTTATAAAGTCATCTATTGCAAAATGATTCAGATATATAATGTCAGGACATAAATTTTCTGCACATAGGTCGCGGGGTCGAGGAATTGTGAAGACAGAGCCAACTCCAGAGGGACAGGAAGTTGTAATGGAGGGGGCAGAGGTCATTGACTACGGACATGGAATCAAGTCAGAGCCAGTAGAAGCTAAGGTGGAACCTCAGATTGATTTAACACCCTCTGGTTTCGAACCTGGTTTTAGCAGATTGAAGACAGAGAAAATAGAACTTAATCTAATAGAAATTGATGATGGTGAGTACTGGAGTAGTTTTATTTGTCTTTATTTGTATTATTTTATATTTGTCACCTTTATTTTGAAGTTTCTTCCTTGGTGCTTCTTCTGTAACAGAAGATGGTTAGAAATGTTATGAGGAATCAAGGAGTGATATGTTCATATTCTTTAATGCATGCCATTCTATTTATGCTGAGAGTTGAAGGCTTTTAGAATTACTTCTTTGTGAATACATATTGAAAAATATTAGAATTTTAAACTTAAAATTATTAGGTGAATTGTTTACGATTCATATTTCCTGAATTGATAAGAAACAAAAAGAAAGAGTGGACAATTTACTAGAATCACAACTTGTAATAGGATTGAATATGATTGAATTATTTAAGGCTTTCTGATTGGCCTACTTGGTTACATGACATCATTGATGCCAAGCAATGTCAATCTGTGTGATTCAAGGGAGGTTGTTATGACAAATCCAAACAACTCTGCTTGATGAAAATAGCTTTGGGAAACTCTTATCTTGAATACTGTAATGCTGTATTTCAAACGGTAGGCATAGCTTTGTATATGTGACAGTGCTTTATGAGAGTTATGTCCCTAGTATTTGACTAACAGATATTCTTGACTTTTTGAATAAAATGTTAACAAATCTAGGTGTCAGATTGGTTGATCAAATGATTTATCAACCTGAATGAATATCTAGTGTCCAAGGTTGACATATAGGATCAATATTTGTGTGATGTTCCTGACCTGGAGGTCAAGGGTTGATATGAAATCGTATCTTCTGCAGATATACAGGGACCAGAGGAAGACCTGACAGGTGTGGCGGTAGACGATGAGGAGGTGGAGAATGAGCTGCACTCGGCTCTCAACAAGGCTCGCAAACTGAAACAGAAGAGGGATGTCAGTGCCCCACAGAAGGTGAAATATGTACAATGATTATATTGCATTACTTCTTCTCATAGTGCTACCCTCATTACTTCCCTGATTCATCTCATGTCCAGTTATGGCTAATGAAGTAAGTGCTGAATGTTCTTTGGTTTTTGGTTCTTGTGTTTCTACTTCATCCTCACTATCCTGTTTTCTGATAACTTGAAACAGATTTAAACTTCCCTTTTGTAGATTTTTGATTCTGATTATTTTATTTAAGATCTTTTCCTTATTTGTTGATAGATACTTAAATCCAATAATTATGGCAAATCACTGCAAAGTACTATCCACATTGATTCATCTTGACTATTGATTAGAAGATATGAACAATATTTATATGTTCATAGCTCTTGCTGAGTATTGCTCCATTTTCAATATGAATTTCAGCTAAATTAAGAGAAAAAATGGCCTGTTCCCCCAGAGAAACATTTATTTTCATGCAGTATGTAAAAAAGAACCAAATAAAGAACATGTAAAGAAAGTCATCAACTTTTAAGGGGTTGTGTTGTCATCTGTCTGTAGATTGCCCAGCAAGTATTGTCCCTGCAGTCAAGTGAGGAGATGAAGAGCGAGGACGCCAAGGGAGCGCAGATAGTGATGAACTCCATTTCTGAGTTCTGCAGGAACCTGGGCGAGATCCCCACGTATGGGCTGTCTGGCAACAGGGAGGAGGAGAGAGAAGAGATCATGGTAAGACTCCCATGGAATATCCTTATCCATCCTTCAATTCCCTAACACTACATTGTCATAGATCCCAGCAAGAATATTCAATTGTTGAAAGCAGAATTTTAAGCTCATTTTACCTCATTTCTACTAGACATATGTTCAAGTTTACATATACGTTTCCATCTCCATGTGACACAGGACACGGAGCTTGAGTTGATGGAGCAGAAGAGGAGACAGGAAGAGATCGAGGAAGCGGCCAGCGGCTGGAATGAGGTGGACATTGACACACAGCCAGTAGACATCATGGTCAGTATACTTTTCTTATGTAGTCCTGTCTTGCTTTTACTTGGAATCTCTTAAATATAATCATGATTTTGTTATCCTAAAGCTCTAAGCTAATGTCTGTCAGTGGCTCGTTTTTGTTCTGACAACTCATTGACATGGCTGTCTTGCCATATTTCAATTCTTTGAGATAACATCTTCACCTGAGATGACCTAAGTACATATAGTTGTTATGTAAAGTTTACAGTGTGAAAGGAACATCATGTTGATAGATAAGATCAAATTATACTTCCACTTCAAACACATTTTTGTATCTATTTAATAGTATTTATCTCCAGGGTGAAGATGAAATACAAAATGTAATTTCAACATCTTCAATTCCAGAGCATTTTACTTCAGTTAAAAATATATCAAACACAATTGATGTTGTATGTATTGCCTCTACATTGACTTGCATTGTTTACAGGGAGAGGAGAAGGCAGTATTAGAAGAGGAACCTATAGCAACTGATGGAGTTGGGGCAGCCCTTCAGTTAGCCATGAAGAAAGGTTAGATCATTATCATTTTACAGCTATGATTCATTCAGAAAAGATCTGAAGTGAAGCCCTTCATCAGCATTAGCAAAGATAAGGGATAAATATTTTGCAAATTTGTAGATATTTCATCAGTGCTGTTTTATCATACTTTGTAAAAATAATGCATTTATTTAATTTCATGCAATGCAATAACAAATCAAAATGGCAGACCCCTCAAAGATGATAACCCAATAGAATAATGTGACTGAAATCAACCAGAGCCATAAGTATGTCCCACTTTGTGCAGGTTACTTGGAGAAGGAGGTTGTGAAGAAGGCCAGTGCTCCTCTACACAGTGATCTGGCAGCTCTCTACTACTCTATAGAGGACAAGCGATACGAGTGAGTACTCCTCTCAGTCTTTGTGTTAGAACAGGAACAATCAGTCCAATTTCTTTAGATGTCAGATGTTCTCAACATGTTCAATAGAAAGATGTTCAGATGTGACAGCAATTTTACATGCAATAGGGGTTTGAAAGCAGAATAATGATTGTGCTCATTTTTTCATCTAATTGTTTTCAAAAGGGCTTATTGCATGTGTAAGTACATAACCATTTCATAGGTCCTATGGCTTTTTAGCAATGCTTACAGTTTTGGAGACTTTATTTTGAGCTTGAATTGATGTTTTTTTAGATGACTGTCAAACTTATTGTGTTTGAAAATGTCATATATGCTCTGCACACACATTTTGTCGTCAAAACATACTGAACCAGTTTTATCAAGATGTCTGCTTAGAAATTGTTGAAGTTATCATTTTCTAAGCAGAGAACCATGCCAGGGAGAAAATACAGGTTTGACCTGTAACTTCATTTCAGTAGTATGAAAGGTATCTCTTTTAGTAATGGCTCTTTACTTTGATTCTAAAATCATCAGAAGTCAAAGGCATAAGATCATGAAGAAAAATATCTGTACTGACCCCATTTTTTTAACAATTTGTGAAAAAAAGAGTGACAGTGTGTTATCATTTTTCTGTTTTCAGTGATCTCGACGAGAAGTACAGAAAGAGAGATCGGTACGGTGGTGGTGTTATCACAGACTTCCGTGAGAAGGAGACATACAAGCCTGATGTTAAGTTAGAGTATGTGGACGACTCGGGTAGAAACCTTAACCCCAAGGAAGCATTTCGACAGTTGTCTCATCGATTTCACGGCAAGGGATCGGGAAAGAAGAAGACTGAGAAGAGGATGAAGAAACTTGAGGAAGAACAGGTAAGAATGATACAAAACACAGTTGTTTATTTCAGTTACTAGTAAAACTAGTAAAAAGATCAAAAGGTGGCTAGTGAAATGTTCTGGAGTCACTGATAATCCTCTGATGCAACAATCCTTCGTCACTCTATGCTGCTAAGGTGACAGTCTAATTTTTTAGATGATTTAATGTTAAGGTGACCTTTCTTGTAAAATACCATGTTTATCATACCAATTGATTATTAACGTAGTTTTTGTCAAGTAAAGATAAATAGTCTTCAGGAGTTCCAATGCTAGAAAGCACTAGTGATTACTTATGATTGGCCTGACTAAATCATCAGTTATCATTGCATGTTAAAAGTTCAATTAACCGGCTAGTCATGGCCTGATTTATTGAATGTGTACTATTTGAATTGTACTAAACACCCTTCTTTCGACTGGGCTGTTCAATTGTATACCTATGTGCTACACTATCTATATTGATATTCATTGGTAGACCAACTCAGCATGTTTTCAGCATGCATCCCAAGAAGCACTGAACGTAGATTTTGGATTGATAAGTGTAAGGTCTACTCTAATGGGTAAGGAAGTCCAGAATGTCTATAAATGTATCCTGAAAAGCAGCTGTGTACTTCAGGGTTACTCTGCTGTTCTCTCTCCAATATTAGTTGCAATGAAGTCTTTCTTCCTGCAAATAATTGTTGGCCTGGTGTGAGTATTTTACCCTAAATAACAACTTCAGTTTGATTTCTGTGTTCAACCATTGCTCTAATCAAAGATTACATGAACTGTGTATCCATTGCAGCTGATGAAGCAGATGAGTTCAACGGACACGCCCCTCAACACACTGTCACTTCTACAGGACAAACAGAAAGCAGAGAAATCACCCTTTGTCATACTCAGTGGTGGCAGCAAGGGATTCACAGGGTATGTTCATCGAATTTAATCAGCTGAAATTAGTGACTTAAAGATTCTTGTCATTGATAAAGCAAGGAATTATGTTTCTCATTTAATTTTTTCATTTGGAAAGAGATTTCTTACCAAGACATCCTTAGTTGAATTTTTAGTCCAAACATAAAAAGGATTTGACTTTGTTCTAAAATCTTGTTTTTTCTTTCTACTGCAATCATGAACTTATCTTAAAGATTTTAAATAATATTTACAAAAGCATTCTTTTCTTCACAGAGCGGCAAGTATAGCAAAACCTTGAAGAAAGGAGAGGTTTGATGGTCAATAATCCCATGGTTACTTGTCTGTGATCGTCTCAAAATAAGAGGAATATGTGAAGAGGAAGAAGTTAAACTGTAAAGTCATTTGCTTGAACATATAAAGATTTGTCAACAGTAGAGTTATTGTTTTCCATGAGGTTATCAAATTTGGATAAAGTATTTTTCAATTAACCCCTTTAACACAGGCAAACATTGTGCATTCCTTTTTCATCCTGAAAATACTGGAAACAAATCTGAACGACTTAAAGAAGACATTACCATTACATGGGTCCTAAGAACACACTGGCATTGCAATAAAGAACATAGAATATATTGAACATGTTCAAGACTAATTAAAAACCATTGCTAAATAGATTAATTGTTTAAAGAAGGAAGAGGCATCGCTTTGATTGCTGAAGGAAGGCCGAAACCTTTCCATGATCTCAAAACGGAGGCACTTTGGACTGCAAGGATAACAATCGACAATGCCCCTGTCACCCTTTTCCCTTCAGTCTTAATTTCTTCTGTGTATTCACTCCAACCAAAAGCTTTCATTGAGCCATACGCAGGGCTGCCTACTTGTAGTCTTTTGCAGAATTTTGTACACTTAATATTAGGTAGATATGATTGTTCACCAATGTTGCAAAGTGTACACCTATCCTAGAAATTTTTTTTCTTCATTTTATAGTAATATTTTTTTGTGCTTAACTGGTTAACTGTTACAAAATTCAAGGAATGCAGTGAGCAGTTACAATCTTAACGTATTTCCTTAAGTGGCAGTCATTTTCAGGATGCAAAAGGAAGGCAAAATGATCATGATTCAATGTAAGAGGTTCCTTTGTAAGTCAATCAAGCTGAATAATCACAGGAATGAAAGCTGTTTAAATGATGAGATTTATCATAATAATTAGTCTTTATTTGTACAATTTTTTGTATAAATATCTGAAACATGTAAATAAACCTTGTACATAATGGCTGTTTTATTCCTTTGTTGAGAGTTACTCAAAGTTGTAAGGTATATGGATTATCCGTTAGATGCAAACCACATTGAGTGGGTGAATTGCAAGAATTATAATTGGACAACAAAAGCATTAGTCAAGGTTTGGACAAGGACTTAAACATGAAAAGAGATTTAAAACTCTTATTTCACATTTGCTTGACATATGTCACCTGTGTTACCCCTGTCATAAATACATAGAGGATACTAAACGACCTTCCATTTAATACTATTTTTATTAAATGAGTTAATGATGAAGTATTAAACGAGCAAAAGCAAGTTTGAAACCAAATCATTAATGAGTTTAATAACAATAGTATTTAATTGAAGGAAGTTTAGTATTCTGTTTATTTCTTGACCTCAGTAATCAAGCATGATTGCCGAAAGTGTACTGAACGAAACATTTCCACAACTTAGCCGCCATTGTGACGGCGATGCTAACATTGTTACGTCACAACCACACATTATTATGACATCATACATGCAGCGGTATTACACTAGTTTAATATCGCCGTATAAATATTACACTGCAGTATCTTACACTGGCGATTAATAAAAATACAATACAAAGTCAGTTGTATCACATATATTCTTATTTTAAATCATAAAAAGTTTTGATTTTACCCACACTACAAATGCATGTCATATCTATTCAATACATAAAACATTTCTGTAATATTACCCTCACTACAAACTGGAACATTCATTCTAAATATTCGACATATATATGATTGGTACACTACTGTATTTCCAGAGTAGCAAAGTGTAATGGTAAAGATTCAATACTCAAATGCGTAGATCCTGCATGATTAAGCTAATGTACCTCTTTTTGTCTAATAAACAAGAGCTTAAATTTTTCAAAACTATTTTGTCAGTATTAGAATATATCAAATTTCAGGGAAAATAATCATTTGCCCCTTATTATGTCGTAGTAAATATGATCAATAGATGTGAATCTGAGCCAACAAGAAAATATTAATTTCAAATATTACACTATCTAAAATGAAAACGAAAATATCAAGTGATAAGTTTATTAAAAGTAAAGCAATTAATCTCTCATTGCAATAATATCCCAGCATTCATTTTGTTCACAAATTCAGCAACATTGTCACCAAGGGCGATTCTTTTTAAATTATCAACTATAATGGTACTGATCCTAAACTGTTACTTGAGGATGTTATAATTCATATATTTATAAATATGTACACATACACATCATATATCATACTAACCAACAAAGTAATGGAACACCCAAATGTTGAATTATTATATGTATCATAATATACTATTACATAATTAAGTTCATTATTGGCATTTGGGTGGTTGTAAGATTCTGTAACAAATCAACAAGTTGGAAAACAAATGGATATTTATAACATATCATAAACATACCAATACTGTAGAGATGTGTATTATCTGGGTTAATGCTTCGTGTTCTATTGCATACAATATTATAACAGTTCATATGCCCGGCAAATGAAGCTTCCATTCACTCAACATTGATAATAGGGTTTTCAAATAAGTCTATTGAAAAACAAAGAAAATGAAATTGAAGTACAACTTTTTTGTACAAAAAAGTGAATGGCCCAATTCATTGGCTCTTTAAGAACCACAAAATAAACACTTTTTGACTGATTATTTTCAAATTTATTTCATACACTAAATAAAAATGTCATTACTTTAAGTCAGTAATAAAATGATTGTCTTATTTTACAAATGTAAAAATGATTTAGTTACTATATTCATGTTTGACTAGTATAGTTAAAAGCACCCCCAAGTATGCTACCCGTCATCAAAGTGAAAATACTTCGAAAAAATGAACCAACCATTTCAAATGAACGGTACTCAATAAATCCTTAACAAATTGGGTTTGTAAAACATTTAGGCAAATGATTAGTCTCATTACCAGAAATGCACAGGTCAAATATTCAAATACCTTTGAATATTGCTGACCAATCAAAAGATAGATTATGCATATAAACAGGTGAAAAACAGTACACCCATGGAATTTCTGTTCTGAGTATACAAAAATACTTCCATTTTTTTGGTCATAAATTTTGTTGCTTTATTTCTCACAAATATTAAGATAGGTTACGTAGCAGTCAAATATAAAAGAAAACATCTCATCAAAATAGTATTTTGTTGGAATGTTTCTTTGACTTTGGCAAGTTAAGCAGTAGTAAAATTTCATACATGATGAAACATTTTCAAAGATGAAAAAATCAGTCTTCACAGCCGGGACACCTCAATAACATGTATTCTGAATGTTACATGTGTTGTCATTGTTATAGAAAATTTGATAATATATTTTGACATAATCTCATAATGTCATATTAGAATAGTAGTACAAAAAGAACTTGGATGAATCAACAGTAACGAAAAAGATGTGAAAATTGAAATAAAGACACATCCCAAGTGTAAATGCACCAATATGACCAGACCAGGGTGCCGTTCCAAAAAGCCATTGTAGAAATATGAGTAGGAGTTATGATCATTTGGTCAAATCAATGGTAGCCTTACAATCATCAATTGTGTTTTATGGAACGGGGCCCTGGAGGCTGGACGCCCTGATTTGTTTGTGTGATGATGAAGGAAGAATGAATGGCAGTATCCCTATCAACATCTACTGTTTTTGCATACAATTTCAAAATATTTGGAATATTCATTATCATGACGACTCCAAAAGGAGAGGTGTGGGTTTACAGAGAAAGAAAATCACGGATTAGAGACGTAACGTATCCCCTGGGGACATTTTCAAATTCATATTGATTGTTCAATAAATTTGATTCTATTTATATCGGAGCGCCCACCCCTATACATGCTAATGGACTCATCCGAATATGTTCTACGGCGGGAGGCATCATTGTTTTCAAAATGTTTCTGTTAAAAATACCATAATTTTTCAACTGTTTTTATATATAAAGCAAGTAATTGTTAAGGGTATCTCATATAAGAAATAGAAAACTCGTTGTTGTGCATCTATCGCTGAATAAAACAGCAGGAAGCATAAAACACTCAGGGCTGCGCCCTTCGTGTTTTATGCTCCCTGCTATGTTTTATTCAACGATAGATGCACATCAACTCGTCTTCTATTTCTTAAATATTGTAAAGTTTTGCCAAAGTCAGTTAAATGCTGCTTTGTGAAAGGAGTCTCTCAGTGATCATGATGATTTTATTTCAAATATTTAAATCATTATTATGCATGATTTATTGAATAGAGAGACCTGAAGGTTCTAGTGGAGATAAAATAAATAAATAAATGAAGGTATCGGCTCAAAACAGCTGAATTCTGCCCCTTTATCACATGTTCTTTACAATACTCTGACATATTTTTTCAATTTACAGTTAAAGTCATACATGTATAGACAATGAGAAATTTTTTTCAATTGGATCTAACTGATGCAAAACCATTTAAAATTAAACTATTTTTTTTAGTCCTGATCACATGTTTAATATGCAAATTAATACTTCTGAAACAACCTTGGTAACACGTCAACATTTGCTGCAAAATTAACAATAATAAATTTATTCAGGATCATAGGCGAGAACTGGGCCAAGCCATTTCTCCATACATGAAACATCAGTCTTCTTCCTCGCTGAATAGTCAAGTACCTGCAACAGAGAACGTATTAGCAATGTAAGTCTGGACCAATGTACTACAATAGTTCATTTAATCTCTCAACTTTGTTACAGTGACCGTACTGCTTTGGCGCTAATCTGGTTGACATCGATCTATACTTTTTGTTTTGTTTCACAGGAAGGCCATATAAATTTCACCTATGTATTCCAGCCGCATTTCTGGTTGTATGGGTCAAAACATGGTGAAACTCCAATCATCCTTTTTCCATTCATGAGAATTGTTTAAATGCTGAAGTGGTTGATATTTGCTCAGCATTACGATAAGACAATCTCAGATGTTATGCCAGTCATCAAGTCAAGTACCAAATGAAAAAGGGATTGGCCAACCATATTCTTCCTACCAACAATTAGATTGCATTTTAACAAAGTCCCTGGTGAATGCTGCACTTTCATTGGATAGATTAATACAGAAACAGGTGTAAAGTAATTTGTCTCCAGTTATGAATTGGCTGGTATAATAATGCATGAAAATTTGTGAAAATCGTAATCAGAGTTCTGTAACACTAACAGCGTAATTCTATTTATGAAAAAAATTAACAATTAAGACAAAATTGTAATGGTTGGCTTCTCTGAGTTATGTCGTGAGACAGACATACCTGATCCTTATCAACCTTGCCGACCGCGAAGTAGGAGGAGCAGGGGTTAGCAAAATACAAGCCAGAGACAGAGGCAGCGGGCTCCATAGCTAGTGACTCGGTGAGCGTGATCCCGACAGAGTCAGCATCAAGTAACTTCCACATTGTCTCCTTCTCCGTGTGATCTGGTTGACTTGGATACCCAGGAGCCGGACGGATACCCTGCAGGGAAAATATGTTTTGATTTTGTCCCTTGATTTTTTAATTTCTCTTCTTAATATGTGCCACTGTTACATCAATTAACATCATTACCACGATCTTTGATAAAATCTTCCCTGTCTTATCTCATGATGTTGGTTCTTAGGAACCTTGCTGCCATGTTTTTACCTCTGAAGATTTGAAGGATTAAGTCATTGCTACTAGATCAACCACATTGTCTCCCTACAGAGGTGGCTAACAGAAGCTTTTGTATTGCTTATGGCTGATTTTCAGGAATCAGTTTCAAAGGATAATTTGGTTGCAGTGATATCAACTGCTTTAAGATCTTGATAATTCTTGATATATTTATAAATATTGTATTGATTAATTATCACATTGTGAGTAATATTAATATCAGTGTCAAGTTTTCTATGAAAATTAACTTTAAAAACGTTAATCGTGGAAATGTTTTTATAATGGACATGTTCATGTTAACAAAATTTTGAATTTCATTTAATTGTGGAGTGCCATGGCCTGAGTAAAAGAAATGATAAATCAAAACAAAAGTAACACACAGCAAAGGTAAGGTAAGTACAACTTCACATGTTGGGAGTTAGTGAGCATGTGGGCTGCACGTACGAGTTAAGAATTGTTGAATCAAATTTGTACCTGGTATTTAATCTTGTGTAGATCATGGGCATCCAGGTTCTCGCCTGTACAGTACCCCCAGAATTCCTTCCGCACTCGCTCATGCATTTCCTCCGCAAACGCCTGCAGGAAAAGAATAGATCACCTTAATCTTGGTAAACAATTTCATAGGAAAGAATTATAAAGCATGCAAAAAATGGATATTTCCTCAAGATGACAAACGTGGATCAAGTTTGTTTAGAAACTCATCAACAGATGATTCAAGTCAGTATGGTCAGAAGCCATTTTTATGAAGGTAATCAACACAACTCACTGATCCTTGTATAACTTTGTCCAATTTACACACACAAGTTTTAAGATTAAATCAATCATGGTGCATTGGGGGAAAAAATACGTGCACGCAAAGCATAAATAGGGCAAGTCTTCATCTCTGGCCATTTCAATGTTTTCTGTATTGCATATATATTTAGGGTTTTACAGCAATGCTCTCAGAGGCATTTTGTTATCAACCTCCAGGAGTTTTCTGATTTTACTATCAAGTTCAGCTGCAGTGGCCGAAATGCTGGCACAGAAAAGTGGACAAAATGCAGCAAGCCTATAGTTAAGAATGAATATGTTTTAAGGTTTAAGGTTTTTATTAAATACATATCATTATATATTATTTATGATTATATTTTTGCATTACCTCTGCCAGTCTGTCAGCAAGTGCTTTGATCAATATAATGTTGTAGTCATCATGCTGCTCTTGAAATCTGGAATACAAATCATCATACAACTTATTGTCAAACGTTGTACACAAAACACATAATTGATACAATATTTTTTAAACAAAACATTAAAAAAAAATAATAAAAGATTCACTAAAATTTCAAACCTGAGAAATAAAATACACTAAAAACAAGCGTTGGGTTGTCCAATTGTCTTTACATTAAATTCAGGTCTGTCACACTTGAAGTTTGAACAGAATGAACAGTACCACTCAAATGGTGATGCATAGGAAGGGAACATCAGAGTTTATATAAATAACTCACTTCTTGCACAACTCGTCTGTCCCGAATCCTGCAGACACTGCAAAGAGACCGATGTAATCCTCAACCCCACTGGATCTGGAGGCGATGAAGTCCGAGATACACAGGTATGGGTCCACCGCTTGGGGCTCCTTCTCTACCTGCACACAGTCACTTTATCTATTAGTGGTTGGGAGTTATCTCCCCTACCATGAACTGGCAGGAAGTTGTTTAAATATAACTGTTTCATACTCATCTGTTAAGATACCTAATAAAGATTTATATGGGACTAATCAACTTGTGTAAAATTGCTGTGGATATGACTTCACAAAAGTGTGTAATTGCGACAGTTGCAGCCACTTAGCCATGGGGTTGTTAGTTTAAGCACATTGTCGACAGAATACTTAAATTCCTACCACTTAAAATAATTTTTTTTAAACTTATGAATGTTTTTGTATGAAACTTACTTTACCTTGTTTTGTGAAAAAACTCATTTAATAGAAATATTATCAAATTGAAGGTTATTAATTGGTATCCTCTATAATATTCTCCATCCATTCTATCCCCTAATTTTCAAAAGTTATTCAGAATTTGTTAAAGATACTATGGTCAGAATTTTGTTTTCAAAAGTCAGGTACTATGGTCAGAACATTTTGCGTTAATGTAAAAAAACATCAGGGCGCAAGTGTCAATTCGTACAAAGTAAAGGGAAGGAACTCTGACCTGCTGTCGTAGACCAAAGAGAGTTTCTATCTTCTCCCCATTGTCGTCATACACCTCTATATCATCTCCCACGCTGCTAGCACGGTAGAAAGAGATGACACCGTTAGCTTTCAGTGTGTTTTCCTTGATCACTTTACGCAGCATTATCTGTGCATCGTTAAACACTTTCTTTGCTTCTGATCCTGTTAAGCATAATTATAATCAGTTATAGAATTTATATAGTCAACACTAGTTTATCAACACTGGTCAATGTTCTTATGGGTATGATACCAATCTGATAATTAGCACATTTAAAACATATCAAATCACATATTACAGATTTTATAAATCTTCACAACCACCTACCCACATCCTTATCTTTGAATATTTTTGGATAGCCTCTGTTTGGATATTTTCCCCGAAGTTGCCACACATCGAAGAAAGGTTTCCAGTCAATATAAGGAACAAGACGGTTGAGATCATAGTCTTCAAATTTCTTCACACCAAAGAATGTAGGCTGAACTGAATAGATAACATATCTATATTATATTTATATTATCGTTTGATATATATCTGAATTCTTGATCTTGTTGTATTCAAGAGCTAGCAAGGTATGTAGTTCAAACTGTGTACAAATTTATTCAGAAACAGTATAAAATATAAAAAAGTTGAAATATTTACTCCTGCAAAGTCTGATTTGAAATAAATTATTCATCCTAAAATTTTGAGTTAAAATTTTACCACACGACAATGCCATCCAAATAAGTATAAAGCTATATTGCTGTACAAATAATGTATGTGACACCTTCAACTGCCAATCTGCCAAGATTGTATTTTCACTCTGGCATGAAATGCCTTATTTTCGAGCTCGAGAAACAATTCCTGGAATAAAATGCTAAAATTTATAACCACATAACAATTCTAAAATGTGTAGAGACCCTCACTAAATTCTTGTCTGAAAAACGTATTACACAGTTAAAAAATTAAATAAAAATCAAGTCAATTTAGCAAGATGAAGCAAGTAATGACTTTAACATACTTGGTTTATCTACAGTGGTCCAGTCCACACACAAGGCCTTCTCTCTGGCGGTCTCCAGTTTCAGGTATCTCCGTTCCTGCCAATCAACACGGTATAGTTAATCAGAGTTCTGTGATTCTCAACAAATTGATTGGGCTCTTGCTGTTAGATTTTGTTCAGACACATCATTTTTGGCTGGTATTTGTCACATCTCATGCATGTTGAGATAAGAAATGAGAAAGCTTTTATTTCATTAATTCATAATCCTTATTATCATATTTTTAATAATTGCATCTGTTAAATAGAATAATTTTGTGTAATTCGGAGGTATCCAGGAGATTGAATCTGCCGGTACCTTGAGAGAGTCGTAATGGTCGACCCTTATCTCCTCATACTCCTCAGTGATCTCCTCCAGGTAATCCTCAAACGCTGTGTCATCCATTAGTGTTGAACACTGACAATAACAACATTGTATTCTACTTTAAGAGACTCAGTTACAATTAGATGAGAGATTTAAATGGTATAACGTAAATCATTCCTGTATACATCTTACAAAAGCTGAACCTTGCAAATATCAGCTTGTGGGATTGGGTTGTCCCTCACCCCTTTAAAGGGGGACTTTTCCCCTCTTTCAAAATCTGAGACAAATACCTTGTACTTTAAGGAAATAGTTCATAAGTGATATGAAAGATATCACTCAAGTAACAGGGCCAAGGGTGATTTAATTCAAAATGTTAGCATTTTAAAAATGTCATCGATATAAAAAACTAGAACCGAGATCAGTGTATTTGACAAAAATTTCTCTGAACAGAGGGATAGATTTTTTTTTTCACTATAATAAATACAATAAAAGATATGTCTGAACTTACAACAACAACACTTTTAGATGCATCAAGTACATGGATAGTTGGGCACTTGTATCGTGGAGCTATCTTCACTGCTGTGTGTTCTCTGGAAGGAAAACACAGAATACTCAAGATCAAGACATCAAGAATGGTGTGTGAATCATGTATTAATGTAAATTAATAAATAAATGAAAATAAATTAAGTTGTTCTTCTTGGAACTGATGATGAACTGTCAACACATAGCTCAGCATTAGGATAATGGCTGGGAGGTAGAAGCCTCAGGGCTTTGTGAGGATATGAAGAGCGAAGAAAAGGTAATGAAGCAAAGATTTATTCATTTCTGGTTTCTGAGGTTCTCTCACTTCCTGTGGAAATTTATTGTAGAGTAGTAATCAAGCCTTGTATATATTTGCTATTCATTGTGTCAATTGAACAAAATTTGTATTTTCAGGAATGAGATGTACCAAAAAGAAACATTGCACTTTGATTCAGTCTATTGAACCTACTTTGAGGTAGTTGCTCCTCCAATGAGAAGTGGAGTCTTCATGCCGATTCTGTCCATCTCCTTGGCAACGTGGATCATCTCATCTAGGGACGGAGTAATCAAACCAGACAGTCCGATAATGTCTGCAATAGAAAAACCAGTTCACCAAAATATTGTATTTTCTATCAAATTAATTTTTGCAATAAAGAAGTTTATCCATAGAAATATTGGCTTTATACTACCAAATTCTTAAAGCCTCTCAAAATGTAAGCTTCTGTTCTTTTATATAAAGTTTGAGTAACCTTGCAAGTTGAAAATGTGTCGTCATAAACTGGTAAGATTACATGTTTCCAAGGGAATTACAAGCTTTAAATCCACCTACCTGCTTTTTCCTGAATGGCAGTTTCAAGGATTTTCTCACATGGGGTCATCACACCGAGGTCTATTACCCTATGAATAAATGATTTTAGTTTAACTTAGTCAAGTTGGAGAAACAGTACATGTCCATATTTGTAAAAAGAAGTGTAGTTATTTCTATTTCTGTATGAATACAAAATCAGTTTCTATCATTGTATTTAAAGAAAAACTCCTCACATTAAGAACAATTTTTGTTGGAAATCTTCTAAATATTAATTAAGTTAGGATATTGGTAAAACCTTAGAGTGCAATTAACATTTAATTCGACTTATCAGTGTCAGGGGGGTGTTAAGCTAGAGCAATGAAATCTGATGAAAATATCATAAGAAGTTACCTATAGTTATTGCAGCCTAGTACAACAGCAACAATGTTTTTGCCAATGTCGTGAACATCGCCTTTCACTGTTGCCAGGACAACCGTACCATTGAATGCACTTGCCTGGAGAATACAGTAAACATACAGTACAGTACATACAGTAAACATCCCAACAATTTTGTTGTTACCGTACATACAGTAACAGTACATACAGTAAACATCCCAACAATTTTGTTGTTACCGTACATACAGTAACAGTACATACAGTAAACATCCCCAAAAAAATTATGTTACCGTACATACAGTAACAGTACATACAGTAAACATTCCAACAATTTTTATGTTACCGTACATCCAGTAACAGTACATACATTAAACATCCCAACAATGTTGTTGTTACCGTACATACAGTAACAGTACATACAGTAAACATCTCAACAATTTTGATGTTAAATTTAATAAAATTAACGCTTTAATTGAGACTAATGTTTTATTGTTACTGAATGCGTGGCTGATGCCTAACATCATTTCAATATCAATGTCCAGTCAGGTAAGGAGTTTATCTTTTCACTTCATGAATAAACACTAAATGATCACCAGTATGATTTAGTCCGTTCCAAAGAAGAATTTCAATGATACATTTAATTAATGATATATATTCAATAAGAATGTTTTCAAGAATTCAAGATCACTTTATTAATTCCACGTCTTCATTTATGAACACGTCTTCAATTATGAACAGAGTACTTTAAATAGCCAGTATTCTCATTTGGATTTAGTGTGACAATACCTGACATTGAAGCTTCCTTTAAGTTTTGTTAGATAATCAAATCAACTACCGAAATAAGATAATTTTCCATCAAACTGTGTCCTCTGCATATTTTTTTCAGATGTTAATCTGCATGAAAATGCCCATGAATTATTTTTCATCTTCAGATTCTGAGAAACCATAGGGGATTACTCAGTGTTATTGTTCAAATCATTCCACATATGTCACATACCAGTTCATTGCCACTGATCAGAGCATTCTCCTGTCTTTCCTTCTCCATGAAGGGGATGAGATGAGCTACAGCTTTCTTCATGACTCGAGCAGATTTGATCACTTGTGGCAGAAACATCTTTCCAGCTCCAAACAGGTCCCCAACCACACTCATACCCTGGAGACAAGAATTGACAAGAATGAATGGAAAGATTCCTTACTGTGACAAATCATGTTTTATTGCATTACAGTACATAGTTTTTTAACTTTTTTAGTGGCAGTCTAGACGTTGTAGTGGTAATGAAGTACAAGATTTATGGATAGCTATACAAAAACATTGCAAATCTGATAAAAAGAAGTTGAATATTTATAAAATCTTGTACTTCAACTGAGGTTTTACCGAATTAAGATTTCAATGTGGGTTTCAATGATGATGAATGAGTGACATGAACTCTGTAAAAGGATGCTTTGGTTGTTTCTTATTGCTTCATGTTCAATTGGCTACAATTTGAATGAATTTATCAAGAGAGACAGGTAACATTTTTCCTGGACTCCAGACTAGCTGAGATCTTTATTCTAACCTTTGTTCTGATCCTCCGTTATATGTTTCATCTTCAACTTATGTTAGTGTTTTTGACTTGACAAGTGAGTGCTGTACTAATGTGGTCAGAATTTTGGCTTATTTAGGAAATTGCCAAACTGACTGTTTTTCAAGACAAATGATATCATATTTTAAACAACCCACCTTCAGAAAGAAATTTCAATCCTTTTTTTTTAAAACATGAAAAAAATATCATTTAGATTACAAAACCATGCGGATAAACTTCTATACTATAAAGAAATGAATGTCTTCTAAAAGTTCAATTTCTATACCATGTGTTCTGTCACAAATGACAGATTTTGAAGATTTATATTTTTTAGCGCTATCCACAGTTTTGCGCAATTACTCTTGTCGTATCACTCCGGAAGTTCTAGGTTCTTTAGGTTTCGGTTTCAGTTGATGGCATGAGCGCGTCAATTTTTCTGTGTGTAAAAGTTTGGTTTTCAAGGCATTGCATGCCAACCTCTAGATTCCCATGGTGTAAGTGCATTATCAATTATGTATTAATAATCTACTTTTATACTTTCAAATATATCATCAAAACTTCATGTAAATTTCATCATAAATTGTTTGGAATTTCATGCCATGTGCTTTTCAATGTAAGCTCTCGTAAAATCTTTTAGACTACTGAATTTTGGGATAGGAAAAAGTGTGTTAGTTTTTCAAATATGTTTCAGACTGTAATATTTTGGGATTTAATTCTTCTAGAAATGTGTGTTTAAATGGTATTATTTTACAAGTGTTATCTTCCAAAATATAAGTAATTTTTGTTTTTGTCAATTGTAGCAATTTACAACATGATGTCGACGGTACCCTTGGCACCGCTGTACAAAAACTATCTGCAATAAAAGCTTACAGCACACCACGTACATAGAGTGTCACACAAAGAATAAAACCAATGCATCACTATGTATACCTTCATTAGAGGTCCCTCGATGACATTCAGCGGTCGTGGGTACAGCTCTTTGTTAGTACGTGCCTCCTCTGTGTCTTCAACAACAAACTTGTCAATGCCCTTTAGGAAAAAATCACTTCTGTTAAAAAGCATTCATTCCAATTTTTTTAATATCATTTATAACAGCACTTCGAGTATGCTCATGTAGAGTAAATGTTGCATGAATAAACTAAAATGGAATACCTAATCTCTCACTTTGAATAAAATAGATAAAAATCTTCAAATCACCTTGACCAGAGAGTATTCTAGCCTCTCCTCTACTGACCGGCCTCTCCACTCGTCACTGACCGTCACCTTCTTGGCATCCTTACCCATCGTCTGTAAAAGAGGGAGTTACTTATTCATAAAACAAAGCAGATGTTAAAGAGCCTCTCCGTGAGTTGTTAGAGTCATATGTGCCAAACTTAATCAATGGTGTCATTTGATCGCAAAGTATCGACTGTTACCAAAAAGACACATTCTAAAGCTTATTGTTTTTTTACAGTGACAATATGAAGGTAGAACGTCGCAATCATGATAAAAAAACGGACAGTGGCGTGCGTCAAATAGTCAAACGTAATTTTGGAGACTTATCTAAAACAGCCAGGAGGGCAGTTAGGAGCTGATGGTGTTTGTTAGGTTATATAACAAATATCCATGTATAATGGACGTGAGATCTACACCTCTGTGCATTTATAAGACTGTTTTTTAGATTTTCGTGGAAAACTAGTATTTGTCACATATATATATATATATATATCTTTTAGACATGAAAATTTAAGATGTTTTGATTTTATATCACCACATATGACATTTAGGTTCATATCAAAGGTAAATAATATGTGATGAAAATCACGGAGTGGCTTGTTAAGCTGAAACTATTTTCATGATTAAATAAAAAATTATCATGGCAGCCAATACTTATAACCATCAAGGGTTAAATTTAACTAGCAAACCATGATTTGCACTCTATTTAATGTTAATGTAACATTACATACAAACCATAGTGCACATCTCTTTCATACCATATGACATTACCGGTATATCTGTTGTATCAACTAACCTTAAGCTGCATAGATTTCCATGTGTTTACTCCATTTCTTTATACATATCAGTTCTATACACAGTTACAGTAGCACATATTGAGGGAACTGACCTCCGCATAAGCGAGTAGTTTCTCTGTTCCCTCCGGATCCTTGTTCCACAGGAGACTCTCACATAGATCCAGCAGGGGCTTGTCAATGTCGTCATACACCGGGAGGCAGCCAGCGTTCACAATACCCATGTCCATACCAGCCTGTCACAGGAATTTACAGGATTTACATCATTATCACACGTTTAGATTTGACATATTGATTACTAGATGAAATGTGCCAAATCATTTATTCCACCCAAACTCAAATACAGAGAAAAGAAGCTAGACCATCATGCAGGTAAGCAGGTTAAGTAGACTCACAGCGATGGCGTGGTAGAGGAAGACGCTGTGCATAGCCTCTCTGATAGCCTCACGACCTCGGAATGAGAAGGAAAAGTTTGACACACCTCCGCTCACACGTGCACCAGGCAGAGTTTGCTGAAAGGATTAGTAAAACAGTGAGTTAACAACATTTCTTCCAGCATGACAACTTTATACAACAGAGATAGATTTGATATGTGTCACTCATGTGGAAATGCTTAAAGACAGAAAACATGAACACTTTACTTGGAATTTTCGAATTAATGATTTTTCTTTTACATAATAAAGGCATAATGGTATTCACTTTGCATAATGAATCTTAAAATAAGCATTACCATTTGAAAACAATAGCCATTCACTAGAAACTCCAAGTCAGGGAAATTTGGAACAGGTCTAGATAAAAACTTGAAAAATTACTTCTCTGTAATATAACCAAATTGAACAATAAAGTGATGGCACTAGAGTTTGTTTAATGTACTTAACAATCATTAGCTCCTAACTTTACTTTGTAATAATGATAATCCTTACTTTGATTTGCTTTGTAGCTTCAATGAAGTTTATTCCATACGTGTTGTGCTCTTCAATACCTGTCGCTATGGTGAGGATGTTGGGATCAAAGATGATATCGTTAGAGTTGAACCCGATCTTGTCCACCAGAATTCTGTAGGATCTGGTACATATCTCAACCTTCCTAGCTGTATCTGTAGCCTGCAGCGAATGAAACAATGATAAAATCTGAGAAAACTCTATTATTAACCAAATAAATGCTGAAAGTCTTATTTTCTGTTGAAATTAATTCATTGCAAATAAAACCATAATTTCCTTTGTTGTTAGGATATCATTCTGGAAGTTATCAATACGTTTACTGACAACAAATTCAGACGGTAAGGTTCATAACATAAATTGATACTTGTGCACAATTCTTTCTGAGGGTTTTGAATTTTACAAATGAACTAAAACATGAAAACAATGAAAGTAAATGCCAAGGTAGATTTCTTTTACTACCATATACTTTCCATCCCCGAATATGAAGCAATGAGAGGCCTGGTGTGGTGATTTAAACATTTCTAGCTGCTCTCACCTTATTATCAATAGCAGATCCAAAGTAACAGGGTCAGGAGGTTTGATCCATTCCCTTCCAGCATCTCTTTTAAAAGCTCTTAAGCATAAATCCCCCCTTTTTATACTATAATTTCAGACAGAAACAAGCCTTTTTAACTCTGCATTTCAGTGAAACCAATCAAACCAGACTTGAGCACTATGCATGTTCTGTACAAATGACTCACAATTTTATAAATTTCTCCTACAAACCTGTCCCTCTTCATCAAACGCCATGACGACAACAGCTGCCCCGTACTGTTTGACTCTCCTCGCCTTGGCCATGAAGTCCTCCTGGCCTTCCTTCAGACTGATGCTGTTGACAATGCACTTCCCCTGGGCGCACATCAACCCTGCCTCGATCACATCGAAGTTGGACGAGTCGATACACAGAGGAACCTGGAACAAAGCAACAAAATGGTGAGCTTTTTACAAATAGGGAACTTTGGAATGAGGATGAAGAAGATGGATGTATGAGGCAGCATGAATGTTGTAAACGCAGCAGGGATGAAGCATGAAGTGGCAACAGTTTGATGATCTGGGGTCTTGCTTCATTATGTCAGGTAGATAAGGTGAGATAGCTACTTATTGGGAACCTGGGAATAGGATTAAAATGATTGAAATGAAATTAGCTAGGATCTAGTTTCAACTTTATAAAGGGATCTCAGGTTTATCAATCTGAGATCTAGATTACCGGTAGTCAGAAGATCAAGATGGGTTTAAGTCTACATTTGACCCCTAATTGTCTGGTTTAACAGAGAATACTTCATTTATATCATGATTACAGCATCAACAACCTTTGTTGTCAATTATATAATGGAAAGAGATTTGAGACAACAGGAACTAGCAACGGATAAATTGTCTTCCACTAAATAAACAATGAACAATGAAACAAATATCAGCCTGTTAAAAATGTGCTGTATTTTTCAGATTTAATATGTTATCCCATCTTCTTCCCTAAAAATGAAGAAATTAACATCAAAACATATTTTAAAGACACTATTACAAATTTACAAACCTTTGCTATATCTGGTTCTGAGGCGATGAGGTTGACGAATGTTTTCATTGCTGATACCCCGTCCAACATGCCCTCGTCCATGTTGATATCTAGAACCTGGGCCCCGTTCTCCACCTGTAGCTTGGCAACACTCAGCGCTTCCTGTAGTACACAGAGTTATGGGCCTTAGGTAAATCTTGTACCTTTATTCAGGTTCAAATGATAGAACAATATCTGGACTTAGTTTGAGACCTGAGCTCATTATGTACTATCTTGATGATAACCTTCATTCAATTTTGAAGAATGAAGGTTAAAGTTAACCTTAGAAATGTTTTCATATAGGACCCCTTGACTTGGTTTAAAGAATTATAAAGATTAGTATTCTCTTTGTCTGAAAACTGATGGGACTACCTTATTGCTCTAGGACAATTGACTTCCGAACTTCTCTTGAGGCAAGAATTGTGAATATCATTAATCCTCATTATATGAAAAAATATAAACAGGTAAATTGATTAGCTCAAAGACAAACTGACACAAGGATTTTTAACAACGTATGATGGAGCTAGTGACTTCGTGATTTGTTGCAAAAGGGAATAATCCAAAATGTTGAAATTGGGAACAGTGTATAGTTGATATCCAGGAATCTGGTTTCTGAAGACTTATCCATCAAGTTAGAATAATACTTCATACAGAAGAAGTCATAAACTTACTTCATATTTTCCCGTCTTTATCAGTCTACAGAATCTCTTGGATCCAGCAACATTACACCTCTCTCCGATATTCACAAAGTTTGTGTAAGGACCGATGTATGATGGTTCCAATCCTAGAATAAACCAAATATCAACATGTTGGCGATGACCTTGTTATAAGTATTCAATCTTTTTGTAAATGATTTTAGAAACTTAATATGCCCCTAGCTTATTGTTATATCCATATCACCATGGTAATACAGGTATCTTGTACAGCTATGCAGGAATTGTCTCTTTTGCACTACTGAGTATTCTTTCTATGCTCTTCACAAAATCAGTATGCACAAAATTACAAGACATAAAAAAGCACTTCAGTGATCTCAATATCTTAAGCTCAAGTTTTTTGGAACATGCAAATACAAGAAAGAAAGAGTTCATATTTTAAACTACTTTTTGTTTAAATAATTGGAAATAAAACTAAATTCTAGTATATTAGCTGATATGTTGTATTAAAATTCCCCATCAAGACATAACTTGTGGCAGTCTTAACTTCAAGTTCAGGTGCAGGAGACTGAAGAGCTGGCACAGAAATGGAGATGAAATACAGCAAGGCTTAGATTCACCAGTGAGTGACACAAGCATGAGTTATGCCTTGTAAGCAAGATGTAACATGTTCAACAAAAGAATATGCAACATTCCTGACAGTCATTAATGAATTGTTATTGTTATTATGATTTAATTACCACTAAGAAGTTTATAATCTCCATTACCTGAGAGAAGCATGTGACCATCATGCAGACTCTGTGGAGGTTGTCGAGGCTTGAACTTGTGGACGGCGTCTGCTATAGCTCTACACGGGAAAATAGGAACATTATTTGGGGAAAAAAAATTACTTGTCTTCCTTATACTGACAACTTCTAGAATGCCACTCAAACAGCAGATTAATTGGGATAGTAAACTAAGCATTTCAGGTCAATGCTAATTTTGTGGTAGCTATCAATGATTAGCGTACGTTGTATTTTGAAATTTATATAATTGCAATAAGATGATTAAACCCTTTAATACCACAATCAAGGGCATTTCACTTCTACGTCCACACAGCTGCTAGTATTATTGCATAGGTATAACTGGCACCGGTATCGATCTCTAATTCAAACCTTGCTACTAGGCCAAAGAATTCTAGGATATAGTGCAGGACCCACTTCAGAATGAGTTGCAGTCGCAATAGGCTTTACAATTGGACAAACACACTCAATCTTAGCAGCCTATAGAGCAAGCACAGAAAACTTTTGGAAATGCTGAACGACCTAAATTGTGCCAGTGCAAGTTATTCTTTGAGGAAGAAGTTACTGCAGGAAGGAGTCTGCATACTCCTGTGGGTGGTAAAGGTGGCACAAATATATATTCTGTTTATTACCAAAGTCACACAAAAAATCAAACTCTCAATCCAGGCATACACATGTTTCCTGCCGTTGGTGAATTTGGAAGCAACTTTACAAGGGAACTGTGACATAAAAGCATCGTTATGGACGTGATGTTACAATGAAAAAGTGATATTTTGCCCTCAGGCATCGAATGTAAAATATGAATCACGACATGTACACATTCCTAATTTCTATCTAAACAAAAAAGGAAAAATAATGATTCGAGAAAGCTCTGTGAGGAGAGAATGAACTGAGCTAGATCTTTAAACTTACTTGATATGTGCTGGAGTCGTCCCACAGCAGCCACCGACAATGTTTACAAGACCGTCTTTTGCAAATCCCTAAAAATAAAACTCATTTATCATATTTTTAATTTTGAGATACCACAAGAGTATTTTCACTGAATTAATTAATATGCAATTCTACTCAATGAAATAATAATTTCCCTTGATGAGATATACATTTTATTGATGTCAAATGTCAAATATCCTCGATGTCATTTAGTGTTTATAAGTAAGTACAGAGTCATGGACTTACAGCAGTGATTTGCTATGTAAGTCAGGCACATTGATTGTTCATTGAAGAGCAAGTCACTGACTTTTCAATGACATCAATGATATTTTGAGTGAGTCAATGTAAAATTGTGAGCGATCTTTTACTTTTAGAATATTTAACCCATTTCAACAATTTTTTTGTGAATATCGGAGAAAACTTTGTCCTTTTTTATACTTATATACATAACTTAAATTTCAGAGAAGAAATATGCAAACAAATGACTGACACAATATTTTACTAATAAGCATATCAATCCTCAGATTACCTGTCTCCATGTTCCCTTTGTTAACAAGGGATATTCAATGATGTATCAAACATTAAAACATTCATCATTACAAGCAATCCTTTACCTTTAATTGGTTTGCCGTCATCTCTGGAGTTTCATCATAATCACCAAATGTGTTGGGCAAACCTGAAATACAGGATTAAAAAGTTATAGACATTTAATCAAAACACAGAACCAAAAGAAAGAGATATATTTATTTCTCACTACTGAATATCAATTTCTGGAAATAACATAGACAGAAACACTTGGTGGTACATTTACAAAGTACAACGTAGAGTTCTGTTCCACAAAAAAAGCTTCCACGTTTTTTTTTTTCCACTAAACAAATTCAAAATGTTGAAATCTTTAAATAGGGAAAAGCAAATAACACTACTTTATCTAAAGACAAATACAAAATTTCATCAAAATATTTTTGAATGACTCGAGAACTTATAAGGAAATGACAAAACCAAGACATACAATGATCATTTCCTTGTGGTCACAAATCATCTAAATCCTACATAAGTAGAAATGGTAATGCAAAAATTTCCCTTACCGGCGTTTGGATAACAAATAACAAAAGCTTGTGTATTCTTGCTGACGGCCTCGATGAATGGACGCATTTCATTAGCACCGAGAGCACAGTTGAGGCCAAGGCTGAAACATGAGTATTTCAGAATATAAGACTTTCAAACAATTATAAACACTTATCAATGCTCGCTGGTCAAGTTAGTAAGCTGCTGGTATAGTCAGTGTTTGCGGTTGTCTGACTCTAAGCGAGTTGGTTTGAATCCTGTCAGGGCCTTGAGTACATGAATTTGTACTATTGCATATGTTGTGATCCTGCGTGATCTAAATGGCAAGTATTTCTCAAACGTGAAAAACATACCTACCCCAAAAAGGGTTTGCATGTGAGACACTAACGATGAACGCTTCTGTTGTCTGTCCTGACAGGGTCCTGCCGCTTTTGTCGACAATAGTTCCATATCACAAGCTTTGAGCTAGTTTATCTCATACACTGATAATATTGTATTTCAAACCAACACTTTCTCCTTGAGCTTAGATATTCTAACAACTTCTATTTACCTTAATTAACTGGTGTGAACAGTTTACTGTTTAAAGGAAACTAAAGAACACCCTGGTGTCTTAAGATAATCAATATTGCACTCTAATTAAATAATACCATAATGGGGCCAGACAGAGTTAATCAGTTGCTTTACAGATGGTTTGGGTAAAAATGTCTAAAGACAGGAGGCAAGAAAAAAAGAAGAAATTTAGCTCTAGCGTAGATGAAAAGTTTTCTGAAATATCTCAGGTATGCAAAAGAAGTACAGGAATTGATAAAAAAAAATTAAAAATTCCCCTTATTTTTCTTTGCAGTTAAGGGGTAAAGTGAGGCAACATTCTCTAATCAGGGGGATTCTGTGTAGAACTCTTTTTCTGTAAGGAGATTCCGTAAATCAATTGGATAAGGTTTTTGGACTGAAGAAGAAGTAAGGATAAATTTCTTTATTCTTATGTTGGTATCAGCTGATTCACCCTAAAGAAGTTAAATAGCATTGGCAAAGCTGAGGTACTTTTGACTTTTGGTCTTGTTGATGTACTTGACATTAATATGGTGAGATTCTCTACTCAAACATCTATCTAAGTTAGAGTAATTATTTTTTCATAAATGTATATTTTCATTTCCCCATCAGATGTCAAAATTCATAAAAATAGATAGAAATATTTCACATTGTGTACAAGGTCCAACATGAAGGTACTGCAGGGATAAAATATATGGTATATTGCAAGATTCACATCAATTACTATTTCTAGGATTTTTAAACGTATCAATCAATCTCGATATGTCAAAATAAAACGTGTGTTACAGTAATTACCACCTACCACAAAGGGTTTGCGTGTGAGACACTAATGATGAACGCTTCTGTCGTCTGTCCTGACAGAGTCCTGCCGCTCTTGTCGACAATAGTTCCTGATACCTGAAACATAATCTATTAATCTCAGAAAATGTAAATAATAAAACAGTTGTACTGCTCTTACTTCTGTGTTCTTCTAAAAAATATCACTACAAAATAAATAAGAGACCTTTAAGAAACATTTTTTGGGCTGTTATTTTTGTCTTAACTTTGCCATTGAATCAAATATTTTATAATGTAAAGAGTGGAATGGTCATTTTTACTAGAGAAACATGTTCATTGGCTTGTAATTTGGATTTAATAAAGCTGTAAATTCAAGAAAGTACTCACAAATATTGGACACCTTTTATAGCCACTTGAAAATACTTCCTCTATAGCAAATAATGCAGCCTGTAGAAAAGATATATTATCAAACACAGATCTATGAACATAAAACCACTGAGATATTTAACATAAATTAAAAAACTGATTCATCTATGACATGCAACATTTACCAGCAACTTCATTACACGTTACATTAAAAACCACAACAAAATCAGAAGATTTTTCTAATCACTTAACTGATTAAGTACTTTGAAACTATCCATAATGTGTGTTAACATAGTGTTTCATAAAAATAATAATAAAATTTCTGACATCAATCATCAATTAATCAAAGTTAAAAGTTCAGCTTTTTGATGATCCATGGACTAAGATAGGTGTATAGAAGGATCCCGTGCCTTTGAGTTCGCTGTATCAAAGATAGTCTCCACCAGCAGAAGATCCGACCCCCCATCCAACAAACCACGAGCCTGCTCTGCGTAGGCTTCCACTAACTCCTTGAATGCTGGATGAATAAATTAATAATAATAACTAATAACAATAACCTCTTCATTGTTAATTATGAAATTTCTTTGTGCAATGGCACCAAGCAGCCTAAGTGCAGAACAAATTCGAATTCTTATCCTTTCAATGTTTAGCACCAAGCAAGAAATGAACAACTCTCATCGCTTTGTATTACGCAGCCAGGAATCAAACCCTTACCTTCAAACTGATGTGCAAATGCTTAGCCAATTGACCTACATCAATGGTTGTAATGGTCTTACATTATTGTCTTTGCATGATTTGCAATATAAAGTAGAAGACTTGCACATATAAGAACTGTGGTATAATAATATGCGATGAATTGCCACCAAATAATAAAAATGATAAACTGAAATAGTAAACTGCAGCTTTTGGGGTGCAGCAGTTCTGGATGAAACTTGAGGGACAACAGTAAACTAGCGTAAAACAACCACCATATGATAAGCCCATCTAGTCTTAAAAGCCTGAAGGGTAACAATTCTAAATCTTTTAAACAAAATAATTATTCACATTTCTTATATCATAGTTATTGACTTTGCCATTTTGATAAAACGATGAGAGCATATCAAGTATGATTGTCTAGGATTTGATGAAAAAGAAGAAAAGCCTACTGATATTTCTGAAATCTGGTTTCTCCACAGAAGGCGATATGGACAGGGTTCTGTTTGTCGGTCCCATGGCACCTGCCACATACCGAGGAATACCTGCAGGAGAATTCAATGTTAATGTTTACTTTCAAGTTCACATTGCAATTTAGTTTGTTTAATACATATTATCAGATTAAAGATATTCTTAGATTCACGCATTTGTATAAAACTCAAACCAAACTGATTATCTAAAAGTGATTCCAAATCCTGCATAGAACCACCTTATTGACTATTAATTTAAACTTTAAATTCTTGTACATTTACTTGTTTAATAATGATTATCATATTCATGACAACTTCTATTCATGATATTGGAAGTTTTGACAGTTAAATTCTAGTGGTTATCGAGCAAAATGAAAACACTTTATTGAACATTATATTTTATTGTCATAGACCAATAATTTATCATATATATATATATATTAATCAAATATCATTGATAGTTTCCTCATCATCTTTACAAACAATTATGTAATGGATCAACCTGTGGCAGCTGCAACATCATCACATGCTCTCCTGGCAATACTGGCTGATTCTTTGTTTAGTCTGTATACCTGTAAATATATTCGTAAAAGGCCATGAAATCACACGCATTGTGATTGCTTGAAGGTATCTGCGACAAGCCAATGAGATTTAGAGGTCAAATTGAGGCAAAGGTTAACCTGACGGCTTGACTAAAGGAGCTTAGTGAGATCTATAATCTGCGTAACGTAGTGCAGCAATATTAGATTGTATTTTAATGGGATTGATTAATTGACCAAATCTTGTGATGAAAGAGATGAAAATCTGACTATAATAAAATCATTTTTATGAAAGTGAAGAACAATTATAAATTCAAAATATTTTGAAAACTAGTTCAGTGCTTCGTTTATTACAAATTCATGCTCATGTTATTCTTCGCACTTGTTGTGCCTTTCCATTGTAGCGGTGCGGCTGTTACTAATCACTCCCCCTATCCCCTTCCCTCGTCTTTTATATTTATTTAAAGCATTGACTTCAGAATATTGCAATCATCCTTAACACATTTAAAGAAAATCAATATTCAGCAAGTGGGCAGTTCTGGGGTGTTCCTTTTGTGTATGAGTTGATAGCTGCCAATTGGCAAGTCAGAATAGGCCGGCACAAGTTAATTCAAAAGCTCAAGTACTTAGTATATGACAGGTTTTGATTTTCATTATGCACACAATTGTGCGAGGGTGGTATTTTATACACGAAAATCCTTTTGGATCATCAGATTAGATTTTAAAAAGAACATTTTTGAGCAGAATAAAATATTCCATACCAAATGTTCCAAGCCATAGTCTGCCTGGGCCACCTTTGTTCCGCTAAATGTGTTCGTCTCCACAAAATCTGCACCAGCTTCCAAATAATCCTGTACAACATGACTTGAACATTCAATCTTTTATCTGAATAAACATCCTTCCCTTGCAAAAACAAACAGTGGAATAGTCAACAACTGAAATAACTGTATAACTAACATGAGAGTGCATTGTTCTTGTTCAAAGTCTACAAATATGACTCCAACACAGACAGACCACACCTTGGATTGACTAAGTGTTACCATTCCTCATTTTGACAAGATAAAAAGTACTGAGGCACATTTTGATCAAAACCTGAACTATGTACTGCTGTTGGCACAATCCAATTACTAAATGTAAATCTTGGAACTGATCAGTACAGAACAGATTGGAGTTGTTTGAGTTTCATAGGATATCTAGTCAGCATTAACATAAATATGGCGTATGATCTTTACCTATATCAAGCTGCTGTTTGTTTTCCTTATATCTATATCAGTATTTTAGTATGCATCAGAGGAAACCTAAGTGTCATGAACTCAAAGAATCTCTCTTTAAGCAAAAAAGATTACAAGAAAAGTTCATCTCAGCTACCCCGGTATTTCATGTTTTCTGTGACATTTTTTCTTAGATTTTTATATTTCTCCATAGAAAATAAGTAGAAATATTTATTGACTGTTCCTAGTAAAAAGAATAATTGCTGAGGCATGTATTAGGTTCAGGTCAATCTTAACTCACAGAGGTTCCTAAGTCACTTCTTCAATTAGTAAGCTCTTTTACGTGTAAAACACTTCCTGGGCTAGAAATACCAAATCCTGATTGGTTGTAGTAAGTTGAGCAATAAGCAAGATTGTCACAAACATAACATATGAATTGTTCCCATAACAGCTGAGAAGACTAGAGTTCTTTCCCTTGTGCAATGCACACATATTTCTTATAAGACGTTCAGTCAAAGATGTAACATGATGATGACTTTTAGAGGAAATCTTAAAATAGTATCCTTAATTTTCACTGTTATGGAATATTCAAAGAACTGTGACCGACTTGTAATAGAGGTAATGTAGAAAAATATGACTTTAGTAACCACTGTCATTAAAGAATCTGCATTTTTTAACGGAAAAGAAACCATTTTTTTATTCAGCAAAAAATTTCGACTAACAATAAATCATCTACCTTGTGAATCTGGTATATTGTTTCAGGCTTGGTTATTGAAAGGAGGTCATTATTTCCCTTCAATGGTTTAGCATGATCAGCAAACTCCTGTCCGCGGAAATCTTCCTCAGAGAAATATTTTCTCTGTATCATTGTACCCATTCCCCCATCAAACACCATAATGCGTTGTCGCAATGTTTCTGTAAGTTTCTCCCCCAAATCTACAAATAAAAAGTATTTATGATAATTTTTTATCCTGTTCCATTATCTCCTAATTATTCATATTAGTAATTAAATGGTTAGTTCCGATATTCTAAAAAGAGACATGGTTGATAATCATGATGGTGTCACATAAAAAAAAATTCAGTGATCATTTCCAACTAACTTATTTAAATGTTTTCTGTTTTTGAAAAAAACCAAAACTTTTTAAAACAATTGTCCTACTTTTTATTTACTTTGTAATTAGTTTCATGCTGATTGTCTAAATTCATTAATAATAAAAAAATTATTTATTATTTGTGAATTTACTGTATAAGTCATTGAAATCACACAAAAAGCCACTTTTCATTTTGATAAAATAAATAACTTTTGAAGAAATGATTTGATGACAAAACACTTCATCCATAAAAAATATTGAAATTAGCAAATTGAATAAAAATAAATTTCATTAAATGATCATAATTATCTTTAGTATGTACAATCTCATGTAAACAAAACACAAATAATAAAAGATTATATTACAGATTATCTGTCTTACATATCAAGTTAAAGAAAAACAAAATAGTCAATTATTCCTCTAATGTCAGCACAAGTTGCAGGGTGCTATAAATAGATACATAATACAGCTGGGAAAGACTGGCTCGTTATATAAATAGGCCAATATTTCCAAAACAAAGCACTGAAAATATATCTACAGGAACGATATGATATAATACCGGGTCCATTTGACGACACTGCTTCCATCGTGTGATTCTGCATGATGGAAAGTTTTATCGTAAGAGGCCTTGAAAATACTATCGGTAGCTCTCCCGTTCGCAACTCCCGGGCCGGTGGACCCAAATGACACAGATTTTGCAGGTCGGAGTTTATATACTTCGACCATATAGTAATATCCTCAAAACGTATTATAATCACAAATGGCCTTCTGTCGACGTTTCCTATTCACGCATTCTCTTCCCAATTGAAACGAGTCCTAGCCATTCGATGACATTTCGTTTTTTATGCACAACTTTAGATGTGCTGTTTCTTTTTTGATCAATGGTGGACAGCGAACTTACGTGAGGGGTCTTACGGGTTACATTAATAACATGAACTTATTATAGATATTATTTCAATGAGATTGAATACGAGATATTTCTATTTGAATGATTAACGTCGGGCATACTATCAGATACAGTTCATAATAAATGTTACGATTTATCGATGAAATAGGGATAATTGGAATGAATTCGATCACATCAATTCTTTGTTTAGTTTTTATTCTAGTATTAATTTCTTGATGTTTTAAATTGCAAAGATTGTCGAAAATACCTGAGTGTTCTTACTTGAATAATAATAATAATAATAATAATAATAAGGACTTTTATTGATTTATTTTATGGTACATGTACATGAAATCAGACATAAATTTTACAGTCACTGAAAGAGATACATGGCACTGGGATATAGACATTCTCTCCCAACAGAGGTAGCTCAGAGAATGGGACATACATTGACAGAAATAAATACACTGATTCTATATGATAAAAGTTGTATCGATACGTTTCAGGATAAAGGAGATATCAGCCCTGCCCTTGTCCAAAATAAAGACTTAATTTGACCTTTGTCTCGATGTGAAGTCTGACATCGATACTTACGTGAAAGCTCAGTAAATTAAAGAAACATAAAATTTTCGGCCATTTTTTAGACTTGCTGTTAGTTGACTCCCTGTTTGAGTGCGGAAAAGTAAACTTTGTGGACTTATGAGCCATCCAATCCTATGGACTCATGTGGTAGTTTGGCGTGGCTCAAATAATTCTCATACAGGACCAACCTGTATGCAAAATATTGTATTAAAAACTTAATTAATTAATCAAATATTATTTAATTATTAAAGCAGTGTTGTTTTCGACCGACTGGTGGACTGTCACTTTCTAATTTTTTTGTTACAACATTTTACATATTAGTAGGTATTAACTTTTTTTAAATACTGCTTTATGGGTCACTTATCTTCGAAATTATAATGATTATTCATGAGAATAAATTCTGTTACTCCGAGAGATTATGAATATAAACTATCAAGATGTATTAACGATCTCCACAGATATCTCGAAGATGGTGGGGATATTATGTTTAAGTATAGGGGTTCGTTCTTACCTAATCACTTTAAATTCAGATGGTTATTTGATATTCTCGAATTGCTGTAATTAATTGAATTTACATAATTTCCCAAAAAAATAAAATAAACAAACAAAAACATTAAGGTTAATTCAAGTTTTCAAATATGACATCTTGCCTACATGGCATATATGATATATTACTTGATACTTTCAAATATTATCTCTTTGGATCAAAAATTCATTGTATGCCATCACATGGTGCACATAACACCATTTGTGTTTTGAAGCATACTTTCAAGAGTTCTTTTATCATAAAAATTTGAAACTGAATTTGAAAACTGAAGCCCTCGTAAAATGATAGTTAAGTTGTCGCGTGTAGCTTTAGAGGACAGTTTTATTGACGATTGGAATATTTTAGTTTTACTACAATAATCAATCAGTTATCAATTTTTTTATCAATATTTACGATCAAATTTATTTTCGTAAGTGTATCGGGTAATAATCTATACAATGTTCTGCGCGTGATACACCTTGGGACAAATTGTTAACTTGACGAATGCATCTTCTTTGTCACTGAAAAGGGAAAATGTAACCATGTTGATGAATTGAGATTGAGCTGAGTGTAGCTAGACGTATTCATTTTCGTCACACTGGAATTGCTTGTTCCAGGAACATTATCGATGTCACAAGCTCGGGAGACATTGATACAGGTTTATACAAGTTATATGTTGTATATTTACCTGTATCAATGTCCTCCGAGCTTGTGATCGATGTGTAGTAGTTATTTTACAGTGACGTAAATGAAAGAGAAAGTTCAACCATTGCTCTATTTGCAAGATGCACACAACAAGAATTATTCAAACTGGTCAAATTAAGATCGACCGAATCAAGCTTATTGGCAAGTGAAACTATAGAAAAAGCAGCGGAACAGTTAAAATGAAAGCTTGATAATTCAGACTAATGTTTTTCGCATTTAATATAGTATTAATTAGGAAACGTCTCTTATACTCCAATTCGATACCTATGGATGGATGGGAACATCACCTATTAGAAAAGAATTAGCGAGTTAGCTTCCCCTATTTAAGAAAAAATTAAATAGGTTTTTCTACTGAAAAAACCGCCCACTTTCCCGGATTCGCCTACACCTCATTTCGCCTACACCTGAAAAAACCCCTCATTTCACCTACACTAAGTGCAAAGGGCCCCTTCCTCACCCCTATTGTGAATGGTATAACCCATGACAGACATGAGCTGGACTTGAGTAGATTTTTAGTGATTTTTAAGCTTATGTGTCAGTCTGGTTCTACATGCGCGGTACCGTTACCGACCGAATGTCAATGTCAGCAGTTTAAAATGTATATGTAATGTATCATATTTAGTAGTTCAGGGAAACAAAAATCCAATAGTCTAGTGCCCAGCTTGTATTTTGATTGATGTATATAAGTATCATATTTAGTAAACAAAATCCAACCATCATGGGATGCAAAATAAAATATCACCCCCCACAGCTATTGGAAGAGTTCATTATTCTTAAGGGGTCAGGGTGTATCTGTCATGTGCATCCACCCATAACTGTGTTTTGATAACAGTGTAGGCGAAATGAGGACAGGTCTCGGGTATAATCCGATCAATCGGATTAAGACACGCGGTTGTTGTTTTTTTACATTAACCAATCTGGAAATTAAACAATGATTTTTTTAAACTGTAACGCATAAAATGATGAAAGACATTTGGTTTTCTAAAAGTGAAATCAATGAACATACGCTACGAGTACACTTGTCATACCAATTACAGAAAATTCATTTATTTAACGATACCGAGGTTATTAGACAGACATACTTACATACATTAATTTACATCTTAACAATAGATAAAACTAGCCAACTCTTGAACATAAACAGTATTTGAAGTGGTAGCAATCGATGTCGACATATTGATTCATGTGAGTACTCAGTAGAGTACTAACAAATGTAAGATCAGTCTTAAAGATAATATTATTCATGCGCAAAGTGTATTGCGGAAGTGACGTAGATGTTGCTTCGTGGACTGCCGAATGTGTTTTAGGATTTTGGAAAAACTTTCATACAAACATAATACTGGATCGATATAAAACGAATATACCTCCATACAAGACCCCCTTTCTGGTGAGAACGATATATTTTTTTGGTTACTGTTGAAAGGAACCCAGTTGTTTTATGAATCGGCAAGTGCGGCTTCTATTTTTGACAGTGACAGTCACATACGCAGTGGCATCATGATTGTTCCTCAACTTTTATAAACATTCTCTTATGTTAGATCCTCCGTAGATCATGTTACCATTTTCATAAATCATTCTTTTAATCGAAACTTGTATAAAACATATACCATGTTAATGTTTTTATTGTAAACGACATGTATTTAAAATATGGCATTATAAACATTGAAAATTTCCATTCACAGGATGAACAGTGTTTCCATTATCCGATAGATTCCGTTCATAGTCCGGTAAAAAACATAATATGTCGTTTTTTAAAAAGGCTGTTTTCAACTTAATATTTTTACGAACTTAATCTTACAATGAGTGATATAAAACAAAATGATACGATTGATAATCTGTCTAGTTTGGAAAACTCCTGTGTCTTAAAATAGAAAGTAATCATGGAATGCGCAAGATATAATCATTCAGATACTTTAGACTGAGTTTGTTGTACTCTGTACCAATGGTGACATCAACTGTCTCCAGAAATTCTTGCTATTTTTATGACCACTTCTGAAACAAACACATACTCATTTGGGTAACTTAAGCTGAATTTAGTGTTCTCGGTGACAATGGTTTCATTTCTGTCTACAAAAATTCCTGCTGTTTTCTGATTTCAAACACATTTCAAACCAGAAAAAGGGTCACAATATTTTTACGACCGCATAATTACTTGTAATGATAGCCCAAAAGTTTGTGAAATGTGGGCGGCAAATTTTGACATCACAATGCTAGACTGGACAAATATTTTTATCCAGCACAGATGCTCAACAAAGGATGTCAAATTATTAGAATTTCAATTCAAATTTTTGCATCGCATAGCATATACCAAGAAGGAATTCAAAGCCATGAAATTAGTAGATGATGATAACTGTTCATTTTGTAAATTTGAGAAAGAAAACTTGGTTCACGTTTTTATAAATTGCGCTCTTGTAAAAGAATTTTGGATGAAAATGGAACTATTTTTTAACATCCACACAAAAATGGGTATGGTTCTAGATAGTCTAACAATTAGACTCTGAAATGAAAATGTATCAGTTAATAAAAATTAAAATAAAATTAAATGAAATGAAAAGGAGACTGAAATTTCTTCATTTTCTGAAATTAAGCTCTCACGTCTTTCATAGACTTGCTTAGGCGTCTTACTTATTTCAGGGTCTGGCCTACAGACTAGGTTCTAGACACAAATGCTATTCTTTTTGGCTTTCCTGCCAGTTTTAAGTTGCTCAATCATCTAATCTTGTTGAGCAAAAGGCATATCTTTTTGAGTAGTCTTAAAGGTGAAACCTTGTCGTTTGAAAAGGCTGTTAAAATTACAAACTAGTCTATGCCATTGAAAAGTTTATTTCTTGTAAAAATCACAATGTTTATGCATTTGAAAAAAAATGGTCTCCACTTTCACGTGCCTTGACAATGTAACAGTATAAAAAAATTTATGTATATTGCAGCCATTATAACTTTTCACATATATTTTGTTATGTACCCATAATGACTAGGTAGGTATGAATATACATGTAACACTGTACCTTTTGGAAAAAAAAAAAACTTAAGCTGAATTTAGTGTTCTGGGTGACAATGGTTTCATTTCTGTCTAAGAAAATTTCTGCTGTTTTCTGATGTCAAATACATTTCAAATTTCAATAGAAACAATGAAGCAGACAAATATTTCGACCTACTATTGAGGGGTAAATAAGGGTTTAACAAGGGGAGCTAAAAATATGTCAGGTGAGTACAAACAAAATTTCACTAGCCTGTCGGACTACTAATTTTTTCAAAAATTTTCAGAAGACAGAGTATTTTTTTAAAATAAGGTTTTTTAAATATCATTCTTATTACCAAAGTTGATGTACATTGGATAAAATTGAAGGTCAAGATTTCAAAACAAATCAAACCAAGCACGCACATGGTTTGACCTCAGTCTTCAAATTATTAACAATGATAATGTCGCAGTAACTTAACATACAATTGAAAAATTAAATATCATTTAGATTTTAAAAATTACAATTCGTGATTTTGAAGGTAGGTTGCATTATCTATATTATTTCTTATGGAATGACGCATGGGAAATACCGGTCTATTTTTAGATTGAAAAGCTCAACAAGAAAATTAACTTGAATTCATTTGAATGTGACAGGTAATATTATTAGTAATTATAGCTTTAAATGTTAATGAAATATGCTAAAAATGATCAATATCTTCATGCTTCCATAAAATAAACTATGTATAAAACTCGTAATAAAACAACATAACGTAACATGACAAGTAGGAATATCAACTGAAACTATCTGATGGGACCATCCACTTGGTCATAGGGGAGACAGGCAATATAACTGCTGCTCAAAATATTTGTCCATTGTTAAAAGTTAAGATAACTTTTCTAAATTAATGTCAATAAAGAATATCATAAACATGATCAAATATTCTAAAATAAATGACAAGCCATGTTTAGTCATTTAAAAATTAAATTACTGTCAACCCATATTCTATAATAGACTCTTCTAGCACTCTTTTCATGAAAATAGGTCTAGTCATTTCCTGTCCTTGTTGTTGATGGATACAGTTTGGTATCTGCTTGAGATAAGACTTTCATTGTCACTGATGAACACACTTCAGCATGTATGTTTTCAAATATGAATTTAAAAAAAATTATATTGAACACTTTGTTTTAGGATTCAAAGTGATCTGTGACTAAACAGATGAAGTATTTACTGAAATATGAATAACCTTATTATAAACGTATCATCACCGTATTATATTTTTCAAACAAACATGTTTTGAAAGAATTTTCTTTAGACTTAAGACTTTGACTGTTGATGTTTTGAATAATTTTCAATTTCTCGGGCTACGTGAATTGTATGTGGGCTAGTGATATTTTAAAGCTACTACAGAATTTGGTTAGTTTCTAGCACTGAAAATGGTACCATAATGCCTGAGTGATGGTAGAAAACAATGCAATGCATAGCCACAATGCATAGCCACAATGTTGTTGTGGAGTTTCTATTATTTTTTTCTTATAATGTCTTTATTTCAGATACATCAAGTCCAGCCTGTCTGTGTCTGATGACAATATAAGGATTTTCAATGATAGCCAGGCGGCGTCGGACTAACTCTGGATCTGAAACCCAACCAGGGAACGACCGAGGCCATCGAACCCAGGTTATAAAAGAGCAGTCCCCACCGACAGCTTCGCGATTCCAGCACGATCCAGAGATGTCATGCCGGGATCGAACTAATGAGTTTATGTCAGCTGTGAAGGTGCTACAGTCAAGACAGGTTAGACAGTTGATTGAATATATATTGATCATAGGGGTTAAGATATTGATCATGTTTGTTAAGATAAAGATCATCTGTGCTAAGATAAAGATGATTTGTATTCAGATATTGATTGTAGGGGTACAGATTATAATCATCAGGATATAGATATTTCTCATAAAGATACAGATAATGATCACCATAGTACATTTATTTATTATAGGGGTACATATATTGATCATAGGTTTGCATATATGTATCATAGGGGTACATGTGTAAGACTCGAATCCATGGTAGGCCTCAAATCTGTGGCGGATTCCCAAATCTATGGCAGATTTTCAAATGCCTGACATTTGTACCTTTTTTATGTATTTTTCTGCAATGATTAACCAAACCTTACCCTAGACAAACTTACCCTTAACTTCGTCGCCAGGAATCCAAGGGTTACAAAAGATTGTAAATTATTGTGAACATAACCAGCCAGGGCTAATGTTGTTTTAAAAGTGACAGAGTATGTTGTTGAGGTCAGTTATTTTAATCATAATCAATGATGTTATTCTATCAAGTAGATTTGACATGGATAATGTACTGCAGTTAGTGCTTATGAACGAGTCAAAGTTAGTTTTGGAAACTAATCTTCAGCAGGGCTAATTAGATAGTGTTTCAAGTGTAACCAAATACTAGTTTGTGTAATTTAGGCTGATAATTAATTGAAACATAAAATAGGGCGTGTCTTCACCAGAACATGTATAGACTGCTTGATCTGTGCAGAGATCACCCAAGATTATACTAAGTGTGCTGTAAGAAGATTACTCTCAGGGTGTCACCTTGCTGTGTTTATCTTTACCATCACCCTGTTTCCCAGAAGTTAGTTAACAGATTAAAGACTTGGGTCATAGAAAAGATACATGTCCACATGCATTTAAAATATACCGTAAGAACTTTAAAGATGAACGAGTTGTGTTCTAAATTTAAGAGGATGTGAATTGAAATTTGAAACAACCAGTTATCATTAATTTTTAAAATTGTGATCAGTTTGTGAGATCATTCAAGTATAATGACAATTTTTGTATGTATGTATAGCTGGACACCACACAGGTTGTGGCGTGGGAAATTTTAGAGGACCAACAAGGATTGTCTCCAAACCCTTTTTCTGTATATTGTCACATTTGAGTTACATTTAACCCTGTGTGCCTTCTATCATGGCTTATGTCTTTTATTTCAGTCAAATGGCGTTGCAGTGTCCCATAAACACAAAGACTTGCGACAGAGGAGTCAGTTCACACAGATTGCAAAGTAGGTCACTACTAAGTTATCAATGAAAGTCTTCAAAAGAAATTCTACATCGGCTCGGCAACTTTGTCTGTAGTAGAGAACTGTTCTATATGCAGTAAGAATTGGGTACACTGGATCTCAGTGCAGTACCACCCGTGGTTTGCTAGTTCCTGCCAATGCTTGCAGGTTTCACCGCAATGCATTGCCACAATGGTGTTGCAGGCTTTCTCCCTGTAACAATACTAGCAGCCGTGATATAAATGAAATACTCTTGAAAGTGGAGTTAAACCCCAAATCACCATACCGCTTTTGTAGATAATCCCCAGTCCCAATTTTTGGGGTTTGATGTTTCAATACTATCCACATATCACTTCTTGGCAGGACCAAACAACATAGTATTTTGACTGGATTACTGAAGTGAAGGGCAGGTAACTCCATTATAATGAAAAGTTCTTTGAGTTATTTACTGAAGGTGTTGTTCCAGAGTGGGTGCTTGAGAAATCTGCCCATCTTTATGGCTTGGTATTCCTTAATTTGAGAATTATGATGCCTATGTACAATCACAAAGAGTCCTTTCTGTTTAGAATTTATCAAAATGACATCCCATATAATGACCCAGGATCAACACTGTACTGAAGATTATGAGAAGATTATTAGTGACGTAGGATGTTTAAAATTTGATTCTACATCATCTAGTTATATAAGTATCTTAACACTGATTTTAAAAGATGTTTTGTTATCTAGAGTAGATTTAATTTGAAGGTAGAAGTCTCATGTTACGTGCTGTTGTTTGCAGGAGAATTGGCCGGGATTTGGCAAACACATTTGCAAAATTGGAAAAGCTGACAATATGTAAGTATTTATTTGAAATATTGGCTTCTTTAGATTATAATTAAGATTTTGTTCTTCTTATTAATACCGTGTGATTGGAATTGTCTTTTAACAGTTTTAATTATTAATGATCGATTGATTGATTACCAATGAAAAATCATAAATAATTACTGAGCACTTCTAAACTTTCATATAATTAAACGAGTGAATGATAAAATTTTCAAAGTAATATAAATCCATATCAATAATTTCTTTGAGTGGCATTTTAGGAGTAGGTATGATGAAGAAATAGGAAATTTATGGATTTACAACTTCTTTATCGCATAAATTTCTTATCTCTTCATCATACAAACTTGGAGATGCCACTCAAAGAAGTAATACGTCATTTGCAATAAAGAAGTTGTAATCCATCAATTTCCTATTTCTCCATATCAAGAATGTTTTTGATGAGCACTTTGGATTTGATTAAGAATTTTGTAAACAATAAATGATTGACAATCCACAAACGATTCATAAAAGGATATTTAATTGATAAGAACACATCACTATTAATGCTAGATGTTATTGTATGCGCATCTCCTTGATGGACATTGTGATAACTTTATGTTTTGATATTCAGTGGCAAAAAGAAAATCATTATTCGATGACAAGCCAATAGAGATCCAAGAACTGACATACATCATCAAACAAGACATCAACAGCCTCAACAAACAGATAGCTCAACTACAGGAGGTCAGTCTTTGTAGGATATTTATATGATACAGAGGAGGCAATAAAGTGCAATAGGAATTCATGACTAGTTTCTCGTCTAAAATTTACTCTAAGAATCGTTTTGGTCATATTTGCAAATTGGTTGTGATAAAAGAAGTATTATGTAAAATTAAATTAACTCTTTTATTAGAATTTAGATCATTCCTCTTTGGTTCCCTTTGAAAATGATTCTAGTGATAGGCAATCAGGGAATTGTACAAAATAAGCATGTATAAATTGGGCAAAGCTTTTGTATACCTACTTCTACATTAATCCTTCACTGTAAATAAATGATTTTTTGATGGGCATTTAGTAGTTTGAAGTCCACACAACAAGATGTGGTATTGATTTCAGCATTTTATTTCTTGGCTAATACTTGGCACTCATCAGGTCAATTTTACACGTACATTCTGATTGAGGGCAAAAACATTGTAAGGCAAATAAGATATACCATAGCCTATTGCATGATTAATTTGTCGTTTCATATAAACTTTGGTGCTCATATTGGTACCTATTATGACTGAATGAAATACTGCCCAAGTGGCGCCAAACAACTCATTCACTATATATATGGAATGTTTTGTTTCTCTCAACAGCTGGTGAGGTCACAGAAGAGTCAAAATGGCAAGCACCTGCAGTCTCATTCCAACTCGGTTGTGGTGGCCTTACAGGTTTGTGGTTCCATTTCAAATATCAAATACAAGTATCTGAGGTTTGTTAAGTATGTTTTTTATTTAACAAAAAGTGTTGATATATTGATATAAGAAGTCATCAAGAAGATATTTGGTTTTAAACAAATCTTTATTCTATATCATAAAGACAAAATTGATTTAAACATAATTGCTTGTAGATATGAGTTAATCTTACATGACCAAAATCCACTCTTTGGAGCTTTCTTTTGATAAGACATAATGTGTAAAGAGAAATTCACGGAATAATATTCATCAGTGTGTATACGTACCTTGAAATAACCCTGATTGTTTTGTATCCACTTACATCATTTAAACACTATATTAAGATGAATCTTGTGAACAATGGAAATGCAGATTTTGTATCTTGTTTCCAGATTATTACTTGTCTTGTTTTTCATCCTAATGTCAATTAAATTAATGGGTTTTTTTCTTGCAGTCCAAACTTGCAAGTATGTCAAATGACTTCAAACAAGTATTAGAAGTGCGCACAGAGGTAAGAAGGTTTTATTAATCAAAGACCAATCCCCTTCTAACTACACTATTTACACTTAACATTTTTCAAGCTGTTTTTTGTACAAGACAGATTTTCAATTTGTAATAACTGCATGAAATTTGAAGTAAAAATCTTATGCAAAAATGTTTCAACTGCTTTTGCTTGTGTTTGGCATTCAGTGCCAAAAGGATTTGTATTACTTCTGTAACACAGTGTTTGTTTTGTGCTTAATTATCATGTAAATTCTTTGAATATTTCACACCAGAATCTGAAGCAGCAGAAATCTCGACGAGAGCAGTTTTCTGAGGCTGGTGTTTCCTCCTCCCTGCCTCCGTCAGCTCTCAAGGGTCACAGTGAGTACCGCTCGAACTTTGTTATTGTATACTTGTGTCACACTTTCATCCGTGACACAGCATGCTAAAGGCGCATATTCTATTATTACCCTGAAGGAATAGTACTTTCGATACTGTCAATAAGTGCCTTGCGTGACCATATAGGTCCATACCTTCCAAAGTTTAAGCACCCTAATGAATTTGGATGAAGTGCTTTCTCTATCGACAGGACACAGTGTAATGTTTAGGTCACCCGTTCGGTGCTTCCATCTGGATTTGAATCTTGGCCTTTCACATGAGAGGCAAACATGCTGAATTGACTGCTGTTCTGTTACTAGTTTAGTGAGTGAACATAATTCAGAAGGTTGTTCAATTCAATAAAACAGCGCAGTCTGAATTACTGAATTCTTTTGTGAAGAGAAGAGGTTTAAGGTGCAAAAAAAAAAGTTCACCTAGCAAAGTATTGAATAAAAAAAATTGCATCATTTATGAAAATTTATAAATAGTGCACTAAACTTTTCATAACTTTTCCCACGCATATTTTCTTGATAAATATCAAAATAATTATGTAGGACTTCCATTGCTTCTATATATTCAATTGTAAAAATGTCAACTCAAGTTCAATGTCAATGTTATTCAGATGGGTCTGTGTTGTTGCAAGACGAGGCTAACAGCAGTGATGTTGCTATCAACATGGACGGTATGTCCAACCAGCGCTACCAGAACCAGCTTCAGCTCATCGATGAACAGGTCTGAACAAGTTTTACTGACCAGGGCCCTGTTTCACATAGGTCCCTTTTTACCAAGCCCCCTTTATATTAGGGGCACCATTAATCCTTCAATTAT
The DNA here is from genome assembly GCA_921293015.1 of Phorcus lineatus. Taxonomy (NCBI): domain Eukaryota; kingdom Metazoa; phylum Mollusca; class Gastropoda; order Trochida; family Trochidae; genus Phorcus; species Phorcus lineatus. The sequence continues at coordinate 41,544,660 of OV121084.1, forward strand.
AACATTGACTTCTAGTCACAGATCTCCCATTGATATGATCATCTATGAAAATGAAAAATTTCCAACTGTTTTGAAGGATCTTTTGTGCCCTCGCTAATATTCAAAATGATAGATGAATAAAACAATTCTTTCAAGTAATTAAGTAATAAGACGAAATCTATTGCTACTGAATTGGTTTTTGATTTTTATTTGGTGATAAAAAGTCACTTCTCAGTTTGCAACAATACACATAACTCAAATTTCAACTCAAATTTTTATACTGTTATATAAAAATACATAGATTTAACTGCATATATTTGCACTCTATTGTTCTTGTATGCTTTTTTCCATGTTTCCATAATGATTTCACATGTAGCTCAATGATTATTTCAGGATACCTACATCCAGAGCAGGGCGGAAACGATGCAGAACATTGAGTCAACAATCGTGGAACTGGGCTCAATATTCACACAACTTGCTCACATGGTCAAGGAACAAGAGGAAATGGTGACAAGGTAAAAAAACTCTTCCTTTCTGATTCATGACTTTAATTTCAACTGAAAAGTGAAGTCATATCTGACCATGCTTTGTGTAAATTTCAAAGGAAACACATGGAGTAATTGGGGAAAAAGAGAAAATGTAAGAGGCCAATAGCTTTGATTATTATTAAAAATTGTGCTCAATATTGATAACTCTTGTTTGTGATCAACCAATTGATCAAATTGAGATCATTTTGACAGTTGATTTTGCATGATTGCTTTGAATCACCAACTTCATGAAGTCGTAACTCGCATTGATATGTAAATTACAAGGTTATGACCAACTTTATTGCAGGTCTTATGGTAGGCTTGTGTCAAATTAACTTTAACAATTGAAATGCCAATGAAGAATGACTAATGATGATAACTAGAATTTCGTAAAATACATCAAGGCTAATTTAAAAACTGACTTATATTGAATATAAGAAGACTTTTGTAGAGACTTACTATGTCTCTTCTTTTGAAGAGCAAAACAACCAAAAGTGGTTTGGTGATACAAAGCTTGGCCTTTCATGCTTTAAGCTTTCTGCTGAAATCATTTTGAGTTGTAAGACTGAAGACTGAAGTATTTGTAGCAACAATTTGACACATCACATTATTGTTAAGCTCTTTTGTATGCAAACACATTTTGTAAGTTCACAATAGAGGACATTTGTTTTTATGTCAACAATTCTTTTCACTCTTTTTCAGTAAGTTCACAACCTGAGTGTATTTTGATATCAACTAATGCCTCACAAAGAAACTAAATTGAAGATTGAATTTCTTGTCTCATGTTTTTCAGAATTGACTCGAATGTTGAGGATGCATCACTGAACATTGAAGCTGCACACGGCGAGATCTTGAAATACTTTCAGTCTGTTACTTCAAATCGATGGCTAATGATCAAGATATTTGCAGTTTTGATTGTCTTCTTCATTATATTTGTTGTTTTCATGGCTTAGGTAAAATGGTACCCTTTTAATTTCCAACTTTCAATGAATCTTTGCACTGTTCAGCTGTTTTGGCAAAGAATTCTAGGGAGGCAATACTTCATTACAGGGAGATAACTCTTCATGTCATAAGGGTGCTGGTCATCTGTATTGGGGATCACATCACTGGTGATATAGCTCATTTGTATGTCTTTCTAATGTTTTTGTCGTGTTTACGCAAGAAAAAACTTTTGGATCAAAAGATTTTTTTTTTGAGCTGTCAAATACATCCCTGTTATTAGATTGAAGCTATATCATAGTTTCTCAATACATTTTGTTTGTTACACCATTTTGTATAAATCTTTAGCAACATACTTTCCAAAGAATAGATTCACGTTCCTTCTATTTTTCCATATCTTTTCACAACCATAGACATTTAAAACCTGAACATATGGTTGTGAGTGAATTCAATATAAGAAAAAAGATTGTCATCTGGCAATGTTTAATTCTGATTTGACTTTCTGGGCTAGCTAGTTTATGAACTTACTTCATGCACTACAGTCTCTCCTAAAAGAGGCTACTCAAGTCATTTTTTCCCCTAATAAATTCTGAACAAGTGGAATGGTAGCTTTTGAAAAGATTTAAGGTTTGTAAATTTTGCATTTTGCAAGTTTCTTGTAAGAAAGAAATGTTCAAGATTGAGGGAAATATTTGATGGGACAGAAATAAGGACAAAATGTTGTAAATGTTAACTTCTTGGGGATTTTGAAAGAACCAAGAAAACAACAAACTTGTAATACAGGTAATTTTTGCGTAAATATTACCACTAGATTGAGTTTAGACAATAATCTTGACGTTTGTAGAGATCGTACAGAGAAAGAGAAAAAAATATTTTAAAAATGTTTATTATTTTATTACTCTTTCCCAGTAACCTCCCCTATCTCCCCTGAATTTCTAATCTAGAGATAATTGTGATTGTTTCATAATATGGGATGATATGATTGAAGTAACTTCTGTTGGAAGAGAATACAAACACTAGTGTATAGCATATTAATACTGGTTAATATTATCAGTGATTAATTCACAATTGACAGTCATTGTCAAAATTCAGCTTAACATATTTCCTGCTATTCGAAGTTTTATAACTGATAGGGAGTTACTGAAAATTGTTCATATGTACATAGATATATATATTTATGTCCGAAGGGAAGATGCATGTCCTTTTTGTCAAGATCAGAATCATTGTCATGTTTTATTTATAGCATCTAATGTCTTTGTACATAGAGTATTGTGATTTCATATGTTTGTTTGCTAATAGCATGTTGAGATGTATTTATTTCAGTGAAGTTATCTTTCATCTAATCCAATCTTTGTACAAAGATACCGGTAAGCATCTTCCCTCTATGAGAGATATGCACAGGACATCTTCATGTTCATATTTAAGCAGATTGTCATTGATAAAGATTACTTATATCACTGCCCAGTGAATGCTAAAGAAGGTTAAACTAAGTTAAAAGTAGCAAACCTGGGCCCACTTGCACAAGGCTTTTTAACCCTAGTTGATGTAACTTAATAATTTTGACTGGACTTTGTTTTAGGTAGCTTTGAAAAAAACGAGTCCTTTCGTAGTCTATCAAGTTTTCTGCAATTAATAAGAATAACATATATTTTCATTGTATAATAACTAGGTGTATCATTTAAGAGCTGATGTATGAAGTTTCTTAAAAAAATTTTTTATTTCCTATGAAAATTTCATACAATATGAATCTTTGATATGTCATGTGTTGAGTTGATGGACAATGATGTGATATGACCATGATTTGAAATCTGTAGTGAGGCGTGTACATATTGTTAATGTTGCTTGTACATATTTGGTGTGTGTACAGGATTTATCATGTCATGTTTTCATCTAACACATACTGTATGTCTTCATTAATAAACACTAAATGATCAGAAATTTGTTTGTGTTTTATGATTAACAAGAGAACCTATTGAGAACAAAGAACTGTAAGGCCAAATATTGTGAGTACTATTTTATAAAATTTTGTGGGCTACTTTTGGGATCAAAGGACACATTTAGTCGTGACCTCCTTCCCGCCTCCATATCTTCAAATCCTCTTAATTCATAAGACAAGGAAAGGTCATTATTATTATGATCCTGAATTTGTGTTAACATTATTAACTTTTCACAGATGAGTAGTTACCCATCTTTCCATGGCAAGGTGAAGTGGAGTAGACGTGTTAATACAGAGTCTAAAAGCATGATCGCAAATACAAATACATATTTAATACCTATTTCGGTTAAAAATCAGGGACTTAACCCTATCTCTCTGTCATAGGTTTAGGCATATATCAAAATTCGAGATTAATATCAAATGAATGTAGATATATGGCAGGGTGAAATAAAAGCATTCCTACTGGCTTCAGCCTCATTGGCTGGATAAAATCCAAATGTACTGCTTCTTCAAATATTTGAAGGAGCTACACGCAGATAAAAATACGCTGATGTAGCAGGATGTTTTAGGTTATTTGTAAATTTGAATTAATGCAGCAGTGGATGTTCTAAAACAACTTGCATAAGTTTTTATATCTTTAAAAATGCAAAATTAAGACTTATGCATTCACTCAATTATAACCCTGTACGTACTCATGTAACAAAGTATTTAAAATTCGATTTACAATTTTATTACTCAATACATGTAAAGGTTAATCAATTGACAACGTTTCTTCACAGATCTATTCAAACGTGAGGTGAGTTGGTGTTTAACGCCGCTTTCAAGATTATTTCACTTATATCGCGGCTGCTAGTATTATTGCAGGGAGAAAGCCAATGTGGCTATGCATTGCGGTGAAACCTGCGAGCATCGGCTGGAACTAGCGAACCATGGGTGGTACTGCGCTGAATTTCAGTGTAGCAGAGCATCGGCTGGAACTAGTGAACCATGGGTGGTACTGCGCTGAATTTCAGTGTAGCATTGCACCCAAACCTGACTGCGTGTAGAACAGTTCTCTACTGCAGACAAAGTTGCCGAGCCCCTGGCGGGATTCGAACCACAGACCTCCTGATCCGAAGCCCAATGCGCTAACCGCTGCGCTATCCCGCCCCTTCAAACATGTGTATTAAGCATTGAGTCTAAGAACCATATATGGGGCACATAGTATGTTGTTGGGGTGAAATATGTAAAACTTCATAAACAGTGTTATTTGCTCAAGAAGTTCTCGTTTCTTCTGAAAATTATCAAATTAGCTTAAGAGTTACAATGACAATAAAATGGTTAAGGTTTCGATTTGTGAAAACCGGACAATGATGCGCGCAAACATAATTATGATAACTTATTTACAGCATTCACAAAGACAAATATGGTTTGGTATTGATTAATATATCATTTAACCAATATACTTTTAAATGGGCCGCTGAATTTTGACTTCGTAATATTCATGTGACCGTATTTTTTATTACAGTTGAGAACAAGATTTATCATAATTTAAGCTTTTAAAGAGCCACTCCGTGATTTTCATAACATATTATTTACCTTTGATACGAACCCAAATGTCACATGTGGTGATATAAAATCAAAACATCTTAACTTTTTATGTCCAAAAGACATATATACGACAAATACTGGTTTTCCATGAAAATCTTAAAACAGCCTTATAAATGCACAGAGGTGTAGATATCACGTCCAATATACATGGATACTAGTTATATAACCTAACAAACACAATCAACTCCTAACTGCCCTCCTGGCTGTTTTAGATAAGTCTCTAAAATTACGTTTGACTGTTTGACGCGCGCCACTGTCCGGTTTTCGATCATAATTGCGACGTTCTACCTTCATATTGTCACTGTAAAAGAGCAATAAGCTTTAAAATGTATCTTTTTGGTAACAGTCGATACTTCGCGATCAAATGACAGCATTGATTAAGTTTGGCATATATGACTCAAACAACTCACGGAGTGGTTCTTTAAGAGAAAAGGGAAAGTTTAACTTAACTCAGGACATATTGAATTTGGGTATTATTCAAGCTACATTTAAAATTTTTTAAACATGCTTTGTCTCACTTTAACATAAAAGATTTAAAAAATTGATAATCCCATACTTTTATCGAATGAGATGCTCTGCACACAGAGTTACAACAAATGTGTTTAATATCCATCGGTCTTAGCAAACCCTGTTTATTTGATGTTTTCAGATACGACAGCCATTCATGTCACGGAAAATTAAGTAAGTATTTACATTATCATATAGAATTATTTATGGGGTCATTATACAGTTTGTCGTCGGGAGTAAGTAAATAGATTTCACACATCAACTTACCGGTCAAACATGAGATATGTTAGTGAGTACACTTCTGTTCTTTTCATGACACTGATCTGAGCTCTTAATTATAAATATATTCCTTACCATCAATGGATTCAAGTTAAAGGTAAAGTACCATCTTTACCATTCATTGTTTTCTATATTTCTATATGTGTGGGCCACACTTTGTAGGTGTTTAACGCCGCTTTCATATAATTTATTACCAGTGAAAATGTAATCAAAAGTTAATTAGAGTGTCCATGGTATTACTAATCCAAGTAAAAACTGAAATGATGTCTTGAATTTGAATCCCATAAAAATATACCCACAAAGCGTTCCTTTAAATTGTCTAATATCCGACATTTTAGAAGTCCCTCGCCATAGGGTTTCCTTCATACTTAGTCAATTATATCAATGATCATAAATCACGCGGTGTGGTATGTTTATGACAGTATGATCATGTTAGTAATTACCGGAACAGATGTGACCGCCTGTAGATCCTCCATGGAACGAAACAGGATACATATATGTATTTAGATAATAAGATTTCCCGATATATGAACTGTAACTTATAACTGTTAATCTCATTAAAACAAACTTGCAGTTTCCATTTAACAATTGATTGAAAATATGTAAGAGTTTGTATATTTTGATTTGTAATAGTTTTAATATCGATTTCTTCATTTAAAAATATTCATTTGTATAAGATAAATATTATAGGTTACCGACACTATTAATTTCAAATGAAGAAGTCAATATAAAAATTATTACAATTTCTAAAATTAAAATTATAAAGATTGATAGTATCACATCGAAAATGTTGCAACAATTTTTAGTTATTCCTAATTAACATACATTTTGAATGTTTGAAAATGTTTTACAAAGGGTTGCCCTGGCTCAATCGTCTTTTTTAATCAACGAATTTATGACAACTAAATAAATGTGAAAAAAAGTTCCAAAAGCATAATTTGTTGGGTGTATGATACTCTTTCGTTTCATCTTTCAAATATTTACTAGCGGATACCTCTTTATAGCAACAACCTTATTACCTCCCTTTGATGTTTATATTTTTTTGGTCAGCACATGCTTTGGATTATTTTTAGATGACATAAGAATGAATGTTATTCAAACTAGTGCTCTTAAATGATTACGTATTTAAAACTTTAAAATATGTATTTGAAAGATGTACACGGAAGTGAAACTTTAACCTTGATCCAGCTGAAAGTAGTGTTCAATGACGGCCGGTGACGTTTTGTCGCTCTTGGTCGGAATGAGAGGCACTTCAGAAGAATTGCCACGCCCACTTTTCAGTACAATGCAATTGTTTTATTTTTAGATAAATCAAGGAAATTATCCAGAGTGATGTCTTCCATAATAAGCTGAGGCAAGTTCGTTCTGCATTATGTTATGTATTTGTAGATGTAAATCCATTTTTAATGCGATTTTTAACATGGTTTAAATGGTTATAAATTAACAAATTGAATGATTATATAGATTTGAAAGAAATGCAAAAAATATGATCAATGTAGGTTTACTAATGATGTCATGCATTGGTTATCTTAATTATTTGGGTATAAATGCTGATTTAGATTATTGACTTAATTGAATATATACTTTAAAATATTTACTGTTGAATCAAGCGAATAATCATAAGAATATTCATCCTATAATTTACAACATTTGATCATGATGTTTTATTTTAATTATATATGTGATTAGATATAAATGCAGGTTTAAATTATTGACTTGATTGAATATACATGTACATATTAAATTGAAACATTTACTGTTCAATCAGAACTGCCTTTTGAAATCATCATAAGAATATTTATTCTATAATTTACAATATTTAATCATGATTCTTTTCCAGTTTGTTTGTGCACATGCCTGATGTGAGAGATGAAAGACAAAAAATCCTCAAAACTACAATGTTCAGCATTTGCCCCTTGTCAGTCGAAAGCAAAATCAAATGAGGATCTTCCCTATTTGGAAACCTTTTTTTACAGCATTGTCTCAATTGGCAGCATTATTTACAATTTCTATGAAGTTTTTAAAGCATCCAATGGTATGTATATTATTTTTAATTTGATTGAAAATACATTAGGATTATTTAAATTTGTTAATTTGAAAATTTAATGTTTTGTTTATTCATAACAAATTGTGGGACGGTATGTATTTGATTAAAAACTGAATAGACATATATATGTATGGTTCAATCATTTGTTGTTTATAAACAATTGTCTTATATGTATTATTTTTATTGAATGATCTTTGTGCAGAATTTTCATCAATACTGAATGCAGAAGAATTTACTGAAGGATGGACAGTGTTTGGAAGAAAAAAGGTAGAATTTAAAGTTTTATTTGGATTGTAATGTCATGTAAACTACTCCTAGAACAAACATGTCCATTGTTTATTTTTTTCGGCTCAAGCTTTCATTGACCATATTTTGTTTTTACAATCCCTAAACCTGAAATAGTTTCTGATAATTAACTCTTACTGCTCAGATTTAAAAATACTAGAACAAACATGTCCATTGTTTATTTTTTCCGCCTTAAACTTTCATTGACCATATTTTGTGTTTACAATCCCTAAACCTGAAATAGTTTCTGATAATTAACTCTTGCTGTTCAGATTTAAAAATACTTATCAGAACAAAAGAGTCTCTTTCCAATGTTCTTGGTTTATATTAGGTTGGTTAAATGAAACTGACTGTGCTACTATCTATTTCAGGATATATCTAATTATGAGTGGACATTTTGGTCAAGGTATTTCTGGAACATTTTGCCATGGGCTCTCGGTCATATAGGTGTTGCAAGTTTTGTAAACATCTATTTTTTGAAGGTATATCAATTGAAAAATTCACTACTTTCTTTACATATTAATTTCCTAACAAACTATCTGACGGGAGAAGACCTTTGATAGATTGCTATATGCTCAAATAAATGTTGATTTACAAAATGTTGATGTATAAAATTATTTTCTATGAAAAAGTCATAGAAATTTATTGTACTTAGTCTTCCGGCCCATATACACATGGTTTTCATGGAGTACATAGATATTTACTTTACAATCATTTTATAATAGAATATACAATTGAGATAATAATTTGTCTCTTAAGATAACAGCCAGTTTTAATAAAGTTCTAGATTATGTCATTCTCTCCCAACAGAGGTAGCTCCGTCATTTATACCTAAACAACCTCTGTCTTAATACAAAGGTTTCCTGGGCTTCCGGCAGTTTCCCCTACTGGCACAATATTGCAACTTAAACTACATGGCAATATTTCAGCCAATGAAAACAATGAATGCATGAATAACATATTTGTTGTCACACAGGCCTGTGCGTGAGGCCATGAGGCGTATGTGTTCTGTAAAGAAGACTCAAAGTGCAAGTTTAACTTTGGGAAAGCTTACAAAAATAACTTAGGTGATTTGAATGATAACTTTTGAAACGGCGTGGCTGATTCTACAACTAACTTTGATTGCATCCAATCAGGGTTCTACATTTCCAGACCAATAAACCTTCGAATAAAGACAGAGGTTGTTTAGGAATTTTTGTCGGAGCCACCTCTATTGGGTGAGAATGAGATTATGTAGGCCAATTACATTTTCATTTCCGGAAGACATAATCTTTTGTGCATCATGTGCCGTATATAAAACACTATGTGAATGATATTTTAATTATTTTTTTACGGCTTTGCTGACAGTGAAATGATAAAATTACACCGCAGACTGAATGTCAACTTACCTCGCAAGGCATAATTTGCTCTAGCTCCATCACTGACTCTGCTGATTAAAGCCTTCCAGCATTGTGTCAAAATTCGTGGTTTGAGAACAGCACCTAGATCAACTATTAGCAGTTTCCTTCAGGAGATTTCTGTCAAGTTCAGGTGCAGTACACTAAGGAACTTGTACAGGATGTGCGTTAAAATTTGCCTTGCAAAAGTGATCCTATGACTGTAACTATATTATATTTTTATGTAGAACTGATGTTTTTGTGTAAAATCTCTTGATTGGATTATTTGATTGTTTCAGCACAGAAAACTAATATTTCTAGTCTACTCTCTTGTGAGTGTCACAGCGCTACTTGGCTATAGGACAGTGTTGTTCTTCACCATTCATTCTGTGATCTGCTTCGTGGCATCGTCTTTTGGAAGTTTCAAGATTGTGTGGGTTGTCAGTCTACTTCTTCTGTCAACTCTCAACAATGAAGTCTTCACTTTATGGATAGTAGGTTTATTCTTATTACACATCTTCTTCTAAGAGCAGAGTTTGTAATTTAGGATCTCCTAAAATACATTATTGCTATTCTTATTTTAGAACTATCAGGAATTATTTGTTTGGACATAAGTTGTTGGCTTGGAGCGTTGAATATGATGTGGATACCAGCAATAGCATAATTGACAGAGTGTTCTGAAAATTCTTAGAACTACTTAATATTTTCAGACAACTTATGAGATAATAAAAAAGAACCTATAAAAATTATTAACTACATCTTATTTGGGTTTTTTCCCCACATTTTCAGGCAAAGTTTTGTTTCCATGGCATCTCTGATGAAGAGCGATTCTACTTTATTGTTTTTATACTGGCCCTAGTGATTCTTCGATACACAAGCTTCTGCTTAGAACGCAGTCGTGCTGTGAAAACAAAGGGGGGTAACTCAAATCTTGATGGATTCTCTATGATGGACCTTCTGTTGTATATCTTTTATCTACCACTCTTTTTTACCGGACCACTCATCACTTATGACAAGTTTAAAGTTCAAGTGAGTATCACGTTTTCTTGCAATAACTTATATTTTAGTTGGTTTATGCGGGAATTTTTAAAAAATTCATTTTAATTTAACAAAAGTTTAATTCAGGAACCGTCTTTATTGTTTCATGAATGTCAAAAATTTAAGATACAGCAAGCATCATCTGTGACATGAACTTTTTTATACAAGATTGTTGTACAAGATCATATTAACTAAACACAGGAATTACACGTACACCAAAAAAGGGGAACAATATTGTAATATTATATATTTAGAATTCACCAAATCACCTATCACATCAGTTTTCATAACTCTATCTTTGAGACCAAGGCCAAGGCTAGGTTTCTTGTGACTTAATGGCAACCTAGCAGTAAAATTTCCCTCCTTCTATCTTCAGTTTGCCTCAGCTCCACAACCGTGGACCAAGTCCAGGTTTCTCTCGTCTCTGTGTAACATCCTCCGAGTGTGTTTCTGGGCGGTGTTTATCGAGGTCTCCCACCACTTCATCTACTACAACTCACTGCTCCACAACGTCACCACCGCTGAGAGGATATCTTTGTGGGGCCTCATGGCACTGGGTTACTTGCAGGGACAGTACTTCATGATCAAATATGTAGTCTTATATGGTCTCCCTGCACAAGTAGCCATCTTGGATAATCTCCATCCGCCATCAGAACCAAAGTGTATCTCCTATATCTATCGCTACTCGGATATGTGGAAGTGAGTTGTAGTTGTTCTAACCATTACCTTGCTATTACATGGATAAAGAATACTAAACAATATCCAGTTAAATAACAATTTTATGAATCAAGTGAAAAGTTTGGTTCTGATACCATACCATTCAGGAGTTTCATAAACTATAATTAATAAAACTGTAATTAAACTGGACTGGATTTAGTATTTAATTTACCACTCAAAGAAATATATAAAATAAAAAGCATGAAAATTGCCGAGATTACCATTACTGCTTTGATGCTAATGTGATTTCACACTTAACAAATGAGATGTCATGTGACGTCAATCAGCGTGCCTTGTTATGACACAGTGTTTTATAACGTAGAATTATTAAATAGCATTATGTTCACCAAGTGAGTAATAATGTGTATTTGTCAATTTAAATGTATGCTTCAATCAATAGTCCAATAATGTAATCTCTATGTGAGTTATATATATTTTAACATTGCACTAAGGCTACTTGAGTGACTTAAGGTCACCTTAGTGTTTTGTGCAACGGAAGCCAGATCAGTATTTTGAATAGTCCTGCTCCATGATCATATATAACATAGGAGCCTTTAAAACAGTCTAGGTCCTCATCCAACAAGTCTAGATTCTACTGACATACAATAAAAAAGCCTAAGAAATAACTTTAAGAAAAGCATTATACTTTAAAAATTTAGTCTTTAAAAACAATGCCAACAAGGCATCTGCTATTTCAGTTATGTTCTTATCTCTGGTCATTTCCTTTGAAAAACTTATTAGTTTTTTTAAATATCCGCAGACCTTTTGGCAATAATTGATTCTGCAGGTAAAGATATAAATGATATCAATAAGAAATATGTTAAACTCTTATTCCACTCTTCACATGTAATTGATTGGATTTTGAGTTGTTCTAACATCATGACTTTTGTGTATTACCATATATTTATGTTTGCCTTTTCAGGTACTTTGATAGAGGCCTATATGATTTTTTGAGAAAGTAAGTTGTTATTAGTATTAATCTTCATTGATTGCCATTCATTCATTATGAGAAATGTCACTCACTTATTATTCAAGAGTATCAAAATTACCATTATTTACACATCAACTGCCCAGGCTAAAAAGGCAAAAAGGATGAGTGATTATTATGAGTATACTTTGGCGGCGTACTCATCATAACTTATTATAGTTTGGTTATTAACCATGGGCATCGAAGGACATATTTTATATGGAACTCATGGGTATATAAGATTTAAAAGACAGGAACATGAAATTATTTAAATACAATTTTTAGGAAGGTGAACGTGAAAGAATTCTTTGTGCTTTGTTTCATTTGCAAAACTAACAGTGGTCTTCTCTAAACATCATTGCCTTATAATACCAAGAATAAGGCTTCATAAGTATTTGTATAATCTCCCTACAACTACAACACAATCCCTATCAAGGTAGGGCCCTGCATGGAAGTTGCATATACTATTAAATTTCATACATAGGCAAAACTTACAGTGGTCTTCTAAAAACATCATTGCTTTATAATGCCAAGAATTAGGGTTTCTTAATTTCTGTAAAATCACCCTCCAGCTACATCTACATCCCTATTGGAGGATCCCAGGGAGGGATGTGTCGACGTCTGGCTGGCTCCCTGCTCTGTTTCCTCTATATCTACGTGTGGCATGGGCAGGAGTACTATCTGCTTCTCTGGTCACTCGCCAATTACGTCGGCTGCTCTCTGGAACTGATGGCGGTACAGACTGAGGACACTGCATTTGTAGCCAAAATTAAGGTGAATTTTTAAACTAATCTAAGGCATAACTTGCCCCATCTTCCACCGATTATATCCCATTATACAGACAGCCATTATGCAGACACTTTTAAAAACCCAGTACGCAGACACTTAAACACAAGGCCAAAGATGGCAATCCCTCTGAATATAAACAAACTTTGTTTTTACAAGCAAATATCACTTGTTGGTGTAGTTGTCTCTACATAACTTTGTTTCTACAAGCAAAAAGTGATCCAATGATGTCACAAGTTTGTCTTATAATCTGCTGAGATAGACAACCGCATCGTGAGGTTAAAGGACCAGCTGAGCAACGGAGAGAAAACCCTGGTTCAATTTTTGGATGCAGTGGCCAAACTTATAAAAGTTGGATGAAATGTGGAACAGATCGAATTATTTAAACATCAATCGAAAAAACATGAGCAAGATCTCCCCTCTTCCTTTTCATAATTATACCTGGAAATGAAACACCATGGTGTTTGTGTGTATACTAGTACTAGTGCTATCAACATCAACAATAAAACATGTATCTAACATATATCTATATTTGTTATAAATAGATATATAAATTCATATAACAACCACATCTTCTTGTTTATTATCTGGACTATTCCATTTAGTTAGTTAAGGTGTGAGGCTGTAGCTAAGGTTTTCACTGAAGCATAAATGTTGTTGTTTAAAGCGTCTGCGTACTGGCTGTCTGAGTAATGGCTGGTTACCCTTCCACCTGCTAATTTACACCTTGCTGCAGGTTATGACAAACTTACTTAATTGCAAAGTCCTCACTGGCATCAAAAGTAATCTCCGCTTATCCAATTTGGTGTTCCTCTCCCCTCTCATTGAAAATGGTTGCACCTATTGAATGCAAATTCTGCAGTTGATTGACATTATCATGGTCGTTACCACATATATTTTTTTCTGAATGTGGTTTTATACAGATTTGTGATAGGATCAAGTTCAGTTGTTGTATTATGAAAGCTGTCCCAGATAGGGAGACAAACTGGATTAAGGATTAAATAAGGCAGTGGAATCTGACATGAATTAAGCCTTTGTGAAAGGTTGAATATGGCATTGCAAACAAAATAAAGAAAAATTTGTACTACTAGTATAGACATGAAATGTGGTAGAAATTGAATGTCCATATATTCAAAATGCAACAAAAACCCCAATATCAATTTTAATATTTTCCACAGATGAAGATGAAATCCCCAGCCATGGTTCGGAGACTGAAGTGTGTCCTATACACTCCACTGTTCATTATGTCTGTCTTTGCCATCTTCTACTTCTTCGCTGGCGTCAGTGTTGGAGAGATTTTCATCAAGAGACTTGTCACACATGGTGAATTGATATTAAAGTGGTTTTGAATAGTGAAAAAAGTGAGGAGTCTTATATTTCTCTGGACTTCACACCACCAAGAGGGATTTGCAAAGCACACACACATTATTGATGTAAACTTTCTATAGTTGAATATACGATAAACAAATTGAAATTTATTCTTATGATATTATGTAGATTAAATTGTTTAATTCTAAGCCTGAAATTGTGCAAACAAAGCAACTTAGAATGTAGACATAGTGAATATAAATATTGAAAAAGCAATTTTTATGCAGTAGAGAGAATTAACTGTTCGAGGACAATAATAAGGTTCTCGCAAAGATTAGGTACTATTTCTTGTTTTTCACACATCTATGACAGTGAAAATATTAAAATAGAACAAGAAAAAAGAAATTAGGTCATTTCAAGACTATTTGGTGATTTTTTTCTGTTCTTTATGTTTCAGCATCCACAAAGACTCATCTGCTACTTTTCTTTGTGATCTATGTGAATGTCCAGAATGCAGTGACAGTTAATAATTGGCTGTCAAAGAAGATCAAAACTGGATAACAAAGTGTATATATATTTTGCGATCTCTCAGAAAGGATCTCATTATGCCTATCAATGGTAATGGTATGTTTTAGGTTTCAGTGTTCGCCTCAACTTAAGGTACGGTGGTGGATTCTTTAGTTATGAAGGGGTTTGGGTAAAGTTGATGGGGAAGAAGGGGGGATGGGGAGGTTATTTAGGGCTCTGGGGTTGATTATGTGATAACCCTTTGCATTTTATCTAGAGAATATTTTAAAAGGAGGAAGCCGAAATCCAGAATTCATTTCTGGCTTGAAATTTATAGATTAACAATTACACTTTCATATCATCATAAAGTCAAAAAATCAGTTAAAAATTGTCAAGTCTCAAATGTATCTTCAGAGTAAGATCTTCTGCGACAAATCATAGTATAACTGAAATAATATGTTTGATGAGTGGAAAACAACCAAGATTTAGATTAGAGATGACTTTGTTCAACTGCGATACATAAACTTTACATGCTCAGTAAGACATTGCGGAAATTGATTCAGCGAATTAAATGAAAAGTTAACAATGCTAGCTGTATATATATTTCAGTGGACTGTCTTCTTAAGACTTTTTAGAGCAATTTAGCTCATCTGGCCTGAAAGTTGAAACTTTGTGTACAGACTCCTTAGCTGATGGGAGTTCTAATTTATAGTTTTGGTGACCCTGTGACCTCTTAAGGGCCAAGGGGACCACGCCCTGAAAACCTATTTTCATCTTCTTCTCCAGAGGCAAAAGGCTTAGAAAGCTGAAAAATTGTGTACAGGCTCCTTAGCTGATGGGGATTCTAATTTAAAGATTTGGTGATCATGTGACCCTTAGTAAGAGACACAGGGACAACACCCTATAAACCTATTTTCATCTTGTTCTCCAGAAGCAAGAGGCCTAGAAAGCTGAAATTGTTTTTGCAGACTCCTTAGTTGATGGGGAATCTTTTTATAGATTTGATGACCCTATGATCCCTAATAAGGGCTACAGGGACCACACCCTAAAACATAATTTCATTTTCTGCTCCATAAGCAAGAGGCCTAAAAGCTTACAAGCTGATGAGAATTATAATAAATGGATTTGATGGTCCTACGGCAGCTCACTAGTGACCCGGTGACCATTTATAAAACAAATTATGGATAGTTTGATGAGCTAAAGAGCCAATGGCTAAGGTTTTGTCAAAACCTTTTCATGTCATGCCAAGGAGATCTGAAGATGAGAGTGTTGTTTGATGCTTATGCTATTGAATAAAAGTGGTTTTTTTGCTCTGAATATTTGAACTCAAGCACAAAATAACTTGATAATTAGTAGTCAATGACTGTAGAGAATTATGATTGTATTATGTAACAAATTTCCCTGCCAAAACTTTTTTCATATTGTTTTTAGTCAAGTACATTCCTTATACTCTGTTGACATTGTCTCTTTCCATTGAACTTTCGCTGTGATGACCCTTGATGTTCTAATTAAAAATCATGGAGAGATTTCTATTCATTCCAATTTATTGGAAAGATCGTGTCAAGCAAAACAAGAAGTATTGCATTTTTCTTTGCCAAAAATCAAATTATTTTTGTTGTTGTTCTTGTTGTTGTCCTTTAATAAAACTTGCCATTTTCGTAACAATGATACAGTATTATTTATTTGAAATTTATTTACAAAGATCTTGCCACTATAAAATGTTATTTCTGTGATTGAATAAGTAGTATTGTTTATTCATGTGTAAGGTGTTACATATCATATTTGATATTTCTTATATATGATTGTTTGTGTATTCTCACCATGATATATAGATAAATAGAAAATAGTATCATAAGAACTGCTGCATATTTTCTCGCCAAAAGTATCCTTAGCATTTCAATTTACTCAATAACAATTTACTCTGTATTTTATCTATTGTTTAAAGCAATATTCAGTGTGAAATATATAAGTGTTCATACATCATTCTGAGTTTCAAAGAAGTAATTCATATTTGAATTATTTTATCAAATTATGTTTGATTATTCAGGTATTTACACTGTCTGTTGGCTTGCTGTTTACATATCCTATCTTTTTTTATTGGGTATGTAATATATTATATATTTACATATATGCATTTCTCATTGTCAAAATGCTGCTGCTATGTGAACTTTTTTGCTGTTGCTTTTGCTTTTTAGTAGGCCATAAAGGTGACAGAAAAGGTTTTTCTTGCAAAACAACTTTATAATATAAATTTACTGTGGAAATGAATTTGCTTTTTTTATGGTTGTCCTGATCAAGGGTGTGGTTTTGAACTAGTGAAAGAATTTGTTCCTTTCTTGCCAGCGTCATCTGAATTATATCAATGTCACATTTATTCACTATCTAAATGGTATGCATCTCTTCTGGGGTTTCTTATGATCATTCATATGCCTTGACATGGAGGTAAGGATTTTACAACACTTCACTCACTATTAAAGAAACTCCTCTTGTGAAATTCTCCTTCTCTTGCATCTGACTAAAAAAAGTATCATGATGACATGTCTGTTTAGTAAGATCTTAACTATGCAATTTATTTTGTTAAAAAACATTTTTCAGTGTAATGTAAATTAGTTTGGTATCAAAGTATTGAAAAGCAAATAATAAACTTTGAATAGATGTAGAACAAATATTTATAGAATCTAAGGTTGCAGATTGCACTATTTAATTTTTTTTTTAAATTGATACACAAATGTTAAGCACTTTTTGAAACAAAGTATATAGGTATTTATTTGTAACAATTTATTTTAAAAAAAAGAACATCTATCTATATTGAAAACTAAATCAAGAGTCATAACATCTATTCACCTCCAACATGGCAGTTACAGCAAGTAAAAGGCCATGTGTATTAATTAGGTGTTTGATTTTCAACCCCAATTTTGGTAGTAAAAGGAACTTGCCTACATTAGAGCAAATAACCTCGCATTCATAGAAATGCTGAATTAGGTCTCTCTCTTATAACATCCCCTCAGGAAGGTATCTATGTTAGCGCCTCCTTAAAACATTGTTAAATTCCAGCTATGACATTATCCATGGTTACCAATTTCAGTAATAAAAACTAAATTAATTCTTAAACCAAAAACATGTATTATAGATAATATTTGTATCTACACCAGATATATTTGTATTATGAATCAGAAATTCTAAAAATATGAGTTATTTTGAACATTTAGAAGATATGTTTTGAAATACATACCGGGGTATATTGTTCTCAGTTACAGAACAATGTTTGTACATTCAAATAAAAATCAAGCTAAATTTTACACAAGAAGTCCATCTGCATGTTAAGAATTATTTGAAACATTCCTGGATTTGAATCTCCAATTCAAGAATGCCACTAAATGATTTGGTGCACCCGAGTCAAACTTTCTTTGTAGTAATCATGCTTTGTTTAACGTTTAACTATTCCATATCAATTTGTCTTGTTATTTGACAGTTTCTTTTATATTATCTTTATATGTATTTTCCATACTGTCCATATTTTGGTGCTGTACTATTCTACAGTATCTATGTATCTATTTCTTTTATTTTTTTATGGTTTTAGTGCTGTTGTTTTGGTTACTGGTATTTTTATAAATCCTTTTACATTGTATTTATGTGATATCGGTTCAAATATCAAAATGTTTCATCAAGGTAAACTGTTTGATGTTGTTTCAAGTGAAATCTTTTGTTGAAAGATTAACAATAACATTTGTTTTGCATGGTTGCCAAAATAAATAATTTCTGCTTTAATTCTTGTCATGTTATCATTCATCTGAAGGATTATAAAGTTTAATAACCAGTTTCAAATTAATGGATATTTTTAATTGGAAAAACATCAAAATTTTCTAGTATAAGAAAAAATCCACAAAGAAAATGTGTTTTTTTTTTAGATTTTAATATTCTTGGGATTATGGGATAACACCCTTCAAGCATTAATCTATCATGAAATATTTTCTTTCTTAACAATAATGACGAAGCTTATTGCTGACTCGATATTTTTAGTATAATATAAAAAGACATTTCTCAATACATTTCACTTTCTACACAAAAGTATAATGGGTTGTGTTTATTCAACTTTACCTAATTGAAAGAAAAATAATTGTCAACCTATTGTTATCAGAATACTACCTACCTACTACCTACTACCTATCAGTATACAATTTATTATCATCAATAGTTAAGTCAAGATCCAGGGTTGATTTGTAATGTTTCCACAACACTTTATCATGCCATTGAAGCATGAACAATAATTATACAATGTGTTTAAACAATACTCAGTACAGATAAAAAGTACTATTGTGTATAATTAAGGTTTATGAATTTTTATCAATGAGTAATTTTGATAATCGATAAAAAGAAAATTCTCTAAAATTTGTATTAAGATAAATATGGGACAATACTAACTTTGCAAAACCATACATTATTATATTGATATGCTGCTTCTTAAAAAAAGTGAGATTAGCAATAAGCAATATGTTTTACTTATTATAAAAAAAGATATTTTTTTCCTCAGCTAAAACATAAGCTCTCAAAACGTCCTCTCATAAAATTGACAAATTTTTGGAAGATTTATAGGTTCCCTCTGAATTAGAAAAATCCTTGATGTCTATGGAAGTCTGTAGCTGTTTGTTGGTGTTGCCTAGATTACATTCAGACAAAATGGTTTTTTTTCACAATCTCGTCCTTAGACAATTTTCAGGGGAAAAAACAGACACCAAAACATTATAAATCCATAGGTGGCCTTAAATTAATTAACTTATATCAACATTTGGTGCACAAAAATGATTTAATCTATTAACTCATCATATTCAAGTCAAGAATCCTATTTTAATTCAATACAATACACACTATTCATTTTGGATGAGAATATCGAATACAACATTCATGAATATCCCGACACCATGAACAAAATAGTATTATATTTTATTAATTCAGTCATACATTGACACGTATATAAAATATTAAAAGCAACATTGTATTTGTTACACGAGGTCTTTTCATTCAGAACAAAGAATGAATCGAAGGTTAAACAACAATAAAATTCAACCATGGTGAGCAGTTACTTTCGACGACGGCAGTTACTTCCCTTTATTTCCTGTTTACATTTGCCCCGCGAAATACGTCTCGGGGCAGTTATGAGCAAATCATATGTGTCACAGTTCTGCTGCTTTCTGGTAACATGACACCAAGCTGAGTTTGCAAACAGATACTCTGTTATCTCCCGGATACAAGGATATGTGGCTCAGTTTTAGCCACGAATACAAACTATCCACGTAAAGCTGTCAACTTTACCCAGACCAGGATTTGTAAAGGTGCCCCGCCCACTTTTTGGTTCAGATCCGGGAATAATATATCACACGTCACAGCAAAGGTAACGCGGACAGTTATGTTTTCTTTCAACGTTTCAGGATATTTACATGTCATCTATTTTGCATGCTAACGTATTTTTTTATGATCTGAATCGAGGTCGTGGTCGTTCACATTGATATCGGGTTGGTAATAATTGTTGGAATGGTCAGTGTTTTCTAAGGTATGATTTTGATGGAAATGCTAAGTCGACTACTATACATGACATACGTTTGCAATTATTTTATTGAACAACAATTGATTTGACATTTATTTGTAATGATGATGCTATATTATGTTAACTTTCAAAGAATTAAGTATTACAAACTTTAACTTTGTTAATGTTGTACGTTGTTCCTATATATATGGCAATTGGTTTTAGCAACTTTATTCATTTTCAATTATATATTTATCTGTGATAAGTAAAGTGTATCCCAAAATGTAATGGTTAATCTGTTACCAAGTTGTTGTCATTTTAAGAAGGTGTCACAAAGGTTGTTTCATTCATTTATTAATGCCATCAACATATGTGATTGATATCGATCTTGCCTCAGTGAAACAAAGAGAAGATTTTGTTTGCTAATTTGTCCATGTAAAAATGAAATTTTACACTTGTCCAAAATGATAAAGCTTTTAGAGAAAGACATTAAACATATAGTAGTGTTTTAATGCTTCAATTTTGTACAAAAGTATATATAATCTACATTTACTTTTTTATATGTAACAAAATAAAACATGTATAAAACATGTTCAAAACAATTCAAAACAGAAGTTGCTGTCACTAAACCATTGTAAACCATGTAACATCTCTTTCTACAAGGTTAAGATATAAAAGCAAGTCTTTGCTGTATCAAAATTCATATAAGAAATTGTTGAAAAAAAAGCTATAATTTCAGGAGCAAATTTCTTAAAAATGTAAAGTCAAGCTTAACATAGTTTGGTGAATAATCAATTATGCTTTTTGTAAAGTAATAGGTTTAGCTATCTCAACTTTCAAAATCCACAGCAGCAAACCACTTCAGCATTGTCAACCAATGATTCCAAATTTGAAAAGATTATTTTGATGAAATCTTTATTTTTCTTCTCAAGGGAATTAAGGTGAGGATGGAGAGTAACCAGCCGAGGTATGGGTTCCTCCCCCACACATGTGTATCTTCTGGGGGGGTCAGGAGACCCCACGCCCCCCTCCCTCTCATTGAGTCCATCTTCTATCTAGTAGCTGGCCTGTACAGCATCGCCTACATGACTTACAGTGTGCACAAGACATCAGACAGTAAGTATTTATCAACATTTTCAGTTTTCTAATTCATAATTCCAATCTTTTCTTAGTGGCGTTACGTAGATAAGTATTTTGCAAAGGCAATTAGAATTAATTAATTATTTTACTCATTTATTTACTAAAACTTTCAAATAAACTGAATCTACAATAGTTTTTCGAAGTAAAAGGAAAGTTTAAACAAAATAACTTATTACATGGAAAGATGGTATGGATTGTGAGCCTGTACTAATTTACTAGCAAAAAATAACATAGATATAGTAAATTTACATATAGGTGAAAAACATAGTTGAATCAAGTGAGATGTCCAACCGCTGATTGCTAACTTAAAAAGAAGTAACCACAGTAAAAAAATTTCGGGTCAATGCACTGGACATCAAGGTGAAAATTTTGTTTAAACACAATATCATATTTTATGTAATTAACATTATGGGATTTTATTTTGTTTTCAGTTATTTTCAGTCTTGCATTACTCAGACATAAATTTGAAGGAAATTTGTTCTGTTACAATTTTAGTTTGCGTCATGCTTGGTTCTGTACCAACCAAAACTTTAACCGCAGCTCAGGTGTACCGTTTCAACCCAATATGGGAGGGCATTGAGATCCTTAGGTCACCTCTGATTGCTGTATTTTATCATTTTTTAAAGAAAAATAAAGTGCAATTTTTCATCTTTATATTTCAAAAGTTTATGAAGAGCTCATTCTAAACTTGTATACCAGTAAAACGATGTAAATGTTCTTTTTCAGAATATTTTATGTTTATGGGTGAAGAAGATTTTGTTGATGGGTGGTCCTTTATCAGAAGAAAGAAAGTAAGTACATCAGTATTCTAGATGTCTTCTAACATTAAAGTGACACAGAGTATGTTTCAGGATTTTTAATGTGGCTTTTGTAAGAGCCAAAATACCTTATCACCTGATTAAAGTTAAAATCACCTCCCTAAACTCGCATCTTTATATCTAAAATCCCAAAATTATGATGTTTTCTTGTTTTCAATCATTATTGGAAAACGGCCCTATCAATGTCGCAATTCAAAATTCTGTCCGGTTTTCGATCACAAATCACGATATTTTCCCGTTTATTGTCACTATACTGAACTGATAGGCATTAGGATTCTGATTTTCTGAATCAACCACTACTTCTCAATAAAATATAACTGTTTATGAAGTTTGACATATTTGACTCCAACAACATACCATGTGCCTTTTTCAAACTAAAAAATTTAATAACATTCTGTTTTTCATAATATATTTAATTACTTAATCCTTTGCTCTTATTTGTATTCTTCACTTTAAAACATGATCTTTGGAATACTTACTACAAAGATTTAACAAGCTAAGATGAAAGCCTTCTTTTTACAATACAAAAGGTTTTCACACAAATGGTTATTTCTGTATAAAATGATGTTTGTCGTTTGAGTAGTCAAAATCTATATTATTTATATCTTAAAACTATTATTTTGTGTGATATCACTCCATTTTTCGATTGGTTTCTTCTTCAAGGGGGTAAATCTCACTAGTCAAGTTAGGCTTTCATTAGGAAAATGTACCCTACATTTTCAGAAAAGAAGTGTCATAAAATCTCTCATTTATCATCATCTTGTTCAACAAAGTAGTGAGATTTTATTGTTATTGCATAGTTACCCACATCAGCCACAGACATTTATCTTCTTATTTGTTAATTTCTTTCAGGATATCTCAAACTATGAGTGGAACTTCTGGTCAACATATTTCTGGAAAATCCTTCCATATGCAGTGGGTCATATCATTTTGGGGAGAATAGTGGAATACAAGTTCCTTCAGGTACGTTTAACACAGACCAAGACTATTCCGGGCAAATTAGCCAATCACTATACCTACGGCCATGATGACAGATGTAACATGATCGGTTAAGATTTGCAAATTCATTTCCCAAACTCAAATGATTTAAAGGTGTTTATACAAAAACAAAGTCGCCGGTGGATATTTTATTATTTCCTCTACAATTACAAATGGTCTGGTTGAGTAATGAGATGTTTTGACAATCTGAAGATAATACATTTGGCATAAATCTGTCAATTAACTTGCTACTCCCCCTTTAATGTCAGTCTCGGTAACTGGTTATTTCAGCTTTGCTCTGGAAGTAATTTGCATGTGATTTACCTTGACACAATGACTAAGTGATATTTTTTTATGAAACTGGATGGATACTCTTGTTTGTTTAACTATGAACACTCATCAAAATAACATCCTGAGGCGCATGTTGCAAATGGAGGGTGTTTACGCCATGCACCAATGAGTCTATTGATCTGCATGTAATGTTATATTACGTACATTAGATATATGCAATGGATGTGCTGTCCAATTCATTTTCATCTCTCAGATCTCACACAAGTCAGTTCTTCCAACGTAATTTGAGCAACGATTCATTAGGCTGCAATCAGAGTTAAATGTGTAATCAGGGATATTGTGTCTAAACGATTATTGTCTCTGATCCTTTAAAGGGGCAGTTACATGAGTTTTTTTTATAAATAACGTATCCTCACGATAACAAAAAGAAATGTTACCATTTGCAGGACAATGTTTTTTATCAACAGAAGCAGTTCAAAAACAAATGTTACATGTTCAGTAAAGTAATAGGAACTTATTTCTCTACCTAAAATATTCAAGGTGTTCATACATAATTAGCCACCATTTGTTTTCGCTTGATAATTGATTATCTCTTCTACGGCAAAGGATGACCAGGTTGAATAATTACATATTTCAACCCTCTGAAGATATTACATCTGGCAGAAAGTTATGCTTATTTGGGGAAATTTGAAGAAATAAAATTGTTCAAAAGCATGCAACTGCCCCATTAACAGTCGATCACATCCTTAGTGAACCCAGATTGAATATTTCAATATTCCTCAAAAAGCACTCCTGGGACCTTTCATGACTATAGTAGCCTCTGTGATAGACACTTTGTCCCATTAAATGTAACAGAAATGTGTTTTTCCTCAACAAACTTTTAGAGTACTGAACTGAAGCCAAAATGTCTACTTGCAAGACCAATCTACAGTGCCATGCCAAAAGTATTGCAACAAACCTGTTTGCGGTCCAGTTCATGAAAGTAACGAATGAAAACGAAACACTCGCATTTGATAACCGCGTTACATTGCCAAGTGAAATTTGGCAGGATAATATTTTACAGTCTGCTTTTTCATATAACGCCGTTTATGACGTCATCGGTTATGTTTACGTCAGTCGCGTATATATTTCAAGATGACAATGCGCCCGTACACCGTTCTCGGGAAACCAATACCTGGAAAACGGATAATAATATTCCTGGAATGGACTGGCCTGCACAATCCCCAGACATCAATATAATAGAAAATGTGTGGAGGTGTATGAAAATTAAACTTCAGAAAGACTGTGAAAACATAAACTCTCGCGAAGATTTGATAGCCGCAGTTCAGCGGATCTGGTCTAATCTCCCACAAGTCTATATTCGAAGTTTATACCAATCAATTCCGAAAAGAATACGAAGTGTCATTATCCAGAAAGGATATATTACAAAATACTGACTAGTTTAGGTAAGTCAATTCAATTATTCAGCTTTTAGAACGACATTGTATGGATTTCATTTGACTCCACACCGTTGACGTCAGACATGTTTGTTGCAATACTTTTGGCACGTCACTGTACTTTTGTAGCCATAAACCCTTCTGTAAGGGCTACTTCACGCTAGTGAATACTGTTTGGTTCATGCAAGAGTTATGTCCCTTTTACCTTGTCCCTCATTAACAAGCTCTAGTAGCAAACCAACTTTTTCAAGAAATAAGCAACGGTTCAAATTCTTTGCTGTGATTTTCAAACAGCTTCTTTAATTATTTCTATGAAACCAATTTGGATAAGAATGGTTCTTGAGAAAAAATACGACAATCTTAAGTTGCCAAAATGGCAAATCAATGGTGGTTTTAAATTTGCCTGACATTTTATATTTCTCCATTCTTGATCAGTGAAATCATTGATATCAGCTTCCCATTTCTGGTTGGCCTATGTCCTCCGAAAGTTTGATAGTAATAATAGTAATAAAACATTATGATAATATTTTGAACCCTTTTGGTTATTAATGAGTAAGAAGTGGTTGAAATGGAGCATTGGGGACATCAAAGGGGTATTTTCATCCGATTCTAGAGTTTTTAGATACGCATCTACTGCTTTCCTGTTTAGAAATATTTGTCATTGATAGGCCTACATGATTCATATTAAGCATCTTTTGGTTGCTTATGATTTTACAATTTGACAAACAATTTTATGCATGCACTAAAAAAAAATACATTGGGAAAGTTAGCCATTCATTGGTACTATGAGTGTTGAGGCATGTCTTATAAGTCTTAATGATTATTTGTAGATTTTTGGATAATTTGTTAAAAAATTTTTAAGATAATAAAAGTACAGGAGGGAGGGGTAGGATCAGCCTAGGAAAGTTTTCCTCCACCTGCTTGAGTTTGTATGCAGAATCATATTGAAGAACACTCTTCATGGTGTATTTGTCTGCTAATCGAGATATATCTTTTGTGTAGGGATAACTGACTGAGGTTCGGACAGTGTATCGATTCAAATATTTTGAAAGACTATATAATCTATAACTATTTGAAGAAAATAATTATTTTCAAACCAAAGTATAAAAAATTTAATATTGTTTTTAATTTATTTCTATATAGCCATAATTATTTCAGTTTTAACCAAAAATAACGGTTTTATTTGCATATATCAATTCGCCCGAGGTTCGGACACTTCTGCCCTAACTTTGGACAGTTGCACCTAATCTTCTCGAATGCATCCCTGGCTTTAAATAGTAATCAAATTGATTTTCAGACATCCTAACTTACGCAGTGAATAGGCTATGTACAATAATATCATAGTTTTGGAGGATGATAAAGAAATTTGTCACTGGTACAGAGCATCTTTTCCGATGTTAAATTCTTGAAAACTGCTACATGCGCCGTAACAGTATAGTGACGTCACAATCCGATTGTAGGCATTCGACACTAAAAACGCCGATAGCGCTAACCAGTAGGTTTTCAAAATAAATCAGTTTGTTTTATGTGTTGTCTGTTAAATTTAAACATTATGAGTCCCTAGATAGAAAACTTAAGAAGTGTCCGAACCATGGTCAAAACTGTCCAAACCAAGGTCATTTTGACATGTTCTCAAAATCTCAATATTTACATATGTTTTCACTTCATATGTACCGATGTTAAGAATAATTAGACTATTTGGTTATTTTTCTTTGTTTAAGTATACAGTTTAAGATATTTTGCCGCTCCCAACATATCCTGACAGAAGAGTCAACATTTACATTTAATTTTCTTTCTTGAATCAGTTAATTGTACCTCCAGGCAAAACTTCGATAAGAAATATTACCGAGAATTGAATGTTTCTCAAAGCAAAGAAATGAAATAACACGTTGAGAAGAAACATTTTACAATAAACAGATCACAATAGTCGCACATATTATTGCGTCAGCTCCAAGTAAAAAGTGTCCGAAGTTTGGGCGACCTCGGGTGGTGTCCGAACCTCAGTCAGTTTGCCCTACTTAATGTAGCCTTTGAGTTCCTCCCCTTGTAGCTTACTGTCACACATTAGGTACTCCATTATGCTATTGTTTGCATAGCCCCACTGTTCAATGCTTATCACAGGCCCTAGCAACTATAGAATCAGAGGTGCCCTCTCTTAAAGCATCCCAGGTAAAGTCTGACACTCTCGGTGGTTTAGTATTCATACCTTTAACATGGGTTTTGATTGGCGGGACGGCCGCAGTGTGGCACCAAAAGGATTTGTCCTTGAACTTGACCTGTCCCCAATCGCGTGTTTGGACTTTTCATTCTGTTATGCCCCAAGTGTCCTTTCAAGCTGCAGGCACTGTAGTTCCTCCTGTAATGTCAGTATCTCATCCTCCAGTATTTGTTTTCTGGAGTATCCCGCATTGTCAGCGTAGGACCGACATCCCTCGCTAGTCTCGGCTTTAGAAAACGTGGTCCAGGTTGTTGGAGGAGTATCCTTCTCTGCTTGTAGAATCTGTTGCATTTTATCACCGACATTTACTTGCGAAGAAGATCATTTTTCTTAAATGGTGCCATGACAGCAACTTTGTTGATGCAATATGCAATAGTTAATCACTAGCTTTGCTTGAAGATCTTTATAGTAGCGGCCATGCTTGCTGAAGGGAAGTGACGTTATGGCAAAAGGGAGATAACTCTAGATAGCTTAGCTGGGTTAAGGGGGCCTATCAAAATCCTAAAATGTATTTGACACAATAAAATATCAAGACAAACCTATAGCCGCGGAACCATATGGAGGAGCCAGGGGGTGTTCATTTGGTTCGACCCCCTCGGATATTCAAAATAATAATTATTGTAAAATGGGTGACCCCTGAGGATGGACCAAAACAGGTGAACCCCCCATGACCCCTCCCCGTCTTTCAAAGTTCCTGGATCCGCAACTGAAAAATATGATTCATAAACCTGACTTTATGTTTCAGTACCGGAAGCATATTTTTTTGACCTACTCAATCCTGAGTATCATCTCACTGATGGGGTACCAAACCATCCTTTTCTTCATGATCCACTCCACCATCTGTTTCGTGGCATCGTCTTATGGAAGTTTCAAAGTTGTTTGGGGTGTCAGCCTTTTGCTTTTGTCAACACTCAACTACAGCCCTTTGGTTAATGTCATGGTAAGTTCTTGTTCTTCCAGCATGAAATTAAATCAAGCATGACATTCAACCACACTTTTGATTGGTTGAAAGCCTCATTTTATCATCTGTCTCTCATTTCATTGGTCAAAATTACACTAGTGTCAAATGAAACTTCAGGCAGTAATTCCAAAGAATTTATGACAATCTTAGAGACTGATAATATTGCCGTTAGGTTTTGATAAATAGGAAAATATTCTTGATTTATGGAGACATAAGGTTAAAAGACTGTTGTCCCTTTTTTTAGATTTGATGGTGATAGCCATAGGGGTAAAAAAGTGGCAAAATATAGAAAAAGCAGCAAAGAAAGTCAATATTATTATATCAAAATTATTTTTAATCTTAATTTTTTCCTTACAGAAAAAGCTAAGTGGTTTGGATGAGGACCATGAAAGTTATTATTTGTTTGTGTTTGTCCTTGCATTCGCTATCTTGAGATACACAAGCTTCTGTTTGGAGCGCTGCAAATACAAGACAAATAATTCTGTACAAGAGGATAAGAAAGAAAACTCCACAAGTCAGGAGACTAAGGGAGATAAATCTTTGACCAAGAAGAACAAGGGAAATAACTCTGTTGAAGATGAAAATAAGGGGGCCAACTCTGCAAAAGAGGAAAAGGAAGAAGATATATCTAAGGAAGATGAGGATGGATTTGGCCTATTTGATCTATATGTGTACATGTTTTACTTGCCATCCTTTTTTACTGGTCCACATGTGACTTACGATGTCTTTAGAGTTCAGGTAATTCTTGAGTTATTGTTTGTTTATCATATATATGAGAACTTGAAAAATAATTTTTAATCATTAGCTTCTATCTCTCTTATACTTGTATGTAGATGTAACTTTGAAGTAATTTTTTAAATTTTCATGCCTGCTAGATATCTTAATAGGAAAACAGTGGCAGAAGGGGAGGCTCACCTGTTGAAAAGGAGGGAGGGGAGATGTTGTCATGGGGTTAACAATTTTTAACCTCTACTAAAAAAAAAAATTCAAGGGGTAGGGAAGGGGGTGGGGTGGTTAGGGTGTAAAAGTTTAACCCCTTCAGTTTGTGATTAAATAAAGTTACTAGAGAAATTCAGACATTTAAATTATGAAAATTGCAGTCACATGATTAAAAAAACACACTTAAGTGTAGAATTTACCATTTGAGAGTGAATATAAATAATGAATACAATGCCACTATTTCAATGATTATCAAAATAAATAATTTCAGTTCAAAGATAATTATATCTAGAAAAAAAGATTTTGCAGTATGGACAATTTTCAAAATGATTTGCAGCATGAAATATGTTATTTCTATATCTCAGTGAGAAAGAAATTGATTTTCTGTATCTAAATTAAGATTTAATGTTTTCAACCTACTTTCTTTCATCCAGGAAACATTTTAAATGGCTTTTGAGTTGAGTAGGAAATAAATAAGGTTCTTAACTCTGATGTGTTTTCATTTCATGGTGTATGAGTCATAAAGCTTGAGTCATAAAGATAATAATCGGTGTGAAAAGATAAAAAGTAAAAAACAAGACATTTCTTAAAAAGTTGAGATAAGATTTTTAACATTTCCAAAACATTTTTGATATTTTCTATGTTAGATTGTACTTCTTCCAGCATTTGTATTTTTATTTAGATAAATCTATTTGCTATATTCCTTGTAAAATAATGAATCAAAATCATGATAAACATTTGACAAGCAACAGGAAATGTATTTTTAAATACAATTTCCAGATTAACTCCAAACCTGCCCCTTGGACAAAACAACGAGTAATGAGCTCAATTAAGGGATTTATACGTGTGTTTTTCTGGGCGACCTTTCTGGAAATCTCCCACCACTTCCTGTACCACAATGCAATGCCAAGAAACATTGGCATAATACGTGAGATGACCTTGTGGTCCCTCGCGGGGCTGGGCTACCTTGAAGGACAGTACTTCATGGTGAAATATCTCGTGTTTTACGATCTTCCTGGACAAGTTGCCAGACTTGACGATATTCACCCTCCATTGGGCCCAAAGTGTATCTCCTACATCTACCGATATTCAGATATGTGGAAGTGAGTCAATTATATTAAATTGTCATGAAGGATTTTATGCTTAGTCGACAGGGCCAGCTGAAACCATGCCATCTTTCACTTCATATTACTGGTTTGAATAGAGACTAATTAAATGTACTAGGGCTATAACTGCAAAGCATTTAAATGGTTGATAGATTTTTGTTGGAATCAGTTTAATCTATTTTCTGCAGGGTCATTTTTAAGAATTCAGGGTGCATGGTGATAACAAACTGAAAAATGTTCAAATGTTTTGCTTAATCCTTAAAAAAGAATGTGCATGTCATAGGTAAAAATCTTTGACGTGCCCAGCATGATGAACAGACAATATGGTTGAATCTCATCACAAGTTCTTTCATTTTTTCAGGTTCTTTGACAGAGGTCTTTACATGTTCTTGAAAAAGTAAGTTTTTGTTCCAACGTATTTCTATCCCTAGTTAGTAGAACCATTTATGAAATGATGCAATAGTAATACTCTTCATAGTTATTTTTAACTTTTTGGGCTTAAAGGCGATAAGACCTTATGGCATGGACCAATCTGCTTACCAGGTATATTTCAAGGATTCATGAGAAGGACAAGGCATACATATGGTATGGTGTTGTCTAAAAGAGCTAAAAGTGAGTCTAAAAATGTAGTCATTTTTTATTCACAAAAAATAACCAATAAGTCATTGACGTGCCTCATTTTAGAAGAAATTAAAAACAATAGTGACTTAATTTGCATGTAAAGCTCTTTGCCTTACTACAAAAAAAACCCCTTAAAATGACTTATTGACAGGGGTAAGATTTTTTACCCCTGCTGGAAGTATTTAATAAAACCTGACACTAAATGAACAAGTCCCAAATCTTGTATGTGCAACAGACAGGTTGTTATCTGTTCACATTGACCTCAACCTTCTACTGTATCTGACCTCAACCTTCTACTGCTTTGACCTCAACCTTCTACTGTATCTGACCTCAACCTTCTACTGTATTTGACCTCAACCTTCTACTGTATCTGACCTCAACCTTCTACTGTATCTGACCTCAACCTTCTACTGTATCTGACCTCAACCTTCTACTATATCTGACCTCAATCTTCTACTGTATCTGACCTCAACCTTCTACTGTATCTGACCTCCACCTTCTACTGTATCTGACCTCAACCTTCTACTGTGACCTCAACCTTCTACTGTATCTGACCTCAACCTTCTACTGTATCCTTCACTTGAAGGCAAAGATTTTATGACAGCATTATAGTTTTCATACAGGAAGACTGGCCTTTGTGTTTCAGATATATCTACATTCCCCTCGGAGGATCACAGGCAGGATTGCCAATGCAGCTCCTTGGGTCTATGTTATGTTTCCTGTACATTTTCTTCTGGCACGGTGAGGGCTACATCCTCTTCGTCTGGTGCGCCGTCAACTACTTTGGGTGCTCCCTGGAGCTTGTGGGCATGATGCTAGAGAGGTCTCATTTGATTACTAAGATAAAGGTGAGACCAACTTGACCTTATCAAACCCAGAGCCAGCAGATTAATTTTCTTTGACTTAGAATCTTTGAATCTTCTTCCCACAGAGATTATGCAGATCTGCGTATTTGATGCTGCTGAGCTCCTTCAATGCTCTTATATTTATCAGGCCAAATGTCACCTATCACTATGTACATAACCGTCCAATGAATGGTTTGCATCTACCAATAGTAGCACTATCCAGAAGTTTAATCCGTTGAGTTCAAGATGATAGCTTCAAGCTCCTTGCATAACCACAATTCAGTGGCTGAAAAAATTACATGCTTAATAAAGTCATAGATAACCAGCTGTCAGGTTGCTGACGAGTCATTTGTTTGGTGTAAATGACATCATGACATTAAAGGAGCTCTGTAAAATTCAAATATGCTTATGTAGCAGGGTTAATTTCCCTAAACAATTTCAAGGTAATCTCTCTTTCAAGAAGGTGATAGTATAGCTTCCCTCAAAATACCGTAGAGGGATTTACGACAATGATACAGATATTTTAAACCAATTAAATACCGACTGACATCTGGCTTTTTAGAAATATGTTTACATCAGACAGGTGAAGGATCAGCATCATGACCTTTTTTTATGTCAACCCCAATGATTTGCTAAGATAGGCTGCATTTCACCTATTTTTCTGTGCTTGTCGCCATGGCTACTGCTACCGATTGCAACTTTTTGCCGAAGAGGGCGCTGCACTCAAAACACAAATTTTGACTGCCTGGCAGCAACGTTTAAATTTGTCAGTGTTAGAGAATGGTGCAATTTAATTCCATGCGGGGGAGGAGGGTGAATGATACGGAAATTCTAGATTTTTTGATAGTTCCAGGATCAGTTTCAAACAGAATCAAACAACATCACCATGTCTGGTTTTCGATCACAAATCTCACCCTGTTATTTGTCACTATTCTGAACTGATAAATATTGAGATGTAAAGTTTCAATAACTACCACTACTTCTCTATCAAATAACACAATATATGAAGTTTGACATATTTGACCCCAACAATATACTCTGTGCCCCTTAAACTGTGTCAATTTTAAGCTTAATGTTTTCATTTCGGGTGATATTTAAAGAGTTTGAATCTGCAGGGGATTAATTAGTATTATTGAAATTGATTGCTTAAATTAAATGGGATAGAATTAGAAAAAAAATAACATAAAAGAATATAATTATCATTTGAAGGCCAAGGGTACTTTATCATTATAATTATGGTATTGAAGAAATTCAGATTAAGGCAGGAAATAACATTTATATGAAATAAAGAATTAAAATGATATCTACAGCAAGTATTTTGTTTTCAAATATATATATATATAAAACCTGTTCAAACAGTTTCCACCTCTCAAGTCTTATATAGAAAAAAAATTTGTTGAAGAAAATCAAGATGATTTCGACCATTGACGTTGAGTCAGTTATGACGTCATGAGTAACAATTATGAAGTCACAATACATTGCATAGATGTATATGTTGCATAGATACATTACATGTATATAGACTGCATGCTACATATGTAGCGCATTACAAAACATACTTGCAAATGGACATTGAATTTTAGAATCTCATAATTTTAAGGCTAAGATTAAATATATTTTTCTAGTCATATCTGTCTCCTGGAATGGTGAGAAGAATACGCTGTTGTCTTGTGACTCCGTTGTTCCTGATGTCGTGTTTCTCCATCTTCTACTTCTTTGGAGGAGAAACTGTCGGGAAGATGTTTCTTGACAGGCTTGTGCTGAAAGGTAAATAGATAAACAAAACCATATCATCAATCACTTAAATTTTTCTATTACTATTTTTCCATAGTACAAGCAAAATAATCATTTACAGACGAACACATAAACTTGGATTTTATATTTGTGGTAAATTGGGACACCGTCAATATGAGCTTATTTTTCACACATGATAATTTTATCCAAATATGTTTTTTGAAGCTATTGAGAAACGGGTAATTAGGTTAGATAAGTAACAAATGTTTTTTATTACTTCAATACATTTAAACCAATTAAGGAAATTTAATAATTGAATATAAATCCTAAATGTGTTTTGTTTGACTAAAGTCATGAATTTAAATTGCTTTACATTAAGCTGCTTTACTACATAATTTCAATATAAAATCATTGTTCGAATTTATAGAATTGGCCATGATTATTTTATCCATCCTTTCTTGTCTGAACTTCAAACAAAATAAAAAGCTTTCAAAATTTCTGAAAAAAACAAAAGTAAACTCATTTTTACATAGCCAGCAGTCTTGAAACTGTTTTTTCTTAATGGTGTGTAAAAAAACAAATAATTTTAATCAATTTCAACAATAATATCTGTATTTTGAAATAAAAATGCGTAAGTAATTTCAGTACATATTGAGATCACTCATTTACGGTTTCAGCTTCTTTTAATGTCCGCTTGGTTCTGTTTGTGGTGACCTACATCAATCTTCAGAATGCATTTGCGTTCGAAAGATGGCTGGCACTTCAACATAGCCCCAAGAAAGACCAGTGAAGAATTAATCAACTCTGGACACAGTCACAGGCTTGAAGAAATCTAGGACTGGTGATATCATATATGTCTATAGAAATAAAATAAGTAGAAAAAGCATATGAAATTTATTGGCTGAAAAGTTTTAAAAGTTTCACAGGCTTGAAGAAATCTAGGACTGGTGATGTCATATATGTCTATAGAAATAAAATAAGTAGAAAAAGCATATGAAATTTATTGGCTGAAAAGTTTTAAATTTTTTTATCTTGTACAATTATTTCAGTTTCCAGATCAATCTATTTGCGAAGAGTTTGTATAAAGAAATTTGTTTTAAGATTGTCTACCAAGCTTTAAACCTACAGCGTATTCAGTATTACTGCATTACACATTTAGTTGGGAAGTAATGTATAATATGTACTGCTTGCTTATATTTTACCCATTGATTGCAAAGCATAATGGTTGTTCAAGAAAAGGGTAAATTTTATTCCCTTTTGGTATATTTCAAAATGAATGTTTATCTTGCCTGTAGTGCTCAATCTAGTCCAATATTGAAATCATAATATTTCAAAAATGTCATCTGTGTGTTGATACTTCTCTTAATGAGATAATCACGAATGTTCTTTTATTTCATTATTTTTAGCCAATATGTTTGCAATTTGAAAAGCTTCATACTCATTGAAGCTCCATATTTGTTTACATATTTCTGATATGTATATTTTTTCACTTTATAACTCTGAATTTTTGTGTGAGGTTAAAACTTCATTTAAGATTTATTAATATTTTTAATGTTGATACCTATGAATGAAAATGAGTTAAGTTGTGCATAATATGTTACATTATCTTTTGTGTTCATAATGTATTTAGAATTCATTGGAATTGTCCATTTTACTGATAGCGTTGTCATCTTACTAAGAGTTGATACATGATCTGAAGTGTCTTTGATCTGAAATTACTTTTACAAACTAAAATTACTTATTTAACTATGTCAGAAGGTTGTGAGTTTATGTCTGGAAAAGTGATCTACACAAACATCAATAAAATATTAATAAGGTTACTTTTGCCCTGCACACATCAACATTCAAGGCCCATGTTTAGTGTGACATATATACATACATATTTACATCCAACATCATCATAATGAGCATTAGTCTGTAGTTTCCTATTTCTAAAATAATTTCTGATTTTTACAAAAGACGTTAACAATACAAATCAAAATTAAAACTTTGAAGGAAAAATTAAAATTTCCACATATAATTGTTGAACTAAATACCATGATCAATATTGGAATTAATATATATATACATTTTGTGTTTCCCTTAACCATTTTTAATACTCAACGACAAACATTTTCATTTTTTAAAACAATAGAATGATATCAATATCATTTTATGTCCACATATTTTTCAATGATCCTTGAAAGCAAAACTGTATGCACAATAATGCGATCTGATGAATTATGCAATGCTAAACATTGCACCTGGACACCTGAAGCAGTTGGTTTGTTCACTTTATTGATTTTCTCTTTGCAATAGAGTGTTACATCGTAGATAAATATCTACCTTTCAATTGTCTTGCTGTGACAGAAATAGAAATAAACTGGAACAGTTAGCCGAATTCTAGGTTTTTAGGTTTAGAAATTGTGTTGCTTATGTAATCATTTTTTCTAAATCGTTTTAGACAAAAGAGAAGTTATCTGTCAAGTATACTTCCTTTTGCAATAAAGAATAAGAAAATCGTTTTTACTTTATAGCTTCTGGTTTAATGTGGTTAAAATTGTTTTTACTTACATAAGCTCAATAATGCAATGAATTATTTGAGCAAAAAGCTGTCTGTAAAAATAATGTCAAGGTTTCCTATTTTGACAAAACATAATTTATCTCTAAAAATATGATGGATAGAAATTAGTCATGGTACAAAGGCTATTCTGAACATGGTTAAATTGTCATTCTATCAAAGAAAACTAATGAAACGAACTTAACTAATGATTCAAACTGTATACTGCAGTGTAATATTGATACGGCGATTTTAAAGAAGTGTAATACCGCTGCACGTATGACGACATAATATTGTATGGTTGTGACGTCACAATGGCGTCCAAGTCGCGGAAATGTTTCATTTAGTACACTTTCGGCAATCATGCTTGATTACTAAGGTCAAGTAATAAACAGAATACTAAACTTCTTTCAATTTAATACAAGCTTTTGCTCGTTTTATACTTAATCATTAACTTGTTTAATAAAAATAGTATTAAATGGAAGTCTGTTTAGTATCCTCTATTTATCCCCTCTGTGATATTTTCATTTTGATGAGGAAGTGATATCAAACTGCAGTGATAAGAAAACTTTTCTCAAACTCAGAAAACTCAGTCTCACAACCCTTAGCATATAAAAAAACCTTAATACCTCATTCAATGAGAAACACTTGTTATTTGTATAGAAGAAACAGACACCCTCTATGTATACCAAAGATGACAATGTAAACTGTTTATGTCTTGTTTCTGTGTGATTATATATTACCAAGATGAGAACATTTTAAGGGTAATCAAGTCTTTATTCTTATATGAAAACATCAATAAGGGTTTAAACCATTTTGTCGCTGTTGTGGAAAGTTAAGAAGTTGATTTTCCGTAATATGTATTCACGTCTTCCTTGATATGCAAACTTCTCAAATGCCACTCAAACAGGCGGTTATATATTTATGACTAGTCATTTATTTAGCCTCTTATTTTATATTTCAAATTAATTAAAAATTGTTTAGGCACTAAAAATCAAGGTTTGTATCAAAACTTTAAAAACAAGATATTGTTTAAGCCATAAATCAAAAGGGTTGTGAATTCTGCTGATTGTGTAAAAAGATTTTATACAGCTTACATAACTGTAAATGTATTTTCATACTCCTGCAATATTTCTATCACTTCAATATTTTTTTACTAGCTTTACAGTTCACAGTTATTTGAAGAGTATGATTATGGCTCTATATTGTAACATTTACATATTTGATAGATGTCTTAATCGCATACATAATATTAACCATATGCTGATTGGTTATTTATGGTGCTAACAACATACTGTTTGTTATTATTCATATTAGTTAGCTCATCAGGCCTATAAGGTTAGATGGGCTTTCAACATGGCCTGTTGCTCTGGTATCCCTCCATTGTCTGTCTTAAACTTTTCATATATATTCATAAATAGTACTAATGCCCCTTTAAAGGCTTGTTAGTTTTTCCTTAGAATGTAAAAGTTTAACATAATGAAATTGAGATTAGATAAACATCGATAAATTACAATTATCAATTGTAAATTTGTGACTGTATGAACCATAAAATCAATCTTTTGGACTAAGTTTCATTATTTAAAATGTAACCTTTTAGTCTGTTGGTAAAGAATATCTGATGTGCTTCAGAGCCAATGAATCTACTTTTACTAAAGTGTTGAAAAATGTATTTTTGCTATTTTTAAGAGATGTGTATCTTTGACATGTTTGGTACATTCCTTTTCTGGAATGCTCAAATACATTCTTTTTTAATTAGTTTGAGGAACAATTAATACAAAAATAATGCTGTTCAATAAGCATTTTAAATACTGTCATTTACAAGACATTTACCTTATTTCTGAATAAAGGATAATATGAGTATAGCATACACAGAGTTGTTGTTGTCTATATTGGAAAAGGCTTGATTTCACCATCTATTTAATCTCTTGGATGGGACATCATTTCATTATCCACCAACTCTGGGGAGAGTATTTGAACAACAAAATTTATGGCAAGGACCTTTTCTTGCCTCTATCTCAAAATCTATTCAGTATTATGTTATAAGACTTGGTATGTGATTAGACCTAGAATTGGAGTAGTGTCAATTTCTACTTAGATTATTCTCAAATAACTAAGGAAAAAATTTCAAAATTTACAGCATAAGTGGCAAATACGTTTATGATGAATAGTTTTGGTTCAAAGTTGTGTGTGTGTGTGGGGGGGGGGGGGGGGGGTCACATGCACATATCTTTACTATTTGTAAACCGGCACGAGTCAAAGCACTCAAATTCGAAAATATTTCTTGAATGAATCTACGCATCGTCTTTTGCAAAACATTTTCTTCTTGCTAGAGCCTTTGGTGATGAATTGTTAATGACAATAAAATTCTTGAAGAAAATTCCGAAAATAACCAAAGAAGGAAATAAACGTGAAACTTATCCCACAAAGATGATTGCCAATCAAATAGCAACTCATTTGAAGCCTGAATGTCAAAGGGCAGATCAAAAGGGTACGGATATTAGCTTAGGAGGAAGAAGGTGGAAATGCAAGTCCTAAAACAAACCCCAATTACTGGATTAATTAGCGTGTAAAGGAAGAGTCCGTTTCATAGGGTGTTTCAACGGTGTCGGCTTGCAGATGTATGACTTATTCATGATTTGCTTTTAATTCATGAAATGAGTAAAAACCTTGACACCGTTACTTGCGCTGATTCGTTCAAACGTTAACCCACAGTATACCGTTACACATTTTGGTAACAATACCTCTCTGTATCATGCTACCAAGCAAATGTACTTGGAGATATGAGGCATTGGAATTGGGTTCAAGCACTTGTTTTTGGTCCTAGTAAAACAAAGAAGGCGAAACATGAAAAGAATTTAGAAGAAAAGAACAAGGCCTATATAGAGTTCGATTACACTGTCACGTGTTTTCTACACGCAAAATTACTGACCCGATTGTTTGAATTTGTTTCGAATAATGACTGAAATTGAATGGAAAAGATTTTGAATTAAAATAATTTATTTGTTTATGGGAATCAATCTAGTTAAAACTACCTGTAAAACGAGTTTTGGGACGTACTGTATTACAACTAGTTTTAACTAGATTGTATAGGAATATGTAACGATTACATTTTGTAATTTGTTTTCAATGAGACAGGGGATGTTGATCCCGTTACATCCATATACTTTAAACATTATTTTTTATAGTAATTGGTGTTTGATGGTCGACTCCAGCTTTTTTAGGGGTGATTAATTTCGACAATACATTCCTTTGGAGTCATCTGATTGCCAATTTCTACTGTTATTTACCTGCAGCCACACAGGCTTTGTCCTAAACTTTACTTACTCTTAATTACCCTTAAAGCTTGTCTTGAAATAGCAGGTAATAAAGAATGTAAAATTATAGGTGTTATGTTTTGTTCACAATTATAAACAGAAATCATTCGATTTCCAAAAGGAAAATGTAAAATTAAAGCAATCAGAAGATACCATAGGCTGATTGAATCAATATCTATCTCTGTAATTACATTTCTCCCGGGGGCCACCACTCGCTTTTCACGCAATGTTTATTAATTGTATCAATTTTCGAAAGTACACAACAAAGCTCACTGGACTCATTAAATCGATGATATGCTCACACTGTTTAAATATTGAGTGAAAGTTCTTTATCGCCCCCATAGAAATATACTTAATTTATCCAGACAAAGTTTCCAGTTAAAACACGTAGCACGCGATGTAACATGCAGCTAATGGTTTTATAGATCCCTTAGAGACAGTTTACATCAGAAATCGGCTTGGCTTCTTGAAAATCAAACAGATCATGCTTTTTTCACTTTTTCTGTCTTAAGAATATTACCAACTGTCATGTCCCTGAAGGCAGATGAATTCAAAGACTTTAGTTGAAGACGAAAAGGTTTTGTTTAGCAGTTATAAAAATCAGGTCTGGTAAAATTAAAAACCCATACTATAGAGCCAGAGACCAAGGGTATATGCCATACACTCCACAACTAAGATAACACTAAGATTATGGCCTTATTCTTTTATGAAAGCATTTCGGTTATACAACATCAAGGATTAAAACCAGGTTTTCTATTTTCTGTAGCAATTGCTTACTCCCTGTTTCTTTTCTTTTCTCCTGCCCTTATAATCATTCAATAGTCCCCTTTGCTACAATATGATCAACCTTTTTCAATCTGTGTTTGTGGTAGATAGAGAATATTGCGTTTTGTCATTTTGGATAATCCTTTCATCTCAGAAGTGAATGCTTTATAATAGGAAAGGCACAAATGTGTGTTCGTGAAAATGTCAATTTATAAGTAAATCAAGAGAACGTGTTTAAATATTTTAAGCTGCACAGAACAATGAATAATGAAGAAAGGAAGTCTTGAAAAAAACGTATAGGATGCTGTTTCTTCAAAGCGCTTCCATCAATGCAGTCGATTGACAACTTTAAAAGAACATTTTGGAATAAAGAAAACTTTAAAGAAAAATATTTGAAGAGATAATCGAAAAGTATGTTATTATTTTTGTGATGTCATGCTCCTTAAACATGTTTTGAAAGTTGGAATTTTCAATATTTTTAATGAAAAAGAATATTTTACAACCAAAAAACAATACAACATACTCTTTTTGCCTGTGTTTTGGCACATACTATTTTTTTTAGCTTTGATCTTCTTTTGTTAATCATTGTTCATTTTGATAATTTCACAGTTAACAAAAACCAACTAACTTGTTTAAAGGAAATTGATTTATAAATATTAGATGGTTTAGAAGTTATTGAAACGCAATTTTCATCAGGATTGTATTCTTAAAATATTGTTGTCACAATGTGATTTGTAAGAAAGCACGTTTTCATTAAACTTTCACACAGTAAACCTTATCATTTGAATAACTGGTTGAAGCGCTACCACACCGTGTCTCAAGACACATTGTTGTTAAAGGGACTCTATTTTTGGATTACGCCGCTTGATTCACAGGAATATTACTAATGTTTATCGAATATATGAAGATGTCATTGTAATCTATGTTGATTTCAATTGATAAATGTACATATTTTGACGAGGGTCAACTCTGAAACTGCAACCCCCTGGCTTCCATATACCAATATATAACTTTCTTTACCAAATCATAAGGCAATAGACATGTTGATGCTTTGTTTTGGGGTCGTTGAACAATATGGAGGAGATTTTCAGGAACGACTTCGTACGTTAACATTAATGTTACTTTTTCATATGAAACATGCTTACTTCAGTGAAACAAGCTTACTTCTAGAAAATTCCTGAGAGTGAAACATGCTTACTTCTAGAAAATTCCTGAGAGTGAAACATGCTTACTTCTTGAAAATTCCTGAGAGTGAAACATGCTTACTTCTAGAAAATTCCTGAGAGTGAAACATGCTTACTTCTTGAAAATTCCTGAGAGTGAAACATGCTTACTTCTAGAAAATTCCTGAGAGTGAAACATGCTTACTTCTTGAAAATTCCTGAGAGTGAAACATGCTTACTTCTAGAAAATTCCTGAGAGTGAAACATGCTTACTTCTAGAAAATTCCTGAGAGTGAAACATGCTTACTTCTAAAAAATTACTGAGAGTGAAACATGCTTACTTCTTGAAAATTCCTGAGAGTGAAACATGCTTACTTCTTGAAAATTCCTGAGAGTGAAACATGCTTACTTCTAGAAAATTCCTGAGAGTGAAACATGCTTACTTCTAGAAAATTCCTGAGAGTGAAACATGCTTACTTCTAGAAAATTCCTGAGAGTGAAACATGCTTACTTCTAGAAAATTCCTGAGAGTGAAACATGCTTACTTCTAGAAAATTCCTGAGAGTGAAACATGCTTACTTCTTGAAAATTCCTGAGAGTGAAACATGCTTACTTCTAGAAAATTCCTGAGAGTGAAACATACTTACTTCTAGAAAATGCCTGAGGATCTTACATGTACGATACACTTGGGATGTTAACGATGCCATTTATGGTTGAATCAGATAATGAGGAATCTGAGATCAAGTTTCCTGTTTACAGTATGATGCTAGTTGTGTTGGGTTCAATCATTGTCATATCAAAATATCCTTCTTTTTTAAAATGATAGTCTATCTGGCATGCATGAAGCATGTTTAAAGCATGAAAGAAACTTCTTGTAACATGTCCTGCGAGACATGAGGACAGACAGATATCCAACAAGCCCACTATCATGGCATTTTTGAGCTAAATATTAATTAATTTTCAGCCTACAAAAACGGAGTTTATTTCACATGTTGAGTATGTTTCTTTTAAAAACCAACCTTGATATATTATGTACTTTCTTGAAGACATTATGTTTGTCATAATTTCTTTAAAATATTTTTCTCTATTACTGCGGCAGCTTCTTAGCTAATGAAAACATTGTTTTCTTAAAAAAAAGAAGTTTGGTCTTGATATATTTGTTTGCAAAAGGATAAACAGTTCAAGTTTTTTGGGAAGATTTATTTATAATTCATTTATAATTCACCTGTTAATTCAATGAATTCTTTAAAGTCTACTCATTAATATCAGGAAAAAAATCATTCAACAAAGGGAATGTTTTCTGTTTGGTCCGGGGCTAATGGCAAAGAGATTATCACGCATAATTCGGGTTGTACAGATTTCTCACGATAGAGAGGGAGCTTAAAGAATTGACATCTGCCGTCTATCAACTACTGTTCATGTAGATTACCAATTACGGGGAATTCACACTATTTCTATAATATTACCTTATCTATATAATGAACAATTCCATAGATATATAGCATGTGGGTGGATTTATGTCTTCATGATATGAGAAGAGGAAACATGATAAACGTGTAGATCATGATAATCTCATACCCCCGAGGTTGGAATAGCATGAGAAAGGTCTATAAAATTATGATTCTTTCATAATAAGAGAGCCATTGATGTAAAGAGGTAACAAAGCAATATGATTTATTCTTTTTGTAATAAAGGATGAGGCTAAGGTAGATATACTCGACAACATAAGTCATGGATATTGAAATTTCTATGAATCATATTTCATCTGTGTAATACATATCTAATAGATCACGATTTCTAATTTCATAATTTAGATATGTCACTAGCTATTTTTGTCCAATATATATTTTTATTTGTGTCAATAGTAAAGTGAATCATAAACGATGTAAGATGAATTTTCAAAGTAAACTTTAGTTGAGATGAGAGTTAAGTGATATCATGTTGAAAACAAAAGTCATTCTGTTTATCATGTGTTCTGTGACCAGAATTTACGTCCAAAACTGCTTCAAGCAAGGGGTCTCTAGCGATGCCGTCTTGCCATTGTGTATCGTCAATTATCAACGGTGGTGACGTCTCGTTGATTGTAGAAATGACGTCATACCATTGTTCACATGATGTCATCCCCTCTGAGATATCGTCACTGTCATGAGAAATTGATATCAACCTGCAGTGCACTTTGCTCAAAATGATATTTATCTCTCACCGCTATGCATAAGATACAAAAAGTTATGTACAAAATCCTTAAAGGAATTGATGCAACGTTGATAAAATCTACAAGAAATATGATATCGGCAATATTAACATTTAGCACATTATCTGAAGACCATAAACGGCAACATGAACATACGCAACAGATATACTTATACTGTGTAATGTTACAGATACAGATTAGAAGGCAGTTGAACGTTATAGAAAATTAAAAAAATTAAATTACAAGACAACGTCTTTTAATCAGAATAAACAGTTTTAAAATTCACGTACAATGATATCTCAAGCTATGCGAATACATTTCCACAACTCAAATGTTAAAAATCTGTTCACACAAAAATGGCAGCCATTGGTTTTTGCTAGATACTTGATGATTTTCTTTTCGACTACGTAGAGTCGAGTCGGGTAATGAAATGTTTTGAACCTCTGAATATATGATATTTGACAGTTACTTACGTTTATTAGGAAAATTTGAAAATAAGTCTTGCAAACAATGTGCTGATGACCTTTAAAGGAAGGATATCTCATCCCTATGTTCCCAATTAAGAGATTACGATACATTCAAAAGCAGTACACATTCCCAGATGACTCTTTTTCAATTTTCTATCTAAACAAATATTTCCTATATTTCTATATATGTTGATAGGATTTTTTACTTCTGTCGTCTTAGCTTCTTTTATAACACTTAAATAGCCAATGAATGCCCAGAAACACGTTTACTCATTACTATATATGTAAATGATGTACAGAAAAAGAGATGATATGTCATATTGATTGCCATTCAACATTCAAAAAAGGTCCACATGTATCAAGTACGACCTTCATATTTTTGACATTGTTGTTTACAAACATTTTATTGATTTAAATAGGTTGCAAAATTTATTTTGTTTTGTTTATTGTCACGTGGTCTATAAGTTTTGTGTTTCATTTTAACGTCTATGATTAACGGAGTTGTTTTGTTTCAGAATATAAATCATAAAAAAACTATGACGTCAATCATTGTTTTATTTTTGGAACAATATAGTTTATCGTTACATAAATATAAACAAACTATCTTTTACCTTTAAGAACGATGTATATATGAAATATTTTCTTTGTAATCAGTTGTTTACTCTGCCAGGATATACTGAGCATCAGTCTGGGCTGATATTAAACCACCTACGTATTTTATAACATTTATATCTCATAAAATCTATTTTAGTATACACTGTATCGTGCAACAATTGTGCAGTGAACTAATATTTACATTTCAAGGAGTCTAAGATAGCCTAAGGACCATAAAAATTTACGGCAAGCATGATCTGAATTTTTACACGAGGATTACATTTGATATCCAGATAAAGTAATAAATTTGACATTTTCACAAAAATATACATCCTTTTACTTTAAAACACACTGCAACGTAGAGCCTCGTAACAATTACGTTGCCTATTGTGAAAACAAAATAAATCTACAATTATAA
The DNA here is from genome assembly GCA_921293015.1 of Phorcus lineatus. Taxonomy (NCBI): domain Eukaryota; kingdom Metazoa; phylum Mollusca; class Gastropoda; order Trochida; family Trochidae; genus Phorcus; species Phorcus lineatus. The sequence continues at coordinate 41,589,510 of OV121084.1, forward strand.
ATTTACATTCATTTTATGCTTCAAAATTCGGCTCAATAATTAAATAATAAAGCAAAATAATTACAAATATGAAGTCCAATTCTAGGTATATTTCTCTGTAAAACGTTCAACACTAGGCTCAACATTACTAATAGATAATTAAGTCTTTATTAATTAGTGCAATGTTTATCAGCGACATGAGAGACTCTGTGATTTTCAATTGGCTTGTATACATGTCAAAAGAAGAATTATAATGATATTCAATAAACATTTTTACACATTCATCCAAAATGACAAGTTAAAGACAAATATTACTTTTCAGTAAAAATCGAACAACATCCTTCATGTATGTTCCGATGCCAAAATCCAAAGTACCATTTACATCACACTAGTAATAGATCATGTATGTTCCGAAGCCAAAATCCAAAGTACCATTTACATCACACTAGTAATAGATCATGTATGTTCCGAAGCCAAAATCCAAAGTACCATTTACATCATGCTAGTAATAGATCATGTATGTTCCGAAGCCAAAATCCAAAGTACCATTTACATCATGCTAGAAATAGATCATGTATGTTCCGAAGCCAAAATCAAAAGTACAATTTACATCATGCTAGAAATAGATCATGTATGTTCCGAAGCCAAAATCAAAAGGACAATTTATATCATGCTAGTAATAGATCACAGTGGAATAAAATTTTACCTTCTCTATAAATTAAGTTTAAATGATTGATGAGTGTCATTCACCGGTTTTGATCAGATTAGAAATTTTTATTGTCACTCTACCGAACGTATTATTATAAAATGATATTTTTCAGCAATTACCAGAACTTCTCATAAACCTAGCCATATATGATACACAGCGCACAGACTGATATCTTACGTCTTCGATACTCTTTGTAAAGTATAAGATACGTTCGGTTTTTGTAAAGTATTTCCTAAACATTACATCATGGTTTAGACCTATTTCCCTTAGTTCTGACTTCATCTGGTAATATCCTTCCTAATAGCTACTTATGCTTCTTGACATGTTGTTTTAATTATTCCTCTGATAAATAATCTTTATGATATTTCAATTTCTTATAATATGTATTTCACTTTCGGCAGATTATTAGTAAGAGTTGATTCGAAGTTTGCAGATACTTGGTTTGAGTTGGTGTTATTGATTCACTCTCACATTGTGTTATAACTTTATTTGTGACTTCTTTGACAATGTTTTGATTGTTTGAGTAACAAACGTTTGTACTAAAATAACTGACATAATTTGTGTAAATTTGGTTGGACGCATGCCATCCTTGTGTTAAGAAGATCATAAGGACTATGTCAAAGAGTTACAGCCATACATTCTTCTGATAAAGCATAATAGGTTTACATCCCTTCTTGAAATAGCGAGCAACAGACAGGTATCAGTCAGTGGAAGGTGACAAATGAAAAAGTGATGTCACTGGGGATTTTAACATTATCTTATCTATTTATCGTTATATATATGTTCTGAATTGAATGGATTAACGGTTGTGATTAAAAAAATAGGTTCATAGGGGTAAATAAAACAAAAGATTGGTTATCAAGATACATGATTGTGCATAGATTAAAAAAACAGTTGTGCGTACTTACGGATGAATGTGTACAAAGACTTTCACTGCTAGCCTTACTAACATAACAGTTATCTAATAAGGACTTAAGCAGCTGTTTCATTTGAATTTCATTTTGCTTAGATGACATTTGATGAAAATGCATTCAAATGGTGATAATATACATAAGTAACACTCAGAAAACGTATACAGATACATATGTATGTATGCAAAAACTTCTCTAGATGAATTAAAAGATATGGTATCATCATAAACTCAGATGATTTATAAACGTGATTTTATCTATTATTTATAACAGATAACATTAAGTCAACAACTTTGTAATTTTAGCCTGATACAACAACCCACCTAATTTCGAAATAAGGAATATCTCGTCCAAGGCTGCACATGATACTTTCCTTATAACCAGGATATCAGATATCAGATGATATATTCTGGTGCGTATAATTTAATTACCTTATTGTTTGCAGTGACACCGTGTTCTAAGTCCGAGTTCCCCAGTACAATAAAATCCCATTTAATTGAAAACGTGCAGTAATTTTCATATAACTGCATATTTTATTTATTTGTGTTAGTGGTTTGTTTAAGTTTGACATTTACATAATGTAATATTGTTTCATGTATGTTTTATACCAACTTGGTTATCCGTTGTTTATCTCTACACGGAAGTTATTAAAAGTCAGAGGAATCAATTCCACCATGAAATTACGCAAATGATATTTTTTTATTACTTAATCGCATTTGACAATTCAATCTAGTGCTGAGGACTTAAAGAATTCTGCTTGAATAAATGTTATCAAAAAAACAACAAAACCCATTGACTATAACATTCACTTTATATCAGCAACTTCATTGGGTGTATAATGAAACTGAATAATTAAAATAGCCATTACTATAAAATAGTATATTACTATTAAATACAGTGATGGGTAACACAAGGCAGAGGCCATCTATATGCCGCCCACTTTGAATTATATATACACTTGTTTATATTTGTGTCCAGTATCCTCAGAAAAAAGTAAACTGCGTTGTAGATTTACTTTACGTTTGCCATTAATCATTCCTTTTGAACCTACGAAGAAAGGCGAAGGTAAAATAGTAAAATAAATATATCCACTACTCTGTTACTCAAACAAAGAAATGAATATCTGAAAATGGAAGCTTTGTGAGTGTCAGGTCATTGACAAATGTCATGTGTTGAAGGTCAGGGACGCACAGCAGTCATTATTTTGTGTGACATCAATCAGAGACAGCGTCATTGGCGTGCCATCGTTTGTCCTGATATCCCTCTCCCAAACTTTTAAATCTGCGTCCCATCGTTTGTTCTGATATCCCTCTCCCAAACTTTTAAATCTGCGTCCCATCGTTTGTCCTGATATCCCTCTCCCAAACTTTTAAATCTGCGTCCCATCGTTTGATCTAATATCCCTCTCCCAAACTTTTAAATCTGCGTCCCATCGTTTGTTCTGATATCCCTCTCCCAAACTTTTAAATCTGCGTCCCATCGTTTTTTTCTGCGTCTCATCGTTTGTTCTGATATCCCTCTCCCAAACTTTTAAATCCCTGTCCCAAACTTTTTAATCTGCGTCCCATCGTTTGTTCTGATATCCCTCTCCCAAACTTTTAAATCCCTGTCCCAAACTTTTTAATCTGCGTCCCATCGTTTGTTCTGATATCCCTGTCCCAAACTTTTAAATCCCTCTCCCAAACTTTTAAATCTGCGTCCCATCGTTTGTTCTGATATCCCTCTCCCAAACTTTTAAATCTGATACGTTAGTAAGTAGGACAGATTAACCTATTCGAGGTGTTGCTCAATACTGCAATAACGATGCCAAAGCCTTCCCAAAGGATACCTTGAACGCATATATAAGTTATCACTGCAATCGTTTATTTGTCCGCACAGCCTCCAAATGACTGATGCTATTGTTCTTTAGACTGGCGCAGTGGTTAGCGCGTTCGGCTTCGGTTCAAAAGATCCGTGGTTCGAATCCCGCCAGGGGCTCGGCAACTTTGTCTGCAGTAGAGAACTGTTCTAACGCAGTAAGGTTTGGGCGCAATGCTACACTGAAATTCAGTGCATAGTTCGCCAGTTCCAGTCGATTTTCGCAGGTTTCACCGCAATGCATAGCCGCAAAGGCGTTGCGGGCTTTCTCCCTGCAATAATACTAGCAGCCGCGATATAAGTGAAATACTACATTGCTACATTTGTTTGGACTTGTTCAATAACCTGTTATTCAATAACGCTGTATGTTCGTTAACGTTTATGTCATGAAAACACTGGTCAAGCAAGGCCTTTTGATACTTTATTCATAAAATTATACAGTTATTTTAGAAGATATATTTGACATTTCTCTTCAATTAGCAAGTGCATGTTATCTAGTTCTAATGGTTATGCAATTTTACAATAGCTTCAGGACAAAGATGAGTAATGCATTTGTGTTTACATTCGTTTTGTAATTTACTTGCTCTTAAGCTTGCAGCGAATAATCAAATACGTATCTTGAAATCATCGATTAAATGCTAACTTTTTTTTTTATCAAGATAAACATTAAGAAAGGTATTCCTCACAATCACCATACTCTTGTAAGAGTATTGATTTCGAACTGAGATCGCGAAGCAGGTTGAATATTTAGATAACAATAAGATAATCACGCGATAATATTGAAAAGAGATCTCTTAAGTAACACTTCATGTCTTTATCAACACTGCAAATGTTTACCTGATACATCGTACATGAGAGGTGGACGTCCTTTGACAAAACCCGCCGCTAACGGCTGAAATATTGCCCAAGCGGCGCTGAATTATAACTCACCTTTGACAAAAACACCTTGACTACGGAAGCATCCTAGTGCCACAGTCAAAATTTTTTTATCCCCTAATTAGGATATACCATCACCTAATTAGGATTTAATCATCGCCTAATTAGGATATAACTATCGCCTAATTAGAGAAGCTATCTCCTAATTAGGAGATATGAAGTCCTAATTAGGACATACTAACTCCTAATTAGGAGATAGTTATCACCTAATTAGGACTTAATCATCGCCTAATTAGGACATAACTATCACCTAATTAGGAAAACATATAAACTAATTAGGAAATATTAAGTCCTACTTAGGACATACTATCTCCTAATTAGGAGATATTAAGTCCTAATTAGGACATACTTACTCCTAATTAGGAGATAGTTATCACCTAATTAGGACTTAGTTATCACCTAATTAGGAGATAATTATCACCTAATTAGGAGTTAGTATCTCCTAATTAGGACTTAATTATCACCTAATTACGAGAAAGTATCAACTAATTAGGAAATAGCTATGTCCTAAGTAAGACTTAGTTATCTCCTAATTAGGTGATAACTAAGTCCTAAGTCCTAATTAGGACTTAATTATCACCTAATTAGGAGTTACTCCTAATTAGGAGATAGTATCTCCTAATTAGATGATATTTCTCCTAATTAGGCGATAATTAAGTCCTAATTAGGAAATAGCTATGTCCTAAGTAGGACTAAGTTATTTCCTAATTAGGTGTTGATTAAGTCCTAATTAGGGGTTACTTATCTCCTAATTAGGTGTTAATATCTCCTAATTAGGTGATAGTATCTCCTAATTAGGAGATAAATTTTTTTTTACTGTGGCACTAGGGTGTTTCCGTACCTTGACACATTCATCACACTTTTCTATCTGCTTCTGTGAGTTCCTTTAATTTCGTCCATGATTTCCATAACATATCATTTACCTTTGATACGAACCTAAATGTCATATGTGGTGAGTGAGTGAGTGAGTTGGGGTTTAACGCCGCTTTCAAGAATATTTCACTTATATCTAGGCTGGTAGTATTATTGCAGGGAGAAAGCCCGCAACACCATTGTGGCTATGCATTGCGCTGAACCCTGAGAGCATTAGATGGAACTAGCGAACCATGGGTGGTACTGCCCTGAAACTCAGTGGAGCTTTGCACCGTCATATGTGGTGATATAATATCAAAACATTTAAACTTTTCATGTCCAAAAGACATACATATGACAAATAGTGGATTTCCATGAAAATCTAAAAACAGCCTTATAAACGCATAGAGTTGTGGATATCACGTCCAGTATACATGGATACTAGTTATATAACCTAACAAACACTTTCAACTGCTAACTGCTCTCCTGGCTGTTTTAGATAAGTCTCCAAAATAACGTTTGACTATTTGACGCGCGCCACTGTCCGGTTTTCGATCATAATTGCGACGTTCTACCTTCATATTGTCACTGTAAAAAACCAACGAGCTTTAAAATGTGTCTTTTTGGTAACAGTCGATACTTCGCGATCAAATGACACCATTGATTAAGTTTGGCATATATGACTCCAATAGCAAACGGAGTGTCTCTTTAAAAAGGGAATGCATCAACAGGAATATTCGTCAGATAATTTCTGAAGGTTTATTTAAAAAAAATCCCAATTCCACATTGTCGTTGATCAACCAACATGTTGAAGAAATTTGGGAACTTAGTTTGAAGAAAAGTTTTAAAACGTTACTTTTATGAGTAGACGCTACCATGTTATCTATTATTTTAAGCTATTTTGATTATTTGATTAGGTTTGAATAAATAATCACAAATGGATAAATGAATAAGTCTATATGACAAAGTTCTACAAGATTAAGTTTGATCGTCATATAATGTTACAAAAGTATATATTGTCAATTGCATCATATGCATGATGATAGATGCATCTCTAAATGAGATATTGGATTTGATGTGTTTAACCTCATTTACCAGGGAGGAAATGAAAGAATGAAAATGATTTAAAAGGGTTTTTAAAGCATTATGAAAATCAACAGCAGGCAAGTTTTCCTAGTTCTATATTACAAAGAAATAGTATGCTCTAGAGATAATAAGCTGTCAAACTGCGACCACTTGCCTATGTTAAGATTAACTTCAAGTTAATTCATATGATAACAATATCAAACTAAACACTACTATATACTAAAGTATACCATATGTGTTTCCTAAAACATTTTATAAACTTTTATAACATTTATAACTTTTCACATAGAATTTTCAGTATTATGTCACAAGATGGCAACTCTATTACTCCTGATTAGGACCACGTGTCTTCCCAATTACATGTATGAACATTGTTGACTTGCAACACGGTAAAACGTATCGCAATGATATGGGAATGAACAGTTTGACAACCCAATATTCATGCATTAAACCTTAGTTGTATAGACATCGACTAAGGAAACAAAGAGATTCAAATCATATGAGCGAGAAGGGCTAGACGTATTGTTGTTTAGCCATCAAGGCGTTGTCCTAAAATATACTTTGAATTATTCTAAAATCTTGTCTGGAAATAACAATATAGAATATAAAACTTAATGGCCTTAAGGTTTGATACGAATTACAAATAGAAACTCATGCAACTCAAAAAGGAAAATGTAAAATTAAGGCAATCAAGTATACCCTTGTAATATCTTTTTAAGTAATTACAGTACTCTTGCATGGGTCCAGTACTATTGTATAGCGCAGTGTTTATTATTTGTATATATTTTCAAAAGTACATAACAACGCTGGTTGGACTCGTTAAATCGATCTTATGCTCATACTGTTTAAATATTGGAGGAACATTTTTTATCGCCCCGTATCAATATACTTGATTTATCCATACCAAATTTTCAGTTAAAACACAAAACAGGCGATGTAATATGCAGGTAATTATTTCTTTGAGCCAGTTTACATGTTAATAAATATCATAATTAACATAATGAGGGCGAGAACTGTGTGAAATGAATTGACATCGCTGATTGCAGCATTTCAAGTCAAGAAAGAATTCGTCTTCAAATACAACATGGGGTAATTTGACTTCCATTTTCAATTGGGGAGGAGAATGATGTCAGACTCTTACTCATTCACAGTACAATTTGCTTTTGTCACATGGTTTCAGGAAAGACTTTATTCATTGATATTTTGAGGTTGAAGTTGAATAACCAAATTAAGTATTTACAACTAGTCACATTGCAGACTTTGCAACAAATAAACAATATCCAAAAAGTGTAATTCACAATAGACATATATCATAAAATTTACTACGTAAAGCAGAATGTTGACATTTCAATTTATGATTAAGTCAAGTGTGAATGAAAATATTCCTTCAACTATCACAGAAATGTCGTCTCTTATCATTTCATGATTCAATCCAGCTTTAAATAGTTTTATAAGTGAAAGTAAAAACATTGCCAATTCGTTTATGTGAATATATGCCTTCATCCCTGAATTAAATCTTTGCAAATGGTCAAAAAGGAATTACATACAGCTATGACTTAAATGTTTGACAATTTTTTTTATATGAAAATGTTGATTTTAATTTTTTTTAAATAAAGTGTTTGAACTTGTTAAACTGCACAGAGCAAGATGTAATAGATGTCTTTCATTTTGGATGCTGCCACTTCCGAGCTTTTCATATCATTGCATTTGCAGGCGATAGAAAAATCATAATTGAACGATTTCAATCAAAGAATGAAAAACCATTTGAAGTGTGAATCCGCATGAATGTTCATGTAAAAAAATGTTTTCACACTCTTTAAATATGTTTCGAATGTTGAAGTATTCAATATTCATGATAAAATTGAATACATGTACTTTACACAAAATATTGCAAATTACTCTGTTTAATTATATTTTGGAATATAGCTTCCATTTTGGTTGTTATTTTGTTCTATATGATTGTTTCAAAATGAAACAATTTGTACAAAGAAAATTTATTTATGAATAATGGATGGTTTCGAAGTGAAATACTATGTTCTTGAAACGCAATTTTCACCATGGACTTTTTCACAAAACACTGATGTCACAAAGTGATCTTAAAGAAATCATATTCTCATAAAAGTTTTAAAAAAAAGTAAAAGTCGATAACTTGATGTTTAAACTGCTGCTAATAAGAGCGACTCTGGCTGGAATCTTGTGGATCAGTTTATATGTTCAATTAAAATCACCCAGGAGTAATATATAGCAGTAATGATTTGCCGTGAGAAATACCAGCTGAGCATTTTTCTTTTTGAAACATGGATGCTTTTAAAATATCTTGTCCGTTCATACAAAATCCACCACTTAAGATGTTGAAGATAGCAGTAAAAAGGTAATAACCAAACAATAGGCATCTGAGATTTAGGGTTTTGGTGAATTCTTTTTCAAAGGTTTATGCCGATGCTGTTTTATTGAAAAGAAAACATCCTTCATTATGGAAGATATTGATGTTTATCTGTTATTCATGAAGCATGTTTAAATCATAAGAGAAAATCTTGTTTCAAGTCTTGAGACACAATGAGACACCCATGTCTCAAGAAAACCCTCTCGTCACGCCATATGGAGCGAAACATATATCATTGATCAGCTTAAAAATAGTGTTTATTTCCCCTACATTTTGAGTATCTTAAACACCCAAATAAATTCTTTTAACTATTTTACTTTTTCCATGACATCTTTAATTTAACTCTTCCTCAATTACTGTGCTTCCTTATGTTGTGCGTATGTGATCATTTATTACACTCTCATTGGCCGAAATACTACAGTTGTGAAACAATGACATTTTATTCAACACTGCTGTGAAACATTGCACGTGAAAGCGATCGCATCCGGAACTATTTTCCTGTATTCACATGAAAAGTTATCACGTGATGATGTAACTGAAAATGGCTACTGTCAAAAATATCGTTCTCTAAACTTTGATAAAATACGAGATAAAAGTACAATTCTTTTTAAAAACATGTTCTGCATAAATAATTACTCTCAGTTGTCCGAGAAACAGCACAGAGATATCAGCACAATTATTAATCAACGTCCAACTTCTTCAAATGTAAACATGACCTCCGAATCCGGGTCAAGGCAGCGGGCTTTCGTCAGTAGATCGGGCAAGGTCATCCCTGCCGATTTCGGTCGATTCTAGAAATGTCAGCGTCAGTGCTTCCGAATTTCGATCAATATACTCAATCTTCGGTGGTTCCGTTAGCAACTGTAACATCAATGTTAACTTCATCGGCAACAATAAGGACAGTGTTCCCCCCACTGACACTAACTCAAACTAAATGAATCGCGCTTCAAAACTCACATTCCGATGACGTCACAACCACGTAACATTCATTCACACAACTCAGTAACGTTCATTCATGTAATTCAGTGACTGATGTTATGTTTTGTTAACTCGCCAATTTGTGTTCGTAGTGACCAAAACACGAATGAGTGCCTTCCATTTGTATTGTTCAAAATTAAAGCTGTTATAAACGGACTTACTCTTGACCAATGCAGTCTAATGACGTTATGCGTCTATTGTAAGAATTGTATCCTACGCACAACTACGATAATTGAGAGTAAACATGATTTTCATTTTATATTATTGATTTAAAGAATGTAATAAATAAAATACTAAACTTCGTTCGGTTTAATAACATATTTATGAAACGAGTGGATACTATTGGTATTTAACTCGCTTTCGCTCGTTTAATGCGAATACCATTCTCTATATATTATATATGTATTATATTATCGTATATTTCATTTTTATATATCTAAACATGTTATACTGTCTACTTTAAATGTTCAGTTATATGTTTTTGAAAAAGGATGAACAATTCAAGTTTTATAAAAGTTTTATTCATAATTTATGTTTATTTCACCTCTTAAATGAATTGATTTCTTTCGTCTTTAACCATTCTTTTAGGCAAGAATTTCAGGAATCATAAGGAAAAATGGCACTGAGAAATTCGTAATAACTTAAAGTTTAAGTCAAAGGAATTAGCATATCATATTCCTTTTTATTCATATTCATTTTAAAGATACTGCAGTGTAATATCTATATGGCGATATCAAACTAGTGTAATACCGCCGCACGTATGACGTCCCGATATTATTTGGTTGTGACGTCACAATGTTTAAACGGCGGCCAAGTCACTGCAATGTTTCATTTAGTACACTTTCGGCAATAATGCTTCATTACTGAGGTCAAGTAATAAACAGAATACTAAACTTCTTGCAATTTGATACTATTTTAATTTTCATCAAGCTCGTTAATGTTTTGGTATCAACCTCGCTTTCACTCGTTTTATACTTAATCATTAACTCGTTTGATAAGAATAATATTAAATGGAAGGTCGTTTAGTGAACTCTATCAATATACGAAGACATTTTTTATGTAAAACTTTTCCAATGTGTTGTTCTAAGGATTAAGTAGAGAAGCTTGAACAGCTAAAGGTAACTCAGTTCAAGTTGTTAGGTAGCTAGACTTTATATTTTGGAAAACATGATATACTGGAAAAAGGGGACAAATATCTTATTTTAGATTGATATTTAGAAAATGAAATGGTAACTGAAAACATTACAAACCTGAAATCTTGATGAATATGTAACTTTAGACAGGTAATCAAATGATGATTAAAACATGGCCTAAACAGAAAACTGTATATTTGTAATTTTAGATAGGGGATCAAATGGTAATTGCACTCATTATCAAAATAAATACGTTACTTAATTAATCATTATATGTGTCTTTGTCTGTCTGTATCTGTGAGTGTCAATACTTTATTCAAGTAGGTTAAGGAGAACTTTACCACAAATCTATAGCATGTGGGTGGATTTATGCCCTCACAATATGAAGAGAGAAGATACGACAAACATGTATTGATTTATGATAATTCAATACCCCCAGGATTGGTATAGCATGAGAAAGGACTATGAAATTGTGATTCTTTCATAATGAGTGTCATTAATGTGAGGAGGTTACAAAACAATATGATTTATTATCTTTGTAATAACGGATGAGGCTAAAGCAAAAATATTCTAACTCTTGTTTAATCTAATTTGAAACATAAAGGATGTAAAATTTTCAAATAGTTTTGAGGTGTCAGACTCATAACCGGAATGTTGAACAAGAACAGATAAGACAAGAACAATTTGGGTGTCAATTTCTCTTTTCAAATCATAACATATTGGATATAGAAGTCAAGATAACCGAAGGAATTAGGAAAGAACTATAGGCCTGTAATACTGAAGAAATCTTCAATTTCAGAATTACACAATGAATTCAGTTTTTCACGGCTGCCCGCTAAAGAGGAAATCTGCGAAATTATTAATCACGAATCTGCAAAACGTTTTGAAAAAAAGGAAATCGGAACCAAAAAAACCGAAAGCATCGCTAGCGATCCTATGTATTTGATGTTGAGTCGTTGGAAAGGAGCCCGGTTCAATGAAAATAACTTAATATACAGTTTTACGTAAGAAGTGGTTTAAATTTAATTCTATTTTCTCTCTAAGTGACAATATGCAGAGAAATAAAAAAAATAATTGAGTTTTCAAATCACCGGTTGTTCAAATTATGTGTGTAAATGCGCGGTACATTGTCTCAGCTAATTTGAGCAAATTCCCATTATTTGTAAAAAAATAAAGGTTATATATTAAGTATATCACGTCACATAGGTGCCTTTGGGTTTTTATTGAACTTGAATATGTCATAGAAGCGGATGAACAAGTTTTTTGTGACATCTTCCTGTTTAATACAAAGGACCTTTATGTAAATGCACACATATGACGTTCTATATATTTATGATGAATACAATATGGATTTATTTTGATTTCTATTTCACACTTGAAACAGGAGATGTAGCACACACATGTATCAGACTACGACTTTAGTTTATTTTCCAAATATCTAAATTGATACAATTAGATGACAGTATAGTTTATGGACATTTTCACATGACCTATAATTTTTGTGTTTCATGTCTTTGATTTATGACATTGTTTTGTTTCTGAAACGATATGATACAATCTTTGAATAGATACGTAAACAAGACACCATTCACCTTTAAGAACAATGTTTTCTTTGTAATCAGTTGAGTTGATATTAAACCATCTACGTTTTTTCTCAACATTCATCAAAACTATTTTGATATTCACTGTATTGTGCAACAATTGTGCACAAACGCTTATTTATATTTATTTATAAGTTTATGGTTACCAAAAGAAATTGTACATCTTAGTTGTAATTCAATCGCTCTGCTTAATACTTGGAGTGGTACTTATAATTTACGGCAGCTTGATCAGACATTTGAGAAGTTTTTTCAGTTTAAGTCGGTATGAATTTAGTAATTCACATTTGTATGAAAAATGAATTAACAATTTCATAAAAAGATACAGCAATATAAAAATACGAGTTTTGCTGGTAGAGGTACCTAATAATGGACATTATCTATCTGTTAACAATGTAAATCAACAATTATTCTTTATGTTTTGAATTAATTTATGTAATTATAAACATAAAGCAAGATATCATCAATAAAACATGAATACTCCTCTTAGTGTATGTTGCAGTAAATTGTTTAGACTGCTAATCGAAACATAAAACATTTATTCCATATTTTGTGAATGGTGCATAACACATGTCCTAGGTCAAATGGCCCTCATCACTAATAACGATTCTGCTCTTTTTACTGATAAAGCACCCACGGTTTTTTCATAGTATTTCCGAATACTTAAGAATAAAGACCTATTCTCCTTAGTTCTGATTTCATACAGTTTTACCCTCCTAAGAAGTAACTAATTCCTTTTGACATTTTTAAAAATATGCCTCGAATATTGTTGTGTACTTGTACTTGTGTACTTGTAGCATTTTCTGCAATGTTTGTAGTAATTATGGTTTAGTGTGTGGTATTGATCATGTTTCAGTTTCACATTGTGTGAATAATCAATCCCATTGCCATACACGTTTTGTGACACATTACAGCGAAGAAAGTACCTCCATCATAACCTACAAAATACTTTGATATAATGTATAGGTAAATATTTGAACAATTGTACAATAGGTTTGCCTGATAAAAATCGGACCACAGGCAGGCTTCTAAACAGTGTAAGTTGAACAATGCAACACAAATCTGATTGTTGCTTTTGACATCCATTTGTCATTATACATAGCTTACATTTATTTATAAGAAACACGACCCTTTGTGACATGGTAATATAACAGTTATAAAGCAATAGTTTCATTTGAGTTCCATTTTGCTGGGATGACATTCAAAAGTAAATCATAGAAAACTTCTATTGATTACAAAGTTTATGTCTGCAATAACTTACCGATTTGAATACAAGAAATTATGATTACATTAAATCTCCCGATGCAATGTTTGTCAAATATTTATTACAGATAACGTCAACACATTTAGATTAAACAGCTTTGAAACCTAATAAAAAAATCTCGCGCAATGCATCAAAGCTGTTTTATATCTAGGATATCAAAGTACTCGAATAAAAGAGGGAGATGTTCTTGGAAAGTATTTTGTCAGATGATGTATATTTCTAATGTTGAATATGATTGATATGATATCGTGTCAAAGTTCGAGGTTCCCTGTGTGATAAAATATCATCAGTTGACATCTTCAATCATTTATCATTTATTAAGAATCAGATATCATTTATTAGGATAAGCACTTTGTTACAGTTTGACATTTACTTAAGTTCACTCCCTTAAAGGGCATTTTAGAAGCTGGATTGATGAAGAAGAACTAGTTCTTATGGACAGTCAACTTCTTTATTGCACGAATTGCGACGTTTGGGGGTAGATCAAGCAAGTGATACATATGATCCGATTTTATGGATAATCAACTTCATCGAATCATATGTATCACTTGCTTTATAACGGTGTTAGTATCTACACCGAAACGTCGCAATTCGTGCAATAAAGAAGTTGACTATCCAGAAGAACTCGTTCTTCTTCTACTTAAGTTCAGACTTCAGCATTCAAATGATTGTGTATACTGGATAGACGACGACGAACATTTACACTTACATAAATCAAATTAACCTTCAACCAACTACGAACAATAATGTGTGACATCAAGATTGGCAATTCTTTGTATTTAAAATACAGTCATGTACTTTACTTTATTTTCAGCAGGTAACGATTTTATTCATAATCTAATTTTCAGTTATGATATTATTGATTAAAAGGTTACTTTTTCCCAAGATCAACAATTAGAAAGCGGTCCCCGCAATCGTATCACACTTATACTAGTATTGGATTTTAACTCAGATCTTTAAGTGGGATGAATATTTTGATTACAGTTTAATAAGTGTGTTGAATATTTGGATAACAAAAGATAATCACGTGATGATGTTGAAAAGAGATCTCTTAAGTAACACTTGTATTTATCAATACTTAAAAGATTTACAGATGCTAGTACAAGTATGACGAAAGTCCTTTGGCTAGAACACCTTGACACAGCTGCATTTAATAACATTCTGCTGTCAGCGTCTGTGAAATTCCTTTAAGAATAGAATACTTTATCAAAATGTTTCATCGGATAAGTGGAAATAAACAATAAAAATACACATACACACTTGATCGCTCAACTTTTGGTCGCAAGTTTTGATTATACAAAATACATGGGCAAAAGAAAGTATAGGTGAATTTGATTATCTGTATAAGAGGAACATCACAAGATATGTTTATGAAATTAATGTAGACTGTAGCAAATTCAATAGCGAATTACTGTGTGTGAGTATCTTTACGTAACCTAAACAAGATGATATGGTGATGCTGACATGCACACCAGTTATGTCTCTAATGGGAAAGATACAATGAGATTTGATGAACAAAAGTGTGCTAACAAAGGGCGTCAAAGTTAATTGAATGGACAGTCGTCGGTCACAGGTATACTCAACACATGGACAACCGTTGCTGTGATCGCCCTGTCTGCCTGCATATTTGGAGCAGCCCTGCTACCGTTAGTTGCTTACAGCCATACGTTCCCGCTATTCTCACATACGTCATTCCCTCATTCCCTCTCTCTGTTCTTGCATAAATCGTATCATTCTTTTGACGTTTTTCAAATAGCTGTCATTCACGGATACATCACATGTTAAGAGCATGTTTGCAAGTGCATTGAGTGTTATCAGCAAAACATGCTTTGCCCATTTGTGACGTCATCAATGTTGACGGCAGTACATCTTGCATGTATTAGTTCCGTTTTCCTTCCAAGTACTCGGGGAAACTTTTCTGCCAGTGTAACGAACCTACACATCATATGCATCATTTTTTAAATTAGACATCGCGGTTGATATTTAAACCTGGTCACACAGCCTAAAAGTTTGTCTGACGTGGAACCTCCGTAGTTGTCTGTCGATGTTCGCCGGATCGGCGCTTTACGTGATTCCGAGTTTTGAGCAGCTCGACACTCGGCTTCGTGTAAAAGTTTACGCAGTACTGCGCTGTTTTACGTAAGTTGTGCGTAGTGTGCGTAGTTCTTGCGTAGACAGTGCGCGAATTATGCGTGGAATGTCGGTGTTCCTTCAGGAACATGTTGCCGCTATCGCGTTCATCGACGACTTTCCACTAACGATTAGCATACATACGACGCATGGTTTGCGCATGTAACCCGTTGTGTGCAGTTCATACGTGAATTATGCACGATTCATACGCTGTTCATTAGTGCAGGTGCGCAGATTTTGCGTGTTTTTTCAGCGGACCTTTCGTCGCTCACAACCACGTATTCGCCCTGTTTGCATGTCTATGCGCTGAAGCGCGTGGTTTGTTAGTGATTTGTGCGTGCTCTTTCCGTAGTTCTTGCGCAATTCATCGGTGATTTTAAATCGCGTAAATCAGTAAAAATGGTCAAAGTCTCGACGGACAGGCACGCACAACCATGATGATTCGTGCGTTTACCCGATTTTTTGGCTGTGTGGTCAGGCCTTTATTTACAAGAACTTAGTATTGAAAAAAGATGTTTAGAAATACAGGTTAAGTTTTCAGATAATGTTATCCACAAATAATACTGATTTGTATTTATTTGTATTTGTATTTATATATAAGTTTCAATAGAAATAAACAAAGGTACTTGGAATGCAAACTGAAACTCTGCTCCCTACAAAGAACATCAATATAGGTTCTTGATCTGTTATTTGATAGTGACGCAGTGTGCAAGACATACTTCATAGGAAGTGCAATCAATTAATTAATGTAGCTTGTTAATATACACAACAAAATAAGTTAAGGGCCATCTCGATTTTAAATCTTTTACATATTCTCTTTTCATATAAGGATGCATATGATGATTAATACGATGACCCTTAAAGTTTTTGTTGAGTATAATGCTTAGTATTTATTGCACAATACAGCAGTTATTGTTTGCAATTAAAAAGACTAGAAAGACACGAAGAATGTTTTAATATTGATGAACAGTTGACGCGAGGAAGCCCTTTTGTTGACAACCAACACTGTGGTCATCAATTAATTTAAATAATTTTAATCGGCATCAGCGAATTCATAAATGTGTGATGATGTCAAATTCCCTGCAGAATCAGGCCATTTTAAACGGAAACACTGTTTGGCATGACGACAGCTAAATAACATCATTATTGTATCACATTTTCAATGAGTCAATTTTAATAGTTTTACTTGTTGACATGATGAGTCACTGACTTGTCATATTCAAAGCGTACAGTATTTCATTTATCAGTATTTGACAACTTTTAACTGAACCTAATTGATATATAACTACAAAAAATTTACTTAGATGCCAAATACTATGCTGGATCCCTAGAGCCATCACTGATTGGCAATTTCTTCTGATACAATACCTATGCCATGCAGCCATGGAGGCTTTGTCCTAAACTTTACTTTCTCTTGATTACACTTAAAACACGTCTGGAAATAGGAAGTTATATAGAATATGAAAAATATACGCTTTATGTTTTGATCAGAATTCCAAATAGAAACTCATTCGTTTTCAACAAGGAAAGTGTGAAATTAAAGACATTATAAAATACCATAGGCTGAATGAATCAATATCTATCTGTGTAATTACATTCCTCCAGGCTCCACCACTCTGTTTTCATGCAGTGTTTAATAATTGTATCTATTTTAAAAAGTACATAACAACGTTCGCTGGACTCGTTAAATCGATGATATGCTCACACTGTTTTAATATTGAAGACAAAATCATTATAAAAATATACTTAATTGATCCAAAGTTTCCAGTTAAAACACGCATCATGCCATGTAACATGCAGCTAATGGTTAATAAATCCCTTGGAGACAGTTTACGTCATGAAAGTGGCTTTACTTCTTACAAATCAAACACAGCATATTCATTTTAACATTTCTGTCTTTTAATCATTGCAAACCTAACTGTCCTGTAAAGTCAACTAAATTAAGAAAAAGAAAGACTTTAATTCACGACCAAAATTTATCATCTAGCAGTTTACATTCAAGCAAATTCACATAATAAGGTCTTGGTAAAATTAAAAATCATTAACATATAGCAAGAGAACAAGTTTATACATGTATGCCATGCATGGTACCACCAAGGTGACACTAAGATGTCCATATTTTGTCATGTGGGCAGAGAATCGTGTCAAGGCTGGTGTCCACTGACTACTTCACAATTAGAAATTTTCTTTTATCAGTGAAACTTGTTTTTAGCAAATAGTCAATTGTGTGTCACATGTTGAGGTTGATTGATCCAGTTCAGTATTTACGACATGTTGCTGTGCAATAGATAAATTATTTCAACAAAATATCTTCCACCATGGAGATATACTAAGTCTGCTAGTGCGGACGTATGATGACATCTAAAATCTGTTATTCATAAATCAAATACAAATTAAAAGCATCCATCACAATAATGTTGTAAACCCTTATTTCATCATTCACTCCAGCTTCCAATAATTTTATAAGATATATTAAACTTGCTTTTATTTCGTTTATATGAATATATGCTACCATTTCTGAATATAATCTTCTCCAATGGTAAAAACACAATTGTGAGTTAGTTTTAAAACACATTTCTGAAAATGTTGCTTTAAAAAAAAGGAGAAAGTGTCTTAACTTGAGAAGCTGTTAAGAGTAAGGTGTAATCAAAATCTTTCATTTTGTTGCTGCCGCTTCAAAATTTTTTCAATCAATGCAGGCGAAAGAAAAAAATAATTCAACAATTTTGACTAAATAAAGAGACATAATTGAAGCATGAATCCACAAATATGTTATTGTAAAAATATTTTCACACTCCTTAAACATGTTTTGAATGTTGAAATGTTAGTTGCTTTGCACCAAAAAATTACAAATTACTCTCTTTGATTATGTTTTGGCACATAGGATTTTCAACTTATATGGTCGACATTTTTTTTATTCTTTCTGATTGATACAAAATGGAACAATTTGTTAAAAGGAAATTAATTTATGAATAATATATGTGTTAGAAGTTCTATACAATGTTCTTGAAACACAATTCTCACTATGATGGTAGTTTTAAAACATTGCTGTTACAAAGTTATTTTAAAACAGAAAAAGTTTCATTACACTGAAAACAAATCAATAGAATAACTGCCTAACTTGGTGGTTGAATCTCTACTGTGACTACGTTTTCCAGGGAGACACCAACTGATTCACAAGAATATTATTCAAGTTATGTTCCTTGAGGGCGGGATATCACGATGTTATTTATTATTTTATATCAATTTTTAAACGATGAGATACTTAGAGTCAAGGTAAATGTAACTGACAATTTTCTTTATTTCAATTGATAAAATGTTCAGGCTTTGGTGGGAAATGAATCCCCTTACTCCCATATACAATGATAAACTTGTGATCAAATATACCAAAAGCCTATACACATAACCGTGAACAGAATTCAAATAACATGGTTGTGTTGATATTTTGTTCTGGGGTCGTTGAAAAAGAGCGCAGAATTTTTTATGAACGAATCGGTACTTCATATATCATTTTTATAATAAGTTTTTGGTTTTGATGATAGGATTATATTTTACACAAAGAGTGAGAATTGTTAGTAGTTGTAAACATTTTAAACATTCCTTGGAAAATCAGCGGAGACTTTTCTTTGGTGAAACATGGTAACTAACTTTAAAGAATCTACCTCGGTTCGTCTAATATTCAACGCTTATTTTCCAAGATGCCAGTTGTTATAAGGTTTAATAAAAAGAACTTAGGCTCCTGAGAGTTTATTTTGGTGTATTTGATGCTCAAAGGTTATGCTAGTGGTTGAAAAGAAAATACCCTTGATTATGTAAGATATGGATGTCTGTCTGTTATTCATGAAGCATGTTTTAATCATGAGAGAAAATCTTGTTTCAAGTCTTGTGACAAATTGAGACAGATGTTTCCCACTCGTCACGCCAGAGCTAAAAATAAAACATTGATCAGCTTACAAACGCTGTATTTCAAATACCCTAACAAATTCTTTACGTTATTAAGGATTTTACTTTTGCCATAACATCTGTAATATAATACCTTCCTCAATTACTGGGATACCCTAATTTGTTTAATATATAAAGAGAACAAACATCTAGTAAAAAATATAATACACTTTGAACATTAAAAAAATATTTTTAAAAAATTATCATAAATTATCTTTAGGTTTTACTCATAATTAATGTTTCATTCACTGGTTCACTTATTGGATTATTTAGTATCTAACCATTCTGTCAGGGCAGAATTTCAGGAATCAAAGCTCATATCTCATAATTACGACGAAGGGAAATAATATAATATTATTTACCTTTGAATATACCAAAAGAAATCTGAGCATGCAAAACATGTAAACGAGTTTTTGTTAGCTTTTAGACGGCACACTCAACCAGACCATTATTCAGTGTTGGTTGCCAGACTTTAGAAAGATCATCATGTGGTAACTGAAATCTAGAGATAAATCTAGATATATCGAAATCTTAATGAATGGGTTATTATTTGTTACTCAGTTTCAATACATTTTCTTATGAAAGTTAAATGATTCCTAAAAAATGAAAGAAAACAATACTATTTCAGGTCACAGTACATTTTTTAACGTCTATCCGCCACCGTCCATGCAGATTAACCGTTGTGGTGTGTTTCCGCCATCGAATTCAAAATATTTCCACAATTTGACCGTATCTAGATAATAGACAATACTTGAAATATATAACATACATGTACATCTATGGGTGAATTTCTGAGAGAAATATAAGATAAACATTGGGATTAAAAAATAACAGAGTCATTTAGATAAGGAAGCAACAATATGATATTTTCTTTATAAATTTTTTTAGTTATCATACCCATAACTGAATAAAGAACATTGATAGATGAGTTAACAATGTTTATGATGTTAATTTCTCTTTTTGAATGAGAACAGTTTAGATATCGTAATCAAGTTAACACATGGTGGAAGATGGGTGGTGGCCTTTCTGTTCTGGAATTTAACGATGATAAAATATTATTGAATGCTATCGTGTATGGCCCTTAAAAGTTCTCAAAATATTCTCTGATTCACAAAAGTATTTCATATTTCTGTATTTAATTAATTCATTTGTTTGGCTGTCAACATATCATATGTAGCTTTTGTTTCATTTTGACATTTTTAAAAATCAAAGTCATTGTTTTGTATTTGGAACAATATGGCATATCCTTTCATGAATATAAACATATTATGTTTCACCTTTAAGAACAATGCTTTGAATTTATTCTTTGTGATCAGTTGTTTACTCTAACTAAAGATAATGAGCATCAGTAAGAGTTGATGTTAAACCACCTACGTGTTTTTTCTATGTTCCAATGTCATGAAATCTATTTTAGTATACACTGTATTTTGCAACATTTGTGTACATAACGCATGTTTACATTTCAATTTCAAGTTTAATGTAGCCTAAATACTTTCGAGAAATGACATTTGAAATGTAATTCAATTAATAAGTTATCTATCCTAATACTTTGGGTGGCACTTTCAATGTACGACAGCATCATCTGAAATTTGACACGATTATTTCAGTTAAAGTTTTTATGAAAATTGAATTGACATTTTCACAAATAGATAAAATACACCACAAAAACAGGTGTTTCTTAATGATATAAAGCCACGTTATGTATCTTTAAAAAAAAAATTAACAATGATTTTTTCTCTTAACGGTTTTGGAATTTTGCTCTGTTTTCAAAACATACAGCAAGATATAAGTATAATATAAAATAAGAAATGAAATCCCTTCTTAGTATTCATCTTTTAAAACGGTCAGACTACTTATAGAAATATTAAACATTTTCTCCATATTATGTGTAGTGGTTCATAAAACATGATCTAATAGCATTAAGGTCATCAATGATAGTACTTCAGCCTTAGTGCAACGTTAAAACGTTTTCAAAGGCTTCCATGTTTTTAAGCTGCCCGTGTATGCAAAGAATCTTCTAAACCTTATTGTTTACACCTATTCACCTTAGTTCTGTTTTCATACATTGTTCTACTTAATAATGATTTTTGACATGCTATTTTCATTATTCTTCAAAATTATTTCTTTAGAAAATTTATTTTTTGTATTCCGTTGTTGCACTTAACGAAAAAATCATCAGTGTACTAATAAGATTTTCTCCAATTTGTGCAGCTACTCTGTTTCTAGTCTGTGCTATTGATTCACTCTCACATTGTGTAAATAACCAATCACAATGTGATGCATGGTTATAGTAACAGAAGACAAAGTAGCTCCGTCATAAACTTCAAAAGATGATTGCTGAACTGTTAAGTAAATGTTTTTATCACTCACCCGTGTAAGATACTGCAGGGTTATATTTATACGGCGATATTAAACTAGTGTAATACGGCTGCACGTATGACGTCATAACATTGTGTGGTTGTGACGTTACAATGTTAGCACCGCTGTCACAATGCCGGCCAAATCGCTGAAATGTTTCGTTCAGTACACTTTCGGCAATAATTTTTAAACAGAATACTAAACTTCCTTCAATTTAATATTATTTTTTTAAAACTCGTTAATGATTTGGTATAAAACTCGCTTTCGCTCGTTTAATACTAAATCATCAACTCGGTTAATAAAAATAGTATTAAATGGAAGGTCGTTTAGTATCTTCTATGAACATCTACAGCAAAGAACAAGTTACATTAAATATTTCAATTGGTTTCTTTGACATTGTTTTTGAATATTCTATTACCAAAGTTTGATCACAAACTATCTGAACTCATTTGGTTGAATTGGTTTAGGATTGCTGAGCAAACAAATGTCCTCAGGTTCAGAACATCCGAAAAGAAAGTCAAATAATCACCAATTCTATTCTTCCTAAATCAGCCACAGACAGGCATCTCAACAATGCAAGTTGACAAATGTAAAAGGGATCTGATTGGTGCGTTTTGTTACCCACTGTCGTCACACATTTCTTTAAATAAGTATACATTAACGTTTATGACATCAGGGCAGAGTCCGTGTATATATAAATAAAATAAAAGTTTGATGATCAAGATACGTGATCACGCAAAGAATAAAAACAACAGACTTTCAGTCCTCAAAGATGCACATGTAAGTTTTCACAGCGCTTCACTGCTAGTTTTAACTTCATTTGAGTTACCATTTTACTTAGATGACATTCAGTGAACACTCAATAGTAAAATGTAGACACTTCTACTGAAAACAAAGATTATGTTTGCAATAACTTACCAAGATGAATTTAAAGATAAGAAATTATATTACATAAGACACTATGATCAAATAACTTCATATGATTTATAAACGATATGTTTGTCACTTTCGTATTAGAGACAATGTCAACACAATAAATCAACAGCTTTGAAACCTGAAATAAAAATGCTGTACATAATAGTTATTTCACACCCAGGATATCACACGAATAAAAGATAGAGATTTTCTTGGAAAATGTTTTGTCAGATGATTTATACCGGTGAATATGATTACTTTATGATTGTCTGAATTTGTATTGTGTCACTTGTGAGTTACCTAGTTTGATAACATACAGTATTATCAGTTTAACAGTCCGTTTCTAATTACTGCAAAATTGATATAATTTATTTGTATGTGTGCTTTAATTTTCTTCAGTTTGATATTTACTTCATTTCTTAATATGTAATTGATTGTGTATACTGAATACATGTCAATGATTAAATTCGCAGAAATCAATTCAAATACGTGTTTGGTTTTTAACCATTATTGCTTACCAGATAAATTAACCTTGTTCTATTAGATTTATAGATTGGTTCTAATAGAACAAAATCGAATTCTTCTGAAAATATGTACTAAAACACATAGAGAAATAAAAACTTCAGTAACAAAAACATTAAATCGAATTTAGAACAGGCAACGACCTTGGCTGAAATGTAACTGAAGTTTCAAAACAACCACTTATTGATTTATTTAGTTCGTATCAAATAAACACAATATTGTTTAAGACAGGACAGTGTACAATAAGTGCAACTTTGAATAATTCAAACACTCGTTATTCACTATCAACAGATTAAATTTAAAATTTGGTACTATATTCACCATTGTCCAAGAGTTGTATATTTGGTGACATTATTTACCTTCGCTTTTCTCCGCGAAGACATTAGGTTGTAAAGAAATTCATGACGGAGATACCTCTGTGGGGAGAGAATGTATATTCACATGCATGTGATATAAATCATGCCTTCGCGGAGAAAAGCGAAGGTCAGTAAAGAAAAAAATAAGCCACGATATATTCAACTCTTTTCCTCGAACAAAGAACCGAATAAAATCGTAATATATTTTTAGTTTTGTGAAAACCAGGCCACTGTGAAACTCTGTTGTATATGACTTTTCCAACTGAACTAGATGCCAAGTCAAGAGGAAGATGAAGGTTAAGGTCACTTAGGGGCAATGTTTACCTTTGCATCCCATAGACTTTATAAGATTACAGTTGCTATCTTGGGTTCTTCTGATATTCCTCTCCCAATCTTTTAATCCTCTTATGGACGAAACATAGACTGGTATGCTGGTACCTAAACCAAAGTCATAAAAGATACCTGTGAACACAACATATATGACTACAATAGTTCATTGGTACCTGTACTCAAAACCTCCAAATGACTTATGCTATTGTTGAACTTCATTTAATGTAGGCATTTATTTATGATCAAAATTACCAGCTGCCGATAAATAAAACCATCAGAAATCCTGCGATGATTGCACGTGCAGAATATACATGTTATGTATGCAAGTGCTGATAGCTGATATGATTTGAGGGTACCTTTGAATGACAGGCTATTATATGCAATTGAAGTGTGTACACCGCGCTTTTCATGCCATTTACACGTCAATGAAGGTTCTTCATGCACGCACAGTATGGTTGCATTTCTGGCATGTTTTCATATCCAGGCCGGAAAATTTTGGGATAACCCTCGTATGCAAGTGCTGTTAGCTGATATTCGGCTGATGGGAAACGAACCTGCCGTAGCCAAATAATGGCAGAAATCAATCGGGTGTCTTGAAACAGTTTGCGTGACTCAAGGCTGTTTAGTCGTAAGTACAAATATTTATGGATGACAACTTCTTTATTTCTCAGAACCTCAGAATAAAGAAGTTGTCATCGATAAATATTTGTACCCTGTTGCTTCCAACTTCCAAAAATGCCACTCAATGAAGTTGTTCAGACGTACTTGGGTTTTTCCATACTATTGAGAAGAGATTATCAGTGAAGGCATGTGTCATGGAGGCAAAATGAGCTCCTTTTGAAAATAGACTCTTATTTAATACGAAATCTCTGTCTTTTTTAATTCAACTTATTTATGAAAATCCTGAATCTTATTGGTATTGGTTCAGTTCAAGAAACGAAAACATGTTACAAACGAGAATCATTGTATATATTCTCAAGGATGAAATATTCCTTTATCATGGTACACTGAAAAGTTACATTTGATTCAAATCGTTATATGAATTGTTATTCAATCATCCTTTATGGAAATTTATGTTCATTTTATGGGGAAAAAATCAAGCCAGGCCCATTGATACTCGTTTCATATGCAAAGAATTATAACACATTTGAGAACACAACAAATATTTGAAATTTCTCTTCGATTAGCAAGTGTACGTCATCTAGGAAAGCTATTTTTTTTAATTCATACAATTTAACAATGCTTCAGAACAAATATGAATACCAGTTTTTAAAAAAAAATTGTTTAGGAGTGATGACTTTGGTTTACTTTTGTCCTGTAGTTTATTTTCTCTGAAACAGTTATCGATTTTCTTTCTGATACTTGTTCATATTATTATTGATTAAAAACATACTTGTTAGTCAAGATAAACATTGGGAAAGGGATCCCTCACAATCAACGAACCCTTATTAGAGTATTGATTTCAAAATGAGATCGTTAAGTAGGTTGAATATTTGGATAACAATAAGGCAATCACGCTGTGATATAAAAAATAGTTCTCTCCGTGATTTTCATTACATATTATTTACCTTACCGGACAGTGGCGCGCGTCAAATAGTCAAACGTAATTTTGGAGACTTATCTACAACATCCAGGAGGGCAGTTAGGAGTTGATAGTTTTTGTTAGGTTATATAACTAGTATCCATGTATAGTGGACGTGATATCTATACCTCTTTGCATTTATAAGGCTGTTTTTAGATCTTCATGGAAAGCCAGTATTTGTCATACATGTATATATGTCTTTTGGACATGACAAATTAAGATGTTTTGATTTTATATCACCACATATGACATTTAGGTTCGTATCAAAGGTAAATAATATGTTATGAAAATCACGGAGTGGCTCTTTAAGAGACGCTGATGATCCTTCAATGTCAACAAACACATATGGTTTAAATAATCACGATGTTGTCCAAAACTTATCAATATTTATATACAATGCTATGACTCAAAGAGATTCATAGTTACGTCAATAACAAATTGACAAATGTTTATCATGCTTATTAACTTATATATTATTCATTATCTATGACTACCGTATTTACATTCAATGCACATATGTATCGCTCTGTGAATACTGAAATGTAGAATGGGCCTATGGCCTCCACTACAAATGAGTAAAGATTGATTGGATTGAAATAAGACACATTCCATCCAGATATTCGATGTCATGCGATTTCATTATAGTTTTTCTAAGCAGACAAGTCATGTCATAAGAAACATCCCCTGACATTTAATAGGCGTCCAGACTTTAACAATAAAGATTTTGAGATAACAATAACATTATCATAGTTTAAACAGCGAGTATTTTGAAAATATCTCATGTTAAAGAAAATAATTGCTTGTCTTTTACTTTACCTATTTGTCTAAACACCAGTTGGTTATTGATTTATTTTTGACTGCAAGTATTTTCATTTTCAGTATTTATTAGTGCTAGATATTAAGTGTTGGGTATAATTCATTGAGAATACCTTTAGAAAATGGCGTAATTGGGACCAGAAAAACGATCGTTTTGTCCGAATGAATTTTCATGTTTATGCAAATAGAGATTTTAAACTTACCGATTTCAAAACACGAGGGAAATCAACAGCAGTCAGGTTTATCATTTTCCTGTTTTAATATTTCATATAATAGTATGCTCTGTAGATATTGAGCTGTCAAACTGTGACCATTTACGCTTGTTTAGATTAACTCACAAGTTACTAAAGATAAAAACATAAACTTAACCATACCGTACACTAAGCTATACCAAATATTCTCTTTTAAATCAATATATTCTCATTGAATTTTCATTATCAAGTCACAAGAAGTCACCTTTATCACTGCCAAGTACAAAATCACGCTTCTTCTCAAAATTATGTGTCAACTTTATCTAATTTTTTGATGCAAAATGAAATCGTTTATCAAATAAACTGCAATAGAACGGTTCGAAAAACCCCAATATGCATGCACAAGAAAGGACAAATAATGATTTACAGGAAAGATGTGATGCATTATTTATATGAATGACAAACGGACAGACATATCTATGCAGCATGTAACGCCTAGTGGTTCATTGTGCCGTTGAATTTTTACAGGGCTATTGGTGACATGACTTTAAGTTGGATTGTACATGAGATTTCATAAGATACATAAATTGTTTTTATATATTTGGCAACATTTTGAAAAAATTCAGGAATAAAGGCATTTAGTAAATTGTATATCATTTGTGGGTTGATATAGGGACATTTAAGAACGACAGATTATTTTATCTATATTTGTGTACATTATCTATCGGAAATAAATTAGCATAAAATCGAGAAAATATGCACTTTAATTAGGCTTTTATAAGACTTCATACCTCGTTGTAATTATACTTTCTAATTAGACAAACGCTTTAAAAAGTCAATGAAACGTGATTGACACTTGCGTATCTGTTTTTATATTCTGTATATGTGTAGTACATGTATACAAAGTGGTGCCATTCATGTTTTAGAACTAACAAAAATCATTCACCTTATTATTTTTCTTTGCTTTTCAAGTCCCCACCACTAAACGTCTGTAATGAAAATTCCCACCTTTTGGCAATATTTTGTAACTATTCGCATTAGGAATAAGAAACTTATATGTGTTTATTAACGAACTTATCAATTGTCACTGTCGGAAGCAACAGTCCATATTTATCATGAAAGATTTGGCTATGTGTACTATACAAATATAAGGTTTAGACCGCATGTCATCCAGATCAAAATTAAAGTTCTGTGTAGTGTCAGTGCAGTTCCGTCAGATGGTAGGGCGTTTGATATATACAACTCCATATATTTATGTGATTGAAACAACTCGTATCTTCAACTGCACCTGAACCGTCACAGAGGAACTGCAACACTAATAACACACAAACAGACATTTTTCTTATGATAGTTCAGCCATTCAGCGACAAAGATTTTTCTGTAAAATCGCCACCCATGAAAATATATTTGATTTATCTAGACAAGTTTCAAGTTAAAACACGTAGTACGCGATATAAAATGCAGCTAATGATTTTATTGATCCCTGAGAGACAATTTACATTCGGCATCGGATTCACTTCTTGGAAATGAAACACAGCATGCTTATTTCACCGTTTTCTCTTAGAAGAATTGCCAACAATGATGTTCCAGAAAGCAACTGAATTCATAAGCAGAAATACTTTACTTAAGGACTCGAAGTTGTTATTTATAAGTTATTACAATTCACCTTGTCACCGTTTAGAACTGAAAACCTTAGAGCATCATAGAGCAAGAGAGCAAGTAAATATATGCCATACTTTCTACCACTAAGATGGCATTAAGATTATGTTCTTCTGTAACTTCAAGGATTAATTCCTAATCCCTAATTGTTCTATTTCCTGTAGCAATCGTTGATTCCCTTTCCCCCACCCTTTACCCATACCTAATCATCATTTAATAGTCCACTTTCTTATTATTTTATCAGACTAAAAACATTTGTTGATACTTTCAGTTTCCTTAAAGTCCCTAAGCGTTCACTTATCGACCAAATTCAAGCCAAAGGAGAGTTGTTTTTGGAAAGCTTGAAAGTTGTCCTCGATTAATTTTGTTACTCCTTTGCAAAACGCTCTACCGAATAATTCTGGTTGTCCCGAATCTTTGCGAGTTTCTTTTGAAATGGCATTGCTGACTGAACCACTTACTTTGATTTCTTCCAGTCAAGCTTCTCCATTTCAGACCAATTGGGTGCTCAACTTTTAACAGAGGTTAACATAGTAAAATATTTGGGGAGAGTGGTGTCAAGGCTCTCATTCAGACTTACAAAATTACCTTAATAACTAACAGTGTTTTTGAAATTTGGTTTTAGCAAATAATTAATTATTTAGAGATTAAGGTATATTGATCAAGTTCAGTATTTACATGCACGTCTACCGTCTTGTGCAATGAACTAATATTTTCAATGAAATATCTCACAGCCTGGAGATATGTTAATTTTGGCTAAAATGGACGCATGTTTACATTTTATTATTTTATCATAAGTGAAGTGGAAATGTAAATAATTTCTCAAAAGCTACCATCACAGAAATGCTGTATATTCAAAAATGTGTATTTATTAATAATCAGGAGAAAGGATTTAAAATTCAGAAGATGTATAGAGCAAGGAATGATAAATATATTTCCTCAATGTCTTAACAAAACAATGTGAATGTTGCCGCTTTTTAGTTCTCCCAATCAATACAGACGTCGCAGAACCATAATTGAAATTTTTGAATAGGAGTGTTTTTTAAATATATGAATTGGCAATTTCTTTATACGAAATGTATTTATAAATAATAGATGCTTGTGAAGTTACTTGTATGAACAAGTTCTTGAAACACAATTTTCACTATGATCGTATTTTGAAAGTTGTATCGTTACAAATACACTATCAAATGTTCAACATTGCATCTAAAACATTGAAAACTGGATGTCTTGAAACACTGCCACACCCCTCTCATGAGTAACCATAAATCTGTACACTCAGTCACATTACCTTTTCTATGGAACTCTTTTTTTGGTTCATATCGCAAAATTCACAGGGATATCATGATATCATGATGGTAGTTAATTTATCAATGTTTCAACGATGACACGCTTATAGATTTACGTGTAAGCTTAATTCAACTGACGAAAGCTTCTTTTGATTTCAATTAATATCCGGTACATATTCAGCAAAAGTCGCCTTCGAAACTGTAACCCTCTGGCTCCAAATGTACAAAGACCGCTTACCTATAACATATAACAGTTCCAAAATAATATAAAACTAACTTAGCTTAAGATTGTTCTCAGATTCAGTAACAAGTAGACAGCGATTTTGCTATGGGCGACTCGGTACTGAAAATGTTATTTTCAATATCTGTTTGTCATCTTGTTGGTAGCTTTAGAACGATAGAGAATCAACCGGGTGTACTATGTATAAGTAAAAACATTTAGAATGTTGAGAACACCAGTTTCAAGGTATTAATAGAAGGTGAGGCACCTGAGGCGTGCTCAACTAAATGTTAAAAGGACGATTCTGGTTGTGTTCTATTGAATTGTCATGATAGCGAAACACCCTTCAGTTTGTAAAGTACAGTCTATCTATCATTCATGAAGCATGTTTTAAGCATGAGAGACAATTCTCGTTTCAAGTCTTGAGAGACATCTTGGCAGACATGTTTCCACTAAACCCACTCGTCACGCAAGTTGGGGCTATATTTATAACATTGATCCGCTGCAAAACCGGTATTTGTTTCTTTAACATGTTAAGTATTTTAAAACCAAAACTGATAAATTCTCTTTAATCTCTTTTCTGAAGATATTTTCTTTTGCCATGACATTTTAATGTAACCCTTTTCTCAATTACTGTGGTACCTTATTTTCAATGTTAACATTTTCAATCTTAAGATGTGTTTTTTCTCGTTGTATCTGTTTACATAAGGATAAAGATAAAATTTATTCAATTATTATTTAGTTCAATTCAACTGTTCAGTGTATTTAATTTTTTCATGTTTAACCATTCGTTAAGCCTGGGATTTCAGGAGTCAGAACTGCGTATTGAACAAAGGGAATAATGCTGGATTGCCTGCGGGCTTACATATGTATGGCACTGATTTATTCGTTTATAATTACAGTTTTTTAAATTTCTCATAAACATGTACGTTCATCTTTGATATACGATAAGAAACAAGAAGATGCAAAGGTTTTTCTTTAAGTTTTTGTCTGGATAGATTTGATATTTTAAGGCATTGTATGTCCTTCAGTGTCAATATTTTTCTTCATAATCAACCTATTCAAGCTCATGGTACAAAGTGAGTATGTTCTACCATCTACATGTATTCATTTTAGCTCTTCAGCCGTCCGCTAATGAATTCACAAAATTACTACAATTTGACCACACCTTAAAATATTACCCAGCGATAGGACTGAAAATTAGTGGTGCTCTCTCTGTCCAGAAAGTATGGCTCTGAATCAGTTTTTAACGACCTTAAAATATTTTTTATGCTGTCTTATGTTGCCCTGAGAGCAGTGACACACATCTATATTTCTTATTTACAAATATTGCACAAAAAATAATGATTATTCAAGGCAACCAACTCTTACATGTTTCCTAAAATTGCTAGATGAATTTTGTTGTTATAACACTTTCATTATTCATTAGAGATCAACGGTAAAGATTGATAGATAATAAGTATACCATTGCATCGAAAGAGATTAATAGGAAGTGCAAAGTCCTCATATGCACTTTAAACCTTAAGTGCCTTTTAAGATTTACATTTTCACAAATAGATACAGCTACACTCCAAAAACAGTTTTTTTATTTGATGTAGACCCACATTATTACACGTAAAACGTTCAGACCACTAATGGAAAAGTTAAACATTTGCTGTATATTTTGTGTAGTGGTTCATAGCACATGTCAACTGAATAGCACTAAGCTCACTGGTTATAATGATCCTGACGCACCACAATGTTAATCGGTGACAACTCTTGTTCCTTTAATTCTGATTTCATAAAGTTTACTCTGTAGAAAAGTTACTAATGCTTCTTGACACTTTGGGAATGTGATTGTTTACAAATTAGACATTGTGTTACATAGTTGTACTGTTCAGTAGGTCACACACTCGTTTTGATGATGTATTCTAGATTAGTCTACAGTGTCCCATGTCTAATAACTACCTCCTTTCCATGTATGTATTTTGAATGTACTGCTTTGAGATCTTTCTAGAAACGAAAGAATATTGAAATCAAATTATCTATATCTAAAGTCAGCTATTAGAAATCATTCATTCTAACATTATATCAACCTGGTTTTCTACATTTGACTTTGCGATCATTCTGCCACGTCATCGCTCTCAATACTTTTTGGAAACTTTTGGAAAACCGGATTCATCATGGAATAACCATCTTTACAGCACTCAGTCTATCATTTCCTCTTTGATAAAGGGGAATATTATTTTTTTACCTTTCATTTTCTGTCCCTTTTGATATCTTATAACATATTTGTATTAGTCTACATTGTAACTATTTGTTCAATATCAAATTAAATTCGTAACAAAATATTCAATTGTTTTGTCATATTTTGCTAGTTTGACTTGGGACATATTTCTTGTTCGTAATTCACACGTAACACACGTTAAAAAAATTCTTTTAGATTTAGAATGTTTTATTTCTTTCGTATACTTTACGAAAAAACATCAGTGAACAAATAAGATTTTCTCCATTTTTTCTATTTACTTTGTTCTAGTCTTAGTTATTGATTCACTCTCACATTGTGTGAATAACCAATCTCATTGCCATTGCACGTTTATCGTGACACATTACGGTGAGCAGAGTACTCAAAAATAACGTTCAAAAAGGTTTGCTGTTATGCAAGTTTTTGAAAAACTACGAACAAAGACAAGGTGACATAACATATTTCCATTCATGATTTCTTTGACATTGTTATGATTATTTCATTACCACCGTTTGGTTGAATTGGTTTAGGAATGCTGAACAAACAAATGTCCTCAGATTCAAGACATCAGAAAAATTATTCCAAGAGTCACCAGTTCAATTTTTATGATATCGCACCACAGAAGGGCATCTCAACAATTGTAAAAGAGATGTGATTGGTGTTGTTGATATTGTGTTTCCGATTATCGCTGAACATATCTTTAATAGATAAAAAATAACGTTTATGACATCAGGGAATAGTCTGTTTAATGGGTGAACAAAATATCAAATTGGTTATCAAGATATAGAATCATGCATAAAATTTTACAAAAAAGATTCTCAGTACTCGCGGATGTATGTTTCACAGCGCTTCTCTGTTAGTCTTCCCTTTGATAATACATTTTTGTTATTGAAGACTTAAACAATGGATTCATTTGAAATCCATTTTGCCAAGATGACATTCTATGGCAACTATTCATTTCATTCCATGTGAACACTCAAAAGTTAAACACAGAAATCTTATACCGATAACAAAGATAATGTCTTCAATAACTTACAAAGATGAATTTAAAGATAGGAAATTGTATTATATAAGAAATTGTGATTACATAACACCATAACATTTATAAACACAATGTTTGTCAATCACTTATTAGCGATAACGTCAACACAATAAATCAACAGCTTTGAAACCTGATGAAATAACTATCTTTATAAAGAAAATCTCGTTTAAGGCTATGCACTATAGTTTATTCATACCTAGGATGTTAAACCTGTCAGATAATTTACATGTTGTATACTAGTGAGTAAGATCACTTTATGATTGTGTGAATTCATATTGTGTCAAAGTTCGATTTTCCCAGTGTTATAAAATCTTATCAGTTTGACAATCCGTTTTAGAATAACTGCAAATTGGATATCATTTATTTGTATATGTACTTTACTACAGTTTGACATTTACTCGATTTTATAATGTTGTGTATATACTTGATTGTATATATTGAATGTACAATTGGCAGAAATCAATTCAGCCTTCAACCAACTACGAAGATACTCAAATTATTAAAAACATAAGTGTATGGTTCTTAAACAACATTGTTTACCTGAAAATTTAATCAAGTTCTTTTTAGAATTTGCGATTCGTTATTGAATTCTGTAGGGGGGAAAATACTAAAAATGAAGCCAAAATAAAGAAAAACTACAGTCACAAAAACATGGAGTTGAATTTCAAATAAGCAACGTCCTTGGATGATATATAAGTAACATTTTCAAAAATTCATATTGATTTATTCAGTTTATATTTTATGAACACAATAATTTTTCAATCACGACATTGTACATTTACCAGCCCCCCTTCTTTGAATAATTCAAACATATGTTTTTGTTGGTGTACACTTTCAACAGATAAAAAACAAACTGCGTAGTATACTCACATACATTTGATATCAATCATGTCTTTCCCTTTCGGAAACTACAGAGGAAAGCGAAGGTAAAAAAAGAAACGAAAATAAGCCACGCTATACAATGCCCTGTAATACACAAACAAAGAAACGAATGTTTGAAATTTGTAACACACTTTTAGCTTTTAGAAAATGCAGGACACTGGTGAGGAGACTCTGTTGAACATATATTGAAGTACATTTTAGATGCTTAGTCAAGAGGGAGATGAAAATCAAGGTCACACAGCAGAAAGCTATTCTTGTGACATCCTTTAATGCGATCAGTACCCGGCATTGGCGTCCCATAGATAGGACAAGATTCCAGTTACCGTATCGGGTTGTTCTGATAATCCTCTCACAAGCTTTTAGATGTGGTACATATTAACCAAGACATATCAACAGTGGTATAATCTGCCGTCTTCCTTACCAAGACTAACCTAGTGATGTTTTATGCCACTGCTATCCATGTCAAGCCCTATCAAAGGTATATTTTTAACACATAACATATAATTGCAATCGTTTATTGGTACACATATTCTCTACATGACTGATGACATTGTTCTTTTGAGCTTAAGTTATTGTAAGCATTTACTTAGTTTTAAATTCACAAATACCAAAACACCATCAGAAACCCTGTTTTTGAGAAAACTGCAAATGTTGCTTACATTGTGAAGGCAAAATAGGTGTATGAATCGCGTCATATTCATGCGTCGTAGACTTTGATGGAAAAATCAGACTCGGGTTGGTTTTGCGATGGATTCAATCACGGAGATGGAGAGAAAGATGTACAAACTAGATACAAATATTTGGCGCTGCTGAAGTTAATTTCAATGCTTGCTCATTCAGAGCAACTTATGTCTGTAGGTGTTTCTAGCTGATATTGGTTAATAAGAAAAAACACCTACTGCCGGCTAAAAATAACAGAAATCAATCGCAGTGTCTTAAAACAGTTTGAGTGTATATATTCATACGTACGTGGTTTGTCGATACCATTTAATTCGACATATTTATTAAACTTTTGAATGTTATTGGTTCTTCCTTATTAGATATATCTTATAAGATATTAAGAGAATAATGAACAAAATATAAAGCTCGGAATTCACGAGGGACAGATATTCTTTTTTTTTATAGAAAACTGTAATTCCCACATTTGTGCCTTCTTTGGTAAGAATAATCCATTCACTTTTGGTTTTTTTATACATGACAAGGTAAATCAATATACGAAAACGGTGTCGAGGAAAGAGAATCATTGTTAATATTTTCAAGAATAAAATATTCTCTTTATCATACAAAAGCTACATTTGTATACACATGTGAAATAATCAGTTATTCAATCATGTGATATGATCCTTTACCTTTATGTCATAAAAACACTAAGCCAGGCTTATTGATACTTTTTTCATTAAATGATCAAATAAGTTTGAGAATAATAACAAATATTTGACATTTCTCTTCCATTAGCACGTGCATTTCACCTAGTAAAGTTAATTTTTAATATTTATGCAAATTTACATTAGCTTCAGGACAAACATAAGTAATTGTTGTTAGGAGTGATGCATTTGTGTTAACATTCGTCTTGTAAAATACTTCTTCTTACGCATGTATCGATTTTATTTATAATCAAATACATGGTCATGGCATTATTGATTACATGCTAACTTGTTTGTATCAAGATAAACATTCAAAAGGTATTCCTCACAATCATCGTACTCTTATAAGAGAATTGATTTCAAATTAAGATCGCTAGATGGGCTGAATATTTAGACGACAAAGAGATATTCACGCTGTGATGACATTAAGAGCCTTAAGTAACAGATCCTGCTAATATTTACCTGATATATGTAGGATGGTTATACACCTTGAGAGGAACAACTTGACACAGTACTCACAATTAGCTTCTTTGTTTTTCTTTTAAAATGACACAGAGTACGTTAAAAAAATTGACATTGACTAAAATGTCAAAATTATGATACTTACTTGTTTTCGATAATATCCGAAATGGCCATATTGATATTAATTTGATTTTGTAGAATTATAATTTAATAGGCATATGAAAAAAATGTCTAATCTGCACAAAACATCCTGATCACGACAATATAATAATTTGAATTAAATAGAAATTCAGTAAATGTAAATGTGAAACACTTTCTGCTCTTCACAAAACATCCAGGCTAGGACAACATTAGAGGTTAAATTAAATGTGAATATGAAAAACTGTATTCTGCACAAAACGTTCTGGTTTGGATAATATAAAGGTTCCTAAACTGTATGCTAATTGTGACGCAATATTTGCTCACACCTGCGATAAATACCCCACAAATGGATGTTGTAATGTAGCTTCAAGTTGGTATATAATACTTCGTCTTTTTTGCATGATTCAGCGTATGCTTCGCCATTGAAAGTTGGAAATGTATCTTGTTTAAATATTGATAAACAGTTGACGTGAGAAATCCCTTTTGTTGAGAACAACAAATGTTACAGCGCTCATCACGTAAGTGTAATATATCTTTTGGGCAGCATCAACTTAAAAATATATATCATGTCATTAATTTCTCTGCAAATCAGGTTTGTTTCACAGTAAAACACTGTGTGTAACAAATACAGAAAAATGCTATGTAAACGCTATGGTATCTTATTCAAAAGGCATAACTTTTTAAAATATTTATGTGTTAAGACCATGTGTCAAAACCTCAACTGTCATAAGAATTATGTGAACTCCTTTATCTTATCTATGCAAATGTCGAATGCCATCTTTCCATGCATGAACTTTATTTACTACCACCCCAATGACTTGCTAAGGTATAGGCCTTGTCGCATTCCCCCATACCTTTCTGGGCTTGCAGGCCAAAATGGTGCGACGGATCATGATATTCCAATGAGAAATCATATGAGAATTGCAAC
The DNA here is from genome assembly GCA_921293015.1 of Phorcus lineatus. NCBI lineage: Eukaryota > Metazoa > Mollusca > Gastropoda > Trochida > Trochidae > Phorcus > Phorcus lineatus. Next base: position 41,626,549 of record OV121084.1, read on the forward strand.
TTTTCACCGACGTGGGCGCTTCACTCAAAACGCAAATTTCGACGGGGTGGCAACAAGGTTTAAATTAGCAAGTGATAGAGACTGGTGCAATTCAGATCCATGCAAGAGAAGATGACCAAATGCAGAGAACATTTACACAGGAGTTGCATTTAATATAGAAAATGCGTTTTAAAACATTTGGATGCAAGGATATATTTGAATACAGACAATACGAGGTGCGTGGGTTCATATTTTGAATATGTAGGTTTGTCGATACCATTGAGAATCTGGAGAGAGGCCAGGGAGTGTCAAGGGCTGAATAATTGGACAAAAATGTTTGGCCAGTTTGAATTAATTAATATTTTTTCTTCCCATTTTTTGAAGATTGCTTATCGAAATATCATTATTATTTATTATGTCCAAATAGGCATCTTTTTCAATACCCAACTGTTTCAAGTATTTAATTACTGATCTTATAATGCTATCTATGGCTAATAAACTCTTCCTGCAAATTGAAGACTTATTTTGCCATAAATCTAATACGCCACTCTGTTTTTAATGAAACTCATGAATATTATCGATTCTCGCTTTAGCTCGTTAGATATACATCCATTCACATTTTTTTTATTGGTATTAACTTATTTGCAAATACGATGATGACGAAAGAGAATCATTGTTTATATTTTCAAGAATAAAATATTTCCTTTGTCATACAAAAGCTACATTTGCAAAGAATACATTTGAAGTAAGAGATACATATAAACATAGTGAATAATCGTATCCGTAGAAGGATATATCAGAGACTACACTATCAGCAATTGCATGACTTCTTGTACCTTTTTCCTCTGTTCGGGTGGAAAAAGAGTACAAGAATTTGCACTATTGCAGATAGTGTGACCCCAAATATAACATTGTTAAAAATACATTTTAATGCAATACATGGTAATGAAAGTAATGGATTTGAGTGCAAACAAAGCATTTTGATGAAGAAATGATAAAAAATAAACTAAAACAGCCAATACATTTGTATACAAGTATTTCGTTTGAATACAGATAATGGCCTAGCATGATGACAGTATATTTTCAGAAGACATTTTTTTACCTATACTCATTACTTAACAGACACTCTACGACCCATTTTAACAACAATTTGACAGCCAGGTCCTTTTCATTGGACATTAACTACGTGTACAATGTCGCAAGCACGATATTTCGCAGAGTTCAATGAGACCTTTCGACCGTTTCCAAGTTTATCTCCACTTCAAAACCCGCTTCCCATCGATTTCTTGCCATCAACATTAAGCATCAGAAGAAAAAGTTTGAATTGATTTGAAAAGATACATCTATATGAATCTGTTTGTTTTGTCACTTTTAACTGAGGTATATCGACCCATGTCCATGTCTCCAAAACTGAACATACAGTGTATTGTTTAAATAAGAATTGATTCAAAGAGATATTCTCAATAAATTTGATAGGATTTTCTCAACAGACATGTAATGTAAGAAGAAACACTGCAACCAAGTTTAACGGTATCCCGACTTTCAAATAAATGATTTAGAGATGTGTGATGATTCATGTAAAGATAGAATAATAACAGATGGCTTTATCATAGTTATTTGAAAATATTACGTTTTTAACAAAACATAAGAAATAATTGTCTCACTTTTGTAATTTTCCCTCTGTCTATATCTTGTACATTATTGTTTTGTACAAACACAAATTGGAGATTACTTTATTAGTTAGTTCAACCATTTTCAAATTGAGTATCAATCCTTGTATGGTATGAAGTGTTTGGTATGAGAAGTAGAACTGAAACAACAGTTCATTAAAAAAGGCTCGTTTAAAAAGTATTCCACCCTGAAAACAATTGGCCTAACAGAACAGCTCTCTGTCGAAAAATATTTGCAGTCATACTTAAGAGGACTTTCAGGTGTTAACGTGTGTGTTAAATGGTATTATAATTATGTTTATACCTCTATATCTAAAGAGAGATATAAGATGAAGATAAATCGTTCACAAACACAAGGTTTTGAAATGTGCCTATCATTGAGAGAAACAATTAAATAGTACATTCACGGAAAATACAATTGTTGGTTTTCCTGCCAAGTCAATATTGCATGAGTAAATATTTTATTTTGTCATTTTATCATATGGATTAAGAACAATTTGATTCTTTAGATGTGAATGGAAATAACTAGAATTATCTTCCCTTTGAGAATACCTATTTGAAACTAGAGTAATTATGTCCAGAAAGGGATTGTTTTAACCCAATTGATTTCATGTTTATGGAAATTGAGATTTCAAACATACCAATTTCAACACTCGAGGGAAATCAACAGCAGACACGTTAAACAAGTTTCTTGTTTCAATATTTCAAACTCTTGGTATATTCTGAGATAAGCTGTAAAAAATGCGACCACTTGTCTAAGTTCAGATATACTCGACGTTTAGTCCAAGTAGCAACAATATGGATGAAGAAGACACTTATCCTTAAAGGGCCTCAGAGTATGTTGTTGGAGTAAAGTAATTAAAATTTTAAAAATGGTGTAACTTTATCGGGGTTGTGGTTGTTTCTGAAAATTATTCTCTTGATGCATCTCAGTTCAGTATAGTGTATGTAAACAGATAAAGTCATAATGTGTGATCGATAACCGGACAATAGTGCGCGCCAGTTTCTCAAACGTATTTTCGAAAACTTAGTAAAAGCAGACGACAAGACATATATCCATTGGTAGTGTTTTGTCGGTTATTCAAATTATATTCATGTAAATTGAACTCAGAATTTCGTTTTCTTATCACATATTTAGTACATTTTCGATTATCGTTGAAAACAAGAAAATATCCTTATTTTTGCATCAAACAAGTAATCTTAAGCAGATGATCTGAACTTTATTCAAGACATATGGTATTTTGGCTCTTATTCAAGCCACTTACAAATTTATGAAACACACTCTGTGTCACTTAAAGATAAAACGTACATAGGAACAGTTTGAAAGATTAGTAAAAAGGAACATAAAGGCCTTTTACATCGTTAAACGCCTAAAACAATCAATGATGGTAGTGGTAGGTGGTATTCAATCGTAGCTTTAATTAAACAGCTCATCGGATTAACAGATTAACAAATAATTTCCTCATGTATGTGTTATTCCATGAGAGTTCCTCTCTAACCAATTGTTAACTCGACCCGATAACTCTATTACCTCCCTTTGCCGGTTTTACATCCATTCAGAATTATCGGAACGTTTACCATGGATAATCGATAATGATTTGAACAGTTGCTAAAAGTTTTGTAAACAATTGTTTCATACTGACTTGTTTTATAAACTGTACTACCTAGTCTGATTTGCCAGTTGTTCTTTGAAACTCTTAAAGCCATGTGGAAATACTACACATCCGCTTTTCGACTTACATGTATATTTAACAAATGTCTGTTTAAAATCATTTATTCTTCAAAATGATTTCAAATACACTGATTGTAAACATTCTTTCAATTTTCAAAGATGTTTTATTGACAACATATCTTATTCAATTCACTTCGGCAACTGCACCGATAGTAGAGCCACATATGAATTTGGCTACATGATCTTCAAGAGAGTAGAGCCAAAGATAAATTCGGCTACATGATCTTCAAGAGAGTAGAGCCACAGATGAATTCGGCTACATGATCTTCAAGAGAGTAGAGCCACATATGAATTCGGCTACAAGATCTTCAAGAGAGTAGAGCCACATATGAATTTGGCTACATGATCTTCAAGAGAGTGGAGCCACAGATGAATTCGGCTACAAGATCTTCAAGAGAGTAGAGCCACAGGTGAATTCGGCTACAAGATCTTCAAGAGAGTAGAGCCACATATGAATTCGGCTACATGATCTTCGAGAGAGTAGAGCCACAGATAAATTCGGCTACATGATCTTCAAGAGAGTGGAGCCACATATGAATTTGGCTACATGATCTTCAAGAGAGTGGAGCCAAAGATGGATTCGGCTACATGATCTTCAAGAGAGTGGAGCCACATATGAATTTGGCTACATGATCTTCAAGAGAGTGGAGCCACATATGAATTTGGCTACATGATCTTCAAGAGAGTGGAGCCAAAGATGGATTCGGCTACATGATCTTCAAGAGAGTGGAGCCACATATGAATTTGGCTACATGATCTTCAAGAGAGTGGAGCCACATATGAATTTGGCTACATGATCTTCAAGAGAGTGAAGCCAAAGATGGATTCGGCTACATGATCTTCAAGAGAGTGGAGCCACAGATGAAATTGGCGACATGATCTTCAAGAGAGTGGAGCCACAGATGAATAAAAACAATAATAAAAATTCATAATAACAATTGTATCCAGTATCATTTAATAATAATTCACAAAGTGGGATATTATCACTGTTAGGAACAAATAAGATATATAGCTCTTTTTATTTTAAAAACTAATTTTAAAAAGTTCTTTATATCTGGCTTAACAGTACAGTTAAAATTGTATCATAAAACGAATAATTTTTCGTACAATCATGATAGATTTCGACTTACATTATTAGTAACAAAATTCATTTGTATCTAAGTAATCTTGTATCTTGAAACACTGTTATTTTTACACGAAAGTATGTCTACGCACATTACATTTAATAATTGGATATGAAGACTTACAATGGTCAGTATACTCCCGATATGGTATATTTTGTTGAAATGTATAAATGGTAACATGGGTGACACTGTCATATATGACGGTTACCATACTGATATGTTGTCTTCAAGATAATTCTACAGTTTTGTATTTAGTGCGATTAGAAAAGTAGGGACTTAAGGGTCTGATGATGCTCCCTGAGGTCGTATGTTACGTACTAACAAAAAGATTCCAAGTCTTTCTATCGTAGCAACATTATTAGCTAGATTTATCGTGATATGTCGATTTTATCTGTTATGTATTGGTAGATATCTCTAGATATATTTCCAGTGCTTGATATCATTTACATATTTTTAAAAATAATTGTGTTTTAAAACACTAACCTACTCGGTGGGTTAGAAATTATGTCAGTTCCACACTGAACACAATTCAATATTGTTATATTTGGTATTACACTTTCTACAGTAGTACAAATTCTTCTTTGAATGAAGTCCAAAATAAACTTAAGGTGCCTAAATTATCAGACAACAGTTACTATCGCTACCACTGGTCGTCACAAGGTCTTGAAAAAGTTCAAAAAAGATTTGAATGGTAGCTTTTGTTTGGTAATTTACAAAATGAAACTTGTCTTACTCATATTAGGGCCTACTCCGACCTTGTGCTGCGTATGATCCAATTAATACACGTGGTGCTTAAGGCACGCTGACAGGGCAATATCCAGGTCGTGCTATCGTTACTGGTACATGCACAGCACGACCTCAAGGCATTGCTATACACACTTTTAACACAGGAACATGATATTGTTTGTTACTATGGGATCTGGAACAAGGGTTGCCATTAGAAGAAAATTCATCGAATAAAGATCATTAGTTTGAAAATTAACTTGATTAACGTGATATGACATTCCTGGAACGAAGTCATAACGGTTATTTTTTTCTGGATTTCAACCAAATAAAAGGTCTAAGTTCTATTTTCAAGATCACCCTGGAAATACTTTATTTAGTTGATAGATTATCTTCTTATTTGATTTTTTATTTTTTTTATCTAGGAGGTATAAATTGCTGTTTAGTTCAGAATTTATGCTGATACTGGTAATTATGAAAACGTCTTTGAAAAGGATAACAACTTAAATCAAATTCATTTCATTACTGAAATTTGCACTCACATTTGATTATCATACAGAAGAATTTCTTAAACATAAATATTAATAAAATTCAAATTAGCTTCAAAACGTTTGGAATGTTTTCGTCATAAAATCAAAATGAAATAAAATCGAAATGCCAAAGAAAAACATATTACGTAAAATTCATTCAAAAGACGTGGGAGATATCGTACTCGAAAAGAAATAAACAACAACATGCTGTAGACATTAAAACTTCCCTAATTAAGGCATGACTCATGACCCGTTCGGCAAATGATAGTTAATTGCGAAATAGAAGTCATTCAAAACACCCTGCTGATCAGCCTAATCATAATTGTTAGAAAATTCATATTCCCTAATAACATATGTTTATATTTCCATTCAGTAAATAAATTAGTTGTGATGAATGAATACAGGATGTAATTGCTCCATCTAAAATCATTACGGTAATTACAGCTCCGTTTTCAAAATCTTAGAAACAGATGATAATCCCTCTGTGACATTTGCAATAATGAATCCCATAACTAAATCCATTGCCGTAACGATTCTTTTCATTACCTACTTTGAGTGGGCCGAAATTTTCAATTCCATCTATGGAGAGTTGAAAATTAGTGTGATCAAATCAACATTAATGTTTTCGCTGTAAATGATTAACATCAATATTCCTTTCATCAAAAATGAAGACACAATTCAAGTTCGTAATAATTAAGAAATCATGTTTTTACAATCATACGGGCACTGAGTTCGCGAACTTTAGTTTTCCGCAAGATAACCAGCAGTTCATTCACTATTTTAATTAATGAATAACTTTGCAATTTGATGTCCTTTGGATTTAAACAAATCTTACATTTGTAGCTACTTATATGGTTGCAATTAAGAGTTTTAATGTTATGTATTTGTATTTATTCTTTATTTGTTATTTCACATTAAGTGCGTATGGTAGGCAGTTTTAAATATGAATACATGTATAAATATATATGTTACAGTCAATGTCTAAAACCAGTCAATCTGTAGATCGACTGAAATATTTAGTCAATCTGTAGATTGCCTGATTCACTCAGGCAATGTATACATTGACTAAAAAAAGCAGTCAATGTACAGATTGACTGAAAATTTAGGCTGATTTTGAGACAGATTGACTGAAATGAATTATGCTCATTAATGGGTCAAAACAATAACAAACAGCTCATAGTTTTATTGACATATCATGGATTATTTCAATTTTGTTTGGACATGTGATGCTGGAGTGACACCTGCTGTTGCACTTCACACCTGACTTGAAACATTTACATCTGTTGGTCTGACATTGTTTGCCATTTGCTGCACAGTTGCATTTAGCATATCCCTGGCCACCACATCGGGACTCACTCTGTACTGCATGACGTAGGCCAACTTCAACATCCCTGGACATGTCCTCGATGGTAAACAGCTTCTGGGTGCACAGATCAAACTGATTTCTGCTGTAGTGTTCCTTAAGCCTTGACAGCTACACGAAAGCTGACCATCTGCAGCTCTTTTCCTCTGGACCTTGATGTTCTGTTGATTCACTCTTAGCTGTGCATCTTCAGGGTCTGCTGTATCAGGTTGCATGGTACCATGTTGTGCAAGACTGGAAACTTCTCTCTCGGATGATGGGGCTGAGCATGCTGCCAGAAGGTCATCTTCAAAGACCATTCTTTCCAGTATTTCTGTTTGAAGGGTGTTTGAACGCAATCCAACTTTTGCTTCAGTTCCAAACAGGGCCTTGTATGGCGATTGCTTTATTCCAGAATGGTAGCTTCTGTCCTTTCGAATTGTACAAAGCGAAGTCCCATAGTCCAGTCTGTTGAGTCGTTGTCGCCCAGCCATGCAGTGAGCATGTCCTTCACGTCACAGTTCAAACGTTCTAGTGAACCTTGACTCTGGGGATGTCTCGGCTTACCATGTATTATGAGAAGATCAGGCCATAAAAATTTTAGCTCTGTGATAACGGATGCCGTAAACTCGGAGCCATTATCGCTTTGTAAAATATGAGGTGCTCCAAGTTAATCTTTGGCTTAGATGCAATCGAATTATTGTTTGAACTGGTTGCCGGTCTGTTGTCAAAGCATACCACATGAATTAATTAACTTTCTGTAGGATAAGAGGAGCGTTATGTGATTTCATTAATGAGCATAATTAATTTCAGTCAATCTGTCTGAAAATCAGCCTAAATTTTCAGTCAATCTGTACATTGACTGCTTTTTTCAGTCAATCTATACATTGCCTGAGTGAATCAGGCAATCTACAGATTGACTAAAGATTTCAGTCGATCTACAGATTGACTGGTTTTATACATTGACTGTAACATATATATATATATATATATATATATATATATATATATATATATATATATATATATATATATAATTGTCAGTTATCACCATAAAGATATCAGAAGCATCTGTTTGCATCTAATACATGAACGTTTCCCTTTATATCGATTCTTGTAATCGAGAAACAAAAATGTGTTCAAACTGGAGAAAGACAGATAGAGTTTTCTTAGATGTTTATCTTATACCTATCCACATGTCCCTAAATCTGGTTTTCCGCATGAATTTTTTCTGATAAATCTAAGAAGAGAATAATTTCAATTGTAAATATCTTTCAGTACTTTTTCTTTAAAAAAAGCAATTCAAGATAGATATAAGAAGGAAATTTGATAAAACTGAATCTACACTATTCTCACTTGCCCCAACCTACCGGTAGCGATCATTAACACTTTTCAGAACAGTTTACAAGTCATGTAGAAACGTCAGCATAGTGTTATCAACAAAAATAAAAAGAGTAAATATGAAACAAAACTTGACTCTATTGCTATGGTATGACATATATTCATCAAATTTTCATGGATATTTAAAGTAATCGAAACTTTTGAATTTATTAAATAAGAGCCTTTTTTAAAAAAGGATCTTGCAATACATTTTCCACAGATAAAAAACTAGTATTTTAACAAGTCTCAATGGTTTTATCCTTCCTGAAGTTAAGTGCTACTGAAAGCAACAAGTCTTCTATGAGGGGCTACCCAAGGTTAAAATGCAGTAGCATGCTCAAGGACTATTAGCGAGAATCTCTTTCTTGTTGGACAATAACTCTCCTTAACTATGCCTCTGACCTTTTTGTCCACTGTATAATGAATGCTATAGGCATTATCAGGCAGGAAAACACCTAAAACAAATCAGAAGTAATTAGTCTACATCTGAAAGCAACCCCGTGCAAAGCATAACGAAGCGCATTGATTAATAAAAATATTATTATCGGGAACTAACTAACATATATATATGTATTTGGACAGGATCCTCGGGATCCTGAATATGTAAAATTTAAATGAATCATGCATCATGTGTCATTAGATACCAGAGAGAAACAATAAAGTGTGGCATTTAGGATAAATTTAGAAGAACATGTGTCCGTATTTTTCATCGAATACGAATGAGTGAAAATGTCAGTGCATTCAAACCGAAGTTTTGAAATAGTTTATGAGAAAAAATATATATCTTTTTCTTGCAATTGGTGTATATCATTCCAATAAATTATCATTGTGTTTAAATCATTGGTGTTTATGAGGCTTTACGGATAGTCGCATATTTTCTCTGCTGCATTCAGCGGGGACTTGTTCGACAAAACAGACTACGCTATACTAATTTTTGCAAATGAAACATTCGGAAGCTCAGTACAATAAAGAAAACTGCAATAGCTTTCGCCCGCGAAATATTACTTGAAGACCAACGGTCTGGCAAATCATTTCATATCACCACAGTACACATTGGGACCAAAGTTGAGTAATTTTTTCTGATTGCCTTATAAAGATAATTTAAAGTAAACTATAAGCCTCCTAGTGTTGTGGTATTCCTTATGGAAGTGTATGCAATATAACCATAAATACTTTATAAAATTTATAATATTTATAAAATATCTGAACGGCAGTTGTTTCGAATTTCAAATGAATCGATCGACATAAACGAGCTGTCTATAGTTGAAATCGTGAAATCAGATTTACCAATGATCAATTACAAAAACTTTGAAAGGAGTCAGTAGAAAGATAGGGCTTACTGGGTTTTTTTCAATTCAAAAGAGAAATTAGACGTAGGGAGATGTTAAAAAAATAGCATGATCTCCATTATGTCTTGATTCTTTATTGAGTCAAATAAACCTTTGTTGACAACTCGATTTTCTGGTAAAGGTCGATATAATATGTTCCCTTGCAACTAAGGTGGCAGTTGATATTGGTAAGATAGCTACATGTACAGCAATTCCAGTAAGCAAACGAGGAAAAGAATTTTAATTCCTGTCTTATTTTCCCACTCATTTAATATTTCACTAATAAAGCTATTATATCTAACAGTCTATTGTGTCCATGAGTGACAAGTAATATTTTTATAGATCTTTCCCAATCTTCCGTTGGTAATTTTTTGTAGTAAACATTCTTAAAAAAAACGTCAATGATTTGTCGTTTGATGAATATTGAATTAAGCTAGAATCGTCCACTCACTCGACATGTCAAAGAATAAGCACACACCTTCACAAATTAATCATTTTTCTGAATGAACATGATCCGTATCTGATCAGTGAAAAAGCTTCTGATCTCCAGTGGTTGGCTGTTTGGTCCTCATACATAATAAACGCTATACCAACACTCGCTATCTTCATCCAATTGATTGGACTGCCAATTGTTTCACCTGTCCAGGTGAATATTGTTTGATGTAACCGCCAGGTGTGTCTCTCGAGCTGCTTCGGCTGAATTTAGTTTCCTCAATCCCCTAGGATATAAATAATTGAGGACGCATTAATTGCGCGTCGTTTTCAGATAGTCACAAAATCTTCGCCTTGTGTGACCGTTAGCAGATTTCGTTCGTAGTAAACTATCATAAGTATGTGAAATGTATACTTTAAGTACGAGAATTTAATTTTCAAGAAACCCATTTTATTATTATATTTCTAAATGAGTTATGATTTTTTTCGTGTGGCAATGGTGCCTTTCCACTGAGATTACCTTCGTCGTTATGTTTTATTTTCGACCTTCATGGAGAAAGATGAAGGCTTGTTTGTTGATATAAAACTTCTGTAATTAAGGAAGGCGTTGTTTATGATATTAGTAGCCATGTCAAAACGTCGCCTTCCCAGAATACAGAAGTTGTAAATTCATAAGATTGCCATATGATTACTAATTACATAGTCTTTCATGTAAAAATGTAACAATTTTAAAATGTCAGTAACTTGAACGACTCATCTTTATTCAAAGAACACCTGAACCTTAATCTAACCTGTAATCAATGATTTAGTGAGTTTCCATAAAAGCTTTTAAAAGATTAAACACTTAGAATTTGATAATGAAATTCAATTATGAAACTAATAGCAGTTACGTTAAATTGGAAGATTCAACATAAATGAAAATGGGTTTTGACTAGAAATGTTTAAAGAGAAAGAAAGGATAATTCGCCAGTTGAGGTTGACGGCACAGGGATTGATGACCTTGTTGCCAGGAGAAACGATTAACAGTTATAAATATAACTATACGCTATGGATATTTAATGAGGAATCCTTCGGGCATACTTATCCCAAAAGCGGAATTGTCATGCGGTTCGAATGTAACTAAAAGGCTATTTAGTCGATAGAAATACATCGATGTCTCTCGCATTTTTCCTGTTGTCTGTAACCAAACCAACTGTCTAAAAGCACTATTTGTCAAACTGACACAAGCCTCTTAAGAGTGTTGTATAAATGGTTTGGACTACTGTTGAGTTACCATGGTTACAGCCTTTTTTTGGATACTCGAAGTTATCACTTTACAGACCTAAAAAAATCACCTGTATTATTATGCTTGAACTAAATGTTCATTCTTCTTTCAAGCGAGATAAAGATTTTCTATAGAATACTTACATGATATAGAATTGGTAAACATTGTCGGTCTTCCACAATGATAAAGGGTAACGAGTTAAAGAATTGTGAGATTTTTGAAAAAAAACCCGTCAAAATTGTGCGTGAATAACTTTTGGAACGGAGAAAGCCAATTGCGTAACTCAGTTACAAAGAGCCTCAATAATATTCTTCAAGTATCTAACAAAATCGATAACGTCCTATCATTGAAAGTGTCATTTCAATGAGTTAAGAGGTGTTATCTTTCCTTTTTGAAAATATTTGCTATCCCCAAGCCACATCAAAGATGGTGGGGGAAGAAGAAATGGACTGGGACCGTCAGACCTTGACGGCGTTTTTGGTATACATGTACAACTTCTTTGGACTTGTATTTTCGGCAGTTTCATGGGAACACATGTTAGAACTTTTAAACTGGACAAGAACTTCAAAAATCCGTTACACACCGGTATATGAAACAACCATCGTATTATATAGTGGTGACATTTTGAGGTTTTCAACTTCGCCGGACTTTGCAAGTTTTTGCCGTTTCAATGGAAATCTAGAGTTTTAAACTCAACTAAATGAAACTTCGTATATTGATCAATATTATCATAAAAATTTGTGCATTGAAAGTATTGTCATTTTTTCTACCTCTTTTTGCATCTGTTTCAATTGAATCGCCTCTTCGAAATTTTACATAAAGCCTGACATGGATTATTGTAATTGGGTAAAAGCAACAACCACCATGTCTAGTTGAGCTTTTTGGGTTTTAAACTTCTTCTAAAACTATAATGGCCTTTCTCATGGAATTGCGTGCTAGATGTATCCTGGTTGAGTCGCAAATACCTAAAAGCGTAGCTAAATGAAAGTAGTGCCGTTAAGAGGCTTTCATCATTTCGGTTTATGTGTTTTTTTGATGAAACACAACTTACACATCTGTTTCCATAACAGAACTTGAAAATAGTTGTGCTGACCTAAATGAAACTTAAGCACAGTCATCTTATGTTGGATCAATCCATTGAAATTCATTTGAAAATGATTTAATTATTTAAAAATCAGCTTTATCATTTGACAGGGGATTTAGACGACTCAGACTGCTTAATTTCTCGGGTTTAAAATATGTTAATCTGCTTAAAAGGTGACATTTTATCCTGGGATTCTAATGGCCATTAATGGAAGAATATAAACCACAAAAAGGACAATCACCAAGACTTGTGCAGTGATGGGTCAGAAGAAACATTGGGCCTTTTTTTCTATTTTGAGTTAAATGAACTTTGTGACAACACCTCTTCCCAGAAAATAAGAGTTCCATTCACATTGTGAATATTGATATATTTCTCTTGTGATTAAGATAAATCATTTTACATAATTTCAATAGATCTGATCTTCATAACCAACACTTCAAGTAACATTGATGATGTTGCGGTTTAGACAAAATTATTTTTAGGTGTTCAATTATTGCAGAAAAGGTTAAACAAAACTCAGTGGAGCATAAGGGATAGATTACATGTATGTTTCATGAAAATATACATTTCTCACTGATGTTTGAAGCCCTAATTGTGCATTGTAACATGTTCTGGTCGTGAGTTGCCGACGTTTTGTCGCTTTGTAAATAACGAAGACGTAAATCTCTATGATAATGACTTTTCAGTCTATCTAATGCTAAGAGTAGGAGTGAATGGTCGAGCGTAATGGGTTTACTACAGGGTGCGTGTTTTAACTTCGCAATCGACTAGTCACGAGGGAAAATACAAACTCACACAGATAGTGCCGTCGCAGATTTAACTTAATCTTTAGTTAAATTTTTTTCATGTAATTACGGTGCACATTATTCAAATAAATAGTGTTCATTTGTTAAAAAAATAATGAGTTTAAACTGTATTGGTTTTTAACCTAATAAACTCTCTTGACTTGACTTGTTATCATGAAGACACAAAGTGAAGACATACTCGAATTCGTTTACAGTAACTGCAATGTGACTCATCAATCTCAATCTCATTAAAATAAGTTCTAGCCATTTACTCACATTTCGTTGGATGGTGTATAGCAAACTGTAGATCTTTTGAAGCCAAACAGAGTTACGTGTCCCTTCGGAAGAGATATCGGATGAATCAGTTACCCGCTCCCTGACCCCGAGAACGCTTGCATCACTCTGAACATCACGAACGTTTAACTTTGTGCTGAGCAAGCATCAGCTTCTAGTTTCAAACGCTTTGCCTGAGAACTAAAAAGAGCGAACAAGCGGGATTTATCAATAAAATTTAATTTTTATTTCAATGAAATTGGTAAACGGATCAGAGGTAAGTTCATCTTTTAACATCCGGGAATGTTGGAAGACAAAATTAAAGTTAAAAACCCAGTTTTGTGATGATGTGTGTTTTATCCCGCAACGGACTCGTAGTTACTTTGTATTACTGCGCATAGTGTTGTCCAAAATATATCCTTGTTCACTATCTAAATGTCCTTATCTCCTTATCAATATTAGGATTCATAAACATACTGACAGTATTAATAACTTATATGATTTTGATGACTTTTTAACAAAACCTGTCTTGTTCAGGATTATTTCGTATTATTTTTGTTTCACTTGAGATTATATTTGGTGATAGGCCTCCCACTTCTCCGTGATAAGAGTTAGTGCAGCTTGTCTCGTAGAGATGGTAACGATTGATAACAACATGAGAGGTAGAATTACATGACCATTTTGTTGTATCAGCTGTATCTATATGACATTAGACAGGTTATTGCATCATGGTGAGATTATTCCTTAATCAGAGACATATTCATGTTTTGAAAGAAACAAGGGGCTGAGGAGTGGGATGTCATGATACACCGATGCACCAGTGTATCGTCATGGTCCAGTTCACGATACCATGAACAATACAATTAACAAAATCGCGAACCATATTCTAGTGAATATTGACCCAGAAATTAAGAATCTGTGAAAGTACTTGTTTAGAGTTTCTGTTAATGTTCAAGTTGCTTTTTTAAAAATTTATGAGATTATTAAACAAGTTCTCTTGGAAATAATGAATTAGTATGTGTAAAATCTCTGCAAGAACGTCGTTTTTTACTGTATCATGATGAGTATCGTAACGTATCGTGCTACGTACCATGACATGCCTACAGAAAGCAATATATATCGACGATTAATATAAGGCACAAATGCAAAAAAAGGGCTGTGTCGATTCTGTAGTCAATATCACTTCTCTTAAGTCACTGTAATTGAATATAAGTTAAGGATATTTTGACATGTTAATGTTACAGCTAAAACTCGGAGGATCTATCTCTCCATCCATCTGTCTATATAAACACAGGATAAGCAAAAAAAACTATGAGATTTTTTTCACGTTCTAGGACGATGTCAGATGTCTTACATTGAGGTCTTGTTTGAGTCTCTTGATAAATGGTGGCATTGGCTGTACATTGTTAGGTTTCCGATCAAAAAAGCGACATTTAATCTTTATCCAGTGGGTATATCCTGATCCAATGGCATAAACATATACTTTTGAGCGACAGTCAGTTCTTCTCAACTAAAAGACACAATTGACAACAACAGGAATGTATGACACCAACAACTCAGAGAGTGTTTTTAACATGTCTTATGCTGACAACCTTCAGAGTTATGATAATACCCGGGTGTCATGTATGACGTCATGGGCAGAAATGAATCAGGCCATTGACAAATGCTTTTTCTCACCGATTTTGAAAAAAACGTGCTTGTTTTTTATCATCTGTAATGAAATCAATGTATTGCTAACAATGTATCTAATAATGTATCGAATGGCATATCATTTATAACATCATTTTAACCTACCACAGGTATAGCAATTTGTTTCAGACAGCCTTTTCACGATCGTATCAGATGCTCACATCAGTTTTCGGAGAAGTGAGTTATAAACCCACGGGTTATGACTTGTGAATCCTCGAAATGTAAGTTTCATATAATTTTAACTGGATATAACTTCTACATCCCCTGAATGAAGTACACAGAATATGTCCATATGCTCAACCTCTCGTTACAGCTTATATTAACGAAATTAAAAATAGCCATTGTACACACTGCGGGAAATCGAAACTGCATTCTACGAAGCTCCAGAAGGGACATGGTAAAAAAAAAATTTTTTTACGTACGTACGTAATATTATCACGTACGTACGTGATAATAGTACGTACGTACGTAGTAAAATACCACGTACGTACGTAATATTATTACGTACGTACGTAATAACTAAATTTGAATGTTGTAAGCTTAGGAGCCGTCGATAGAAAGCGCTAGTAAGCAGAAACTTATTTGAGTCAACTCAGCTCTGTCATGGATTCAGAAAATGTTTATTTTGATTGATAAGTGAGAGGTCAGATAAGAAATAACATATAATATTATAAGCAATCACCACACAGCGTGTGTAGCAAGTGACAAACACAAACCACGTGGTAGGTAAATGTTGAACACAGCCTCACTATAAGCTGCAATAAACATTTAATTTCTTATCTTGCAATATCATTAGAAGGCGATTGAGTAGCAGTGGTCTTTTTGCAAAACCTATAAGTACTCTATCTATCAATAATCTTGGATATATATACAAGAAATAGAGCGTGGCTCGGTTTAACTTTTTTTGAGTTATCTCCCGTTGTACGGTTACTTCAAGACGTAAGGAATGTTCATGAGACAGACATTGGACATAAACAAAGGCATCTTATTTTCGTCAGCAAACAGTTTACAATAAGAGTCTTTAGTGAAAGTCATACAAACTCTAGCTAGTATTAGCCTTCTAAGCGGTCATGGGCAAGAATTGATATATCGACAATTCTTGAATTGCCGGCTACATTAACAAAATGTCGCCCAAAATAAATTATGTAATCACTTAAAGCTATGTAATCACTTGTTAATTTCTCTTTCTTTAAAATACTTCTGACCTAAAAGAATATTTGAAAAAAGACGTTTTATAACAAAATAACGATATCTATTGAAACACTTACTTCTTTTAAATGCCCAATAGGAAAATAACATATACCGTAGATCCTTGAATAATTATCATGCGCCTATTAATTTCAACCACCGATTTGACTTTTAAGAGGCAGGCAATTATTCTTTTCGAAGCCATAATTTGTGTTTCTATGTTGAAAATAATGAAACAAAACCATCATCATCATCGCGAATTTTATATTGAAACACTAAAATACACTCTCTTACCGTTCTTAAAATATGCATATATTATAAAAAGCCAGAAAACTTAGAAAAAGGTGAAATTCAAAATGTTGTTCACAATGCTCAAGCAAACCCAGCAAGGCAAGGCAGGCGATTATTCATTTCAACGAAACCTTAGACCCGGTCTATACTGAAAGCAGGCGATTATTCAAGGATGTACGGTATGTCGTAATTGAAGAACCGGCTACGTTGATCGATCGCCGTCTGCAATAAGTGTTTGCATTTGTCGGTAACTTGCTAAAGATTACATTACTCT
The DNA here is from genome assembly GCA_921293015.1 of Phorcus lineatus. NCBI lineage: Eukaryota > Metazoa > Mollusca > Gastropoda > Trochida > Trochidae > Phorcus > Phorcus lineatus. Next base: position 41,643,637 of record OV121084.1, read on the forward strand.
AATTGAAGAAAGAAGAAATGAAATGAAATTAGATATATTTTCCCAAGATTATGCTCCTTGTCATATCACCTAACAAGCATTTTCAACAGCATTTGTTAAAATATGGCCTCTAAATAACGCAAAGGATGGTGTTTTCGCCAGGGGATAACAAATGTATTCACATTCGAGCAACAGCAGTCAATCACACTGTCATATCCAAGGAAGGAAACTCTTCATTTAAAAGAAACTATATTTTTATTTCGTAGTATGTCTTCAAGGATGATAAGTAAAAAAAAGGTTTATCTTAAAAAAACCATCATTTACACTGATATAATACAGTCAAATATTTGTTGTTACAACAAATATTGTAAATTTATTTGTTTGCATCACACTGTAAGTTAAAATTTAAGTTAAACTATGAGTTTACTTATAGTGTAATGATTGTTGCTGAATAATTAGCTAATTTAAGAGCACATGTAGTCACATAAGCTTCGTATTCTTGCAGAAAAATACTTATCATTCTTTTCAGTTGACTCGCAAATTATGATTTGACTTAAACAACTATACTAAACATTATTAAACGTCGAATATTCGACATATGTTTCTACAAAAAAAGGAAAGTGTCAACTGTGAAGTCCATATATTACGACAAAATTTGTAATGGTGGTGATTTCATACCAAAAGTTACTATTGTAAATCCTTGTGTCAAAACTTTTATACGAGAAAAGATTAGTACATTGTATAATACATTGATATCAATAAACGATAGATCAAATTAAATTGGATTTCACTCAAACTAAATGAACAAAGTATTAATCATGTGGAGAAAGGAGAAAGCTATTCGACTGTTGAATTAAATCCTCAGGGACTTTTTGTTGAGATTATTATCTTCACTTTCCATATCATAATTTACGCATTTTCAAGTCGTATTACAATTACAATTCAAAAAATTCGACAAAGCCTCTTTCCAGGGTCCCAGAACAGTTTGTCCATCACTAGACATACGCCCATCACTCAATTTAACTTCAAACGGAATATTCTCATTTCTGCTATCAGTAACATAAACTTTCTCGATACTACTCTATTAAAAATCTCTAGGTTCAGCTGAAGGGTTTTTTCGATTTGTGCAATAGCATTTCTGTCATCTGAATGCTTACGTCGATACAGACGTAGTCCTTTCAAAATGCGTTTCAGATGTCTATTGCTTACTACTATCCGGTGTTTTGCAGCTAGGAAATAAAGCATTTCAGTCTTGTTAAAACCCAGATCGATGTAGAGTCGAACAAGTATGTCCCTCTCCATGTTTTGATGTACTTTCTCCTATTATCACGTACGTACGTGTTATTATCGCGTACGTACGTGTTATTATCGCGTACGTACGTATTAGCTTACTGCGTACGTACGTGTTATCATTACGTACGTACGTGATATTTATTACGTACGTACGTGATGATATCACGTACGTACGTGATAATAACACGTACGTACGTAAAAAAAAATTTTTTTTACCATGTCCCTTCTGGAGCTTCGTAGCATTCCTTCTCTCCATAAACCACACATTCTATCCCGACACTGCGGAGCCGATAAAAATAGAACGGTTTAATAACGGTATTTACAGTCATACGTTTTTGCCATATTATGACGCTAGTGAGGAAAAGATAATATTTAAAACACATCAGTGCATAGAAATCACGAGTGTTTTGTGAAAGTCGGACCGTCCGTCCATGTGATATGATGTCAATGTACTCGACATAACGTGTGATCCATGGGAATCCTATTTAAGACATCATAACCTTTTGCGTCTATTTATATATATCATATATACATATATTATTTTCAAGAATTCAAGAAAGTTTTCGGTTTATAAGTAAGAGAAACCAATCATATTCAGAATCACCAAATGTTGTCAATGTCTTAGTGTTTACAATCTTCGGCTCTCGTAGTTTTTCTTACGAAACTTTCACGTGTGACATCTTCTAAGTTATCAGAAATTTGTTTTATTTTTGTCATGTAATTTGTACGTATTATGTAACAGCATTTGAAGAAGCTTGTTAATTCACTTCCCTTATCGAAGTATCGTAACCTTTAGTTCGTAGTTTTCATATAAACACAAATGTTGTTCTTTTTCACACGTGATGTTCTGTAAGTTTTCCACATATCTTGATCGACATAACTAATGCATGCATCTCATACACCTATCTCCCCGTACTTCCTCCTGCTCGTGGTCCAATTACTACCCGCCCCTGTCGGCCACGAGTCAAACATCGACACGCTTCTTGGACGTTGCGTAGAAATACCTGTTTCACCATTGATCGGTATGACCTAAACGATTGCCATGCTTCACTTTAACTGCACGTTATTTGCATGCACGTGGACGTCATAACAGCGCTAAGAAAACAAGTGTTGCCTGCTGTCAATATACTTAACTAAGGTGACTCAGTAATGAACAAAGGAACAATTGATCAAATTTTATTTAAAGATGGAAATGAAACATCATTAAAATGTATGATATAACGATATAACAAGAAACAGGAGAAACACGTGTCTATGTACATTTCTCCTGAGTACTCGACAGAGGAGGTGGGACTGTGTTAAGACTGCAGGTGGGCTGCACGTGCCGCATGATTTGCACGAGCTTAAACACGTGCGCATTAAGGAACAATAGCACGTGCAGATTTAAAGTAATTCTTTGAAAACTTATAACAGTTTCAACAAATGAAGCGTTTGGAGTGAGAAAACATTAGTTCAAATATTTGATTGAAGGAACATTATTTTATCTTGGAGCGTCCGTTAAAAGGAAATTATTTGGAGCTAGGTTTTAAAGAAAATGATTCCAATAAAAGAAAAAAAATGATTTGTCAATAATTTGACACGATTATTATTTTATTTTTAAATATAATCAATCATCAAAATCCTGATAAAATCACCGGGCCCTATTTAAAGGAACGTTAAGTAAAAAGAAAAAAGTTAAAATGCCACTGTCATAAAGATTAATATCATCAATTCAAATATCAACTTATTTGTCGGTTAGGACGCAAGCATTATTCATATAGATGAGATAGATTCTTGATAAAGAGCGTGTACATAACTTCTGAAACCGGAAGTAACCGCAAATAAACCAAGAGGTCAAATGAAAGTCGGTATGAACAATATTGAAACAACATTCAAACATGGAGCTCCAAATTTGAAAACGTAATGATGATTTTAACCACCTGGATTTCGTTAGTGCATGAATTTGAAATTGTGTCAACAAGTTAAAGTTGTCAGAACGACGTGGTATTGTGAGAATGAATTATATCCAAAAAAAACCAATTCTTGGTTGATTGTATATATAAAAAATTAACATTCTGGAAGTCAGTTGAAAAGTAAATGACAATTAAACAGTTTCCATAAAGCAATTAGCTCTATTTAAGCAGGCAGTGTGTGTTTCTTAAGCAATCATAGTTAGCAACTTAATATCCATAAAAACTTGGATTACCGTGTTCTCACAAGATTTGAAATTCACCTTTGACCTCAATCCTATAATCCAATCCTGTTCCGATCTATCACAACCGTCCAAGGCATTCAAATTGATAACTAGTAACAACAAATATATGCAAAATGGCATACGTCAACGAGTTTTCAGTATTGTAGAAAATAGATTTTTTAAATTTTGCCTGTTGAAGGCACATAGCTCGTCCATATATCTAATGATAGGTCGAGTGTCTGCTATAGTCTGTTGCTGCCTAAAAAGGCAACGAGGGAAGGAATGTCCTGTTTGGTCACGTGACATCACAGACACAATTCATCACAATCCAAATAACACATCACAATGTGGTCTGTCTGAAGTTTTCATCGAATAGTCACATATATCAGTGGCCCGCTAAACGGCTAGTCACGCACTGCGCAGACTCACCGTAAAGATCATGAGAGTACCTCATAATGAAACAGCTTGGGTTATATGACATGAATTTGTGGGACCACAACCGGTTGTCTCCCTTTTCGGTGGTATCCTCAAATCAGTGGTACGTCCCTTTCATGTTTGATTTACCACATGCCTGTTTTAAGGACGGATACGATTAAGATGCATCCTTGTTGAGGATGGAATTCTTTTGTTTTCCGCCTACTGAATTGACAAAAAACAGAGTCATTTGTCTCATAAGATATCAAGATCTCGGTCTTTGATATGAATGTGTTCGTCATCTTCCGGTAGGCCTTCCACTTGATGCGCAAGTGTGCTTACCTGCTGCTGATCAGAAACTTTTCTCTTGCTAGAAGCTTTGCTATTTCCACTTCCTACACTTGCTACACTTCCGCTCGACGCCTTGCTGGACCGCCTGCTTGTATTATGCGGCTGAGACGAACCAGCGCCCGAATCAGGACTCGACTTCCGGCGGGGGCTAGAACTACCGGAAGTTGACGACCCTGCTAAGCTGGCCTTCCCGTCCGTGCCGTCTTGGAAGTGACCAGGGGAGGAGGAGGCGGAATTCTTTGGAGAATGTTCGACACTGTTTGATGTCGTCATGTTATGGGGGGAATTAAATTTTGAGCTTGGATATGTGGATATCAGGGAGGAACAAGGTGTAGAGGTGGGTGAAAAGAAGCGCAGAATCTCACTGATCTGTTCATCGATCCTGTTCATTTTGAAATTGAGAGAGTCCATTTCCTCTTTGATCTCTAAACGTATGTCATACAGCGAGGTCATCATGTGCTGCTCTGCTGCAGACAGACCTCCAAGCGAGTTTATATTTGTTCTGTTGGTCTGAGCGCCTTCAGGGGCCGGCTCGTCTCCGATCTGATCAAGGCGATTGTTGCTCCTCAATATCCCACTGTCAGTAGAGTCTGTCTTCTTCAGGTTAGTCTTCACTTCCTCTTCTGGCGACTCTGCAATAGGTTCTTGTTGCTTGCCTAAGAACTTGCCCCATTTTGACACAGGTTTGACAGCCAGTTTAGGATTGGGGGCATCACTTGCACGGTTGTCGGTTTTCTGAGTTATTTCAGTCAATGGGATTTTGTTTTGATTGGTGTCGGGAGTAGGTTCCTGAACGCCACCACCACCGCCGCCACCTCCTCCAATTCCACCTAAGAATTTGCCCCACTTGGATGATCCACCACCAAGCTTTGGTAGGCTGGGTGCAGTGGAGTTGGTGCTTTCTGATACATTAATGACCCGAGTTGCACTCTTTGGCCTCTCAATGTTGTTTAAAGCATGGCCGCCATTTTGATGTCCCTTCTCTACATCCGTTATGTTGGTTCGTGCGTCACTGATCTTCCTAAATCGGGATATAAGTTTTCTGACCGGGTGATCGTTGGCCAGGTCTAATGGAGGATCATTCTTCCTCTTCTCAGCAAGCTCCTTCTCCTTCTTGACGTCAGCAACCTTCCGGAATATTAGCTGCAACACAAAGAAAATCATATATAAGTGTGAGTGATGAGAGCACGGTTTCTTAAATCATGTAGTATTCAAGATGGTCCGTTTCCTTCATACTATTTGTCGTTGCAACTTGCATAAATCAAGCAACTCAAGATTTCTTTCTGGAACAGTCTGTTGATATCGCTGGTTGATGCAGCGAGGTCAAAAGACTACCTTCATTAAATGACAGTTTCTCAGATGTGCTATACAACAAGTCAGTGTAAAGGGAGCAATCAAATTCTTAGTGTATATTACTCTCCCAGTTACCCTTACAAGCAAAATGTCATTTACCCTGTGTCGAAGGTTATAGGTCAAGGTTAGGTTCCGAGCGAAGGAGTTGGCGAAGGCATGGTAGAACTCCAGGACTTCCAGTAGACGGTCTCTTTTGATTGAATGAAGGTCACAATAGGTCAGCGCTCGCACATTGGCTGTGGATTGACCAATGGTTTGTTCCTTCCAAAAGTTGTCACCAAAGACGTCGCCCTTGCCTAAAAATAATTAAAATGGGACACATCATGTATTGGAGCGCATGAGACTTCAGTATTTACTGACAGAAATTATTGAATGTGGTAAGCACAGGTTGTTTTATCCTGATTGCTGACCGTTTACGTAACTGAATCATTATTCATAAATTGAATAATAAAACACGAATGTAACATGAAAGAACTTACTTAGAATGGCTACAACTTCCTCGTCTTGAATGACCTCAAGTGACCCCGATACGACGAAGCAGAGGGCATCGAGACTCTCCCCTTGATGAAAGATGAGGTCACCAGGTGCACTGTGAGTCATGTTAAAGTGCATCGCCAGCGCGCGCAGACATCCGTCACTAGCCAATCGGAATGCAGGATGCTCCAAAAACACCTTTCGGTTTAGATGGACGCAAAGGTCAGCCTTCATATCCTTTGGACAGTAGTTGAGAACCTGAAAGATAAATATATGTCATTCAGTAATTAAGAAAATGTAACCATTGCGGGTAAAAAGACATTAAATGACACTAACCAATTTAGACGAGAGGAACACATCCATTTGCAATTAAAATCGATCACGTATATAGTGCCTGCTTCTTTACATAACTTTGATAAAATAAACTGCCAAAGATTTAGATTAAGGAAAGGCATCAGGGCCTCCTTTCACAAAGCCCTAAGGTGATCGTAAGTCCTTAAGGTATACGTAACCTTGGTGCAATGTAAAAGTATGGGAGTTAAGGTTAACCTTAGTTAAGGTATCTTTGTGAAAGCAGGCCCAGACCATTAAATTTACAACAAAACTTATCTCAGCGGATATTCATTGGTAGTTTCTGATCGTCATATGAAGCATAGCAAAACTAAACCAGCATGGAACTTCATAAAAAAACGACGATTACTGTTTTTTCACAATGAGTGGTTTGCCCCTCATATCAAAGTACTTAATCTGTGTGGCTGCTTTCGAATCAAACTGATCTAAGTTTATGGTTAAGTACAAATATTATTTTCATAACATTTTGGGAAATTGTCTGTATAATTTGACAAGATTTATGATTAAATTTGCTAATTCAATCCTTTCAGAGGTTAGATGCATGCCTGGGAAGTAGTTTCTTGTTCTATCAGTGATAAGATGGCGGACGTAAACTTCCGGTTAAGTACAACAGAAGCTTCCGCAATTAATCTATGGCTTTACTCGGGTGTGCTCGGGTTATAACTTAAAACAAATCCAATTAAACAGAGAACTGAACATAGGACGCTAGAGTGATTAGCGAGGAAGAAAACGCGACATCACTTCCGGTTCGGTCGCTTGATCACGAACTGATTGTGTAATTTTATAGTCGCTGTGTAAACAAAATAATCATATTGATAGGAAGAATAGTATCTCGTTTGAGTTACAGAGCATTTTCATAAGCATGCTTGGCGAACAGTAATCCAGTGGGATTAAGGACGCATGAGTGAAAGGTGCTGCGAATTAATCACTTATAAAAGGTTGACCAAGTCCTGCAGAGAGCTAGTAAGACCGGGTTTCAATAAGAACGAAATTCGGATATGCCTTTTACGCATTTATGCAACTGATGCCAAGGGGAACAGCGTCCACAATTTCAAACTCCTAGGCATATACATTAAAGCGAAGAAGTGGACTTAGTGAAAACTTCAAAAAGACTTAAACTTGCGAATTGAGATTGTTTACTCTTGTTAAATGAGGTGAACTCACATTTTAGATCAATGTTGCGTAATAAAATCTTCTGATCTTAATTAACAGCTTAGTTGAGTATATTTATTCTAACCGTTTAAACATTGCAGATAAAAACACTTTCAAAGTAAAAGATAGATTTAATGCACGCCTGTTTTATTTCTGGAATTTACTCTTTATCCAATTGGATGTGGAAATAGGAATTATTGTTTGTCTTGAAATGAAATCGATAAAATCACTTAGCATTCACCCAAGTTTGTGCAAACACAGTACTGTGGTAACGAGCTGGTACGCGATTAAGCAAACCCTGGAATCCGCATTGCCGTGTTCGAGGGTTTCGCGTCGGGTATCCAGCTATAGAACTAAAAGACGTACGATCGATGTTTCACGTTACCCTTGCCGTTTCCTTGAATTGTCAACTAGGAAATTTATAAGTATCAAAGTCAAAATAGTATACGATTCCCTCAAACTGTAATGATTAGATGAAAAATAATCAATAGCTGGAAATACTCTCAAAGACTTGATTATTATTTGACGAATGATAAAAAAATTTTTTTTTAAATAATAGAATGCTTCATACGATTATGATAATCGACAAAGTATTATTTCGCTTTGTGTGAGTCAAGTAAGCAAGTAATGCAATGGTGTTTGTTGAACAATTGAGACAGACAGATTTTCATCCCTGCTCTGCTTAATGTGGGTGAAACTTTGAATGCTGTGAACAAGGCAACACAGATTCCAAAGTATAATAGCAAATTATCTGATGAACGTTTTTCATGTAATGATGGTCTTACGATTTTGTTCTCAATTTGAGCTAACCATTTCAGTTTGAGCATGTGTAACATATTTCATAGCAAAGTGAACGGCAAGGAGACATGCATCGACCAGGTCTTTCCCTACTATTGTTGGATACCCCACACGAACACAGCGGATTTGTTTACATTACCACTGGGACTGCTCTGTCACTCCAATCAGAGGATCTATCAATCATTTTAGTTACACCTGTCATTGTAATCGATCAATCAATATATTTTCGATAATCAGGAACTTTCAAGCGCGATTGCATATCGTAAGATGAATCGAATTTTTCTCCTGATGTTTTACCTGACAGAACGGTTTCAAGTCTGCTTTGTGGCACATCAAACTGATTTTGTCAAGCGCTCAACCAAAACTATTACCGTGAGGAAAAATCGATCTGTCACGGTGGATTGCCAAAAAAATATATTCAACTCATGGTTTTATCGATTTCTCTTTCAAAAGACTCCTGAGAGTCTTTTAAAGATTGATTGGTAAGATGACATGCACAAATTGTAATGAATTGGTTAACGCTCCACATGTAACTTTTCCTCAAAAGATTTCTTCTTTCTCTTATGTCTTCAGGTTAAAAAGTCATGTCCTTCTTTGTTTTGCATGACACAGCTTAACAACATCAAGACATAAATCAAGAAATCAATGGGCCTTCATTAAGGAACAACGGAGCAACCGAGCTGGCGTCATATAATATGGCACCAATTATGAATAATGTATACCCTCACTTTGTCGCCAGGCAAACAGGAAGTGGAGAGGTTGCCGTTTAGTTCCATGTTTTTCTGCTTTCAAGCCAGACCAATGGCCTTTTTGAGGGCATTCGATTTCATTTGTAACGCAGCTAACGGTTGAGTTGGTATATCTGAATGGCAGCTACTGGATCGAATCAACGGCGATATATCCTACTTCAGCGAGTTTCAAGCCGTGAAGTATAAGATGATAACTTCATTACGCGTAGTGCACGTGGTCGATATTTTTCGAAGGTATTTTCTTAGAGCCTGACATCATTTATTAATATTCTTATCAAATGATATCAAGAAAGTCTGTCACAACCTCTTTTTAATTTAAGTTTCGTTTTATGTACAGTGATAATAATATTAAGTATAGAAGAAACGTGTAGAACATTAATTTATGTTGCGAAAGATGGATATCTTTTCCTTTTTCGTTTGAGACTTTTAATGACTTAAGTTTCGCCCAAGATCCTTTCTTTTTTTATCTTTTCTAAAATGTGATGAAGTCAGAGGACATATTGTTTGGCTTTGATACGAACCTTAATGCCATTTTTGGTGTTATAATTTCAAAACATCTTTAATATTCATTCCCATATGACAACCATACATGACTACTTAATTAATTTTTAATTATAAAATCTAAAATCGGCTTTAAATATGCGCAGAAGTCGAAATCACAGGTCTATGTCAATTGGCACCACTGAGGTTTGGCATATGTATGTAACTCAAGCAGATCACGGAGCGTAACTTAATGGTAATCATGCTGAAGAAGATACGATGGTGTTTTGAGCAGGTGGTGACTTGTTGCCTACTATTATGTATTTTGTTGCTAGTGGTAATACATTGTAGTTCGCTTCTTCTGTTGAGGAAAGTCATGTTTGGTATGCAAATTAAAGGATACACTAATGGTGAAATGACAATTGCATTGGGAAAGAAGACCAAGATAGATTAACACTGACATAATATTCGAATACGTATTTCAAAATGAATTGTCTGACTCCTTTTTGCAAAGCGTACCTTTGCAGCATCAATGCCCTTGGTGATTGCCCAGGTAGACACGATGTAGTCCATGACGCGTTCACTCAATGCTTTAGGAACGTCATGCAGCTTCATAAACTCCCTGACGCTGTTCAGCATGTCGTGGTAGCGGGCGAAACTGGCGTAAAACTGCTGGAAAATCGTCGTCACGTTACTGAAGATGGTGGCGTATAGCAGCGCTGTGGAGAGAGATTTTTCAGTTCAGTATTCGTGAATTTTGTTAACTTGTTTTTCATTCATGAAATTCCAACATAAATATAAATCATTTGAAATCAAGAATATTTTCTAAACGATACGAGATACAACAACCTTATCTAATTTGTCCAAAAATGCGTTGATCATTAAAGAAACTCCCAACTTTTATATAAGATCCAAAGCGACTTGGTAAGAGAAAGTAAACTATCCAGGTAATAAAGATGATTTATTATCGATGAAAATCACCAAAATACTTTATCATTGGTTTCGGATTTTAAAGACTTGATTAAATGCGCTTTGGGTTTTACATATTTGTTTTCGCAGAGCTCATTCAATACCTCGATATCTGGCCTAGACTTAGGGTATTGTAGGAGATTTGCCAATCCCAATACGCATATGTATAGTATAAGGATTGTTTTAACATCGATTTTAAAAATTTTCTGCACAGATTTTAATCTATATTCCAGAGTATACTTTCTGAGAGACGTCAGATTCTTTTGAAGAACAAGAATATAACTTGCCACTTTCCTCTAAACTCTATACTATTTAATACACATTCTATGAATTGTACATTTTATGTAGACATCTTATTAGTTGAGTTGACGGCTGATGTTAGCACCTGTCGTATGAATATAATGGTGAAGAAATAAAAGGAAAATTGATATTTATTCTGCTACCTCACTAACAATTAATCGATCATATCTAAATATTATTTCAACATCAAGTAAAGAATTCTGCCTCCAGATAAACAAGATATGGGTCGATGGTTGTGTTTGAGAAAAGGTTATCATTATAAGGTGATTAAAGGGTACACTATTCTAACATTGTCGTTGATAGCGGTTATTTCGTGAATAACACCAGGATCTTGAGAACATGCGCTAAAAGATCTAGACGTCTCAGTTCATTAGGAACCTATTGTTCTTTTTTTCTCTCGCGTCATTCTTTGACGAGCCTTTGGATTAACAATGAAACCAATTTGACAATGGTATAGTTTTGATGATGCCTCTATATTATATGATTACTTACATGTACACAAAGTTATTGAAACTATTGATATACATGTACATACACGTGAACAGGTGACATATATATTAGGTCATAAATGCAGATATTGTTTATCCCTTCAAGATAAGTTTGTTGATATTCGGAGTTTATATTGATAACAATATCGATCTCACATCATATTTGAACCTTTTTCAAATACATACATAAATATCCATGAATAAATATTATATATATAAATAAATATAAATGGAAGTTTAATTTTGAGATGCGATATAAAGAGACTTAGAATGAGCCTACAAAAGTCGAGAATTGCCGATATTTTCAAGATTGATTATCAATTCTGTTAAATTTAGTAATTTCCCTTGCTTTCAAGTAACTAATGAAAGGACACGCATTCGTTAAGAGGTCTTAAATGAAAATTAAGATTAATTGATAAGGGTACGTGAAGAAACATTGTAATATCAGGGCATAAATAAATATCATTTAGAGGTGACACTTGAATATGATTATGCTGTGATAAATAGGTCACTTGCACGACATACACCAAGGTGTATTTCCCAAAAACAGTGTACATAATTCGTCACAGTGGTGTACCTTAGCATAAACAAGAAACTGACCGATTACCTCCGTACATTGGTGCACACAAGGTAGCCTACGAGAAATATGTTATCACTGTATCATTCAGCAATTTGACACTGCTACGCGTTTAATTTCCTCTCTTTTTGGTCCTTATACCTGTTTTATTTGTACCAAAGAAGCCGGCGAACAATCCCATTTTGAAATGTATTCCTTAACACAGGGGCATGTATCGCTTGGAAATTGCTTAAGGAAGACATATACATATGTACACTTAAGGTATGGTCCATAGTTGTATATGCCTTTCTAAAGCAATTTCTAAGCGATGACACGCCCGTGTTCCTTGATAAACTTATTGTGGTAAATTTGATATATTAGGTGATTGTTAATATTGAATTCAACTTAGTGTTTTGAGATAACCAACATTGTTATTGCCATATTTAAAAGTTTTAATCAACTGTAATGTATTAAACTCCAGATGTATTTGAAAAAGAATCTTTTTGATAGTACGTATGTACTGAATTACCTGACTACTTTAATATTCGTGCAACACGTTTCTCTGAAATATGTAAATGTTGATGGTACCCCTGGGATTGTACGTTTCACTTACACTCGATGTCAATTTATCTTGCCATATTACAAGCAATGCCATCTAGTTCAACTCCACGCACTGGTAGATCATTGAGATTATTAGATTTGAATATTCCTGAATATTGCACCACACCTGCGCTGATGTAAGCAACTATGGTGAATCATTTATGAATTATAGATTCGTATTCCTAGCAACTGTGTCTAGTTCGCCTAGTATTGTGAGTGTCACTTTGGATTGGTCATAACTTGTTTACAGATTACTTGACTTGTCAATTATATGTAATTATTCTAAACCATCATCTCTCGAAACCGACACATTTGTTAGTTCACAAAGAGCTCTTAACGTTGCAGGAACTCCCTTAACCACACATCCACCCAAAACGACAAGTAATGTTTGCTTTAAAAAAGTGCACTGTAAGATCAAAGTTGAAAGGAAGAATTTTATACAAATATTCAGGCTTTCTTTTCACATATTTAAGCTTTTACATTTTTGTCTTGAAAACCATTTCCAGTAACCATATGCTAGTGTTCAAGTAAGTTAAAGGAGGAAAAGTCCCACCTAACTTCTCACTATCCCATATAAAAAGGTCTATAAGTGTAGATTCACCGCATTTGGCCACAAACCATTCGAATTGATTTGATTAAGAAAGAAATGTATATAGCTAAATGATAAGTATTAACATATGTGTTTCAATTATATAGAGACAAATAAATAAAGGTGTCGGTCACATGTGTTTATAATTGAAAGTAATTAAAAATTTATTCTAATATCAGACGCTGGGCACTTCAACTGGAAACTGAAACGGTAAAGTCGAAATTTAGCCTTGGGACGAATAGAAACTGTTGATTATGCATTGCTATTAAAATTATAACTTTTAGAAAAGATTTAATTTCCTTTCATTAACTTCCCTTTTATCTAAAATATCTGCTTATCCAGTTAGTGCGTAATCGTTTCATATTGTGCTGAAAGTATTCTGAAGTTTTTATACACTACAAAATAGGGTTTTCTTTGCTATATGGCCTCAAGGAATAGTAAGGTGGTTTTGACATCAAAAGGAATAATGACATGAATTCGAGGATAAAAGTATAAAACTCTTCCCTAACCTAGATTTATGTATGCAATTGTAATTGTAGATTATACTCACATCCAATGATCATCATGAAGACGGAGAAGAGTTTTTCCGTCTGAGTTGTAGCAGCAACGTTGCCAAATCCAACACCAGTCATGCATGACAGCGTGAAGTACAGTGACGTCAGATAACGCATGCTTTTACTGGGACCCCCTTCCAGATCATCCGTACTCGACGTGTTGAGGCTAATGAATGGTGACTTTGTAACTCGCGCCAACTCAGACAGCCAACCATAGCCAACGTTACTGATGAGTTCGGCATTGCCAATGGAATACCAGATACAGGCGAACCAATGAGCAAAGAGAATGAATACAAGGATGAGAAGAACCAACATGGCGGCTCCATATTCCAGATAGTGGTCTAACTTGCGAACTACTCGACCCAGTCGGAGCAAGCGGACCACTTTGAGTGCACTGAATAGGGTACTGATGCCCTGCAATCAAAGAAACGGGCATATGAATATCAATATAAGAACCTAAAGCGTATAATATTGTAACATCTTGAAAATAGAACGATATCTATAATCATGTCGTATTCATTCTCTTCAATATTTTGTTGTTTTTTTGTGTGATTTTCTGTAAATTCAATGCAAACATTGGTAAAATCTATTATCCCCATGTTCATATAAAGATCGATTCAATAAAACAAACCACTTGACTGGTAGAAATACAGTACTGCTCAAAATAATGTATACCGTATCAGCTACTATTTTTCTTTGCCACTCTGGAATCCTGGATAGTCATTTCTTTTTATTGTATAATAAATGCCAAATATACTTCCCTGCTATTTGGTGTTCAATGAATTATTAAAAATAAAAAGATATCGAGTATACAGAACTTGACATAAGAAAGTATACTTACGTCATCAACATACTGAAAGGCGTTGAAGACATCATAAGGTAAACACGAGAGCAGGTCAATAACAAACCAGCTTTTTAAATAGTTCATTCTGATAATTTTGGGGTCCGATATGACCTCACCACTTGGCCCAACAAACGTGGTGTGGAAGTTCAACACAATGTCTACAAAGAACACAACATCGACCATGCTGTCGATCACAAGGAGGGGGAGCTGGTCCATCGTCTTTATTTTAAATGCAGCGTTATATGGAACCATGATTGCAGTATAGAAGGTAAGTGTCAGGATGATCCAATCCCAGATGGTCTTGAAAAGACAGTAGTGAAGAATGATGTGGGGTGGGGTTTTAGGTGCTTCAAGTCGGTACTGGGGTAACACGTCTGTGTTTAAGTTCATCATCTGAAATAAGCATTAAAATTTGTCAGAAGTTCGTACAACGAGATTTTGTGAGATCGTTCATGAAGTTCGTATGGCTCGTAAGTGAGTGAGTGAGTTATTGTTTAACGCCGCTTGGGCAATATTTCAGCCATTAGCTGCGTGACGTATGGCTAAGATATTAATTTGAGAATTCAGATTATATGAAACTACATTATAGTTGTGATTAAATCAAGACATAACTTGATTACTTCTGAACGATTAAAAAATAAAAGACATGAACTAAATTTGCTGTCGACGAAATAGATGTTCATGTCTTGTGTATCAAATCGATTTCACTTAATGCTATATTAAAAATTATCCAAATTTGTGCATAAGCATTATATAGCGTACACGTGAGTAAGGATATTATATCACTGAGGAAACTGAACCCCCACTAAGATACAATTATTTATCAAATTGTAAATGTGAAAGTATCAGTAGGCATTAACTATTCCATACTTCCCTTGATTGCAATTTAGAACTTACATTTGCAATCTGTGACGGTTTTGAGTTGTCGAACTTTGTATTTGGCATGTGTGAGGAGAACTGAAGAAGGGTGGACCTGTTCCGCGTCACAGACCGCGCCAGTCGGGCGAACTTACTCAATCCG
This sequence comes from Phorcus lineatus, assembly GCA_921293015.1. Classification (NCBI taxonomy): domain Eukaryota; kingdom Metazoa; phylum Mollusca; class Gastropoda; order Trochida; family Trochidae; genus Phorcus; species Phorcus lineatus. The sequence continues at coordinate 41,659,125 of OV121084.1, forward strand.
GCTGAAAACAAGTAGTAACATACTTATGAATTAGAATATTCTAAATTTTCATTATAGACATGGGTTGTTTTTGTTATTCTCCAAAGTTATCATGCTGTATTTTAGTTCGAAAGCGGTATAGTAATTTAATTACTTTGGTGAACATATTTCTTCAACGTATACATCATTTAATGCTTTCATTCATGTTTTTGGCTTTGCCATTTTGTTTTCGCTTCCTTCATTTAATGATAATAATAATAATTCATTTATATAGCGCCTAGTACCATCACAATTGTTGCTTACCGGCGCTGTTAGTTCTTAGTTTTCATTGATTAACCATTTGCTTGATGAAGGCAAATTCTTCCCTCAATTAGTCTTTATTATAAACTATCAATGCTTAAAATACATATTCAATCATTCTTACCCTTTCCCCCCTCGTCGTCGATTGGCTGTTTCAGGGCGGTTATGTCTTTGAAAGAGCACATGAAGAGCACCACTTGATCTTTCTCGTTCTTGATTGGCGCCACGTGCACTAGCAACCATAACGGCGTCCCTACGTAACGTGAAAGGTCAAGGTCAGTGCAAAGATATATTTCTTCAATGAAAAAGTGGTAGATCATATTCTTAAGGCTTATGCTCAAATGTTTTTCTTAATGTGATATAGTATAAAGTAATATGTAAAGGATAAGGCAAGGCGCTGGAAAGTCAAAAGAGGTTGAAAAGAATTTGCCATTAACATTTTAACAAACATATTGTTGATGTAGATATGTTAGACCTACAAAGGTGCTAAATTTCATCATCGTTTAGTAAAATAGAACTGAAGTTAAAGTTGCATTATCAAATGGCATCATTTGAAAGGTCAATCAAGTTCATTAAAGCATCGGAAGGTATTAATTTACTTTTTGCAGTGATTTTCATTTTAACTTAAATGATGCCAGACTAGAAGCTTTTTGTGACTGAACATGATACTTGTTTATGTACCCGTTCTGATACAGTAACAATAATGTAACTTCTCTATTGTATTAAGTACTCTTTTTTATTGACCAAAAATCTGCCAACGGGAGGAAAGTAGAAACCTAAACGTCACACGCTGTTCAATGAGAAATGATTTTAAGAAATGTGTCAATTCAAACTCACATTCAACCCTGTTTTGATATTTTTAGTAGCAATTATTCGTTTTGTTGGGTTCTATACAATATTCATACACAAATAGTCGTTTTTAAACCTACGAAATGCATTTCACTGATTAATTGTAATATAAACCTGTTTGAGAACATTATATCGAAATTTATATATTCAATGCACGGACATTAAACTCCTATCACGCACACAAGGATTAAAACGCTGAATTTATTGCTATAAATAGTTAGTAAGGATATGTGGGGGCACGTTTCAATCCATTTGTACTTCTCCGCTGAAGAGGAAAAGTGGCGATAATGAAACATGATTCAGCTATATACGACGTTGCTATTGATTGGAAACGAGGCTGGGGTGTTATTCAGCCAATCAGGCCCACCTTGATCCATTGTGACGTCATTTGGTTAGCAATGTTTGCATAAGATATTGACCAGCAAAAGGGAAGCAAGAGTATTCATATTGATTGTAGTTAATTAGTGAACAACAGTAAATGGTGTATGGTATGTAAACAGTAGGCATGAGTTGAAAGTGACACACACAGGTATGAATTAATCTATAAAGGTTACTTTGAAATGAAAATTGTGATAATTATTCATTGAATCATATGGATTCTATATCTGATCTTCAAATATCTTAATGTCATTTTTTGAATAGTTTTTCTTTAGCAAAGGTAGGATGAACAAATCGCAACATTTGATTCTTAAAGCAGCTAGTGCAATGACATGGCTCATTTCATATCGGTTGTTAGTGTACAACGCCGTATGAATTTCAATACAACAGCGTTTTTTTCAAATGTTGATTTGTAAAACGAATTTCGTTGTATGTTTTCCACGTCAGAATCCGTTTTGGTCAACTGATGCTTAACGGCATATTGATTACGTGTTCTATTAGATTAACCTTCTGTTCAATATGATGCACTAATTATTAATTATTTGTTTCACCAACCGTTATCACACTGCCAGCAAAGTCTATAATTGCGGCCTTATAGGGAGCGCTCAAGGTCCCTCTAAAGATTTGCACTACGAATCATACGGCGAACCTAATTTAAGAGGGAAATCCTACTGTTTATAGTAATTAGATAACCATTATTGAAGTAAAAAGGCAAGTTGAATTTAACATCTAACGAGTAATGTTGACTACAAATAAGATGCTGAACTGAAAAATGAATTTAACTTACCATTTTTAAACGATAATTAATTAAACGAAAATAATCAAGATAACCTCGATTGATTTTATTTACATAGGTATAGGCGTAGGTTACATAAGTATCTAAGATCCAGTCACGTTTTAAAGGTAATGTTTAAATGTAAAGACTCACGGTGTTAAACTTTTGAAGAAGTTACTTTATATAAAACATTTACCTCACATTTCAAAGATATCTAATCAATAAACATATTTGGGCACTATAGTTTAACACTATACGGTTCTCCAATGTTTGAAAGGTGAGGTAAAATCTAATTTTCCTTATGAATATTACGAAATTTTGAACCTTTTTTTGGAACCATGATTGATTCAAAGACTTATAATCCATAAGCAATGCTCCTTATTTGCTTAACGTTAGGTGCGTATATTAAAATGTTTTTTTTGATTTGATAAAGAAGTAAAAAGTCATCACACAAGTTATCTTATTACGAATACGGAAATTAGTTCCATATAAGAATCTAGGTTTCCTGTTTTTGCTGGTATTCAAATATCATGTCAACTATATAAATATCCCTGCTCAGCTCATGTATTCATCCGATGAACCACCATTCGACCTTGCCCATCTTCCCGAAGCGATATCAATACAAGTACGTTTGATATACGACTAATAGTTGGTAATTCCTTACCCTAGCAAGATAAACATATCATAGTGCATAACCAAGGATGCAAAGGAGAACGCAATGACCAGAAGTCCCTAACAGAAAGTGTGCAAAGGAGAACGCAATGACCGGAAGTCCCTAACAGAAAGTGTGCAACAGAAGGTTAGTAACAGGAAGTGTACAACCGGAAAACAGTAACAGAAATAACAACCGGAAGTTAGTAAATAGAATTACCAAACGGAAGTCAATTACCGGAAGTTGCCAGCTACTTACTGTTCTTCTTGTAGAGGAGGATCTCCACCTGTTCCTGCTCCATGGTCTCAAAGGCCTCCTCCAGTGTGTGTACCGTCTCCTTGTCCGTGAGGTCGCCGTACATGAAGCTGCATGTGCTGCTCTTCTGCATGACCTCCGCTCTGTTGTAGCCCGCCAACTTGCAGAAGCCTTCATTGCAGTAGACGATCGGGTACTCCACGATCCGGGCATTGGCAAGGATGAAACTGTTATCTGTAATGACAAAAATCTCTTACTTTAAACATTAGGTGCCTTAAAGGTGGTCTTCGTAAAACTGAGAGGAAGAAGTTGTTGTCTTTGATGAACAAAACAAAAAAACTCGCACTTAGCACTGAATTCAAAGTGACAATAAAAATACTGTTTTCTTACCATGTGCCTTAAAGGGTTGTGTATGTAAACTGTGAGAATGAAACTGTTGTCTGTGATGAAGATTAGCTCACAACTAGCTCTGAGTTAGTTTGATAGGAGCTCTTAATAAGTGATCTACGTGTGACAATAGACAGAAGAAGAGTGTCTTTTGTAAAATATAACCGTAAACTGTAACGACAATGTTATAATAGTAGGTTTAATCTTATTTATTTACTGTTTAAATGATATTATCTTAGGGATATGATGTTTAATATATATTTCTTAGTTTATGAGTGTGTCAGCAGCTGCAAGGGATAAGTGCTGTTGTAGAGATGGAGGCAGATTCTGATGTCCTTTAAAGCCAATCCCCCAAAAATGTCAATTGGTTATCATAGTTTGACTTTCTTCATAGATAACAATGTCACGATTTCAATGCTTACTGATTTACTAGAATATCAATGTTGTAAAGTTAAAGAAGTGAAACCCTTTTTCTATAAGAATTGAATCACGTGATGATAAAAATATTACTGAATATCTTTTAACTCGATGCCATGACTAAAACTGGATTATATATTGAGGAAACGATAAAAGTGGAATTGTAAACAATATTTTGTCTCGGAAGAACTTGAATTAGTATAGTGAACAATTAGATACCACTAGTTCTTTTTTAACAGAACACTTTCTTAACTGTGTATAGAAGAAGATTCGAACATATTCTCCGTGAGTTGTTGATGTCCCATATGCCAAACGTTACTAATTGTGTCATTTTACCATTATGTACAACATTTGTCGGGAAAAAATCATACAAGGGTAATCTGTTCAAAATAATGATAAGGGAACTTATTCTTCTGTCTTCTGCACATAAATGGCTTTTGTTTTGTTCTCATTGAAAATCATCGACTGTAATATCGCGTTTAATGTTGAACATGCGAGAAACTTTCAATTTATGCAAGTATTCATTACATACATTTATAGTATAGTATATAGACATGTGTCAACGCCAAATGAAATGTGATGAAGATCACGGAGTCCGGAAGGTGTAAAAGTATTGTGTTTTCCATTGCCTTCATATATGTAGTACACGTATATTGGCTTACCGTCGGTTTCAAGAGTGATAAATGTCTTTCTTGACGTCATGTTCTCGGGCATCGTATTCTAACAAGACACATTGCTAGAAACCGAGATTACCGATTTAATTAATCTGAGAGCGAAACGAGAGGGGAAATACAGCAACCTTGACAGAGTTCGGCGAAGCAAAGGTTAATGACATGATGTTGTAAACACCATGTTATGTTATTGCAGTTCATTATGTGCGTTCTTGGGGCTTTAGGTGTGTTTAGAATTTTGTAAAGACGAATTTATAGCATTAAGTCCTTTGTGTTAAAAAGCAAATATCTGCTTTGTTTGAGACACGTGTGTTAAACTTTATCACTGGTCTTTTCATATAGAACTGACTGTAGCCTTAACTCATCATTCACGATTTTGGCAGTATATCAGTTAAATTCATGTTGGTATTGTTTTTAAAAATCCCAGGCACGTATCAATTAGGCAATAAAAGAACTTTACAAACTTGTCAATAGCATGCCTAATTCTGAAAATTAAAGGTATTAAAGGCCATTGCTTTATTCCCAAAGGAAACTATCAATTGTCATATATTTGGTATTGATTAATTAATATACAAGCCAAATAACGTGTTTTGAAATTTTATCAACAAACATTTTTTTTTTTTAACGAATCGATACTAAATACAATTCAATAACAAAAACAACCAACGCATCTTCGAAGCGTGGAACGGTGGGACAGCCATATGTAAAACATTATTTGTACAATTTCTTAGAAAGGAAGATGATTAATGTTGTATAAAATGTTTTTTCAGAGACGCTGAGACTTTATGGCGTGTACGTTTCCCTGAAACATAACAAATAGTGCCTCATCCTTTATACATATGCAGTTTAATAAAATATATGTAATTTGAACTTAATGAACATTTCATATCATCCTTTCCTTATAAAACAGCGCTGATGAACACGACTGTCGCCCATGATCTCTAAATGACAATCTTTTCTCAGGCTTTATCATTTAATCTTCTTATGCATTTCAGATTGTCAACATCAAATCAGATAAGTTTATCAGACGGTTTGGATGTCATTTTCTTTGTGTTTGTCTGGTTTTTTTAAGCATATGGATAACACGTCTGTGACATTTACTCTAAAGACTAAGTGTTTCAAAATTAAAGAGTCACGTATTCTCTATATTACGTTTTCCTGAATAAATAGATACAGACAGCTTAATCTTCAGGACACGATAATGTTGTACCTATTTCTGAAAGGTAAGCTCAGATTCCTTGATAAAATATTCAAACATGATATATGTTATTTATTGGTCAAGAAATTTTATTAGTATTTAGTGATATTTATATATTAAATGGGACACTGTATTCTCACAGAAATTATGAAAGGCGTAACAATATAATATAATGACCAATTATGGAAATGTTGGAGTAATATATCATCTATCAGCATGATTTGTCGGGTCATAACCCATTTTCCTTTTGATCAATAAAGCATTTGAATCCCGCTGAGCTCTCTGAATGGAAGCGAGGCCTACCCGTTTCTCCAACCCCTTCCCATATCCTGCTCAACTCTCTTCATCACTACAGGAATGCAGTGCTAAGCACGACGAATGTGTGTGATTGTTGCCTAGCAACTGTATGACGTGACGTCAAAGTAGTTACATGCTTAATCCACTTGATATAATGTTAAGCGGCCATTCTCTCCCCTGGTGATATTACCAGCCATGCTGTTTGCTAGGGGAGAGTAACCTGGAAACATGCCGGTGTGGTAAGGAGATAGGGCTGGAAGGTGCCGGGTACCTGTTTGAAATTGATTAAGAGGACAAGAGAGATTTGACACGAACAAATGTGCGATTTATATCAGTTACGATAACATTTGTATCAGATTAAAATATCTTGGTATCAAAAAATACAAAAAAGAATTCAGGATTGTGTATATGACAAAGATGTAGCTATTTATTGTCTTCAGATGTAACGTTTCGATTTAATGTATGCATGCATGCCATTTATCAATTATTTACCAGGTTTTCTTTTTACGTTTGTTTTCCACCAAACTGTCTTAGAGAAAGCATTGCTGAAGTTGTTGAGTACCGACAGGAAATTACCTTACTTACTTGCATGAATACATGAATTTAAAGACCCTTCTAGATAGGATAGAAAGGATATCGATTTTCAAAATGAATAATGATATATATCCTCAAGGGGAGTTTACTTTTACCAAGTTTGATGTCACAAAGTGTAAAGGATGTCTCTATCAGATAAGATACTAAGTATGAGGATCTATCTTCATTAAGCTTCATGTAAGTAACGGGCAGTTTAAAATTTCAAAATGAACAACTTTCTCTGTTAGAAATGTGTTTCTTTATTCATAAGAAGATAAAAGTCGAGAGGTAGAAAGAAATCAGGAATCTACACTCTCGTTCTTTTATGTATGGATAAAATTTAATTTGACAATGACGACCAGACTCTCCTAACAAAACAAAATTTATCGAATTTTAGAAGTATACACTAATGCAACGAATAATTTCAAATGATTTTTTAATCATCATTTGATTGAAATAACCCAATTTGATTTATATATTACATATTATGAAGCAGAATTTTAAACTTTGCATAATTTCATCTGTTAAGTGCACCCTTTTCCAAAATAATAACATTTACAAACTTTAAGGTACATGTAACTACATGAAGACAGTATCGATATTTTTTTTATATTATTAAATCAGCCATGTCATCTCTTAGTATGATTAATTTCATTAACTTCTATTTTTAGAAATAAAGACCAAATCATCTACGATATAGATTTTTCTATATATCTGCGTAAGCAGATTACACAGGTAAAAAAGTTCAGGTAAGGCCAGGTGTTTTTTACTAATCTGCGTCCACCTTTAAATCGATTGATCAAGGAGACGAAGATTATTTTGTCTGATTATCGCCGGGTTAGCGCGTTGTGATGAGCCAGATCGATGGGTTCTATCTCCGTTTACCTGTCGTAATTTACTCGTTAAAAGCGCTAACTGGTGTGTACCTGTCTCGAACACCTGTCAATACCACTTGGCGAGCATTGCAGGACAGGTAAAGACTTCAATGGACACGCAATGCTGGGGACCGCCATTACACGGTATTGCGTGACACTCGCTGATGAGCTTTACAGGGTTTGAAAGATTTAAATGCTACACTAAGTAGTACTAATAGTTCGCCCAGAGGTACTGAATAATTACGTATGATATATAATTACATGTACAAATGTAGGTATAAAAGGTTTTAAAGATTTAAAATATGAAGTTAATTTTGTATATATATGTATGTAAAAGTTAAATGTTCATGGTTTATTATGTATTAAATATTCTTTAAAAACTGAGGATTGGTCTTCATATAAGTTCATTACCAACAGGTTTCACAACATAGTGATCAACAGGGTTACTTATGGTTTATGTCCCATACACAATAGTATTAAGAGTTCGTCCTGACTCTAAATAACTTCATTTGAAACGTAATTACATTTAGGTATAAAAAGTTTAAACCATTTCAATATAGAAATATTACAATGTAAACTTGTACGAGCACTTCAGTGCTGAACTTAGTTATACTAATCGGTAGATTGTATTTAATGTAAACATAAACATTGGAAAGTAAATATGTGAATTTAAGTACGAAGTACTTGTCCGTCTTTATAAATTATAAATAACAGTACTAGATGAATCTGATGTCTTCCACTGTTCCCTCGGTAATTCGATAAACTGACATTTGACTGTTTAGTAGAAATAATAAGTAAGTAAGTAGATGAAACGTATCTGAAGATATATGATAACATAAACAATATGAGATACGCATCTATTTACCGGATTCCTGGATAACAGTGTATGTTAAATCATTAGGTGCTTTTAAAATTCGTCACTCTTTTAAGTCCTAGATATTCTTTAATATGATGCATTCGTTTATGAAAACGATAACGTAACTACAAATGAATACAGCTATACGAATGTCTTTAAATCCAATTAAGTATGGACACGCAATGCTATATGCAATTGACAGCTATTTTCATTATGATGGTTAAAACACGTGCAGCTTTTGTTAATACAAATATTGAGCCATAATCTTGTACGTTATGTTTTTTAATATCTATAACAGAAAACTTGTTGTTTGGAAATCCTTATATGGAAATATTGGTTATAAATATATGATTGACATTCCCATTTCAAGCTAATGAAGCAGTAACAGAGGAGTCTTCAGTATGGCTCTGGACTAGTCATGGCTAGTCATGACAATCGTCTATTGATCGTCAAAGCCTAGATCTCCATCATAAACTATTTAATGTTATGTTCAAATAGAATTTGTTCAATGTTTCACCAAACAATAACGACTGCATACACACAAGTAACCTGAAACGTTTAAGTATGATAAGCATCGGATCGTGTTTTTCAAAATGGCGGACACAATAGAGTTCTGGGTAATCCAGTCAGCACTGGTTCGGCACGGCTGAGACTTAACTGAGTTTGTGATAATTATGTAATCATTGCTTGACCATTTCTGATGCAAACTATAAGTTGTGGTCAAAACTGGCAGGGATATCATGCTACAAATGTATGCTTTTAATTTGATGATTAAATCACAACAGAAAAAATGCTATATTATACTCCCATTATGAGAGAGTCTTTACCGTGACATAAAAACTAGACATATATCCTTTTGATAACTCATTATTATCTTAAACTGGACGTGAAAATATGTGTAAACTCTTCTTATCCCTATTCATCTACCACTTTTGATTTGGCCTTATCCTGCATTCACCCCACTTATCACCTCAACTTAAGATTAAATGTGTTGCATCATTTTCCATTTAAGCTTCAAGATTGCTGTCATAGATTATTTAGGGAAGTTAACTATAAATAAATCTTTATACACAAAACCATTTGGCATACAGCAAATATCAACCCATGAAAATAATGATAAAGCTCGTTTTCATAATGTGATAAATTCAAATCAAATGAAAAGAAAACATTGGAAAGAAAGACTTTCAACTTCTTTCTCTTCGCAAGAATCGAACGCAAACCCAAATGAGAAATGGAGGATTTCTTGCTCCTGAAATATTGATGGCTTCGATATATGTCCAGAAACTAATGACAGGTGAATGTCGAGTAAATACGGACTGTAAATGTCATTAAGAGATTACCGAGATTAGATGATAATGCATACTGTCAACGGTTTAATGTTCACCATCTACACGTAGAGTCACTAGGTGCAAACAATTAACTTCACACTAGCTTTTAAACTAAGCTTTCAGTGCTTGCAGATTTTCTGCATACGTAGACGCAATTCGTTAAGTAAAACCTGGTAAAGTTAAAAACCTGGATAAGTAATGACTCTTTTACAGTCTCCTGATTACTTTTGCAGAAAATCAATGTGGATAAGTAAAGCGTAGGATATATAATGATTATTTCATGGTCCATAGGAATTTTATTCCACGAGCTGCCACCACATAAATACTTTGCGACCCGACGTCACGTTGCAAACATCAACCGGAATGTCAGTAAAAAAGATGTGACATTAGACCAAACTCGAATGTCTGTAACCACAGAAATGAATTAAACCTAGCTCGAATGACTGCCAAATATCAAACATTATTTGAATATTTGCAAATCTGAGTTTATCAAATTAGATATATAAAAATAACAATCAAAATATTTTTCTTTCAACGAGAGATATAATAAAACGCTTTTGCTAAGATACACTTACAGAGACATTGTTGGTTAGTCTTTGAAATAAGCTTATCGCGGAAATAAATGTTTCCAAATACAAGACAATAGTTTAAAATCAAAAGAAGCAGTTTAAAACGAATTCATTTCCCTACCTAAAAATAGGTGTTCACACAAAACTGTTCACCAGTGGTGTTTGACAGTTGATTAGTTTCTCAAGGACTACAGATAATCGGTTTTGGTAATGAGATATTTTGACCCGCTGAAGCTAATGCACTTGGCAACTTATGTTTTTTTGGGGGAAATTCGAAGAATTATTTTTAAAATGTGCTACTGCTCCTTTAAAAGGCGAAGTCTTGGTGGTTGAATGGTAAGGCTGTTTGGGTGTTCAAAGCTTACCAGCCAGGTTTTACTCTGGCGATAAGATTCTGAACTCCGAGAATCTCAGCAATGGGTGCAATTACATGTGTATATGATGTACTGCAGATAGTATGATCCCAAATATTATACCATTACCGCTTGATACAACATGTTATGTTGATGGCAACTTAATGGTTAATATCTTGGATAACGATTGGAAATGTAATGCAATCAATTGAACTAAAATCTCTGTTTCTTTGAAAAGAAGAAATTAATATACTTAAATACAGAAATGAATTATTGTAATTGTAAATAAAAAACCTGAAATAATCATAGAATAGATTAAATCATCTCATCATTTCGAATATTCCTATATACCCAATCCATGCTACAACTACAGCAGAAATATATCTCGGACATAGCATATGCATAAGTTTGCGAATAATTATATTTCTCATTAACATAACTGAACGGCGGTTGCAATAAGCGATTGAATAATGACTCGCTCTTACCATTTATCATTATGCAATAATAATTTCCCAGGGCATAAATGCAGTTCATATCAAGTAGAAAATAACATGTTGTTAGAATTGAAAGAAATATTGATGAAATTTTCCAAAAATAGCACTCAATCATTGGTCTCCACTTCAAGTCTGTGATCGGGATGGATGTCATGCCGTGGTTTAGATTGAAATCGATCCATGTTTTTAAAGGGATTGCGTATTGTGTCTATCTTAAACTGTCAACGAGTGTTTACATATGGACGTCTTTTCTCGAAGAAAATCAATTTAAACGGTGTGGCTATATTCAAAACAAAATTGCAGGTGATATAATTGTTATGATTTAGATTTATTTTCTTCTGATCTTCAATGCCCCTACTTAAATGTTCTGCAAATCTTGGTGTGAAAAACGTTACATGTACTTTGTTTGAAATCTGATTGTCAAACAAGAAGTGTGCGTGGTATTCTTCAAAACTTACACTATGTCTGATTTTACATGTACAATACAATATGCGTGACGTGAAGTATTATAAATAACTTAGCTGGAAATCTATAATATACTAAAATTATATTTTGAATCTTCAGTTGACTTTTATATCTTGCTTCCTTATATCCATGAATAAAGTTTCCAATGTTTATGGTATACATATCTTATATGTGTATGGTATTTCTGAATTCTACGGATATTACAAAATACAAAATGTGTCTTATCTATATCAGTATGTTGGGCCTTGTATCTTTTAAAATCATTTATCAAATATTCATATATCGTTAAATTCTATGTATTTCAAAATGCCAAAGTCTAGAATTAACAGATAAAAAATTCATTCCCGACGAGAAAGGTAAGACATTAACCAAACCTGTTGCCATAACAACCGAAGAGAGTAGATCTGTTTACATCTACTCTCGTTCTTGAGCTGTGGACAATGGTTGTATGACTTCTATTAATTGCTGATGAACTGATATTAGATGTTGATTCGTCCTTTGTCGTTGTTATTATTGCAATATAGCCTTTGGACTATGTAATGTAGGCATTTTATGTAATGTGTGATGTGAAATTTATTAAAACGTTGAATTCGACTGTAAAATTATGTATATTGCCTTTAATAGCAATCAGTTTGTCAGCAAATTGCTCATATGTGATTAAGCTGATTGTGTAAAAAAAGTTTAAAAATCAAATATTGAAAACAAAATCAGAAACTTAGCCAACATTATGTCCTGCTTAAAGGAATTTATCCGTATATATGTATGTCGAATGCTATTCAGTGATATTTATTTGATAATTGGTCATTGACTATACAGAAATAAAACTTACATACAGTGATATAAAACTCCTTAAGGTTTTCTGACAAACGAAAAAGTGTATTCTATCGCTTTGTGGTTTTCTCTCTCCATATTGATATGCCTCTTGCACTAAACACTAGTCTCATTTCATATACTCTGACCAATCCATATCTTTCCATATCCCAAATTTTGCTCTAGGCCATATTATATCGTTTCCCTTATCATGGTCTTATGCTCTTACTACACCAACCAATCTCTGTCCCCTCTGTCTAACTCTCTCTCTCAATACCAACCCATCTCCTCCCACCCCACCTCTATCAATATTCCGAACACTTGCTCAATCCATGCTGATTACTCTCGAAATATTCTCCCCATCACTTTGGCTCTTGCACGAACCCATCGCATAGTTTCCTGACCCCTGGCTTATGCTCCATCAACACCATCTTTTCCATCGCTCTACCTCTTGCTTAATCCCAAAACTCCTCTTTCCATCACACGTTGTCCTATCTCTAAACTCTCCCTTTCTCCCTTTTGATTGTTGGAGCCAACCTCAACTCTCCTATTACTCTCACGTCTCCACCGTGTGCCCAGTGTTGCACAAACACCAATAACAGTTCCATCTTAGTATACGAGAACTCCTACGGATGTTATCATGGAGATTATGCGCTTTCTAATAGCTGGGGTCTCCATTGCCGAGCAGATCGAAACTTGAGTACCAGTCCTAATCAATCGACTCTCTGTCTAATTCCATGCACTAATATACTCGCTACCAAGCAACAACAACAATTGTTAGGCCAAACCAAGCCTATATTGATGTTCTATCTCTTTAGCTATACAGTTAATGATGGATTTAGTCAGTTTATAGGTAACATCGGACTGACGAGGTTAGGCAGATTTATTTATACCTTTGTAAGTCAACGCTAATGTCATAAGGGTGATAGGTTGATCAACTGATCTGATGTAGTTTATCGATGTTTTAGTTAGGCAAATTTTCGTCTTGTTACCTTCGTTGAGAGTCGGTTTTCTTAACAAAAACATTGCTACCTATTACCTGATGTCAAAATTGGTTGTCTAATTGCTAGAAGTTTCATTTGTTACCCGAGGTTAAAGTTGGTTCTCCTAATTCAATCATGTTTTCCTTTTTTTAAAGATCGACCTGGTTCTCTTATTTCAAGCATTGTTCCCTATTAGATGTATTTCATTACTACTAGTATATCACAATTTCCTTTGATTTATGGTTGAATTGTCTCCGAATTAAATTCAAATAATTTTTGTTTTTATAATTTGGATTCCTACTAATAAATTAAAGTAATTTTAGCTAGTAACCAGGACGCGAAATTGTAAATGTTTTTTCAATCTATAGCCTGATTAAAAAACTGTTTCTACGACATTGACGTATTCACTATCAATACTAAACCCCTTTATCACTTTGTATGTTTTTATACTGAAATATTTTATGCCCGGAGGTTTATTGAAAGGAAAAAGGTAGAACAATGCTTAATAGCATTTACACAATAATGATATTCGGGTTCAAAATTCAACACATTTCGATTTCGGTATTCCTGGTCGATCTTTCATTTAAGGGCAAGGTTTTCCGACCTGATGAAAGTGATACACAATTCATGGTCTCATCATGGATTTCCGGTCTTCATTAGGAGCCAGAGACACTTTTGGTTTTTTTATTGATAATCACTCTGTAATGCAAAATCGATTGTATTGTAAAGGAAAGCAAGAATTAATTCCCATTGATAAAAGGTCAAATAGCTGCTGTCATTGAAGTGAGATGAATTGATTTATAAAACATCTTCGCGAACATTGATGGAGCACCATAAATATAATGAATCACCTTGCAATTATCTTAATGACTTATGTTTATACATACAAGACATTGCTTTTAGCTATATGCTTTTGAGCTTGTCATATTCCATAAGGCATATAAAAAATGGTAAATATCATCGTCCATTTATTTACACTTTCAGGAATGGTACCGTATAATTTTCTTGTCCTTGTCCATTGTACTTGTTTTTCTTTTTGTCTTTATGTTTACGGGAACATTTTTGTTTTTCAAATGGTTTCTACTTTAGTTTTCCTTTACCACTTAGGGAAAGAGATTGTGGTTTGTGATGAAACATGTGTTTTCTCTACAACAATTTTGAATCTTAAGAATATAGATTTACTGGTTAATCAGAACATAGGAAATGATCCTCCCCCCTCTCTTTGAATTTTTGTGTCAAGTTTTCTTGGAGAAACAATTAGCGCTTCGAGGAATATATTTTCAGAATATTATAATCATATTTACCATGAATTTACTTTGAAGTTAATACATTTTCATTTCACATATTTCTTAATTTTATAGGATGTTTAAAAAATCATGCATCATGATTTTTTAAAATCATTTTCATAAAAATGTAGAGTATTGTTTGCTTAAGGTAATATTTTGTTCATTTTATTTTATACAAATTGCTTTATTATTCTGAATTATTAGTATATATATGCCTTAATAAGGATGGATTATGAAGCTAACATTGGAAAAGATAGATTCAGGACTCAGCAATTCAGCAATTTCTCTGCAAAATTATTTTTACTTGAGCTCTATGGAACTGTTGTATTTTGCATAAATAACTCTAAGCTAAATCAAATGTATAATATATATGATTTAAAGCGTTCTGATTGAAAACATAGGGTCCTCATCTTAACTCTTATTTGTTCATCATATTCTATTCATATATCATTGAATTTAGTTTCTTACCTTTTACATACGTTTTGAATATACGTTAGTCTAGTTTATACAGGTTTAACAAAGGAATTTAAAAAAACCTTTTATATGGGCAATTTTTCATTTATATAATAATTTAATTCTTTTAAAAGCTTATGTAATGAGGAAACTTTTAAGCAGAAACATTTGTAAAAATAAACCTAATAATTTCTCCTTTTCCCAGTCAACGAATCAGCATTACCCTATCCCTCTGAAGAGCAAGCTCTGGTTCTCTGACTGTATATCATTCAAAATTATTTCATAAACATCATCGCAATTCATTATAGTAAACTGAAAGTAGCCCCAACAACGCATAAGCCCATATTCAGTTTTTGACGTTTTTTTAATACAATGAATATACAGTTCTGAATATATAGCTTAAGAGCAATTTTAGAACGTTTTAAAAACAGTTTAAAATCCTCTCCAAAACGTTAAACTCCTTATTCGCTCACGAAACTCAAACGACATCATCGTATTCCCTTTTATAATCAGACATTGGGTGTTATCAGTCTTTGTCTGCTGCTGTGACGTTAATGCTTCTTTGACAGACATATCTTCAGGCTTATACTGGCACCGCGGGCTTAACAGTGTCGTCGAATGTCACCACTTCCTAAGAATTCTTTAGAAGGTCGCAGAAAAATCCCGGTAATTCGATTTAGGGAAGGGTAATCACAGGGAAATGATCAAATAATGGAATAAAGGAAACTGATCACTTTGTGATTTGTGAATGGTGCTGAATGAGCATATGAATGAACTCGTGGATGAGAGTATAATTACTGAATAATGCATTTAATGCATGAAAATCATAGTTAAGTGTTTAAACTGATCTGAAGTATCAAGCTTGAAAGAGAAAGTCATATTAAATGCACTAAAAATACTGAATGTAGAAATGAATCTCTATGCTGACAATGCATATAAACAATGTAATGAGTGCACTGATGGATGACTGTTGATATACTATGAAGGAAATTGGAGATATAGAACTAACAATGATAGTAAGGACTATTAATCATATATAACTACTGAATGGCGGCAATGATTGGATGGTATTGAAAATAAGACACTTATCAAAGCATTCAATGTACAAAAAAACGGAAATAAAGTGGGACAACTCTGCACATTGAATTTTTGAATAAAATAAATAAAATGATAGTATGATAACCTAATGATATATTTGATATGAATTTTTAAACAAAAATACTGCTTGGTGTAAAGATAGAAGAAGATATCGTTTAAACAAAATAATATTTTTGTAAAGGCTACCATATGGGTAATGGGTAAAGTAATGATAACATAAGAGTTAATATTTAATGAACGAGTGGGAAGGATTGATAAGGAAAATAGCAGAATATCTGAATTACCGTTAGTACACATTCACTAATGGTCATAACGATATGATGAAAACTCCACTCACCCACTCACCTACTCTAAGATGAGAAATATGAAAATTACTTTGTATGACAAATTCTTAATTTTGGAAGTACAATATATTGACTCTCGTCAAGGGTTCAGGTCATTGATCCCTTATTTATGTATGTATTCATGTATGCTGATATGCAAAAGATAAAATATAAGTTCATCGATTACATAAATTTGAACGTAATAGCGCCTTTTCGGGTTTACATAAACGATACAGCAAATATTAACAAAGCATGTGGTCGTGGTACTAAAATTAGAATCATTTAAACAGTTTGTATATCAGAATTGTTTTTTTAAAAAATATAATGTTTCTATTAACGGAACATATTTTCTAAGCATTACATAAATAATAACATCAATACAAACTCTTAATCGGTTCTAATCAATGAAAGCAATTTATGCCAATTTCCTAAAATGATTTTATGCCTTGTGCGTCATAATGTTAAATAGCTGTAAATAAGAATAATGAGAGTTTTCAAAACAATTTTCAGGTAAACACAATGAAAGACTTCGCCCTTACGTCATGAAAATTAGCTGATAATTGATGGAATTAACAACGTATTGTTTTAGCTAAGCTGTTTCAGCCGTCATCTTATAACCTCCCTTGGTTTTCTGTGCTATACATTTTACAAATGAAACAAGCAATTACTCAACAAAACGTGATAAACGGTGCCATTTCTATTTGTCAGAAAACGCATCCTAATATACATAAACATCTGCTTCATAATACCCGAGTTACTATTCGTCAAATGCATATAAAATAGATACAAATGAGTAATGCAATTTATGTTACCAAATGTGAAGATTACATATTAAATCTTTATTCTATCTAGTTCATTATAGCAGTCACATTCTAAACAATATATCATACCTATCTCAACATTTGAATATGCAGTAGTTATGACAGTTTGCAATCATTAACATGTACAGGTGCAAATAACCCTAATGTGGGCCTCAAATCAGATACTTAGCGGCTGTACTGTAACCAAAGTCAAATGACACAGGTCACTTAATTAATGAAATTTCTGATAATTCTTTCTCATCACACAAGATGATATCGATAATGTGAGGAATTACATTTCCAATATGAAAGGATAATAACTCCGACTGGCTATATGTCACGGTAAGTATAATGGTCATGTCCACAGACACTTGATAAACACTGAATATTGATCAATGCCCTGGATAAAGTCACGAGT
This sequence comes from Phorcus lineatus, assembly GCA_921293015.1. Classification (NCBI taxonomy): domain Eukaryota; kingdom Metazoa; phylum Mollusca; class Gastropoda; order Trochida; family Trochidae; genus Phorcus; species Phorcus lineatus. The sequence goes on from OV121084.1 coordinate 41,676,967, forward strand.
GGTACACAATTCCGTGTAACCTTCATCCTGAGTGTTAATACGATAGAAGGTACATAAGACTTTGGTAGGGTCATATCACTTTTATGAATTGAGAAATGCTGACAAAAGTATAACACTTGCATTTGACTAATACACACGCCGGAAGAACTAATCCAAACTCAAATATCTTAAACAAGGGACGTGAAGAAAACTTCAATGTATAAGCAAAACTAAAATGCGTAAAAATCAAATATCAGCACACGCTTATGTGTCCGTGGCATCTTTGATTTTTCAAGGCAAATGTCACGGGAAACAATAAGATCAAACATTAAAAGATTAAATCATAATCAGTATAGATATCCCAACACTAAGATATACCCTCTTATCTCCACCAGTCAGAAACCAAACACCGCATCATTGACCAAATGGAATTGCTTTATGCTTTGGAATTTATGTCTAGATATATTCGAAGACACGTCTAGTCTAGAGAACATGGGGTTTTGTTCTTCTCCCCAAGCAGCTATATGAACAGAATAAGAAAGAACACAAGAACCAAGCCCGAGCATGCCTTAATGAACAAAGGAACATGCCCAGACAGGATAAAGACAGAGCCCAGTTTCTGAGGGAGTATCGTACTCGGGAGAATGCTTGAGTCAGCACGGGTTCCGGGTCTGGGGAGATTAAGGTTAACATGCTTGGCTTAAGGCTTAGAAACATCTCCGTCTATCTCTATATTTAGCAGCATTTGGGAAAAGGGCTTCTTTTCAAGCGATCCTTTATATTCTTGGCTTTGACCTTCTTATAAGTATGAAAGTGGTTATACATTGGCATCATATATTTTTCTCATACATAAAAATGCAAATATAAGTGAAGAGCTACATGCCTGTTTCTTGACTACCCTAGAAGACTTTAAGAAATAGTTTATCTTTAACTGACTGAATCATAACAATTAAGCGCCTAGTATTTTAAAGGACACGTTACGCGAATGCGATATCCAAAGAATGTTTTTTTAGGTTGAAAAATATTTTATAGTTGAATACTAGACAAATATTAAAAGTGGTCACAAAAAACAACACAAATGTGAACAATTATCTGCATCTTTAGATGTTTTCATCAAATAACTTATGATCTTTAATTGAAATAAAAAGAACAAAATTGACAATAAATGCCAAAAGTGAGATAAACACCGTCATGACACAGCTTTTCGATATTCAGCAAAACTACATTTTCGATCACTTAGGTAGGCAAATCAGCGATTCTCATGCTTTCTCTTTTCTGAAATAAAGGAATTTCATAGGACTTAAGAAGTAAAGGCAATATGTGTAACAATGGTCTACATAACGAAAGTGCAATGGCAGGAAATATTATTCTACACTTGTAGCTTTGCAAATACTAATTAAATAACTCTAATGTTACTCTAATAATCAACTAATGTGGGAAGTACTATCATTGCGTAATAGATAAATTCATTTCACAAATAAAATTTCGATAAATTTGTAGCGTTTTTTAAAATGAAATTTTGAAGTTTGTTGTCAGGGTACGACGTGAAAAAAACGATTTGAAGTTCATCAACCTTACAAGCAGTCTGAGAACAAAAAACTCCAACAATCTCAACATAAGAAAAGTCACTACAAGTTTAACAACATACGTTTTTATTAGCCAATTACAATGAATCAAAGAGTGCAATCGGTCCAGATCGGTAAAGTGAAGTCGGATGGTATGGCACTGACCTGTGGAGTACCCCAGGGTTCAGTTTTGGGGCCAATACTATTTACGATGTACACTCGACCACTTGGACGTATTATCTCAGAACAACAAGTAGCCCACCACTTCTATGCGGATGACTCACAGCTCATAGACCATTTCAACACAGATGAAGCAAATGTCATATCTAAGGTTGAAAATTGCATCTCAACTATCCAGCAATGGATGTCATCAAATATGTTAAAGTTGAACGATGATAAAACTGAAATTGTATTCATAGGACCACCTTCAAGATTGAAGAAGTGTGAAACTGAGTACCTTCGAATCGGTAATGCAGACGTTAAAGTGTCTTCCTCACTTAAGAACTTGGGAGTCTATATTGACTGCAACCTATCCATGGCTAAACAGGTGTCACATATTTGTAAAATCTGTTACTTTCACCTAAGAAACATTGGATCAATTCGCCACCTGCTGACACAAGATGCAACAGCATGTCTCATGAGAACTCTGGTTCTTTCCAGAATGGACTACTGTAATAGTTTACTGTTTGGCATATCCAACACACTTCTCCAAAAATTACAAAAGATACAGAACACGGCCGCCCGAATCATTACCAGAAGCAAACCATCTTGCCACATATCGCCTATTCTCCGATCTCTCCACTGGCTACACATCCGTGAACGCATCGAGTTTAAGATCCTGACACTAACATTTCAAGCCCTCCACCAGATGGGACCAGTCTACCTACAAGACCTCATTACTGTCTATACTCCCTCCAGATGTCTCCGCTCCAATGATCAGTTTCTCCTCTCAATTCCTTCATATAAACTCAAATCATTTGGTGCTAGATCATTTCAATATGCTTCAGCCAAACTATGGAACTCTCTACCTCTAGACCTTAAACTTGCCCCAACACTACCCCTTTTCAAAAGCAGACTCAAAACATTTCTTTTCCAGCGCTACATCTAGTTCTCCAAACTTTGCCTGACTGTGTATATATGAACAGTGAACAGTGTCTTGTATATATGGACGATGTCAGCGCTTTGAGCATCGTCAGTGTGCGGTGGAAATCAGCGCTATACAAATACCCTTATTATTATTATTATTATTAATCTTTAATTTGGAGAGGTTTGACAATTTTAACTCTCGTGATTAGAAATCGACCCAAACGCTATAAAAATAGTTGATGGAAAAATACTTCCAAGATACGGATATTGACAATAGCTTGGCTCAACACACTTCTTTTAAAACAGAATAGTTTAAAATATGAATTATTTTCGTTCCAGATAAGTCCATGACATTTCCTGAACAAAATTCATGGACTTAAAGGAAAATGACACATGCTAAGCGAAATGTGAGCGAAACTTTATATTAGGTCTGGCTGATCTATTCAATAACTTCGCTTCGTTCCAATGAGGCCCGGTTGATCTATATAATAACTAACACCCACCGTGTGTCTTGTGGTGTTTGCAGGACAATAAAACGCAGGGAGGACACCTGCCTTGTTATCGAGTCTCTAATGTATCACCAAGCAGCATACTGATATTTGATTTGACAGCTCACCTCGTTACTAAGCCAGACTCCATTGGTAAAATATCGCTATGTGGCTTGATCCAACTAATACTGGTATAAAGTTATGAATAACTCATTGCAAAGGGATTACCACGAAGGTAACAGCATTGGATCAACAATATTGGTATGGCAAGATTACATATGTAGTGGATATATATATCAATTCAAGCGTGGCTTTCCTAACTATATCATTATTGACAGTGTCAAAATCCTGGCCCATTATGACACGATTTCGTGATGACAATTTTCTTTCTAATTTTAACTTTATTGAACCGATGATGATTGGATTAGCTTGAATCCGTGCTGTTTAAAGGCAATAATGTGCATTTCTGCAAAAAAAACAACTGGGAAAGTTATTTGACTATATTATTATTATATTCATATTATTTATTTGAATTCTGGTTCGAATGATGATTGAATGATGTAAGATACAAATAAAAATCTTTAATCGTGTCCAGAGTATCATCGTTATTGTTTAGTGTTGTGAGTTTATATTGACGTCATTTCTTCCTGGTTTTCATTTTATTGGCACTGAAATGATAAATTGAGATATAAATCAAGGTTCCGGAGATATTCGATAGGGCTCAAATGTATAAATTGGAGAATCTGGTAGGATGTTCATGCATTATCAATATCATCATTAGCTGAAGCTCTTTGCTTTAATGACCATAGGGCGAAATTAATATTGAGTTTCATCATTTCAAAACATTCTGAATCATTAGACGAACATGATATTTTGGTTCTATTTATGCAGTGAAATGGTTATGTCATTCCAATATTTGTTTATAGTCTTTAATTCTCGGTCATATGAAACTGATATTGTGATGTCAAAACCTTTCATGACTATATTGGTCAAAACAAACGGATATCGAGATACTATAAATATGCCTTCGAAACAGTTTAACGAAATTGATATTTGACTCTATGAGGTCATGCAAAATCTGGTAGTGGACATTGCGATTTTCTTCTTATGTTGAATAGATATTGATATCTTGAAATTGTTTAGAGAGGAACGCACGTAAAGGCATCATCGTTATTCTCCTTAAATATACAGATTTAATGTAATGCCCCACCTGAGGTAGGCCAACGAACAAGGTCTATTTTAAAATTTAGATTCTACCATTAAGCAGATGAGCATGTTCCCAAAGCCCTAAGTTCCCTCAGGAAAGGAAAAAAAGGATTTATTTTGCTACGTTTCAGACAAAAGCTTCAAAAATCTAATACGTTAAACAGCATTCAGATTTAAAAATATCATTCAACCTCAGTAGAAACCAATTAATTATTCAAAATGTTGCACATATTCGACCAATCGAATGGTTGATCAAACATCGATGGTGGTTGCTAACAAACAGTGTCTATTTTATTTATTTTCGCCTCTCAACTCTCACTTACGTAACAAGCACTCTTTCAAATGACGCTACTAATGGTCCAAGTCGAGACTGTGTCGTTCTCTTGACATGCAACATCACTTTATGTTCCAATACAACCAATCATCTCCCGCCGATCGAAGAATCGATCTGCGACAGGCCTTTTGTTTGCGAGTAGGTCACGGTTGAGGTGTCCCTATGATATGCTTGCTGCCGGAATGATCCGGGCGACAAAGCGACAAAGACAAGGCGGCCGTTTGATGGTGGCAGTTTGATGGACTGGTTAAATGCTTTGAAAGCGCTGCGCAACATATCAACAAGCTATTACAGACGCATTTCGCCATTAGACTACCTTGACAAAACTGCTGCTTGCGACATACGCTTGTTATTCCTGACCGTCCTTGCTTGTTTTGTTATCGCCAAATGTTCAAGCCTTTGTTTTAACACCTGAAACGCCTACTAAATACATCTTTAAAGAATTTACAATTGCCTCTATATGTAAGATACAATTTCCCGCAGATATAATGATTTCCGAATAATATTTCAATGTTGGAAGATATTGTTCACTTTGCCTACATTATGAATAAGTATGAAATGTATTTATTAGCATTTCCATTTTCAGAAAAAAGTGTATGCTATGAATCAATGGTGGGCAAACAAAGGATAAACTCTCAAATGCAGTTCTGTTGTCGTCGTTTATGTGATAGAGTTTACCAATGATATACAAACAAACAACGTGTGATTTTAATGCCAATGACAACTTCTTCAAGTGTAATATCACTGAAGTTTCACAAAGTTTGAAGTTGATTATTATGTACTTTAACAGGAATCATACAAGAAATTTTAATTTGTATCGATACAATAACGGTACAAAAGAATGTGACGTTTGTTTCCAAGGTTACCTTTAACTCATTTTCTGTGTCCAAAATTTCATTCATCCCAAAGAACATATATTTGGGTAAACGAATTTTACAATATTCTTTATAGATCCGACGCAAACTCTTTCCTATTTTATTAACATGATATATTGGGATCTTGACAAAGATTAAGTTGATTAAATAAAGGTAATCATATGATCTGATTGATCTTTGCATTGGGTATGTTTTTAGTATCATAATAAATCTTAACAGCTCACTTATACTTATATTCGTCTTCATTTTGAAGGATACGCTTGTAATCTGAAAATATTCATTCAAAATAACGGACAATGTGATCTTTTGAAAAAGCCCTAGATTTAAATGATTTTATATTTTAATGATGACATTTTGTTTCAGTAAGCTATTTACCGGGTTTTAAAGGGCAACCATTCTGTTTACAATACACATTCAAAATTCACAAAGGTATCCAAAATTTGAATGTTGCTCAAATCTCTATCTCCATCTTGCAAAGTTAAACAATGACATCTTTTAAATGAGGAAAAGCCTTTTTACTATGGGAAATGATTTCCAAGTCCCGGAGGCAACACTGATTTGAAAATACTCTGTAACTTACACATGGGCATTCAAAATTTCAACATTATTTGTAATAATCCAATAATCGTATTGCTTATGAATAAACCATTTGTTTCAGATTCAAATCGGAAAGGGTGCAAAAACGTATGACTATGGTTCTAAAAAAATAATAGGAGAAAAAGATAAGAGAATTTTTCTTATTTGTGTAAAAATTTTTTGAATGAATAGAATCTTAATGTACAAAAACGTAGCGATACAATGATTAAGTCAAAATTAGTCACCCTTCATTGTGAAACAAACTCAAACATCAAGATCATTAATCTGCTTAGGCTAGATCTGTACATACAGAGTAGTTGCAAATGAACAATATTCCATTACACAAGTGTTTAAATGAATCAAAGAAAATAAGTACGTCACCTTATTCTAATTGTCCATCATTAATCGATATAGGTTTGATTAAAATATTGTTCGTTATACATGTTCATTATATGTTTTAAAAAATCCATTACATTTGAATAGATGAAAAATGACAAAAGACCGATTTTTAAAAGTTCCCAGCCAATTTGATGATCTTTGTGAATATGAATGTGAATAATAAAACTTCATGATTGAGGACTTCAGAATTTCACATCTGCACTTGAACTTAAGTATTATGAATCCAAAATTTAAATAAAAAAAGTATTTCATTTTGCTATAACAAATTTTTAAAAAGATATTATTGATCATGAAAGTTGTTGCCATCTTTCTTTATTGAAGATTTAAAAATAGGATCTCTATGAAAATGAACGTAATTTCATTCATATTTTCTTACGTTTGTGAAAGAATCTATAGAAATATGATAATGATTTTTATTAAAATTGTTTTCATTTGCAACGGAATATTCTGAGAATCAATTGAGAATCAATTAAGAATTAACAAGTTTCTCTCTGGAAGTATCCACACTTCTGAAATTCCCAGATCACGACCTATTGGCAAAAAAATACTTTTGGAAAGTTGGAACAAGAAGTAACGAGACGATCATTTCTAGTTTGGATTACTCGTGACTGTCGTCTTGCCTGATGTACACAAATAAACTCACGATTTGAACATAAAGAGAAATAAAAGGAGGCATGTTGATTGTTTTCATAAGGATGATTATCAGAAACAAATACACATTAATTTGTAAACTGAATAATGTAACGAGTTTTTCAAGGTTTTAAGAAAACTAAATAGCACACTTAATTTCGATGTCATTATTTCCACCTAGAATGTTGCTTAAAGTGAGAAGATAAAAAATTGCCATACTTAGCTATCCCAAATTTTGCTTTTTGATTCTTTATCATACTATATCTATTAAAGATAGTTTAAAATTTAAAACCGGTTACTTGATAGTCTAAAAACTGATATTAACTTCTCCATATGAAATTAAATGTATATCCCAAGTCCTCTTGAAAATCCGTACGTTATTCCATAGATTAAAATTGACAATGAGTAGAAATATCATTTGTACTCGCAGATTTTCTGTACGAAAGCAAAAGCTGGCAAAGGTCATTCAGATGTTGTTACACATAAATTAGTGTCTTGCTTATTTTGCCTCGGGTATTGTTTTTCCTCGGGTTATATATTTGACATTACAGAAAATCTTCCCTGGTTCCGCTTAGCCAACACACACCAGTTGATCATGAGATCGAGGTTTGAAGAGCGTGAAGTAATATTTCATGTACTGAAAATATAGAATTTTTAGACGATAAATCTTTTTGTGCAACTGTGCTAACAACACTATTTTCAAATAAAAGACCACTTAGCCTTCTCGTTTACCACTTTCTGACATTAAGTTATGGAAAAAACATCAGGAAGTTAACATTAAGAGAAACTGCCAATCACCTGAAGAATCTTGACATATTTGGCTCTATTGTCTTTTTTCTAAAATGCATTTCCGAACGCACTGACAATGTTATTATTGAAAATGTTAAAGGGGAGTAGTACGAAAATTTAGAGAGTAAAAGCAGATAGTATTTTTTTCTTATACTCTCTAAAATTTTCTCAATGGTTCTTCTATTTATCACATTTTAACATGTCGTTGACTACCATTTAGAGGTTAAAAGCGCCAGACAGTGCGCGCGCAGGTTATTACGAGACTGGATTTACCATTTTCCATTTTAATCAATTTCTTGTTTGTTCCAAACTGTTTAAATATTCATATTGTTTTCAGAGAGTCCATGAGATACATATTAATGTCACAAATGCAGTGTACTAATTCTGAACAAAATGGATCTGGCAATACATACAGGCGTTGATAGTGTGACAAAGTTCAACGTTATTGTGATATAAAATTTTACTTACTCACCAATCAATTTTAACTTCCCCAATTATACTCTTATCAAAGTCTATGACTATACAAAATAAGCCATACCCAAAATAAAGTTAGATTCCTCACACTTGTAGGGGCCCACCAATATATCTTCAGAACTTTTCCTACATGCTTTGAAAACTGTAGATTACAGTTGGCTTTATATCGGACACACACGCGATTCATTCATTCAGGTACAAACTCCTAAGTATCTGGCCATTGTCCGATACATAACACTTTCTTTGTAAAACACGAGTTAGGTAAGGACCTGATTTCCAAATCTAGAGGACGTAGCTCAAAGTATTATTAGTATTAGTACTATTAGAATGTTGATGCACTTACTTGTGCCTGTTCCTGTAATCATAAACAAGAAACGCTACCTAATATACTTCAGGTAAACCATATTGACACCTATGATCAACCGTTCGCACAGTCGCGGGTAAGTAAATCGTGATTCTTCTTATATATAATATCATGAAAATATATTTTTTTGAGAAAACTGTCAGAGCTCTTCGACAAAATATCAAATTGACTGATTACACAGCTTATTATTCTTCCATTCAGTATAACAGTATGTCAGTAAGTATGTTTATGTATGCCAGTTAAAAAAAGCTTTAATAAAAGTTACACGGAATAATAAAGACATGATTATCATGATCGTAATTTTTTTTAAAAATCAAGTGGCTGAAGTGCTTTAAGAACTCCTAGCTAAGTAACCACATATATACAATGTACTTCCAGACTGACAGTTAATCAAAGCACACATAAACTTCCGAACATGAGTTATAAGTGAACACCTATCAAACTGGAAACTGCTAGTAAAGAACCACTGTTTATAAAACTGAAAGAGGAGGTTACTACCAATATATCTCCTATATAACCTCCTATATATTTCCTTAAGGTGATCAAAGGTGAACAGCAATATACCTCCGAATATTTAATAAAGCTCAGCACCAAATACTGACAACTGACAATACACGATATCACCAACTTAATTCCCAGTTATCATTTGCTTTAGGCACAGACATATTTCCTAACTGTGAATTAAGTTAGATATCGATGTACCTCATCTAGCGCATTGACGTTGATAAGTAGTGTTAATTACACGCAGGTAATGTTATCATCGATTATGTATATTTCTTTTGTACCCATGCCATTGATGCTCAGCGTTGTTGTCCAAAAAAGTATCGATGTTGAATCCAGTCGTAAAAGTCTGCAACTCAACCATTTCGTTGATAATGCAGATTCTTTAGTCTTTTGTAAAACATTGATTTTGTTAAACTGATAACATGGTTTACATCTCGGTGTTGTATTTCTGTTGAGTATAAAATTTAGTTCACCTGGAGTGTGATAATTTATTGTGGTTTAAAATCCGCTTTCCATTTTGGAGATATTATTACAGAAGAAAGAGACATTATACCAGAATACTATGCCTTATTTTGACATAAATGATTAATTATAATAATTATTTACCTTATTTCTAATTCATTCAAATTTGAAAGTTTGAAAAAACATTTATTCATATTTGGTTAATTCATCGTACAAATTATGATATATTTGAAAATCAATATTTTTCAATAACAAACGTTTTGTTTACTGTTTTCACAATGAAAGCGTCGACCAACTGTTACAACACTATTAACACACGACATAACAAGGATTACTAGTTGGATATTTAAAGGCATAACAAAAACTCTACATCTAAATAATTTTAATGTAAAAAAGGCGAATAACTTACGACTGTAATTTAAAGCTTATTATCAAGTACGAAATTAATACATGTTTTGGCCCTAATGGTAAAGTTCAATTGTTTATTTTCATTTAGTTAAACAAAGGAAACATTATCGAGGTCTATTTAACATGCAATCTTAATTTACTGATTGTAGAAGGTTTTGTTTTGATCTTAAATTGGTATTCACATTATTCAAATAACGTGATTGAAGACATGTATTAACATTGTCTAATTGTATAAAATGACACAAACGCACTGCGCCAATTCCTGGGAAATATACCGGATACCTTTAATCGGTCTAAAATCAACACATTGGCTGAGACGACTGTTACATGTCAAAATATTAAGCTTGTTTTAAGTGGATAATATACCGTTCCTGGTTATACAAATCTATAAATACCATTTAATTAAACCCCTAACCCGTTACTCGATGTCCCAATGACGTCTACAAGGAGATGTTCACCTCCCCTCCTACTTTAAACCATCAACGGACCATCCATGAAGATGACAGCAGCATTCCATTATGGCGGAAAGACACCTGATCAAAACGCTATATATTGGTAGAAAGTGTAAAATTCAAGACAGAATTAGGTAAAGGCTTGGAGAGGAACTGTAAACATGACTTCATCACATCAATAACGAATCAATACATATCAACTCGCATCCTAAGTAAGAGTTTACCTTTGTACAGGTAATACTTACGTTGCCCGTTTGATCTTCTAATGATGTTTTCGAGAAAGGTATTTTGCGGGGCAACAAGCCCCCTCCGTGCTCCGGGCATCCTGTAGGTATATCCTAGGTACTAGTCCCCACGTACACGTTTGTCCAGGTGTGGGTAGGACATGTTACACACCTACAGCCTCCCCAGACAGGTATCCATAGAGCGTCCCTATTTCTCTTGTATTGTTCAAGTCCAAGTGATTCTGTGATGCTGTGACACTCTCTGGTCCCTTACATGGAACTTCTACCTGACGGATACGCGCTTTAAGCCAATCTTTTATTAATAAGGCAGAACTCAAGTGCGCATGTCATGGTCCTCATTATGCGAATGATGTAAATTATCTCATGTTAGCGATTTCCTATGAGACCGTCTGCCATGTTGTATCGGTCGCCATGGCGACATAGAATGGTAAAACACGATGTCACAATGTTTGAGGCACGGCCGCGCTCAGTGGTTCCTTAAACAAGAAGAGAATGGTCTCTCCCTGGTGTTATCTTGATGGAAAATAAGGCGCCAACATCCATCCTTATCTTGAAACGCTTTTCAGGTGAGCTAGTTCTCACCTGGCCAAATGCGCTTTGATTGGGTTTAGCTACCTGTGCTACCTTGCCATTAATCAATATGATACATAAAAGCCTGGATGCCGTTAATGCGAGGAGTCACTTTGTTGGGTTGCCTTATTGTTACCGTATGTCGGATCACGCTGATCGATACGAGCTACCTTATATGGAAACATGCGCACGCCCTAAGCATAGAAACAATACAATAACGATGCTTAAAGAACCTACAGTTCAGACCTATATGTCTCCTAGCGCAAGGCTTCTGGTTGTCTCCTTCCATTCTGTCGGTCGTTTTGTCCTTTACTTTGTCTTTAATTGACAGGTTTTTTTTTACCTGAATACGTCTTTCAATGCTTTTATGATTTCCTATTGTGTTTTTTTTCCATTTAGAATTTTTTTACATCTATTAATCTATACTATGAATTTATACTCACATTTCCTCATATTTGGTCTATTTTTTAAATGACTTGAAACTAATTTGCAGTTCAACCTTTCAATCTTTTCTTGTCCATTTAAAGAATTTTAGCATCCATCAATAGTGTTTCCTATTTCTTCACTGAAAGTAGTCATTCAGTCGAACATGTAATTGTTATAAATATGCAAAACATTCGCCTGTTCTTTTACAACATTCGAAGAATGTCATTCCTCTCATTCTTGTTAACGTATGTGTCTCAAGTAATATCTGTGTTTTTCAACTACTTCCTCATTCCCATTTCGTACAAATCAAACGTAAATGTCTCACATAAACTCTGTATGTTTAAACTATCTTATTCTCCCCTTGCTGTGTAACTCGCACTTACTAATCTCTGATTATCTCTGTGTCTTTAATCTTTCGTTATTCCGGTCCATTTTTTGTGCAAATCAAACGTACACGAATAGGCACTACTTAAGCTCTGTGTCTTTAAATTATCTCATTCTACCCATTTTGCGTCACTGCAATCTTATGTGCTTTGTATAGGCTCTGTGTCTTTAAATTATCTCATTCTACCCATTTTGCGTCACTGCAATCTTATGTGCTTTGTATAATTTATGTGTCTTTAAATTATCTCATTCTACCCATTTTGCGTCACTGCAATCTTATGTGCTTTGTATAATTTCTGTGTCTTTAAACTATCTCATTCTACCCATTTTGCGTCACTGCAATCTTATGTGCTTTGTATAATTTCTGTGTCTTTAAATTATCTCATTCTACCCATTTTGTGTCACTGCAATCTTATGTGCTTTGTATAATTTCTGTGTCTTTAAACTATCTCATTCTACCCATTTTGCGTCACTGCAATCTTATGTGCTTTGTATAATTTCTGTGTCTTTAAATTATCTCATTCTACCCATTTTGTGTCACTGCAATCTTATGTGCTTTGTATAATTTCTGTGTCTTTAAATTATCTCATTCTACCCATTTTGTGTCACTGCAATCTTATGTGCTTTGTATAATTTCTGTGTCTTTAAATTATCTCATTCTACCCATTTTGTGTCACTGCAATCTTATGTGCTTTGTATAATTTCTGTGTCTTTAAATTATCTCATTCTACCCATTTTGTGTCACTGCAATCTTGTGTGCTTTGTATAATTTCTGTGTCTTTAAATTATCTCATTCTACCCATTTTGTGTCACTGCAATCATGTGTGCTTTGTATAATTTCTGTGTCTTTAAATTATCTCATTCTACCCATTTTGTGTCACTGCAATCTTATGTGCTTTGTATAAGTTCTGTGTCTTTAAATTATCTCATTCTACCCATTTTGTGTCACTGCAATCTTATGTGCTTTGTATAATTTCTGTGTCTTCAAACTATATCATTCTTCCCATTTTGTAAAGCTCCAACTTACGGGTCTTGCAAAATGTCACTGTTATGAAATGTCACTGTATGTCCGCGTATGACATTACTCGTTTATAATCGTGTTTCTCAATGTTTGAACACCTTAATACCTTACCCCTTAATATAATGACTATTTCTTCGTATATATATACAGAATGGTTGACCTTTCTCTGTTTTTTTCTGAGAATGTTGATTCCATGGTCAACCTAGGGACATGCCTAGAGGGACTCTTAAAGTGACACAGAGCATGTTTGATGATTTTTTTCTGTGGTGTCAATAAGAGACAAATTACCATAGGTTCTAAATTAAGTTCAAATCGCCCCTCTAAAGTTGCATATTTATCGCTAAAATATTCAAATTATGATCTTTTCTTGTTTTCAGATATTTATGAAAACGACCACTTAAATGTCAGGAAGACGTAATTCTACGTCCAATTTACATATACAATAGTTAAATAATCTACTAAACACTACCAATCAATATTTTCTTTGTGTCTTCTGTAAATAAGTTTCAAAAATAACGTTTGAGTAATTGGCGCGCGCCATTGTCCAGTTTTCTATCATAAATAGCGATTTTAACCTGTTTATTGTCACTATACTGAACTTAAAATCACTTAGATGCTGATTTTCAGGGCCATCCACTACTTTTTGATGTAATAACATCATTGATGAAATTTGAAATATTTGACTCCAACATACTCTGTGGCCCTTTAAATATGGTGCCACTGATTATGGTCCTATGAAGACAGTAGTAAAAATCTCTGTTTGATAAAAGAGAAGTCGACATTTAGCAAGCCCATTTATGTCATTTTCGGTTGCCCACATAAGGATGACATATGTAGAAACTGACCTAATGTCAGGTTATATTTCTACAGCATGGAATGGTAGGAGGTAAAGTAATTTATCATTCTGGATCACATACATTTCATGATTCATTTACATTAATGGAATAACGGTGGGTTTTAATATATCTACAAATGTATCTCATTCTTGACACCTCGCGATGTCACATCGTGTTTGACCTACATCTTGTATACAGTTTAACCCTAAGCCCCGTCCTATCACATTACGTATTTTAATAACTTTGCGAAGAATTATTCACAACAGCTGGTTATTTAATCATCGTTTTATGTCCTTTACTTATTTTGAAAAATGAAGGTAGTGTTGAAAAAATAAAATTTGATATCGGCACGTTGGCGTGGTGACAATTAAGCTGACTCAGCATAAAACTTCAAGCGATGGGGTTATTTTCATGATAATATTGTCCCGTAGTTATGTTAAAAAATTAAATAAATGTTGAAAACATATAACCCATATCGACTCATTTGTGTAGTTTTGAGGTATTTATTATCTAACCGACGAGGGATATGAACTTCAGGAGAACATATTTAACATCATGTACCAATTATCTTTACTTCGTTCTTGGACCTTAAAAGTCAACACCATTTAATTGACACAAATGACATTGTTTATCTGTATTTGACTAGCAGCAACGTCGCAATAGCATTGATAGCATTTAGAGGGACGGCAACACAAAAACACAGCAAGGAAATAGGTAAAGCGATAAACACACGGCTATTGACCAGTCAATTACTGTTACATTTAAAACACACGCTCATGAGTAGTGTGAAGGGTAGAGGCAAAGTAACTAATCTGTTGCTACAGTTACTACCTATCTTTTTAACACTTTAGTAGTCATTTTTGAACTTCTAATGTAAGGAACTGAATCAGTTAAGCTAGAAACTTGTATTTTGGTTTTAAGACATAACTCAGGTGACGAACTCTTTTGACAGATCTTATTTCTGGAATTTTCCAACACCTTCGCCCTTGAATTCAATACACATTACATACTGAAATTTTAATAACCCTCTTCCACTCGTGCAAAGCTCTTCTTTATGACATGTTAAATATTCTTAAAGAGCACTTTGTTTTACACATAACGGTTCCACGGATATGCTCTTCAAGTCTTGGAAGAGGGTGGAGGTAACCTTGGACGAGGTGAGTTGTGTATGGCGACTGAGGAAGCCCTACCCCGATAAAGAACAATACCAGACATGTGAGACGAGGCTACGATAAACTTTACCAACCGAGTCGGAGGTATGCATGAATCGGAACACCTGCATGTATATAGCTTGACACGTATGAAGCGTCGAGGGTGCCTAGGTGTTCCAATAACTCACGCCATCATCGAGGTTGGTAACTGACCTACCATTCAACCAATAAAACATAATTTTCAATAGCATTAAAACAAGCAAAAGAGTTATCATGTTCATGTTTGAGTTATTTTGAAATCGCAAGTGTCTAAACTTGGTAGTTGATACAAGCCTGTGCAATTCGTGCAGCACGTGCTGAAAATTACACACAGAAAGTATAAACAGTGTAAACATCGCAAGATTAAACACGAAAAGCAAATCAGTTTGCTGGAAAATATGTGAGAATTTGTTTACAAAGACTAAAAATAACCTAATGCAATCAACTTAAACAAAAATCATTTGGTCATTATTATTTCATCTAATTGTCCGCTGAAATCGCTTGTACAGTTGTTAGCTCACGTGACCTCAATCAGCGACTACTGGGTTCGATACCCGGTTTCGACAAAAATACTTGTGAATTTCTTCTTTTGAAAGACAAGACATTTTTATTAATCAACTTAACTATTATGAATTAATCACTAGTAAATTGTACTTGTTTACAGGTGAGTAAGTAAGTTCAAAACATATTTTCGTGAAACGTGCAAAAAGCGTTGAGTAGTATGGTCAATGTCATTTGTTTTCCATTCCTCGTAGCCTCATTCTCCATGGGGAAGAAGCAGGGTTGTGCAGTTCCCTATATTGTTGTTAAGCCTCCGTATCGTTGTCATTAATTCATGTCTTATACCATGTCAATAATCTACTTTTGGAATCATTGTCTAATTCAAAATTGTGATCATCTAGTTGAATATTTATTTGAAATGTCAGCTTTATTTTCTACTTATCACCATTTAGACACTCAAGGATAAATTCCCCAGGTAACTGCACAAGTACGAACAATCAATAATAATGACACTAGATGTACTTACATTACTGGACTCGATACCTTATCGTGGTGTGGTGGTTTGCGGCTTCAGAGACCCCGAGAGCTGTGCCAGCCGGAGCTTCCATGTTCCTGGTAGGGGCACTCAAGCTGGACAGGCCTACGGGTAGAATCCAGACCAAATTTGAGTCATTTTTACTATGCCTTTCTTTCCGTCTTCCTCATACTTTAGATTCCTTTCTCCCTGATGTGTCCACTCTCTGTCCACTCTCTTTTGGGTACTTGTCATCCTCGTGTTTGATAACTGAAATATTGTTCAAAACATGATAAACTCCGGCTCACTCACTCACTAACCAAATGTACTATGGTAAAGTTATCATTCTTATTCAAGTTCAGCACTGCAAGAACGTATTCTTCCACAGCATGAACTAAAACTTTATCACAAACTGCTGATGGACCTCTACGCCTTTGGTCACCATTACGCTCTTCCCACTAGACCTTCATAGAGCAACATCGTTCATCAAAGCCCATGCCGTTGAACATCTTCTTGTTTGGAGCTTGTTGACATCATGATGATGACCCATTCCTTCTTTAAAGAGTCCGTCCTGTCGGCAATCGGTCCGCCATGTTGTTTGTTCAGGGGATGACATGACAAAATGCGCTGTACTTTTACTAATTTAAAGTCATAGTCTCATTTTTGTAAGGCAACTAAACTGAACTAATTATTCTTCACCAACAAAATCTGACCACTAACGCAAATATTTCCTGTCGCATTTGCAAAGATTTTCATTTTTATGCCCGTTTTACGGTTTTGGATGAAGCAGCTTATTGGCGTATGCCGTTTCAGACCGATGAGGTACCGAATCAAGTGCAATCCCATCGCGAGTACGAAACACCCGAAATCTAGTAATCGCAGCGCCGATACTTATGACAGACGCATTCTTCATTGGGTTTACCACCTTTTTGTTATTTCTGTATTTGAAAAAGCGTAAGCTATTAGCTATTTTCATTGGATATTCAGCTGGGAAATTTTATGTGTTCTTTGTCACAGCCTTAGCGAAATGACGTGGTAAGGACTAACGCTCGCAAAAGACATAATATTAGGTTAGGGTAGGGTAGTTTGAACTTCATTATTGAAGGCCAGAATGCCTGCAGAGTTCTGAAATTTGTTGCAAACGTCAGATGAAAGATTTCTGTGAGTGATTAACTATTTGTCCTGCATGTATTACTTTATGAATGGATAGAGTTTATGTTAACTCTAATCAACAATGCCTTGTTACGCCGTAGAAAAGCTTTTCACACTCGAAGCGCCGATTAAAATAGCTTCACTTCTCATTGTTATCGTGTTTTTAGGAGTATGCGCTCTCAATTATGAAGTTGTCAAATCTAAATCAACCAAAATGTTACCCTCAGTAAAATGTAACAAATATAAAACTGTGTTGTGTTATCATCAGGACTAACTATATATATATATATATATGGAAACAGGAATGTCCCCTTGATTTTCGTGTCAACAGAAAATACCCCTATAGGACTGTTCATTTTACAGTAGAACTAGGACTACATGTACTTACACCCGAGTTTCAGAGATCAAGGTTGTTTTATAACTTGAAATTCTGTTTCATACCACTGTCATAGTTACTTCTTTTTGTATATATTTTTCCGTCTATAGTATTTCCATGTTCCAATATTTATATTGTTTATTATAATCATTCTGAAATCAAATATTTTGAAATATCAGTTAACGAAACTTATTATAAACCATTAGAGCATGAACATGAATACTTCTATAGATGTGAGCTATATATGCATTTTTTGTACTATATTTTAAAGAATTATTGTTTCTGGTAATGCGTCGAGAGGCTTTCCATTTGTTGGTAAGTTGATCCATGATGTATATCTTTTTCCTGTTAAGTTCAGTCTCTCACGCATATTTCATCTACAGGTAAATGCTTAAAAATAGTTCCATCGAAAGTTGTGTTATATACTAACAAAATGTAGCAATATATATATATATATATATATATATAGATGTAAAAGTTAAATGTTCATGGTTTATGTATCAAATATTCTTTAAAAATAACAAACTGAAGATTGGTCTTCATATAAGTTCATTACCAACCGGTTTCACAACATAGTGATCATCAGGGTAACTTATACATTGTGTTGTTAATGGTATAGCGTTAAGTTCATTACCAACCGGTTTCACAACATAGTGATCATCAGGGTAACTTATACATTGTGTTGCTAATGGTATAGCGTTAACGCTATACCATTAGCAACACAATGTATAAGTTGCCCTGATGATCACTATGTTGTGAAACCGGTTGGTAATGAACTTATATGAAGACCAATCTTCAGTTTGTTATTTTTAAAGAATATATATATATATATATATATATATATATATATATATATATATATATATATATATATATATATATATATATATATATATATATATATATATTTATACATATATATATATATATATATATATATAAACCCTTCTCGTGATATGAAAATGAGAGTAGCATGTTCTTTTTGATCTCATGTAAACGAAATATAATGTATCTAATTGCCTAACAATGATCTCAAATCAGAAGCAGTAGTTTTAAAACGAACGCACCATGACCGATTAAGCTATGGGTATTCATTTCCTGATGTTCACACAAGGTGTCCACACAAAAATAATTTTTACTTTTACTTAATTAATCCTCTATGACTACGAATGAAGGGTTGAGCATTTTTTGATGTTTTGATCCTATGAAGATAATATATATGGTATATGCAATTGATTATTGAGGGAAATTGAGGAAATAAATAATTCATAAAAACGTGCTACTGCCCCCTGAAGAAAGAAATCTATAATAAATTGAAAATATTGATCAATATGAATTCCACAAATAGATCTACGACCTACATGTGCCCTTTTCTAAATTGTTCATAGCCCCGAATAAGTCTTCCTATGAAAGATCCGTGTTGTTTGAGATTTATTGAACCTTGTGGAACCAGAACGATTGATAAACTTTCAGAAACAAACTGGCAAAATATATATAATTAGGATACGAAGCAGATCGTCATGCACAAACACAGGAATCAATACTGTTACAGTTTTCAATTAATTTCAAGCAACTGTCATTACAATTGTCAATAAAAAAAATAAATGAGAGTTAAACACCAATCTGTACTTCATGTCTACGTAATCGTCAATAACTCATTCGAAAAAAATCTTAATTGCTTAAAAATATTGTTCTTAAAATGTATGTAGTTTTGTAATTTTCACAAACGATCGGCACTCAGATAATCTACTTTGTAAGTTATTTAACAAATATGTATGCATTCAGGTTGTAAAGTTGATTTTTGATGACCGGAAGTATTTAATGCAACGTGGCATTATATCCACATGTAGTGCCATATCAGGAATATTCAAATTTTGCCTACAGTCAGAAGTGCGAAAACGGCAGCCGCTATCTTTATCAAATAAGATTGGTTCTACTACATTTTAAACGATTTAGTAAAAAGAAGGTTTTAATAAGAACTATTCATCTTTATTCTAAGTTCAGAGTTAAGGTAAATTCCAAAAATGTACACAATACTAGTTCAGCCGTTTTCAACTGTCTGTGTTTGCTTTACGTGTAGCTGACTATAGATTTTATTTATTATTAGGTCGACTTCGGCCCTTGTAACTTTTTCATAGTTGATTACAGGTAAAGCATGACAAGTGGCAAACTAAAGTGATTTCTTTTATACTCACATGTCCTAAAATGGCCAATTTAAAACCTAAAGGTGCTATAAAGGTTTTGTGACATAAGATTATTTTACATGAATTTTCTTTTTGTGGCTTAAATATAGGCCAAATTACCACATTTTCTAAAGCTAGATCTTTATCTTTAAAATGCCAAAATTATGATTATATTTTCTTAATTTCAATTTTAACTAAACAAACGAAAAGTCAAAATTCTGCGTAACATTTTTATGTGTATTAGTTAAATGACAAACCAAGCACTAACAACCAATATTTTTGTCTGCTGCAAATACGTTTCCCAATTAACTTTTGAGTCATTTAGGCGCACCACTGTCCAGTTTTGGATCACAGATATAGACTTTAGCCTGTTTATTGTCGCTACTGAACTCATAAGCAATTGTCTGGCGAGGCGATGTTTTCATTTATGCATTTATCATACATTAGACACATGTTTAATCACTAACAATTTGAAAATATACGTATTATTATTTTCTGTGGGCATAAATAGGCGCCATTGTACTGTTGTTTGTTTCTCATTGTCTGTCACCCACAAACACATCAATACCTTCCTACTGTCTAATATATCAAAACGATTCAAAAGCTACATTGTAGATCATTATCAATAAAATCTTCACAGAATGTCTAGCATCAAATAAGTTGAAACCTACGACATGTCACATTCTTCTACAAAGATTTCATTACCAAGGTCACTGTGAAAGCATCATAGTCACACAATAGTTACAAAAGACATCAAGAATCAATAAAACCGTACCATCTCTGATTGTGCGCACAATCTTGGTATAGTAGTTCGAACTCAACACATGTAGGTCGAAATGACGATTCTCTTTGATTTTTAAAGATCAATTGTTGTATTGTGAAATGCACATTTACCCCGCTACAATGACAGGGAATTCTCTGTTTATTTAATCATTTCACTTTTCCAAAGGGCCATTCTCCGTCCCTGTTCTAAAGCATGAAATGTGTCGTTTGTCTCTCTTGACGAAGAATAGTATTGAAAGTTAGTGAATAGTTTTCCGTTTCTCAGGTTTTCATTTCAAAAGTCCCATTTCATTTCTATTGAACTATAAAACCAGACACAAGTAACAATCCACCAGACACAAGTAACAATCCACCAGACACAAGCAACAATCCACCAGACACAAGCAACAATCCACCAGACACAAGCAACGATCCACAAGACAAACGTAACAATCCACCAGACACAAGCAACAATCCACCAGACACAAGCAACGATCCACAAGACAAACGTAACAATCCACCAGAAACAAGTAACAACCCACCAGACACAAGTAACAATCAACCAGACACAGGTAACAATCCACCAGACACAAGTAACAATCCACGAGACACACGTAACAATCCACCAGACACAAGAAACAATCCACCAGACACACGTAACAATCCACCAGACACACGTAACAATCCACCAGACACAAGTAACAACCCACCAGACACACGTAACAATCCACCAGACAAACATAACAATCCACCAGAAACAAGTAACAACCCATTTCTTTCACACAATGCGATGCCAATATACAGACCCTGAATTGCAAGTGCTCTACAGGCGCTACCCTTTAGCTGCACGATCTTTCACAAGAGAATCGTCATTCGACAGTGTAACATAAGTTAACGTTTCCCTTGCAATGTAGTTTACATTATCATTATACATTGATCTAGTTCTTAATTTAACAAAATATCTGCTTTTTGACAATCTTTTCAAAACTTTAGAATAACAAATACATACGATTATAAATCTGATATCTATTTCACTTTTGTCATAAAATTATGTTTCAAAAAAAATTTGATCCCTTCCGGTCTCAATAAACACAACTGTCAAAGCAAAGAAAAGAATCTAAACATCGCAAGTGAGCATCGAGGTTTGTCGAGAGATCAGCCTTCTTCTGCTGACCCATTCTCAAGATCGAAATCTTTGAAATTTCAAGATATGTACTTGAATTTTTTAAAAACATTTTCTTTCAAAATATGCTCTTATTCATGTTTTTCCAGAATATTCTATGTTGAATTTTATGTGCAAAAGTACCATGTGTAGTGATTTAAGGAGTCATTTCACTCAACGTCCAAATTCATCGCCAAATGCCAAAAAAATTACAAATTCGTTTAAAGTAGAACGTTTTAGCTAAACGTGCACTCATTTTGTGACGTAAACTGGTCGGCAATATATAAGACTTCATCACTACTACAAACTAAATCAAATCTGCTTTTGTCTGCTATAGATACTGGTACATTTGAATAATTACGTTTTACTCATTAGAGCTAATTGTTTTACAACACTCACAGCTTTATACCTTTATGTTATCACTACACTGTATAGTGTGAACTGCTGACTAGTTAATTTACCTGGTATTTTTAAGAAACAGCAAATACCTCTCGATTGAATAACAACGTTAATGTCACTTTATGGTAGAACAGAAGGGACATTTGCACATGACTGGAGACATTAAATGTAGAGACAAATACGCGTGTCTATAATTCTTTTTGTTTACTTATTTATAAGCTTTAAGACCCCTTTCAAAAGTGACGTTTTCGTTTGAAATATTGGCCGTTTTAAAGGCGACGCGGTGATCTGAAAAGAAAAATCGAAGTATTCCTATTGATGAGTGAGAGAACAAAAGGTTTCATAGGGCGTGACGACATTGCGCTTCTACTTTGATATCTCTCGATATTTTATGCCAGCAGCTCTGTGTGCAATAACAATTTCTGGTATACATTCCCAGCATATTCTTATTGACTTTATCATTAATGTAACGAGCTTGTTAAAATAAATACCTGATTGCAGTGAAGCTGCACTTGTGACAAAATAATGTCCTCTCTGTAATGGTCTTTTATGACTTGTCCTTAGTAAGCTTCACAAGAACTTTGAAATTTTGTCATAATTCCATTGAGATTATTTCTACCAGTAGACTCCTGAATATTCATGATGATAAGATTATATTATCTAATCCCCTTTATGTATTTTACTGTACTTCTCGATTGAATAACACCATTGATAACGTTAATGCCACTCTATGGCAAAATCGAAGGGACATTTGCACATAACTTGAAACGATAAATACAGAAAAAAATGCGATTGTTTCCAGTGCTCTATGTTTATTCATTTAATAAGTTTTAAGATCCCTTTCTTTCAAAAGTGACGTGGTCGTTTGAAAGCGAAACGCTGATCTTAAAAATAAAGATCGCAATGTCCCTACATACGGGGGACGTCAATAAGTTCATAGAAGAAGATATAAAACAGAAGCTAAATGTTGCGTTATAGATTTTATTTTTTCAATATAATCTCCCTGGACCTCGATGCACCTTGTCAATTTGTCTTTGAGACTGACTATGCCCATGGGTAGAAGTGTTCTGACTGGCCCCTCAGCCACACATCAGTAGCTGCCTTGAGTTCATCGTCATCGCCAAATCTTGTACCACGCAAATGGGATTTCAAAGTGCGAACCAGATAGAAGAGGCCAGATCTGAACTGTAGGGTGATGGTGAAGCTGTTCAAAGCCACATTGCAATACGCATGTGCATTACGACTTTACTGCACTGGAGCGTTGTCATGAAGAAACATAGCTCCAGCAGTCAACATGCCGAGCATCTTCTTCTTAATCGTCGCTCCTAACTGCTTCAACAAATCAGGATAGTATGCTCCTGCCATTGTAGTTTTCGTTGGTTTATAGTCTATAAGTATCACGACCCTTGAATCTCAGAAAAAGTTGTCATGATCTTGTCAGCAAAAGGCTAAGTTGTGATCTTCTTGGGTGTAGGAGAGTGCTTATGCTTCCATTGCATGCATTCTTTCTTGTTGTCAGGATCCAAGTGATGAAACAACGTTTCGTCCCCTGTAACCGGACGGGCATGAAAGTTATCAGGATCAGCACTGTAGATGTCCAAGAGCTCACGACTGTATTAAACTTTCTCGTGTCCATCTTTTGCATTTAAGTTCCGTGGTACCCATCTTGCAGACACCTCGGACATCTGAAAGTGCTCATGAATTATGTTGCATACACTTTCATAAGAAATGCCACGGTCTGAAGATTTCTCTTCAAGATTTTCTCTACGATCGGACATTATTGAGCCGTCGCTCATCGTCCAAGTGTATCAATACTCACTTCTATAAACTTATTGACTCCCCCTCGTATGACGAGTGAGAAAACAATTGGCTTCGCAGGGCGTGACGACATTTCTCTTCTACTTTGATCTCTACTGGCATTTTACGCCAGCAACTCTGTGGGCAATAACAATGTTTTGGCTGCATATTCTTATTGACTTAATTGTTTTTGGAACGAGTTTGTTAATACGAAATACGTGACTGTAGTGAAGTTGCACTTGTGACTTAATAATGATCTCTATTAAATTGCGACTTACGGCTTGTGACATCGTAACAACTTTGAAGTTATGTAATACTCGAATATTTTAATTGAATTTTTACTACCTGGTATGGTAATGAATATTCTGTATGGTAATCAATGTTAGATAGAAACAATGACTCCTTTTATCGTTCTCATTCAAATTAATTGATTCAATCAATTATATTCAAAATTAAAATCATTTTTTTAGTTTTTCATCAAAAGAGCTTTTGCCACTCCCAGTGATTCAAGATACATTTCAAGATAGATTTGATCACAGAACGTTAACTTTTTCATCATTTGTTCTTCTTCCTTTTACTCACCCTAATGTTAATTTTGACATTCTGTATCAGTTTTTATGTCAGCGATTAATTACTTTAAGTTAATAAAATTGATCTAATAATTCAAATTTGATTACATAAGTACTTAGCAAACTAGAATATGTTCATAAAACCTAAGTCCTAAATATTTCTTCATTGTCTTCATTTCCACATGAAAATCTATAAGAAGTAGTTTGACCACATTCTCTCCCAACAGAGGTAGCTCCATCATAAATTCCTATACAACCTCTGTCTTAATTCGAAGGTTTCTTGTGCACGAAAAGTAGAACGCTGATTCGATGCAATCAAAGTTAGTTGTGCAATCAGCGACGCCGTTTCAAAAGTTATCATTCAAATCGCCTCCGTTACTTCCGGATGGTTTACAAAAGCTAAACTTTATTTAAATTTGCACCTTGCACCTTGAGTCGTCTTTACTGAACACACACACCTCATTTTGCTACTGCATCATTGCACAGGCCTATATGACAACAAATAGGTTATTCATGCATTCCGCAGCATTCGGTGTTTTCATTGGCTGCAATATTGCCAAGTAGTTTAAGTTGCAATATATCGCCGGTAGGGGAAAACTGCCTGATGCCCGGGAAACCTTCAAATTAAGACAGAGGTTGTATAGGACTTGTGTTTAAAGCGGTTGATCACTCATAAATTTATATGATTTTGCAGAGAAAATTAAGAATTAATGTTTTAGTCATTTTGACCCCTAGTCACCAATTAATCTTCCAAAACTGTTAAGATACAATAGATATTCACTTCCGTATTGAAACTCCAACGTTGTCTGGGTTTTTATACCCCCGCCTTACAGCGTAAGCGGGGGTATATAGCGTTCATTCTGTCCGTCCGGTCCGTCTGTCCGTCCGTCACAAATCTTTGTCCGGAGCATATCTCCTAAACCATAAATGCTAGCTTCACCAAACTTCATACACTTATCAACCATGATCCCTAGACGTGCCTTTAGAGTTTTGGAAACATGACTAAAACAGTGAATTTATGTCTAAGTCCTTTGTCCGGAGTATATCTTCTAAACCGTACATGCTATCTTCACCAAAATTCATACACTATTTAACCATGATCCATTGGTGCGCCTTTTGAGGGTAAGACCAAAAAATTATTTTTATTTTTTTGCGGTTTACATGGAAACGTTACTAAAACAATGACTAACTGACAAAGTACTTTTTCCTGAGCATATTTCCTAAACTATACATGCTAGCTTCAACAAAGTTAATACACTTATCAACCATGATCCCTAAGTGAGCTTTTTGAGGGTTAGACCAACAAAGAAAACCAGACTATAGTTTGAAGCGGGGTATGTGAGCTGTGCTCACTTCTTTACTTGTTTCACAATGCTACGATCCCAAATTACATTATATTTGCCCTAGGATATGCATGTATGGGGAAAAAATTTTGGTATGGAGCTGTATAAAAAGAAATATTCGTAAGCGAAACATTTCAAACATTATACAATTTAATTATATGTACACTTCTATAGGAAAGTTTGCGCATGTAATTGTACTATATGTTGATGATTTCTTATTCCTTTTAAAAAGGCGGTAGCACGTTTTTCGATAAATAAAGCGAAACCATGAAAACGAAAATAAATGTTACCAATGGCAATAGTGTTTTTTTCCCAATCAATCGAACGTACCATGTCCATGGTGGTTCACTCCCCTACCTCTAATCATGAAAAGGTGTTAACACAAAAATGGCCGCTAATTGATTTTGCTTGAAACGTGATCTTTTTTTCTGGGACTACTGATAACTGGGTAAAGTAAAGAGATGTTTGACTCTCTGTAGATAACATATTTGGCATAAACTATTCCTTTTTTTGGAAATATGAAGAAATAACCTTTTCATAGAAACGTACTACTGCCCGTTTAATGTATCAAAGGGTTTCAGTGTGAATGCTGGTCTTCTGCCTTTTAGTTCAGTCAGAAATACAAACATTATTATATACATGTATCAAACTTTAAAATATTGCAGTCCAAAGTTAAATCGAATGCTTACAATACATGTATGTAGCGCATAAATACATGTATCAACTTTAGGATGATTTGAAAAAAGTGTGAATTTGGTGTGAGGAAATCGATAACAAATTGAAAATAACAATTAATATGAATTCGACAAACAAAACAAAGACCTATATGAGCTTATTTTTATAGTGTTTATGACATCGAATCAATATTCTTATGAAAGATACTTGTTTTTTAAGATTTATTGACGATTAACTAGATCAATTAATAAGGTTTCAAAAATAAATCCCAGCAAAATCTACAATGAGGAAGTGAAGCAGAACGTCAACCACAAACAGGAATCAATACTGTTACGATTTATTTCGTGGAACTCTCATAACAAATATTAACACAAAAAAAGGAATGAAAGATAAAGGTAAATTGTACTCTGTGCATGTCTACGTCTTATGACAATTAATTTTTGTTTTTATTTTAAGACAATTAAATTTAGTTCTCAAATGAAGATTTCTTTCATGGAACTCTCATAACAAATATTAACAAAATATTAATGAAAGATAAAAGTAAATTGTACTCTATGTCTACGTAATCGTCATTAACTACTTTATTGTTTAAATTATTTCTTAAAAGCAAATAGAGTTTTGAAAATATAAGTACTATTGAAGTTTTGTTGTATGTTCCTATGAAAGGTATTGATGTGCAACTCATCATTTTATGCTTGTATTTGCTAATTATCTTTTTGTTTTTAGACAATTAAATTTAGTTCTCAATTTCCAATGTTTATCAAAGCCTTTTCTATCTTCTGCAATAATTTATGGTAAGGTCAATCTTCTCTGCATTTTGTAAAATATTTCATATATGCAATATCACTCATTAAATCCATGGTAAATCACCTCATATGGAGTTATTGTCTTTTGCAAGTATAAAAAGATGCTAGTTTTCACAATTGACCATATTACCGCAGGGTTTGTTTGCTACCTTTCTGTCACATATATATCAATACCTTCCGATTGTCTTTCTATCTCAAAACACATTCATCAAATGTTAAATAGTTCTAATAACAATTTAAAGTAAAATTGTAGATCAATATCCATCAAATTTCACCAGGATATAGAGCAGTACGGCTGAGTTAAGTCGAACCTTATGTCATGTCCTATCTTACTATAAAAATCATTAGCAAGGTCAGAGTGAAAGCCCCATAGTTATGCAATAATCACACAATAGTTACAGACATCAAGAATCAATAACACTTAGTCTCTCTCTACTGCACACAATCCTGTTTCTCTTGTGTATTTTTACCGATGAACTATTGTATTGTGATGTGTTCATTTTGCCTCGCAACCAAGTAAACACTACAGGTAGTCTCTGATTATCCAATGAGTTCTCAAGATCAGGTTTTCAAAGGGACACTGTCCACAAGCGTAACATTTGTCATCCATTTGTCATGACAAAATGGCAAGAGCGACATGTGTAAATAGTGCTTCTGTCCCTATAATTAATTTGTTTTGAAATGCACAACCATCTGACCCCATTTTTCCCAAAGGGACACTGTCCTTCCTTGTCCTACATGAAAGGTGTCATCTTGACATAGTAGTAGTGACACTTATATATAGGTTTTTTAGTTCCTTTAATTCACCTCCTCTTAAAATACATAATCATCGGACACCTGTCACAAGTAAAAATTCACTTGAAATGCATTTTACACCAACGTGTTTCATTTTTTTCACACAACACGATGCAATTTACAAATCTTGATATGAAAGTTTTCATTTCTGCAGGCGCTGTCCTTGTTCTGCACGCTCTTTTCACTAGCGGAGCGTCATTCAACAATGTGTCCAAGTTAAAATGTTTCTTTAGACGTGAATATCATAAGACTTGCCACAAAATGATTTCAACATTTCCCGTTGTGTATTCATCTCCATTCATACACTTGTCAAAATATAGAACAGAACCAAAACGTGGAAATGGAGCCTCTTGTATGGAAAACAAACTTCATAAGCCTATCAAGTTTATTTTTTTGGTTTCTCGTCTTATCCACAACCTTATAAGCCTCTTTCAGATGAAAATGTTAAAATCATTGTAAAAAGGTGTCAAAAAACCTTTAAACTTTTTCACTTTGACGAAGGCGACCTACATGTATTCTCGAGGTCAAAATACAGAAGTTTGTTTGAATTTTGTATAAAGTTTGTATTCAAGGTATGTTCACATGAACAAACAGAGGCTGCTTTCATTAACGTGAGTCACGTGACATTGAGGATTCAGGATTTGAACAAAATGTTTGGCTTTGCCAACGTTCCATATGAACTAATTCAAATATTCATTCCCCAAATACAAAATATATGATATGTACTTTTTAACATGAAAGTTTCAATTGAATATACATTCGTTATTAAACTGAAACTGGTCGGCAATATATAGGACCTCGTTTCTTCCCCAAACCAAACTTAAAACTGCTTTTGTCGGTTAAAGATACCATTACGTTTTAATAATTGATAAAGTTTATCTCTTAGAGCTTATTTTTCCACAACACAGCTTTATGCCTTAAAAAAAGAAACTGATGACTATGCATTAACCTTGTACTTTAAGAAACAGCAAATACCCCTCGCATGAATAATACCATTGGTAACGTTAATGTCACTTTACATGTATGGTAGAACAGAAGGGACATTTGCACATAACTGGAGACATTGAATGCAAAAACAAATACGCGTGTCTATAATTCTCTTTGATTACTTATTTACAAGCTTTAAGACCACTTTTTTCTAAAGTGACGTTGTCGTTTGAAATATTGGCCGTTTGAAAGGCGACGCAATCATCTGAAAAATAAAAATCGAAGTGTCCCTACGTACGACGCGTGAGAGAACAATAGGCTTCCTAGGGCGTGACGACATTGCTCTTCTACTTTGATGTCTCCCGATATTTTATGCCAGCAGCTCTGTGAGCAATAACAATTTCTGGTCTACATTCCCAGCATATTCTTATTGACTTTATCGTTAATGTAACGAGTTTGTTAATACTAAATACCCGATTGTAGTGAAGCTGCACTTGTGACAGAATAATGACCTCTCTGAAATGCTGTTTTATGGCTTGTCCTTAGTAAGCTTCAAAAGAACTTTGAAATTACGTTCTATCTGTACTGATTATTCTTGATGGTCATAGATGTGTAATGAACCATTACAATATAACCCCCTTGATGTATTTCATTCTTAACAGCTGTTCTACTGTATTAATCAAACGTTCCGGGACCGTGTCCCCTTTTGCATATCTATTGAATCAAACTTGAATTTAATTGAAATTGTTATTTTTAGTTTTCATCAAATGAGCTTTTGTCTCTCAATATCTTCTTGCAGTGTACATTTCGAGCTAGATTTAATCTCAGAATGTTTTCATTAGTTGGTTTTATTGCATCGTTTGCTTTTCTTCACTCAACTCAATATCACTGTGATCGTTCTATATCAGAATGTTTGTCAATCATCAATCTACTTGTAATTTTGAATACATGTACATAATAACATAAGGTACATAGCAAACTTAACCAATGGTTTAAATCAGCTGACAATTGGATGGACTATTATGAAAGTGTCAATTCATCATGTGCATGAAAACAATGTTGTGTTATTTGTACCCCTAAATCACGATTGTCAGAAAATAAACACAAAAGACAAATTTCATAATAACATACAACTGGATATTATGTATAAAAAAACTTACTTACAATAATCTACGTAATATATGTTACAGCAAATATTCAATGTTTTAAAAGTTGAGGCTTGCATATCGCTTAGAAACATCGCACTTCCGGGACAGTGCATGAAACACAAACATAAAACAGATCTTAAAAATGAACTTATTGAATTATTGTTTGAATGGTTTTAACCTTACAAATTTTTTAATGGGAATATTGGCAGAGATTATAATGCAAATAGTAAGAAGAGCTAGAGTCATAACATTATCATCACAGTCATGATATTTATCTTTTCATGGGAAGTTTCAAATTGTACCATTGTCAGAGTAACCGTTTAAGTACCTGCAGTTATATGCAGCGTTGGCTAATTGTTTACATGCATTTCAAGTTGCTTCTGTAATCGTGAGATGAGTATTTTTCTAAAAATAACTGATACGTCTAGCTTCCTGTTAGTAATGTTATGACAGGATTGCGTTATTTTTACTTGAGTCCTTTGCAATTGCGCCTTGGGGGCTATGAAAACCTGTAAAGCAGTAAAACGTATGCGTAAAATGAATAGAATTAACAGAAAGGCAAAGAAAAGTAATCTATCTACTGACTGGGATATGTCTAGTAAAAGTCGCAATACGTTAATATCTTGGATACGTAAGGTACTGTGTTTTGAAAAACTTGATAATGTTGTTAATACGGAACTTGGTAGCAAACGTTGGTGGCATATTGTCAAAAACAATCTTAAGAATACAGACAAAACTAAGATATTACCACACATTGAACATGATGATGTTGTATATGAAGATGACACGTACAAAGCCAATGATTATTTCGTGAATATGGCAAGGGTTGATAATGATTCTGGTAATGTTGTTGATATTGGTCAATATGCTGATGTCAATTCATGCTGAAAGGATATTTTATTGTCGCTTGATGCTACAAAAGCAACTGGTCCAGATCACCTGAGTAATCGGGTCTTAAAATGTTTGGCTGAAGAGTTGTCCACTCCTCTTAGAAATATATGCAATGTTTCCTTAATAACGTCTCAATTTCCAGATGTATGGAAATGTTCATCTGTATTTCCAATATAAAAGAAAGACGATGTCCAGAAGTGTACCACATACCGACCTGTGTCACTCACTAGTTGTTAAAGTATTTGCAAAACGTGTCTTTAAACATGTGTCTTCTTACTTCTAAGATAATAAAACTATAAGTTCATTACAGTCAGGATTTACCACTGGCGATTCTACATCTTACTAATTCACCCATCGATATGATTATATATCGAGGGCGATGGATAGTGGCAAGGAGGTACACGCTGTATTTTGTGATATTTGTAAAACATTTGACAGGGTTTGGCATAAGAGACACTTGGAATACGGGCTTCTCTGTTATCATGGTTTGAAAGTTATCTACCTTATAGAACACATTTCACAGTAATTAATGGGTACCAATCACTCAAATGGTTGAGTATGAAGAGGCATTCAGATAGGCTCCTAGCCTGTTTACTAATCCCCTTTAAAATAAATATTGTTTAAACCAGGAGTAAAACAATAATTAGAACGAATTCAATAATAATAAGGCAAGCAAAAATTACAATTTACTTACGATTCCGATTCACAATGGGAAAAAGAATATTTTGATAACAACAATTAAAGAAAAGTTAATGTAAGTAAATAATTGTTTAATGGTCAAGCAAGTAATTAGTATCTGATCCTTCGCGACTACATTTACATGATAAATTATTAAACATAATTATGATTATGATTTGAGTTTTGCTGTCCAAATTGCGTCGACCATGCCGTTGCCCTAATCCGTTAAACGTTTTAATGAAGGGCGAAGTCAATAAACTGCTTTTGGTAATTGATTGACCCTTATCAATGTCATATAGAAGTTAGCAACGGAACAGTGAGTTGAGATCATTGATTTCACATCCATATTGAAATATTGATTTTACTGTGCAAGTTCAGAGTCATGTTCAAGACAAAGACCCATTACAAAAAGCATTGATTGATTTGATTGAGTGGTGATAGTTTATATTTATTCTTAAAGTTGGTGTATGTGATGATGATATCTAAAAGATAAATAAATTAATAAATAATTGAATTGAGAGCTAGTGACTGATTGACTGACTGACTGACTGAGTAAATAGATTTACCTTTTCATTATAAACAACGGTCGTTGAGTATATTCCTTTAAACCAAGTAATTTATTTTATTTTTTCTATCTTCTCAGTCTGTTTAAAAAGGGTTTACTCACACATCATTTTATATAAGAGGAAACACCTACGGACGTCATGAGCATTAAACATGTGACAAATATCGTGTTTAGATATTCACATGCTACACCATGCTCGCTTCCACGTTGCTCCAGGTTTTTAAAAAGACATTGTCTTATCAAGAACACCATCAAATGACAATAAAAATGCAATTTGGAATTTGAAGAATGAAAATAATTAGATAGGTTAGAAATGACGTCAATCTGAAGGTAGGTTATCATTCAAACGCAATTTTTTTTTAAAACAAATTTTTAGGTTTCAATTTTGTATTAGGAGGAATAATATGTTTTTCGTAAATATATAACTGATTACTTTGTGCAATATCCAACATTTAAAATATAAAAAAAGAAGTATTGTGTAATCTTTTGCGTCTACCTCCAGATTTATTTTACCCTTAAAAACTGTACCTTCGATTAAACAATGTGATCTATCCAATGTGACAATACAATGTTTAACAACGCAAAAACATTACCAATCGTCGAAGACTTAGAAGAGAGACCCTATTCGCCGTCACTTCCACGGTCTTTTTTGCGTTATGTTAAATAAACAGCCGTACTTTTTTAACTACCTAATCGTTTTTGATGATATAATATCAATAAATTTATATTTAATTAATGACAAGGCTAATCAGCAATGATTTGCCATATAATGACAAGTCTTTCCACAGTATGCTCGCCAGTAAATGGCTTCTTTTCTCAGATTGCTTTCTTTTAGTAAGATTAAGCGTTAAATTGTCAAATTTCAAGCAACCACGATTCTGAAATGTGAAATAATCATGTTGCAAGGACATAAATGTATAAATAGGAATTTCCTCTCAAATTTCGTTTCCAAAAATACTCCGCTAGCAGCAAGTGTGTACAATCAAACCATCAATTGGTAAAAACGTTTAGTGGTACGATTTTCTGCTCATTTTACGTCGGATGGACTATATCAACGGTATTTTATGAGGTAGCGAGAATGCATCAGTAGAAGCCTACTGTACTCGAAGTGTTTAAGGCGTCTGATTTGAATATTAATATCGCCCATGAGTCTTACAGATTACAGCGGAAGGACGAGGCAAAGGTTCCCCTTTGGAATACAGCAAAGGGATATATGCATTTCTCCCATCAAGATATTGTCAATGAGGTTAGAAGATGGTTAAAGATGACTGTGGTTTCATGAGCTCTTTTATGAAAATAAACATTTGTTTGATTTTTCATTTACCCAAAGTTTTCAATTCTTTCCCTTCTTAAGAGTTCCCATGTGAGACGTGGGCGTTTGTTCGTTTGTAGCAAGATTTAATTAGACCAATAACAATTAGCCTTCGCAAGAGACTGGGGAATATAACAGCATGATATACCGGCTGGTTTCTTTAGTTGCGCTCTTTAGGCGTAGTGATATGAGCCACCTTGAGCCTGTTACCCTACCCTTGCACGGCCCTTGATGATACAGCTCACTTTCGTCAATAATTCACACCACCAGCAGGTTTTGAATTATCGACAGGAAGCAGCCAAGATAACAATAGTTTTAACTTTCTCAGGGAGTTTATGGACTGATCTGAGAAGAGATTTTTTCTGATAGAAAGCAAAGTTGTGTGAAGCTGATGCCGAGTCATGCACTGTATGATATCCTACACATGGTGATATTAATTGGCGGTTTAATGGAATTACAGCGTAATCATAATCAATAAACGTTTAAGATATTGCAATGTAGGGGTCTTGTATCATGACAATATTTAAAATGCTATTCAGTGAACAAACAATTGTTTTCAGCGAACCTATAAATGATATCAATCAATATTTTCCTGAAACATGACTTATTCTGAAATAATATTCACACATCTTTTTAATCATTTTTCAAAATACAGCTTCCTTCTCTACTGACGCGCGTTAGGCTGGAAACACACTACGTCCGAATTTTCTTGCGATCCGGCATGCGATGCGATCCGATGCGTTTGTCATGTACACACTAGACGCGATTATATGTACGTTTAGCATTGCGTTTTATCTATGTCTTTACATTAGTTTCAGGAATGGATGCTACCTCTATTTCCTAACACGTGCTTTGAATGGAACCCCCCCCCCCACGATATGCACGAATTATGACGTCAGAAGGGAATCCTTCATGCGATTCCATTTGCGATGCGTCAAAAATAGGTGCAGCACCTATTTTCATCGCATCGGATCGCATCGCATTGACGCATCGGTCGTAGTGTGAGCGCTCTATGAAAAATACACGGTGTGCGTTTTTTTGACGCATCGCATGACGGATCGCAAGGAAATTCGGGCGTAGTGTGTTTCCAGCCTTACTTACATTATTTATTAGAGTACCATATTTTTATGATTTCGAAGTTGAGAGACTCCAAAAAGTAAGGGCATAAAATTGACCTCGATCGACAAAAACGAGGTTGTAGTGAAAATGCATAATGAAATCGATAAATGTTCATCTTCTTTTCCGTGCTTTGGACAACAATGCTTAGTCGGGCAATAATATATCTTTATCAATCTTGTAGATTAAAACTTTCTAGGTTCATGCGATTTTCCCTCCGAAAAATCAATAAAAAAGTTCCAATAGCCAAGATAGAATAAAAGAAAGAAAATGTTTTGAGTAAGTGCACAAATGCACACGAAATACATGTGGTACAGTAGAACACGGATATAACGAACTCGGATATAGCGAACAATCGGATATAGCGAACAATCGGATATAGCGAACAATCGGATATAGCGAAAAAAAAAATTGTACTTTAATATTTCTTAAATATCTAATTAGATCAACCATGTAAATATATATTAACACTTGCTATGCCAGAGCAACGTTGACTTTTGTTATGCTGATATCAGAATTCACGCTTGAATGTAGAATCATGAAAGGAATTGATGCATAGGTTTATTGGTGCAAACTAATTGTCTGCGACTTCTGTATATCGATTGTAGCTATGGTAAAGGGTTTGTTTATGACTAAAAAAATTGTTTTAAAGAAGTTTTTATTTCTTTATGTACTTTATTGTGCAGTGTCGGACCCTTGTTTCAACAGACTGTTCTTTTCTTCAAATTCTTTATCAAGAGAGAGGCGTTTCCATGATATAAAGTGTAATATTCACAATTTAATTTTTATATTGAATCGTAATGTAGTCATTTGTATGGAAAGTATCTTATGAATATTCGACTTCATATACAAATTAAAAATATGGTGGCTACTAAACCCAATGCAATTACTAATCCAAAAGTAAGTAATCCCATACAAAATATTCAAGATTGAATCAAATATTCATTTTCAAAAATACATTGATTAAATGCAATACTATTAGAAATAAGAGAAAGGTCAGATGACAAGTTCAAGTTTGCCGCTTCTCCAGCGTCGTGAGATTTCCGGTTCTATGCCTGGCAACAGGCTTATAAGAGCTTCGGCAGTGTTACCATGTGTCTCTCACGCATATCCCACAAGGGCAAATTGCAAACTCCTTTGGCTTCAGTCAATGCTCGTAAACAGGACAGATATACTTGAATTACGAATGTAACTTGACCAGTGACAGTCGTAGGTTTTCAATCACGGCATCATTGCTAATAGAGAATTGCCAACTGGTTTCGACGTAGTGCTGTCAGTCAACACATTTTCCTTTTTGTTAAGAAAATACTATATTGCCGAACTAAATAATATATCGAAATAAATCGTTATCTAGAACTTAAGAATATAAAAATAAAGGGCATGATGATGATAGAAAGAACCGTGACTACTTTAATTAATACAGGGATGTAGTGTAGTACCTCAATAATTGTCACTTCAATAGCTTCTTGGTCTTCTTGTTATCTTCTTTCTTAGTGTCGTATCATAAAACTGTATCTTTGGAGTTTTTGTAAATTCTCTCTTCAAATAGAATGATAGAGCTGCATCTTTTCAAGAATCATATTGCAACAATGAACAAAGTGCTGCGTATTCATGTCGATGTTCTTTTTTTACACTGCCTCTTTGCAACGGTCTCTAGGGAGAACGTACTCAAACCTGACGTATATATTCTAACATTTAGACGTGAATTGTAGTTAGTGCTTGAGGGTCACTTATAGTTTTTCATTTATTTTATGCGGGTTTTAGGTATGAATAGTGTCTAAATATAACACATCTCCTGCATAGCTGACATTTAAATGCAAAAGAATTTATCAAAGTCCATTTATGAAAATCGATGAATATTTGAGGGAATTAGTGAAATCTCAACCTACCCACGAAATCACTAATACTGCCAGGGAGTTCACGTAATTGCTAAAATTGTGCATCGCAAAGAATATGACATCTTCACAAACGCTGTGGAACGTTCGACATCAGCTGTGAAGTTCTCCAAGAATTTGTTTAACCTTCCTAAATGCCTTTGATGTCAATGGTGAGTGCACACTTACACTGCGTAAGGCTGTAGGGCTGAAGCTACCGGTGGACAAGGATTCTTTCACTGTGACTGCGGTATTGAGGAAAAGAACAGTGCCAAACAAACAGGTTCAAGTGTTTCAAAGCACAAAAATTCTGTAACAGCAGGTGCCACATCAGTCTCAACTGTTAAATAAGAATTGAATTCTGTGATTCACAATTTTGGTACCGTTATTCGGATGCTTCTAGAGGCTTCTCGGTGCAAAGAATATAATTCCTCTCTGTCTCTTAAGTGATTTTCATGCCTTTAATTTGTTACTAATCCACGGTCACCGTACAGGAATACTTTGCCACCTGATTGTTTGTGAACACAAAAACGTAAGCTTAGAGTTGGATGCCAGTCAAGTTCATCAACGCAACCCCAGGGCGTGATGTAACAAGTATTTTGAGAGGTTTGCAAGTCGAATCGACATAGCATTTACATTGGCTTACGCTAATAAAGGACGAATAATGTCAATACAGATTTGGCTGATGAAAAGTCCAAGAGGTGATATAGTGAAAAGCATCGGAACATTTACCCCTAGGTTGCCGAGGATGGTCTTTCATGCGCACCTCTCCTTGTTATAGAGTGATTTGATTATTCAAATTGTTTTCTGATCGTACATTCAAAGGCCTTTTGATTGGTTATCTTGGATTTTTTCATCAATTATGTTTAATCCATGTCAGCACGGTAGAAGTTGTCGATGACTTAAAGAACATGATATGCTTTATGTATAGGTGCAAATTTCTGGAACCACAAACCATTTCTCCTAAGAAGCTATGTACCAAAGGTAACGACCTACATGTAAACGCACTTCAGAAACATTTATTAAACATATGACGTCGGGCAAAATCTTTATTTGGATCCGTTAACTCCTGTTATTTGCTAACAAAAGCGAAGACATATAATTGAAACAGGATGGCATGAAAATAACTTGTTTCATATAACTTGTCAAAAACACAATGTTGATGCAATAACACAGTTGTCTGAACGAACTTTTGACGTCAAATTATCACCATTGTAGCAACCTATGTCTTGGTTTAAATTTAAATTTAAAGGATCCGATTTTTGCGTAAGTACAGAGATTACATCGTGTGATAGATTCAACATCCTTAAATTTGTGACAAATGTCAAATTTATTTTAACTTGATAGGTTGAATAATTTCTCCTTTTCATGCTTAATGTCATAATGGGTAACATTTAAGGAAAGAGAGTTATCCCTCATTGTATTATCACCATTATCTGTTTGTCATACAAGCAATTACGATGTTAGATGGGGTGCGTGTGATTGTGTGTTTGATGGTATCATTTGTTCTGTATCTTTAGACGTATGAAAATACATTTAGAGAATTAATTTGAAAGCTGATTTAACAAAATCTTTTACAGGCTCATTAGAATAATTAATATAATTATGGTTAAGAGTTTCTCTTTTGAGTCATTAACTAAAAATGATGAACACATAATTGTTTTTCTTCTAAGACATTACACACGAATCTGTTTGCTATAAGAGTTCAAAACCGCAAACGAGCGCATTGCTAGTGTACGGCAACCATCCTTACGGAGAACTTAACACACGGTCGACTGGTTTTAAAGAAACTGACTGTCTTTGGGAATTTTGAAAATTTGAACAAATGTTTGACATGTATGACATGTTGAATTTTGACTCTCAAGAGGGAAAAATTCATTCGGGATCACTAATTAAAATCCATGCATCAAATCTTTCTGAAACTTACACGGTATGTAACCTACTGAAGTGATGCCTTTTGAAAAAGTCAACAGTCTGAAAACTTGGGGATTTTCCTTTTCCTTGAAAACAAGTTCAAATTGGACTGTCTACACGAAAAGCTAGGTTTCCGGAGCAGAGATAAAAAAAACTGCTAATCATGTATTTCTAAAACGTTACTCAAGTTTTTTTTAGAAAGGTTTTTTTTAGTCACAAAATGTATATTGCGAATTATGGGAGAATATGTTATTTCATGATAATTCTTCTTTAAATCTTTATGATAAAAATATTTCACAAATGCATTATCTCAAAAATATAAACTACTCAAATATTTAAGATTCAACCCTTTCATAAAATTCATAAATATCTTTATCGATATCTCTTATGATAAATCAATAAACTTAGTAAAAATGCTCAAATTTTCAGGTTACACTATTCTACAGAATTCAGTGCATATATTTTATTATGCTTTACTTATATAAGTTAATGACTCTGTATGGCAATGTTATATAGGTTTTGATGTACTATTTTGCCTTAGCATGTACAGTGGAATCTGTCTAAACCGACACTCGCTGGGACCGGAGAAAAATGTCGGTTTGGACAGAGTGTCGGATTGGTCTATGTTCAATGTCATATAGAAGGTCTGCCGGGACCGAAAAATTTTGTCAGATTAGACAGATTGTCGGATTAGACAGATGTCAATATAGACAAACTCAACTGTATATACTATTATTGCACGTTTACCACAGTGGTCGTCTCTGTTCCAAAAACATAACTGAAATGAAGAATATTCCCCTTCCTACTTTAGCGTCTTTATTGTCATTTAACAAACCACTGAATTAGAAGCATAAGTGTATTCATGAAGATAAATACCAGGGATAAAGAAAAGGTTACCTATTATTTACACAGAGCACATAAGTAGAGGAAATCAGAGGTGACTGACTATATGATTTAATTTGTGACAAAAGCTTATAAGAGTGAGGGAACACGTCTTACCATTTTTTTGGTTGAGATTATTACACGAGTTATTGTGTAAAACGGTTTTTACCAGTAGTTAACGTATGATTGTTTGTGGTCTATCAAGACCGAAGTAGTGTACGCGAAATTGTAACATATTCTCAAGTGTAATAACTTATTCATTTTACATTTATTTTTTTAATTCAAGTTAAAATGGTCAGCAAATGGTTTGCCTCCTATATTGAAACTATCTGTTATTTTCCTTAAAATTTGTTGCCGTCACTGATGATTAAGAATTATTGCACCTAGTAAAATATGCTAACTAGTTCACAACCTGTACTTTTGATGCTGATCAGATCAATCATGGAAAGTATTTACATAAAAATGTCACAGCAATATATAGAAAATAGATTGTTTGTGAACGTGAGACGAATCTCGATAATAAAAAATCAAGGTTTAAAAAGCTAGTAGTCTCTGATATTTGTTCAAAATTATACAGAGCCCTTTCGAAAAGAAATTATCGAAAACAAGACAACAAGCTCAGAATTAAGTGAAGGATCGGCAAAAGCGGTACAACAATTCTTGTTTTCAGAGCCGCAAATATGTTTGGATGTTTAAACTCACGTTTATGAGGCACATCCCTTGAATTCTCTTTAAACCCTATCACCTGCGTAATGTTTTATAGAAGTCTGTTTTTCAAGGAAACGCGACCAGTATAGGATGTATTAACAGACTTAAATTAATTTGTCAATATCGTATTATTCAATAATGATATCGAATAAAATCCTCTGAACCATTTGGGACCGTGTTTGTAGTCGTTTAACACGATACACACATTCTCGTGAGAATTAATTGGATTACGTAGTCGCTCCTACAAGTACGTGGGTCTTAGGTTAAAAATTACATTACACAACTGTTCAGACACAGATATAAACCGATGATTGAGCAAAATATGTTTTTAATATTTGCAAATAATCCAATTTTTTGTACTTGGCTTTATTTAGTCAAAAGCCCAATTTATATTTTTATTACCCTTTATAAACGTCTATAATATTATCTTAATGCATGACCTACGAGTTA
Source organism: Phorcus lineatus (assembly GCA_921293015.1). Lineage (NCBI taxonomy): Eukaryota > Metazoa > Mollusca > Gastropoda > Trochida > Trochidae > Phorcus > Phorcus lineatus. Next base: position 41,717,729 of record OV121084.1, read on the forward strand.
GTACATGATGTTTATCCTTGCTGCAGAAATGCATAATCCCACTAAACATTTGTTTTACATCACCTGTAAAAATATTAGACAGGTAAAAAATACAAAATTTGTTTGGCATAAAAACAATCTATGCACGTGGAAATACGAACACAATTTAATTAAACTGTATTACTTATTTAACTAATCATTTCCATTGATAAATGTTATTCATTTTTCTGCAGTTACGTATTATAGACTGATTTACAAGAAGATACTTACATAGTTACGTATATTCCTTGTAAAATAACTCCTATATATCAACCTTCAAATAATATGCAGTGAAATTAAGAAAACGACCATCCCTTTCCTGTAATCGACATTTGATATATTTTGTATTAATTTTCAACTTATGTAAGTAATTGAAGTTTTTATGTAAACATGGCTCTTCCATGACAAAACACGAGGACATTGCATGTGGGTGTCTATTGAGAGCATCCTTTTCACTCACTTCAATATATAATTACTTAAGTTATTGAGAAACGTGTTCAGTTTCACTGTTAATTATTTCACGGTAGTTGAAGATTCGCATGTCTACAGGTCTTCTGGGAGTTGTAGTCTTCCATATTGAACCTTGATCACATTAATGCCAGTCACTTCATTCACACCTGACGAGCTAAAAGTCCCAGGTGTAATCAATTAGTGAAATAGGCACCATTTGTAATTAGCAAATTGAAATAAACAAGCGTTTACTCCATGTTGCTTTGTCCGATCGGGCGCGTTCCTTACAAGATGTTTGAGAAAAAGATGATCTTAATAGGTTCCCTTCACACCTTTGTGATTGACTGCTAAAAATAGGATGAAAGAACAAAAAATATATTTTAGTAATTGGATTTAAATTGATTAATTACATGGTGAAGTATTCAGCTGGGTTCGAAGTACCTTTACAATTTTAACATACGGAATAACTACTTTGGATAAACAATTGGCCAGGTTCTGAAGATTCTTAATGGCATGTATCTCTAGATGCTGAAGGAGGATAATTGATTGCCTAAAGTTTAAGATTTATATATAATCTGCAAATTTAAAATCAATAAAGCTTTAAAAAGGGGTACCAGAGACATGAAGGTGGTATTACGATAAGTATCGATGAAATAATTAACACCTGATGATTAAAACAAAACTACCAATGGTTTATTAGTGGTTAGATTCAGATTGTTCAACTGATGAAGGGGTAATTGTTTCTGTTATTTCGAAAAGAACTTTTCAATTTAAGAAAATTCAAACAAAAAACAACATCAAAATACCCTCTTCAGCATGTGTTATCAATTGTAAATGTAGGCAATTCAATACTTTAGGCTCTCTAACATGTTTAAACGCACTTGGGAATCAGATGGCTAGTTATTAGATGGTAAGAATGTTTATCCATTATTACCACGGGTTTGAATTAACTAATTAGAAAGTTGTTGTATAACGACCTAATATAAAATCAATAAATAGATCAAAAATGCACTTTATTTCATTTCTATTATGTAACGGATTGTAAGGTGTGCAACATATTAATCCAGTTGCATCTGTCTCTAAACATGATGTTTAACAAAAACTATATCCTTTGATTTCCTCTTTTTTCGCCACTATTGTTGTCTTTTAAATCAAGAACCTCCCAACAGCAAGTGCATCATTAATCAATTATTTGATTGCAGATTCTTTGACCAAGAGGTCTTTGGAATGGACTCCCCAAGTGCAGCATGAACGAAAACAAACTGTCCGAAGTCACGATGACTATGTATTTGACCAATAGATGGACATAAATAATTTACTGTTATATCCTCTCAAACTGTCATCAGGAGTGAAGAAGATCCCCGCTAATTATCTGATTAATCTCCAACTGTGTGTGCTAATTAACCTTCTGTTTGGCTCGATTCAATTAATCAGTGTTGCTGGATGGAATACAAAGCACGCCGTTCACATGGACGTATTACAAACGAAGAGAATAGACAGAAGTAGATCATTCTGATTGGTCGAGAGGCGGTCACGTGTCGACAGAAAAGCGTAGTAACGTCACTCAGAGTCCGACCAAAAGTGATATTCAGTGATGTTCCTGAATATATACATGATGACATCAAACTGTTGTAACATGCCGTCATGCTATTGTTATAATAACGTCAGTTGCCTGTTGAAGAAACTGTCCAAATTACTGTCATGTCTGTAGCGGTTTTTTTTTTTTTTTTTTTAAATTCAAATCATCAGAAAACACTTACTGGTGCATTCGGTCAATACCTGTTTTACAGACCCAAGGAAAACGATATTGACCTCGGACTTCTTCCTCGGTCAATATTGTTTTCTTGGGTGTATAAAAAAGGTGTTACCTTCATCACCGGTCTATAAATGAATAGAATTGAAGCGTGACATCCAATTACCGAGGGCATCCATTTAGGAGCTGTATAAATGTTGATATGAACGACATGGGACTAACACAGAGTGACATTAAAACATATGATTGATGTTTAGCTACGTTATCATTATTATGAAAAATAGTAGCTAATGGTAATAAATAATGTTCAATATCTATACATTCCTTATTTAGATCTTAGAAAATGATTGACTACATATCTACGTCTTCGTATAAAACATTCATTTTTCATCTTAATTTTATTATTTTTCAAAGCTTCGCGATCACGCAATCTTATGTTACATTAGTTTCTTTTTATAAGGATTTTTGACCAAAAAAAACAAAGTCTTATTATCTAGTTTTAAAAAACTACATTGTACATGTAATGTTAACATTACAAAAATTAAAACACATGATTATGTTTTTGCAAAAATGAACTTGAACAAAGCATTGAATGTTTCTTGAAATAGAGACAAATTCAGGGAGTAAATCAACCGGAGGATTATAGTTTGTGTATGCTTTGTAAAGATATCCATGACCATAAAAAATAAATTAGTCTAACGAAATCTGATCAATGAAATCAAGAATGAATGTTAATATATCGTGAGTCATTTGTATAAAGACATAGAAAAAAACTTTGTGTTCAAAAACCCTGTTCTAAAGGGTCATATTCAATAATTGATGTACCATTATATGTTTGTTTTAGGAGACAAATAAGAAACATTCATGCAGAGAGCAAAATATTAGATGAAGGATGAAAAACTGGCAAAACATCATCAAAAAGGTTGTTAAATCTGTTAGTACATTGACACATGAAATTGAATTATATTCATTTAAGAAAATGTTTAGTTACAACTTGGGAAGTACTATAATATGATAATAACATAAGTCATCTCACAACGATGCGCAACAAGAGGCTTATAAGGAAAGAAGTATGACAGGGTATATAAACTGAAGATCAAAGAACTGTTCACCATTTTCTAATAATTCTTTGGAATAACAAAAAAAGATAGAAACTTGCGATAAAGTTCCTCTCACAAAACATTAGAGCTATCAAATATGACATTGACAAAACCAGCTTCAAAATTTCTCTTCTCCAGGTGCTCGTTTCAATGTTTCAAATCTATTTATAAAATGTTATAATAAGCTTTTTCATCAGTGACAAACCTTGAGATAGCTTTAGAACTGAATATCATTTAGACGTTGCCTCAGTCACATGTTTTTGGCATTATGTACATGCTTTATTCGTTAGCACATGTCAACTGAGTAGTCAAATAACCCAAGAGTGAATACCAATATGCCAACAAATGGAATGTGTCAGGTATAACGTTAGCATGAGGAAGCAGTAGCCTTGATCTAAACCAAGCAAGGTCTTCATGTTTCTAAATACCACAGCTTCTTGGAGTGTCTAATTTCTACCAACCAGGATTAATAGTAACAACATATGTCGTCAATGGATATGTAAGAAAATTGGCAATTTTTCTAACTAGGGTATTTGTTGTCTAGATTACTCACTCTCTTTAGGTTTAAGGAGGTTTGAGCTGGTTTATTTAAAGACGAGATCATGGCCATCACATCTTGTAGTAGTTATCCTACGTGTGCTACGTGCCTTCGTACAAGTCAAGGTCACGTGGTTTTTAGCTTTTCGTATTTAGCTATTCATTAATTTCAGGTAACGGATACAACTTTAAGACTTCAATTTGTTGCATGAAGTGTTTTATGTCTACATTTATGCTTTTGCTTAATGCTTTATCGTAATGTCAGATATGAATATTTTCTCTATCAACGATATCTGACATGTAAGATCAAAATATATTGAACAATATTATTGATATTTTATAACGATATTTTATTAGATTTTAAGATTTACTCAATTTTTCTTGAATGATATTAAATATTCAATAATAAAAAAGATCACACACATTTTACATGATCATACTGACATCATGCATTTTTTAATATAGACATCAAGTTAAGTGAAGTTGTTTATCTATAATGTAAGTGTAAACGATTTGAGATTTCACATTTATTTCTTTACTAAAATGCTATGCCATTCTATCGTGTTACAAAATAATTATTTCTGTTTAGGTGATTAGAGTAAAGTTTTTTTCATAGTTTAAATGTTGAAATATGATGTTGAATTTATTATTTGTGTTGGATGAGATTATTTGATTTTTTTTAAGAAATAAATTTTATTTGGCCTTTATGCGTGTCAAAATATGTTATATGCTCATATAGATGGTCAATATCTAACATTTTCTTCTTAATTGCAAAATATATAATATGAAATATCAATGAAAATTTAACAACAGCCATCACTATATTGAATCGATTAGTCTCGAGTTGATTCCTATCGGTAACAGTTCCTGCCGATCGATCAGATGCCGATCATTGGAAGCGTTTAGTGATGTGATTTAACGCCTCACCGAGTGTATATTTAACTCGATCGCCGGGTTGGACTGTAATGTAATAATGTGGATATTTATATGGCGCCTTTTCCACGTTCAAGAACATGCTCAAAGCGCTTTCTACATCATTACCCTGAGGGAAGTGTACTTTCAAAGCAGATACTAAAGCAGTATAGGTCCTACATCCCTATATTCAGGTACCCATTTTAACAGCTGGGTGGACTGAGTGCAATGTGGATGAAGAGCCTTGCCTAAAGACACAACACAGTTTTGGACCCAGGTCACAAAGTTTTGGTGTCTCCACCGGATTCGAACCCGAGTCGCCGACGTGAGAGGCCAGCAAGCTAATTACTACACCACTGTGCTTTTGGACTAGATCATGAAGAAAACGTATTGCAAGAACTTTCTTGAATGCTTTTAAGTAATGCCAATTTATATCTACCCCTCCTACTCTCAACATTAATTCCAAACTGTTTCATTCTACAATTACTTCAATGAGAAATTTCTTGGAAAACTAGTAGGAGTGCAACTAGTTCATTGTTCATAATCTAATGGCTGTAATGGCTTCTGGAATTTGAGCAACGTTTTTATTACGATGGTGCCAACAAATTATTTGAGAATGTTAAAGCCACATGTGTACGGCAAATACCGATTAAAAATATTTATAAAAAGCTGTTTCAACACCAAAATCGTTAAACATAGCTACTTTTTGTGTGCCAAAATATTCCCCAGTGGTATTGTGAACACTGATAATACACTTTGATTATTGATCTTAGACAACCATGATACTGACACGCTCATTTCATTTGTTTAGGATAAGGTAACCTCGTCATAAACATATCACCCTTATGTTTTCAACTCCAAGTAAAACTGAATCGTCAACCAGTCCTCTTATAGTAGTGCCAAGTAAATCACGTTTAAATATTTAGGTAGCCTTATTGATCGTTCAGTCAGAAAAATTACATCATAAAACCAATTTTTAGCATTAGTTAAAGGCTTATTCATATCAAAGGAAAGTTCACTAAAATCACTGCAAAAGCAAGTAAATGACGCCAGTTGCAAAAACAGAACCATAGGACAGGTAACATTAAAGAATCTGGACACACTAACAAGGTCCACAATGACTGACAAACTCAGTATCTTTTTTTAACCGCCTTGCACTTTGATGCCGGACATTGGTGACGTTTGTTTTGCATGTGATGAAAATTATGGGACGAAAGGTGAGGGAAGTATTCTTCAGTTCAGAACCTTCAGGAATTACACATGTACCATGTGCATTGCATGACGAGTGAAAGCAGATGTCTTCTGGTGAGCATGTAACGACATACATGTATGATACGAACTACGATATGAATTTTGCATAACAAAAACTTGCGAAATTTTGGACTATCAAAGACGTATCACATAACCATATAATGTTTCTTCTGAGATAAAACTCTCAGCTTTACTTTGATTTATAACACATTTCTTTGATAATGCCATAAAAAATCGTATTTGGATTGTTGAAACCAAGCTCTGCGTAGGCTTTACCATAAAAGAAGATCACGTGTCTTCTTCCCGCGTGATTTTCAATGTCAATGTCAATGCCACACTTTACTATCTAATGTCATCACGTTACAATAGTGTTGCATCCCGACAGTTGGTTCACCCAGCATATACGTCTTTGGCTAACCAACTCATCAAAGTCCTCTGGCGTCAATTACATTGAATTCAAAGGCTAAAGTATGAACGTTCGAATCTGCCATCTAAACGTTTATTAATTTTCATTTACCTATCAAAACATGGGAGTTAGAAACATTTTTAAAACTGAAACATTTAGATCATGCCAAAACAACATCTCTGTTGCCTTTAAGCCAAATAAAGGAGGATTAATGTTATGTCAATATACTGAGAATATCATTACACTGTTCATTTACATATACAAAAGCGCGAATTTTTTAAAACTTCAGCTGTTAAAGTAATGTTTTTAATGATTTTTTCGCAAAAAAAGCAGAATGTCATTGTTTGATAAAGAGATTATCATGCTTGTATCCTTTGAAATGGTAAATGACCTGCATTAGGAATAAACACTACATGTATGTATTTCGTTTTCCAGCCTCGCAAAATACAATGTTCATAATTGAACTAAAAAAGAAAGCGATCTTTTGCTTTAGGCAGGGATCGTATATGTCTATACGATCCCTGCTATAGGTTACTGTTGACAAGAAATATAATGTGTAAATATTTATTACAGGCCAATTATTTTTAGTTCAAAATCTACGCATCAATCACATTTTACTTACGCAAAAAATCTTTTTTTTTCTAAATATCTATGCAAATTTATCCGGTTTTATTTTTTCTATGGTGAAATATATCGGTCATTAATCGATGAAAATGAAACTATTCTACTGAGTGAAATAACTCAACAATCCGTGCGTCAGTAAACAATTGTATGATGTCATTAGATGGCCGCAATAGCGAAACGATATACGTCATTCAAGTTTGGGAATTATAAAGAGGATATTTGCAGCCACAAGTAATAATGTATAACATTTTTACATTTCACTTGTGACTGATAACATTGTTATCATCCAAAACTATTTGGAAGATTAAGAGATACGTCCTTGGAGATATTTCGTTTTGACAGTACATGGAGGTTTTAAATAATGCCCTGCTACCGTAAAGTACCCACTTGACATCACAATTGTTTTACATCAGCAAATAATGACATCAAAATTCTATGCCTTCATAAACATAACGACATCACAATGTTATGACATAAAAGCACTGAGACTTTTAGTGTAGTGCAGCGTTCAAAATTGTACGTTTTTCGTGGAAACGAAAAATGATTTTATTAATAGATAGAATCCCATCCTCGTGTTTTCTGATATCAAATATATCAACACTCGCTGTTCAAAGTAACAGGTTTTTTTTACTTTTATCAACTCGCGGTGCTGTATTTGATATCAGAAGAATATTTGGTGAGATTCTATAATTGTCACTGATAGATCCCGGTATTTCATTTGAAAAAGTTGAATACTTGACGTTTCTCGTTGAATACCATTAATGTATATCTCATCTCGTGATGTAGAATATTACATATTTACACTCGTGGCCCACAATGTCAAATGTCTCCTTTTTTCTTTGAATTGAATGCATGCAATGATTTGAGGAGCAACGGATGAACGAATACATAAGATTGCATGTTTGACGGAGCACGTCTTTGCAATTTTATTATTCAAATTTTCCTTAATGAATTAAAGTTTAGGCAAAATGTATTTTTAAAGGGAGTAAAACATTTCATTACTCAACCGAATTATACTAATTTGTACTACAAAACGTCACGTATCAAACAACGCTGCATGCTGCCATTTTAGTGTGAACACATTTCATTAAATGAGTTAAGATCATCGGTTTGCATAGCTTTATCTAACGTTGAACGTTCATATAAGAATTCCTGATACTGTTTCCAAAATATTGGCTTGCAATGTAGCCTTCAATTTTATGTTCGTGAAATTCCTTTATTTCCCCAAAAACGTCATTCGGTGCCCTTTAAGCATGCTTCATAAATATCAAAATCATAAATAAGCAAGTTTCATAAATATGGCGTTATAAACAAAATAAAACGATACAAATTACAAGAACATAAATTCAGTAAGAAAATTTGCCAAAATAATATTTTCAAACACAAATATTGAAACAAATGTTTCGATTTTTTTAGGCATTTACTTTTAAAAAGTCTACATGTACATATAAAGAAATGAAATTAAATCAGTAGCTAAATGAGTCATCTCAAGACAAGGCTACTGTCAAGACCAGAAAAATATTTCGACTGTTATTTAATCTGTTGTATAACATCACGGTCATGAGCGAGGGACTTTTTTCTCGTTTACATATTGCGTGTTTTATACAGGAGTAGGCGGGTTAATGGTTCGTATGAACTAAGTGTTATATATCTTAGAATGACATAGTGTTTTCTTTCTAATGTTTTTAAGGAATACAAAATGCTGTGTCCGTAGTCTGCGAAATGAGGCATATTTTTTAATAGTTCATCTTCTACGATGAAGTAGTTTTGTTGTAATAGAAATGACGTATAAATGCTGAACGCTGAATGGACCAAATAAATTCTCAAGATATATTATAATTTAAAATGAAACAAAAAATGTTTAAAGAAATTAAGAATTTGGATTTAAAAGGATTTTCAATTAAGGGAAAATGCGATCTAGCAATGTGATTTCTTAATGCATAGATAGAATTGTGACTATAAAAATATTTCTATAACTACTTTGCATTTGAGAGGACAAATAAGCTGGTAAAGAGGGAATGCACTTTCGAGTATTTGCGCAGGAGGAAAATCAACAAATAGGGAGTAAATATGAATACATGTACGTGTTAACACTATACTATACAAACGGGTGAGTATTGATACATGCAAATTTAATTTTGCATTTCTTTTGACAAAGTTCATCTTGAATTCTTTGTGGTTGCTTATTTGAATGTCGGGGTCGAAGATCATGTTATCTTTGTCCATAGTAGATGACCACGCTTAACAATCATTAGTTACCTGTTACACTGATTTATCAATACCATTTTTTGTATTTTCTTAAGACTATGCATCACATTTTCCATAGATCAAAATTAGGATCTGGCTATTAGCAAACAAGTGTTATCATTTGCAAGATGATATTTTAATCAAAACAAGGATTATACGGATAGAATACGCTGATTGACTGATTGTCATGTTCCTGAAAACAGCACCGTGACTGGCATTCGTTACAGGAAAGGGATCTGTGATGTCCAGGTCAAACGCTAGGGCTAAGGCTATCGGGGGTTGCTTTATCCTGAGTGTCCAAATCGAGCAAAGGTAGATGAAGTGAAAGGGTGCCGTCAAATACACATAAGTCTCAACGAACAGCACTATCGTGGTGTGTGTTCATTTTAGCATTCTGTCTGTCTGCCGTATTACGAACGAGTCCATTTAAAGTTGACTAACAGCTCGAATCATAGAACGCTACTGACAAACTCACAAATGATGTATCTCAAAGTCTCAGCCGGTTACATGTAGAACATGTATGGAGCAAGAAACCATTGTACGACCGCTTGGTTGAAAAATGGAAGTTCAGAAGAAGCTCTGTCGAAAATGTTCCTAGAATTGGTCGTTGATCTACATCGGATTCTGTATATATTTGTCTAGTCAAAGTTATTGAAAAGTCATTATTTCATATAACAATATAACAATGATAAACATGGTTGAACGTTTTATTCTTTTCATTCAACGTCCATATTTCATCAAAGTCATACTTAACAAATATAATGTTTCGTTCAATTAATATAGTTTTATAAGAATATCTCAGGAAAGTAAAGAAAGACTCGAGGTATTCCAGTATAGTTAAGGAAAAATCGTAAGATTATATGGTACAGCCCTACTTAAGTCGTGTTCGCTTCACGATCTTCGCTGTGCCTGGAAAAGGCGTAGTATGGATGTGAATCATGTGATACTGTGTAAAGTATCGTTTTGAAGGAAAACATTATTTTAAAACTGTTGACATAATTGCAGATGTGTTCTGTGTTACGATATAATCAGACCACTCTTAATATATAGAGACACGACTTCACCTGGAGTATATTCTTATTAGAATGCACTTTACCCAGTCCTTCGCTATCTCGCCGAGGAATGAGCAATACTTGAATGCAAAATATGCAACCATTCCCTTGAGAAAATCATTGCCTCGACTCTGCTTTCATGGACCCACGGTGGCAACGAATATCAATAAAACATTCAAATTATTCAAATTATAAAATTATTCAAATCTGAACAATGGCTCACTTTGTCTATGAAGAATTTTTTTATCTCTCTATGAGGTTAACGGGTTGATTTTGGTAACTTTGGATATTTTTTAATTGATTAAATATTTTCAAATTGTCAGGAATAAATTATGACCGTTTAAGATGATCGTATATTTTCTGATTGATTAAAATTGAAAGGAATTGGTTGTGACCATTCAATTTGAAAGAGTACAGAGACTTATAACAACAAAATTATGAATAGTAAGGTTTTGACATCTTTGATTGTTTAAATCCTTGAGAGTTATATATAGCGAAATATGTCAGCATTTACATTACAACGTTGTGGTTTTCAAGTGGTATGTGCGTCATAGACTGTTTGAGAAATCCTTAATTTTGATACCAAAAAAAACCATCACAATTTGTTTCATAAAAGATGACATTCGTGCATGTCGCTTCCAACAGCATGTCATTTGTGCAGAAAGATAATTGCAAATAGGTGTAATGTGATGTCAAAAGTGATTAGTGCATGCGGCAATCATTAACATTATGTATGGCTTACTTATAGCACATTTTTCAAAATTATTCATGACATTTATAAACTGAAGCTTGTCACGAACGTCTGACCTAAAACTTCAATCAACTCAAAAGACGTTAAAGAGCTACTCCTCCGTGAGTTGTTGGAGTCATATATGCTAAACTTAATCAACGGTGTTATTTGATCGCGAAGTATCGACTGTTACCAAAAGACACATTTTAACGCTTATTGTTTTTTTACAGTGACAATACGAAGGTAGAACGTCGCAATTATGATCGAAAACCGGACAGTGGCGCGCGTCAGATAGTCAAACGTAATTTTGGACACTTCTCTAACACAGCCATGGGAGTTGATTGCGTTTGTAAGGTTATATAACTAGTATACATGTATATTGGACGTTTTTTTGCATTTATAAGGCTATTTTTAGATTGTCATGGAAAACCAGTATTTGTCATATAGATGTCTTATTTTTGGATTTTCTATCGCCGCATGCGACATTTAGGTTCGTATCAAAGGAAGATAATATGTTATGACAATCACGGAGTGGCTCTTTAAGGGTCAAACCGGTATTTCGGCCTGACATGTTTCTTTACATAGAAAATACATAGATTGCAATTATTTCTAATTTTCTAATGATGAAATGAGATCAGTATGTCCTAACGAGGAAACCTGTGTACAGAGCATATGACATTTTCAAATAATGCGAGTTCAAAAGTCATCTGAAAAATCGCCACTTCAAGCTTAAACCAAGGGTCAGTGAAACTGTTTGATCCGCCCAAACGCAGTGTTCTTACCTTTATGAGGTATTTATGTAGTTACACGTGCAAAATGCTACTTTCAGGAACAATTTGAGCAAAAAAACCACTAGCAAAATTATCGGTTTTACCCTTAACTTCTTTTGTGTCGTACATTATGGCATTCACATTCTGCATGAAGCATTTTTGTCAACATTTACGGCGAAATATCGATACAAAGAGATGACAAGGTTAACAGTTTCTGAATTTATTCTCTTCTAGCACAATATTCTACATATCCCAGAATTCATCTTTTTCTAATTCCGGAAGCCGCTCGTGTGACGAAAACGTGACGTCATTCTCCCGATATGATGGCCCCTCAATACGTCCCAATTCTTCCATCCAACAATCGAACGAGGTTCCCGAACCAATTCTCGTTTGGTAATCCGGACTGCTGCTCGTTCGGGAACTTACGGGCGTATTCGGACGTTTCCGCCTCTCCTCTGAGTATTGGTCTGTATAAAAGATTTTTTATTAAATAGTTGCCCCAAAAAATTAGGATAGGCGAGAAATGCTTAATGAAATAACAGTTTGACATGCAGCGGTTGAGTTTTATGAGTATATATGAAATAACCGGTTTATAATGAATCAAATACACGACATGCAATAACTATAATTAGCTGGTTAATGTTTTCCTTCCTTCAATTCAGCCTTCAAAAGGTTATCTTCATGCGTATAGTTCTTACTGACTAACCTATACGACTCGCATATAGCGACTCGTTGTCACACTCACAATTATCGGCTTTCAAATCTCAAAAATGCATTGGAAATAACAGCTGAAATTTAAAAGTATCATTTCAAATTACTAACACTCGTTTACCACTAACGCTTTCCCGCGCTTTCCTCTTACTTCATGAACTTCCTAGCATAATGAACCCTAAATATGCAAAGTCCAACTATTCATTTAAAAACATGCTCACTAAAAAAATTACGGTTTAACGAACCCATTGCATGACACTCGATGGACAAGTACACTTGCACTAGTGGCTTGAAATACCCGTTGATTTGCTTATATTTTGCTTATTGATTTTTTATACAAACATGGACAGTTCGTCACAGCGCTTATTACAACGTCAATATGTTTACATTGAACGTTGTATCAAAGATCTAATAAAAGTTCGCCCTTTTTATTTGCATTTATGCCACACCCTAACTTTTTTAGAGTTTTTAAGAATCTTACAAATCTTAATCTCCAACCTGCAAAAAAGAATTTTGAGTTCCCAGGTATTAGTAATTTCTGAAGAATGGTAGAAAAAATATATTTAGATTATATTAATCATATTATAATATAATTTGTTGCAATAATTCTTTGCAGTAAATTTCTCCATGAGCATTACTCTGTTTACGGAGTATACGAATGTAACCATAGACCGATTGATCTCCCGATTACAAATTACAACAAAAACTTTCAGCAAAATGCACATTTTGTAACTTAATAGCATCAGGGTGAAGGTGGCACATAATGTTTCATACGTGTTTTCTCTTGTGTTCACTGTTCAAGATGTATATCATTCATTAATCGATAGACAATTAAGACATTATTCTAAAAGAATCATGAAGGGGTTTTTTTCCAAATAGAATTTATTTTTTCACAACATAAACATCGATGTCGAAACGTCGCTTTCCCAGAATTAAGTTTAATATTGAAACAATTGCCTTCATCATCCTCCATCACCTCAACTTCTAAAATGAAAATAAATGGAATTATTCTACAAATCAAAAAGTCTAAATCTTAGAGATGATCTTTTTGGTTTACAAGCAAACATTTTATCTTGGAATGTCGATATGTTTGTCACTTTGCCTTCACATATGTTTGACGGAAGCCGTGATGTTTTTTCCAGATATACATTGTATGAGGTTCATCTACAAAATATACATCTAGGGATCATGCTTAAAAGAGTTAGTTTGGAGGAGGTGGCATATATTATTTCTATCTTAAACTACTAACTACTGAATAAATACTCTTCCTCATATTATTCACATTTATGTCTAATCTTAAAAAGCACATCAAGAGATCGTGGTTGACATACGTATCAAGTTTGGTGAAGCTCTTATAGTTACGTTAGTTTACTGCTCCGGACTAAAATTTTGTGACAGACAGAAGGTAGGAAGGAAGGAGGTGGGCATATAACCCGCTGACACTGTAAGGCGAGCATGTAATAAGTATCATGCAATACGAAGGGTGACGTGTGGCTGCGGAGAGAACATGTTCGGAGAAAAGCCCTAGACAGAACGAGTTCGAATCGCGATAAAGTCAGTATTTTATACCTTTCATCCTAGGAACACGGTCGATTTTAAGTCGAAATCAACGAAGCCCTGAACAAATCATGATCTTAGTCTGAATCAAACATTGAGAAACATCTAGGAGTGAGTTGATATACTCATTTACCTGGACTTGTGTCGATCAGCCACCGGGTATGTTTAGGGTATCTGTCAATCACTGTAGCGGGCCCTTTCATTTCCAGCCTTTCATCGTCGTCGTTGTCGCTCGACTTGGAGACACTACTTGTACCACTGACTGAGCATGCCGACCTGCAAGACTTGTTCTTTTCGGACTTCAAAAGGATTGAACTGGATTTGTTCGGTATCTCCATGGACGACGTTTCACTGTCGATAGAGGTGCTTGCATAAGAACTACTTCCAGAAGAACTACATTTATCCGAGCATGTTTTAAGCTGAAGGAATGAGGCCGCTGGCGCCATTCCTATCATCCCAGGCTTCGATGAAAATTTTGATTGAGGTGAACCTTCTCCCATTTGTTCCGATTTAGGAAAAATGGGATTGTTCCGCTTCCGCTCACTGTTGGAAGTCCTCTGCTGAGGTTTGTCATGTGACGTGGTTTCCAGTAATTTATCCCATTCTTCGTTATTTCCGGTAAGGTCAGATTCATCATCGGAGCAAGGGTCATCTAGGGATTAGAAAGGGAACTTAAGAGGTAATGTTGAACTTTCAGAAAGTGATTTATAATGAACAGATTAATTTAGGGCTTACATATTACTAGGGTTTTTGTTACCATTACCATTTCGTTTTCTTAAATCGTCAAGTGGTGTCGTGGTTTGCTTTTTAAAATATTGTTTATAATTGCTTAAGGAAAACAATATACTGTATGTATGTATGTATAACTCGGTTCAGAAAAACACATATTCATTGCCTCTGTAGCTCATCAGAGTTATCATGATAAATGATATTGAGTTTATGAAATTAATTATTCACTAATTATATATTGCCCAGTTCACTGCCTGAAGTTCTGTCTATAACAGGCCACGGTGACCACATCGAAAACCGACTTACTAACTGAAACGAGCAAACGAGTTACTTACGCCTATACCCAGGTTTTACACCTTCTGAAATAACGAGTCCAAGAAAATGAACCCCACTCTTCCTTCCTATGTACTTTAAATATATAGGTTTCCAAATGACGTTAGAGTAAGCAATAAAAAACCCGTTTACATTTAAGTTGCCAATTTACTGTACTAATTAGCATTTAAAAAATAATCTTAAGCAAGAGTTACCAACAGTTACATGTTACAGTTACATGGCCTACCATTTTATGCATTCCCGTGATTAATTATAACTGCAAACGTCAACTATACAGTTTGATTAGGTTAGGTAAACGCGTTCCCTGTAAATTTCAGTTTAGAAATCAGAATTTTACTACTTTGATTATTGCTACATATGGAGAAACAGTTAAAAGATTTTCATCAGAATCGGATTGCCCAAGAAAGAAACAGTAGTCTACGAGTACATCCCGAAAGTTTTTTCACATACTGAAATTCTTAAGAGAACAAACTTTTTCGATGCATCAAGAACTACAAAAATTGGCTACGAAGATCTGAATAAATAAAAGTGAGTTGAGTACTTTACCAACTGAAAACGATTCAAATAGGAATCCTCAAATTTACCAGTTCGTATCTTCAGATTGACTGAAACTTATAGAGTAAGAATTATACTACATTTTGTCGAGGCAACGATTACGCTACAATATATTCATGCGATCGAAGTTCGTGGTACATCTTTACGATCGTGTAATTTTTGTAAATGTATCCCTTCAGTGGCTATACGTCTCATCTTCTGATGCTTTCAAATGATACGATACGCTTTCTTGATATATTCTATCCGTTACGATTCGACGAAGATCTGTAGGGACTATCTAGCGATCTAATGGGATCCTTAACGATTATCGTAATTCGGGTTACTCGTGCTATTGAAAGAGAATTGCTCTAAAGAATTAAAACAATCCTTTTAATCTAAATCTAAGTACAATCTTAAACGTTTTCAAGTCATCTTAATAAGCATGAACTATCAGTTAAGTAAGCAGGACTCTTAGTGAGAAGGAACTGTATTAGTTTATAATGTGTGTTAACAAAATGTTTCTTATTAACCATGGCAAATCTAAAGAAAACAAAACTGTTATGTGCTACCAAATATTTAGAAAACTGGACACTTTACTATACTAACTAAACAATACTGGACGGACAACAAAGTCCAACACAACTAAATTGACAACTGCAACCATCTGCCCATGATGTTTCAACAAAAAGTATTTTTGCTGTGAAGCTCAGAAACCTACCCCTCCGTTTTGTTATTTTTTGTCTCAATCCTTTTTTTGTAGTGTCCAAGTAATCTATCCAAGTCGATCTAGGTATAAATCAGCAAAATCGGTGTAAAATACCAAACATTTTCAAAATTTTAGCGCGAAAATAAACATGCCTCGCGAACATAAAGATAACTCTAACAATGAGTCTAATTTACGATCCCTTTTGCTTCAGAACATCTTGGCCGAATTGTTGCCTATCCTTAACGCAAATTAAAGCACTTGTTGAAACGATGGGTTAGTTCTAGTGGTGATTCAGCGTATTTTTCATGCCAATTTCGGGAAAAATACAACTGATAATAAATTAGATAGTTTTTTGTTTCTTTTCTTCACAAATGAAGTGTTAACCTCATCTCGTGGAGTAGAGAATTGAAGTATCACTCGAGGATGCGCCACTCGTGATGATATATAGAGATTATTACCCGAGGAAGTGTGTCATAAGACTTTTACGAAACCCGAGCGAGAGCGAGGATAATACACTAATTAGCACGAGTTTCGTAAAAGTCATATGACACGCTTCCAAGGATAATAATTTCTTTATTACGATTCTACTCCATTTCAAAGGCATGGAAATATTCAGAAAACGGCATCCTCCCCTTCCGCCGGCCCGCTACAGTGACGTCACGAACAATGAGTTTATGACGTCACAGACGACGAAATACGGTAACTCGCGCTATAACAATCGTTGCTAGGCAAAGTGATATGTGCACATGTGTTCATATTGACAATATGACACCGCTTATGAATAACCATATGGGTAATAAAACTGTTTACCTCTCTTGATGAGAGAAAGATGAGACATGTCAGGAAAAGACATATATCCTCTGATTATTATCCTTTTATTTATATATGTCGTCACGCCAAAATGAACCATGTTTGATTGCCTTTGTGAAACGGGTAAATGCACGAGGAGAAGAGTTTGTTTACTTTTACCAAGCCAGTGTAATTTTTTTGCATCACCCCGGGTTCCCCGTATTTCGTTATTTCTAATAAAAAATTGAAAATAATCAATATTGCAAAGTATATGAATCATAGATGATAATTTCTCCTCCCCTACGTCAAGACTATAGCACTGACAAGCACCACAGTGTCAAATATCTCGTCAGACGCTGCCCTAGACGGAAATAACTAACATTTGCCAAACCAGGAAGTTCAAAATATTTCCTCAATATACGAAGAAAAAAATTAAGCCATTATCAAGCCTCTGGTAACATTGAAAAAAGGCTACCTTAAAATTCCGCAATAGAAGAATTCACCAAGCAGTACAAGTGTGCACTAGAGTTGGAAATGAATGCCATTTACTTTAATACCATAAATTTTGAATCTTGGTTGCATATTCCTCGATCATGGATGTAACTGGAACGATGTCTGTCCTTACACAAGAGTCATAATGTGTGTACCCCTTTGAGCATGCGTCCTTGTGGGGTGCAATACAAGTAATAGAGGATACTAAACGACCTTCCATTATATACTATTGTTAATAAACGAGTCAATGATTAAGTATAAAACGAGCGAAAGCGAGTTTGATATCAAATCATTAACGAGTTTAATGAAAAATAGTATTAAAAGTAAGGAAGCATAGCAATCTGTTTAATACTCGCAAACATAAATCAAGCAAACTTGCCGATAGGGTGCCGAAACTTATATATCCGCGTCTTGGCTGTCATTGTGACGGCGGCACGAATAATCTCTATTTATGACAAAAAACGGACTAAATGGGTCGTCTCTTGTTAAATAATGTCTGTCTCAATATTGTTCGTTGTGTCATTTCTTCCAAAACTATTCTGTAATAAGTATAAAAAGTCAACCGTCAAAAGAAATACCTAATGATGGATATCTTATTCATTACTTTGAACACATGTTCGTGCTGCGACCTGACATATGTTTGACAAATGGTAACTTATTTTAGCCCAACAGAACTTTTTTGCTGAATAACGTCTGTCTGAAGATAGGTCACTGTGACAATACTTCTTAAATTACTTCTTAATCCAGTTGAAAAAGTTAAGTTTAAAGGAATACCTAATGGTGTCCGTGTCAAACCTTACAAGTTTTCTCTCCAAGAGAGATTGGTTCGTGTAACCAAGTTATCACTTCCTCTTTTGTCTTGATTGATGAAGTTTATTACATAGAAAAGGCTCTGGATCAGGAGGGTCTATGCAGTTAACATATGTTCGTGAAACAATTTCACAATAAAATGATATATAGATGCATGTTTGCTTTCATCGTTGAGGCTTTTGAAGTGGCATATGTTCACTCGAGCAGTATTGACTTGTATTTTTATATTTGATGATGATAATAATAATACACAGGCATTTGAAATAATCAATATTTAAAAGTATATAGCATACAAAATAATAATTCCCCTTCCCATATAGTATGATGGTATAGTGGAGGGGATATTATTATCTATATTTCATACACTTTAAATAGTGATTATTTTCCTGTGTAATGACAACAAATATATGCGCGGGACTCAACGCCACAAGGGGTACTCAAAGCGCCACACACATTATTACCCTGGTGTAAGGGCAACCATGATTCTTTTCATTCTAAAGTCCCTAGGTGAGGTGAGTTGAGTTGGTCTTTAACGCCGCTTCAAGATTATTTCACTTATATCGCGGCTGCTAGTATGATTGCAGGGAGAAAGCCCGCAAACCTATTGTGGCTATGCATTTCGGTGAAACCTGCGAGCATCGGCTTGAACTAGCGAACCATGGGTGGTACTGTGCTGAATTTCAGTTTAGCATTGCACCCAAACCTGACTGCGTGTAGAACAGTTCTCTACTGCAGACAAAGTTGACGAGCCCCGGGCTGTGTTTTTATCTTTGTGAGTAACATAGAGTATGTATCATTAAATCATCATGGCCTTCATACATACAAATGTACCAGAGTGATTTAAAATTATCTTACTCCACTTCTTTATTCATCCCAAATGCCAAATGTTTGACAAATAATTAATTGTCTTCAATGGAGATCGAAATAAATCGTTCCTAAAACATAATTAAACCCACGTCATTTACAGGAATACTAGTTATATTACCTATATCGAGTATTATCAACCAAAATCTGACGTTAAGTCTATTTGGATAAATTTGATAAGTTGACCAAATGGAGAGTAGCAGTTGCCGGTCACTGTCCGGTTTTCGATCGTAAAGTAACCTCATATGGTCATAATACTCATTCGATAAGCTCTAAAGTGGAAATTTTCAGCAACAGAGTACTTCTTGATAAAATGACGCTATTGAAGAAGTTTGGCCTATGTGAGCATAAGAAGTTGATTGAAGTGACAAAGGGTATATACTCATAATTTGTATGTGGCTTAAATAGAGCCACGATATCATATGACCTTAAGTTCCACTCGCCCATCTTTATCTCTAAGGTTTTATCTCTCTAATGCCAAGCGTATGACATATAGACAATACTAAACGACGTCCCGTTTAATAAGATATTTATGAAACGAGTGTGTGGTTTGGTATTTAACGAGCGAAAGCGAGTTAGTTACCGATACTATTAATGAGTTTCATAAAATTATTATCATTTATATATTCTTCTCTTTTTCGATTGTAAATTAAAAACGGATATATAAATGATAAGAAGTCGCAATCGTGCGTCCGATTTACATGTATATTAGTTGAATGACCCATTAAGCAATGTCAACCTATATTTCTCGCTATGTCTTCTATAACTACGTTTCCCAAATTACGTTTGAGTTATTGGCGCGCGCCATTATCCGGCTTTCGATAATTTTCTGGTTTATTTTCACTATATTAACAGATAAGCATTGAGATATTGATTTTTAGGATACCCTGTGCCCCTTTATTTTAAAGCCAGGTTTTATCATTGATACAAGCTAATCAAGTATGTTGGTAATTATCATGAAATAAATTCTGAGAATAAAAGCTTGAACATATATGAGTTTTGAGTTTTGACTTTAAAACAGTCAATGAGGGTAACGCCGTGATGACTTAACGAGGTTGGTTCCAAAGACAGCAGGCAGCGTTACAATAAGATTTCATTCCAAAACTGGTGTATTTTTGGTACCCTGAGAAGACTCAGATCGACGAGGTTTTTCAGTGATATAATTCACTACATGTAGCTTATTGATGGCGCGGGATTATTTTGACAATTGTATGTGAAACCGAGTTGCCCAATGCTAAACTTGGCCTGTGCACAAATATACTTACTGTTCCAAGACACGAAGCTCGACCCGCCCACACTGAAAACGACTTCTTCAAAACTCTTGGAGGACCGACTGTCGGTCTGCGAGCGCATAAACTTGTCAACCTCATTCAGCCGTTCAGCATTACGTCGTTTTGACTGGTTCGAACAAGTAGGGCAAGAGAAGTCGCGATTTTTACAAAACTTCGGTGCAAACTCCAGGCAGCTGCGGCAGTAGTTGTGAATCTTACAGTGAAAAGCAGTTATCTTGACATTTCGCTGTTTACAAATGTCACAATGACCTGACACAAAGTCAAGGCCGCATTGGCGGTAGAGGAAACCTCCTCCTGGTTTTACGTTCATTCCTGTGTACTGAACAATCAGCGTGCGTCACAGAATCCTTATGACGTAATTTCTTTGTGACGTCACGGCACTGTGTCTTTTCCGATGTACGCTTAGTGTGGGGGATATTAGCCTAACGTAGTAGAGCCATGGAACTGACTACTAGATACTTGCACCATCAGCGTAGTAAAAACGAAGGAAATTTAGTTATCAATAGATAGCTTAGTGGTAAGCGCGTTCGGCTTCGGATCAAGAGGTTCGTGGTTTGTATACCGCCATGGGCTCGGCAACTTTGTTTGCAGTAGAGAACTGTTCTACACGCATTAAGGTTTGATTGCAATGCTGGCAGGTTTCACTGCACACTGTAAAATAATTCCGCGCCATCATATATTTCGATTAGCTAGAAGATTATATAGCTCGAAAACCTCGTCGATCTTGAGTCTTTTCAGGGAACCAATAATACACCAATTTTGGAATGAAGTCGTTTAGTAAAGCTGTCTGCTGTCTTTTGAACCAACCTTGTGAAGTCATCACGGCGTTACCCTCATTGACTGTTTTTAACCCAAAACTCATATGTGTTCAAGCTATTATTCTTAGACTTTATTTCATGATAATTACCAACATACTTGATTAGCTAATATTTAATGCTTTCATTATTCATATGCTAGAATTCCATGCTGATATGATATTATAATACTAGCAGCCTTAATATAAGTGAAATACTCTTAAAAGCGGCGTTAAAACCTCAATTTACCTCACCTCGTTTTCGTAAGTCGTCTTGATGTGAACAAAGTGACTTCTTAGCACTTTTGAGAGAGGGATCATTACGTACATTACGGTACACACAACTCTTACGTCATGCATTGTTTAGTCCCGTACTTGCCAACAGTATAATATCAGGAAACAGCATTCAACAACTTTTAAATACTTACTTACTTACTTATTGACTTACGGGCGGGTTTATTATCAAAGATCGATAGATTGTTGTTCTGAAAACAACCTCTCGTATTACTAAGCATGTTACCGTTAATTTGAGGAACAGCAAAGAGTCGTGGACAGTGATAGATCAGTATTGGAATTTTAAATATTGTTTCTGATTCTTGAATTCAATCATTATCAAATTGATTACAAAACAATAATTTCAAAGGTCTTATATTTCTCAGTTAGAGCCTACAATGTTTCGCTACTCTCCCAATGTCGACTCCAGGGGTGTAACTAGGAAATTTTCAGTTGTAAGCACAACTTAAGGATGTGATAAAACAAACTGTCTAAAACATCATACCAATCCAAAAAAGATGCTAAGCCACACAACTTAATGTAAACAATTTTGACAATTCTATAAACAATAAAATAGACATAATTTGGTTGGAAATGATCGATTTTCCGCTAAAAACTGTGCGTTTTGACGAATGTCACCAGTAATCTTTTAGAGAAACATTTATTCAAGACACGTAAATGTCAAATACTGTGTACATCCAGACTATATACGTTTACACTAAATGCTTTTAATGAATTTTAAAGTGTAAGCACTTGCTTTTTGCGCTACAAGGTAGTTACGCCTCTGGCCTCCATGAATTGTGGCGTCACAATGATCAGAGATTGGTGGAATTGTAACGAAGAACTACTTAACCGATTGGTTGTTTACAGCCCGCCCAAGGTTTTATTAGAGGTTTAAAAAAAAACTTTTCTGTGACAAAATAATATTTGTTTATCATTGAAGATATGAAATATGTTTTAGTGATGTCAAGTAAGTTTTTGAAATACTGCTTTGTGAAATATTATTTACGTCATGGACCAGGATGCCCGGATGTAACATACAACCTCATCATACTTTAACCCTCATTAACCATTTTTAAGGGACAGGTGAAATGACAGTACATATGCAACGTTTATGGCGAGGCAAGAAACGCAGATCGAAAATCTTGAAGACAAAAAGCACTAATATTTACGTTTCAATCTTTTCTTCCTTGCTTAAGAAAAAGATAATTAACTTTTTCCATATGGTGAGGTGAGGTGAGGTGATTTGGGGTTTAACGCCGCATTCAAGAGTATTTCACTCATATCGCGGCCGCTAGTATTATTGCAGGGAGAAAGCCTGCAACACCATTGTGGCTATGCATTGCGATGAAACCTGTGAGCATCGGGTGGAACTAGCGAACCATGAATTTCAGTGTAACATTGCACCCAAACCTGACTGCGTGTAGAACAGTTCTCTACTATAGACAAAGTTGCCGAGCCCCTGGCGGGATTCGAACCACGGACCTTCTGATCCGAAGCTCCTCGCTCCCGTTAAATTTGAGAAATGACGTGGCGAGGTTGATAATTACGATACGTCACATAGATATAGATGTGCATTGAAAACTTCTGTCGCTCGCCTGTATTGGCAAGCAAATAAAACAAACAAGCATGTTTATACAAAACACTTTATTAATCAATGTAGAAAATAATGAATACAAAACATGCCCTTTGGTTTGCACGTAGGAAAACTGCACGTGTACTTCCACCATTGAAAAACATCCCTAGGGTGGCAATATCGATCACCCTGTTTGACAGTTCTTAGGTTTTAACGTAATCAAGCAAATTTGAAATATTAAATTGTAAATGCTGGCGTAAGAATAATTTGCGTTTGGGCTCGCAGTACTGAAAGTTAGCATTTGGTTTATAATTGGGTAAAGCGTGGACGGTTTTTTGCGCATGCTTGTTGTAATAGACCGGAACCGGAAATACAGTTTATAAAAAGTAGCATAAAGTATTTATATACAGTTACGCGTTTCGAAGCGGGGGTAATTATATGACCATGAAAGGGGAGATTATTATGACAAAAGGAGGATTATTGGCGAAGTTGAAGTGTAAAATAAGACTAAAATATTGTACACAATAATCTGTTTCGCAGTATCCCATGCCTATTATCTATGAGAGTTATTCTCGGTCTGGGTAATTATTACCTTCAACAACATTTTGACCAATCTAAACATTATTTAAAGTTTCATGATTTGATTAGCGAAGAGGAAAAGGTGCAGGTCTAGAAAATGATGGGTCAATCGATCGTTAGGAAAAGGGTGTCAGAGAAAAAGCAGCCCTTGGGAAATAAGTAGAAATAAGTTCGCATCCACAGTTTCAGGAGCATTTGCAGGTTCCATTCGTAATTACATTTTGACATAATTGTTGTATTATACAGTTGCTCCTTGATAACCTGTGAAACCTAACGGTAACTTTTTAAATATCGACAAGCGGAAAAGATATTAGGACATTGTCAAATCCCTATGACATCTAATATATAAAACATCTAAATTCAAATGGAAGATGAAACCTGTGTACTCACACTTACTCACTCTGGCGGTAAGACCCTGGGCAATCTGTTACCTCATGCATATTTGAATTATGAATAAAACACATTATCATTTACAGTTACAATATTAGTTACATTGCATGGTATAACATCCTCGGATACAATATACATAACTAGTTGAGCAGTTTGAAATATCTAAATCGCAAGCGATGCCGCTTATGATACCACTTCCGGTCATATATTCCATCACGTGACATACATTTGCCTCACTAATATTTAAATACAGCTAATTACACATGGAGTTACAGGTTAGCGCCTTGAATAGGCAATATATGTAGAACAAGAACTTCAGTTCAGGCACCTGTCCGCAACACTTAATCAACCTATATAAACATGTGTTGTTTGGCACAAGAAAAAGGAGCATTTCTTCAGTAGTGTTTAGCACCAGTTGTGGACGAATCGGATGGATCACAACATTCGTCCTTAAATCAATGTCCGCTCAACCGGATGTAGCCCTGTTCACTTCCGCTTCATGATAAATTTACCGTTGCAACGTCGTTACACCTTCTTGGGTCAATATCGTCTGGGCATGCGCAGGAGCGACCTCCGCGGGGTGTGGGAAGACAGATATAACGACAGCCGCCATTGTTGGCTGCACAGCCATTGGAAGCTGAAATAATCGAAAATGAATAAAAATGAATGCATGACGCAAAATATTCTTAAGACAAAAAGACTTTCTGGAAAAAGACACATTGTACCTTTCAAAATCTGTAAAAGTGGCATTGGCGGATTCCTTGTATTTGATTAGCTTTTAACCAATTAATGGGGTTTTTTTCAACAATAAAATGGGTGACCCCTAAGATTGGACACCCCGCTCTCTTTTTCAAAGTTTCTGGATCCGCCACTGACTGGGCAAAAACATCCTTCATCAAAAAAAAACACATTTTTATGAGCTCTTCAATGCGCAAACAACATTGTAAGAACGCGACTCACCCCGTGGACACTGATCCTTGACGGATGTGATACCGTACAGTCGCCCGTTACCCCCTCGGGCCAGTCCTACTGGGTTGTTGTCCTGAGCCGCACCCTCGCGGTTGATGTTCGGAATACCCTTCCTGAAATTCAATATTTTAGAAAAATATTTCAAATACGTTCTTAACATCAGATGCGTATAAATTCCATAAGTCACATTACATTGGTAAATCATGATAATTATGGGACATCTCTTGTTTCGCGTCAAATATTGCTCATCGTCAAAACTTAAAAATTTCTGCACTTTTTGGATCCGTAAAACAGTGTAATGCATTATATTTACAGATCTTTATTTCCATATTTAATCAGATTTGAATAAAGTGAAATGGTACATATTCTCAAAGGTGACTAGTTTGTAGCAGTTATAAAGTCTACAATCCAATTGCTACTTCTCTGGCACTCGGGAGCATAAAACTCAAGTAGTAAATAGATGGCATTGCACTGAAAGTCGATGTAGCAATGCATCCGAACCTGGCTGACTTTACCTTGTACTTGTATATCAGGTCTATCTACAAGAACAAGAGAACAAGAACACCTTGCGGGATTCGAACCCCGAACTAACTAACCTATCCACTTCCCCATAATTTATAGTACTCACGTCTGCCAGTCGGACCAGTAGATGACGTTGTTGAAGAAGGTCAGATCGAAGGGGTAGGGTGCCTTGTCGTTCAGGATGCGGCGCCCCAGGCCGTCAGAACGCATACATTCAATACGCTTCGTGCCTGTGGGAAATACCTTTTTCTATAAATTGTTATTGTTTGTATAAAATAACTGGAAGATACTATTTAAAAAAAGAAAAGAAAAAGTAATGTCTTATCGCTGAATGCAATCGCAGTGTCATTTATTTTAAAAACCAAACAGTTAAAAATATGTGTATACAAACACGTTATAAATAAAATCTATCTCGCTCCTTCGACATTAAATGCATTCCTACACCAATTGTTATCCATGCCACGTTCTTGTAATAGTCTATATTAGTAGGAAAAATTTACACAAACTTTAAATAATAACGAAAATGATTCAAAACGAAAATGTCTGTAAACCATTTCTGGCATAGTCTGATACATATTATAACAACTAACAGATAAAGGTTGCAGTGATTGGTTGATGTTCTCATATTCACGGAATAGCCTTGACATTATACTAGCTGCATTGGTGATGTTTCACATTTTCCTTCACGTTAAGACACATGTGTAACTTAAGTCTACACTTCGTCCTTGTATCTTCCACAACAACATGTTATGTAACTTATTCCTCACTGAAACG
Organism: Phorcus lineatus; assembly: GCA_921293015.1. Taxonomy (NCBI): domain Eukaryota; kingdom Metazoa; phylum Mollusca; class Gastropoda; order Trochida; family Trochidae; genus Phorcus; species Phorcus lineatus. Next base: position 41,744,272 of record OV121084.1, read on the forward strand.
CTGTTTATTGTCAATTTATTCCTAGATAAAATAAATTCGGATAGTTCGTTTTCAGAATTTTAGTTGTTTTTTTTATTTTAAGATGACATGAATCTATATTTTGAGTTTGTTGGAATTTAGCAAATTAAAAGGCGTTTTTTTTTTTGCCAACTGTACCAGCAGGTGTCAGAACACGAATTCACAAACTCGCACCAAACAATATCTGAGTCATATCAACACGAGACGAGTATGCTTCTTATATATCCTAAAATACATTATTCATAGACGTCAGATATTTTACGATTCTCCTCTTAAACAGTAGCTATTTCTGCATTGTTTTGCAAGTTTTGCCTTAACAATATTAAGACAGAAGAAAGTAATCCTTTGTAATTAGTATGCGTATTAGTATTAGTTAGAGAACTGCCGCAGTTTGAGTATATCAAATAGGTGAGTAGGCCAAAAGGCACAGACTATGACAGAAAATGCTTAATAAGTACGTGTGTACCTCATATTTCAAAATAATATTTCATACACAATTATCTCGACACATCATTGACGTCAGTAACAGAGTTATTACTTACAATATACGATTCATCATACATATAGCTATCACCATCTCTTAGATTGCGAATCTGTTTGATTTGCCATACGGAATCTACTTTGATAATAGGTAGGTGCCATGATACAAGAGTTGAATACAGCAAATGATCAGTACAAATACTAGGTACAATTCGAGGACTATTTTAATTGGCGCAATTAAAAAAAAGCAATTATGATTTTAGATAGCAGGCTTCTTTATTTCACAGATTCAGTGTTTGTGTAAGTAAGTATGTGCTAAAGTTATCCCTTTAAATAAAAAATTATGTTCTGATAATCAGTTTCGGATTTAAACCTTCGAATTCAGATTTGCCGATGATTTTATCTGAAAGGAAGGATATTCCTTAACGCAACAGTTGCTGCTACCTACCCGCATCGCCCCAACATAGCTGCTGAGTCCTATCGTCCAGTGTGAGACCATTGGGCAAACCGAGGTCCGAGTTGACCAGCACTCGCCGGTCAGTTCCGTCCATACTGGCGGTCTCGATTTGAGGCTTGTCTCGGTTCCAGTCGGTCCAGTAGAACACACTGGAATGAAGCACACGTAAAATACATATGTGATATAATATCATGATCTGCAGGTTCACGATGACACAAAGCTAATAAAAAGGTAAACGGTAGTTTATGAAAGTCTTACAAGAAAAGGAAGATGGTATACACAAAATGGATATGTGTATAACATTCTTTTTTAAATATATTCATGAAAAGGCTTACAATCGCCTGCATTAATGTGTATAATATCCACATGCAGAAGGTATTAAATGCTCTCAAGCCGTAAGTAGGAAATGTAAATACTTTTACATTTATTTATTTATTCATTTATAGATTATCTCATGCCGTAGCAATGGCGTAGCAATGACGTTGCCATGACGTATCATTAACAGGAAGACCACATTTGATTAACAATTCAGTACATCTCATGAGTACACTACATCCCATATTTGCATAAATCATGAAAGGATAGATTAAAACACTAATAAAAAAAACAATGAAATCTAATGCTTTGACATTAAAAGCCATTGAGTATGCCTACCCTCTCCTGGGGTCGATGACAATGGATCTGGGGTTGACGATATCGTCACTGAACAGCGTCTTCTTGTTGGTACCATCGAGTTTAGCCACGCCCACTATGTCCAGCTCAGAGTCGGTGTAGTAGAGGTTCCGGGACATGTAGTCTACCGCCACACCCTCGGGGGACACCAGACCTGGGGGAAAGGGTAGACATATACGTAGGGTTGCATATATACGAGATTTACGGAAATACATGACACAGTGTAAAAAGGCCCCAAAATAATCTAGCAATTTAATGCACATCATTTTTTTATTTCTGAATAGTTTTGCTAAATGTATAGCGATGTTGTTTACTTGTTTCAAATTGTTGTAGCACCTGCTTGATAAGGGTGTTAGGATCTACATCGTTACGTCACGTTCTTTACAATTAAGACGTTCGAGCGCAATGAAACTCTGTTTAAATTAACTTTATCGTTTCAAAAACTTCTCTTTAAAATACAAATCCGAAGAAGACATCGAATTCGCTCAATTCTTCAAGATGGATTTTTGTTTTATACAAATCTGATTACATTTGACTGCAAGTCTTTCCACTTATGTTGAGGTCAATAGATTTTAAGAGTGACTATTATATACATGTATTTAGCTAAATATAATCACTGGACAAAAAGATTGAGTTTTAGTTATGTTCAACGTTCATCTCATGACGATACTGCCGATTTTAAAAAACTACATACTCCTTATTTATTATGTAGACGCTTTTGTATTCGATTTGAAATCAATAAATCTTATGATGGATTCATTATATTCATAATGAAGATGGCATACGAGGAATTAACAATGCAAAAATAATCTTTATATTTCTTCACACGAGCCCGGTTTTTATAAGCAACACGTGGTTTAGTATAAGCAGCACGTGCGCGATCTCATCACACGTGATACAATTATTGTCATTCGACACTGGTACCGGCCTTCAAGAAACGTGTATGTAAACATGATGCAAGAAGGTTAAATCCAATAAGTGAGTTGTCACATTACGTTCTTACAGATCTGATAATGAGACATATGTCCAAAAAGTTATGCTTAAAGTATAATAATGTAAGAGTGTCGTATTTCAGACGAATTATAGCATATATAACAACAGTAAATGATCTAAGGAAAAGGACAACAAATGGAATTGACTAGTAATAAAGCGACCCCTACCATCCACCACGGTTTCGATGTTGGTGCCGTCCAGCTTGGCGCGTCGGATAAGCCCTCCGGCCACGTCAGTCCAGTACAAATGACCACCAGCACAGTCCGTGTCCACTCCTACAGCCAGCTGATCTGTAACACACATATTTCATTACGTTATATATAGTGGACACCAAAAGAAACGCATAAACTTCAACTTCTTATTTACTATGAGAAATATTAGTTAACATGGTAGTCCACTTGTAAATTGCTGTAATCGTTTCAAAATGACCCACACCAGAATTAAGGGCAGATAAATGTTGTAACTTAAGGTTCATAAGGTGTTCAGTATAATATATATTTGATAATTTAACCGCTATCTAATCATCTGAGTATCAAGTATTTCCGTCTGACAACGAAGACCAAAATCATTTCTGGATTCGCAAGCCTTTTCCAAAAAATAATCAGCGATGTTCGGTTCCCTGAAAGAGCCCACTGTTCGTATGGCGGTGAGATAGATCTCGTATCGTATGCTGGACACCCCGCCGGAAACTTATGGATTCATGATAAATACGAAAATAAGATAACCATAGATTAACTGAAAGCATTTGTTGAGGATGCCCCGTTACACATATTGATGGATCACTTTACCTAAATACGGTTAAAGAATTCGAAGTTCAAGCTTGGCTAGGTAGACGAAGCTTTCATTGATACGACTCTGATACGACAGACACCAACCAACGGTTTGTGTTGTACTGACGTTGGGTTGTGTTGGGAGGACTTCCATAATCTTGAGTGTAGAAATATACAGAACAAACACCTGCAGGTCTGTACCTATTTAAGAACCGGTACTCCCAGTCTGATTAAAATAGTCCGTGTTCCGAGGTATAAAAGTTTATAAATATTGACTCTAGCTTGACTTGAACCTACTCTATCAGGGGCTGTCCTCTCTACGACGGTCTGAAAGCACCCGCCTTGCTAGTTGTGGAGAGAAAAGCCCCTGCTGGAGTACGTTCGAATCCCGTCCCAGTCAATATTTTAAAACTTTTATTCCTCGGAACAAGGTCCATTTTAATCAGACTGAACTCTCTGAACTACGACATCGTCAGTCTATTTTGGAAAGCCGTTCAGACTGTAACTAATAACAGAATTACCAACATGAACTTTGGCTTTGTGTGTGTATTATTAAAAGAAAGAAGCTATTTTCTTTCAACGCGTGAATATATTCCTAATAAGTAAAGATATACAGATGAATGTGATACAAAAATATGCGACATTAAATAACAGATAATGTGAAAGTCAAATTACTGAAAGTATACCACACGTCTATAAAAGTAATGACAACATTTATTAAACTTCGATAAAATTAGAAATGACATTTGCAGTTCATCTAAGCTAAGGTATTGTTTTTGGAAAAAAAACAAAGTTGCTTACATGTCAAGATTTTGTTTGATCGTGCATTGAACGAATTGATATCGCAAGGGACACAAGACGTCAAGGCAGTGGACATGACGTCAACATACACGAGAATCGAACAACAACTAATGTATAACTCATCAACATTTATTCTAGTAAAGAATAACTTCTATTCCCCAAAAACACTAACCATTATTCCAGGAGTGCATTTTCCAACACAAACAATAAAAGGGGTTTTAGAATTAGAATATCGAAACACTGTTAAAGTTCACGGACTTTAGATGGCACCTGTACACCACATTTAGTGAAGGATAACAGAAAAATAAAACCTTTTTTCATTAAAAGATATATTTTAAGACACGTATGATTTTATAGCATAGACGATATTCAATCCTTAAAGCCGTAAATAACTTGCCTCACAAGGCAAAACTTACTCAGTCACAATCACTGCCTTACTTAAGCCTTGCTACATTTGGTCCACTTTTCTGACAACTCTTTTTCGCACTGCGATTGAACTTCAGAAATCCCATGAAGGTCGCTACTTATCTCCAATGATAGCGCTGCACGAAAACATTGAATTTTGTCGCAAATCAGGAAGGCTCACACTTACCAGTAACGGAGTTGCTGCGAAAATAGCTATAGAAAGACAAAGTAAAAAATGAATATATCTTCAAGCCTTTAACACATGAAAAGATAAAATCTGAACAAGTGAAGTTTATGCAGATACACAAAAAATCGTCAATCCAACAGTGTTTGTTTAGCTCGTTGACATGGATTCATGACAGCAACGTAGGTCCATCTGTCGTGAATGACATTTTTGTTTATCAGTGAAAGGGGACAAAGAGTTCTTTGTGTGACTTTCAAAACCTTGTATTTTAATTTCATTATTAAAATTCCCAAAATGTTTTCTATCAGTGCAGAATTAAATAACTAATACTCCTCACACAATATTAATCTATTCCAAATGCTTGTATCGAACGGATCTGTAGAACACAGTGACATGATTTTTTAATATTTTCAACATCAGGTGAATTTTCCTCTGTTCATGGCTTGCATGTGCATTTGTCAAGAGCTGTGTCATGCCAAATCAAGTTCAATGTTAGGGATTGCACTTTTTCACTAAAAATATTTTATTCCTTTTTATCTTCAGATTCAAACCGCGTAATTATATAGAATGAACCCCGGGGATAAGTGTTTGTCTGATTTAACAATATTCAACTCCAAGGTACTTCTCGCTGAAAGATGAACTAATACGTCATAAACATATAGGTTATACTTATGGACTTATACATGTATTTATTCATGATAATGCTTTTGAATTTATAATGTAGATATCGTTTAAATCAAATTGTTGATAGTTATTGGAAAATTTGTCGATTTAATGTAGAATGCAGTTTATTCTAATCAAATAGTTATTTTATTACTAGCTGCACGCATGCAAGGTCAATAAACATTCTATGCTGAATGTAATGCATGTGAATGACAATGGCATCATTTTTATCGTCATCACATTTTTCACGCTAGACACCTCTGTCACACGCCTGCTATTGTTGAAAATTTTATTTAGCGCCGGTTCGACAATGTTTCAACCATTAGCTGCAATTACAAGTTGCATTAATAGGATTAAATAGATAACCGGTAAACCAACCATTATTGGAGCATCACACGACAGAGTATTAAAAATGCGTCACAAGACAGATCACGATTCACCATATTGATATATAGAAGTGTCCTATAAGGAGTAGAGATTAAATGGGTTAAGGAATGTCTTGCTGGCACGGAATTAGCTTTAATTCAGATTTCAAAATACAACGAAGACCACGACACGGGCATACTTACTAAGGTAGTGATGCTGATGGGATGGCGATGTTGTAAAAATGATGCTAACAGTATGAAGAAGTTAGTCCGAGCTTAACATAAGCCTCATTGAACTAACTACATCTTCCTATTTACTGCATATGTCTTAAAATCTGAAAATTATCACATTTAACTTACGTGGTATGGACACAAGCATCCTAGATCGCCTCTGGTCATCAGAAGTGTAGGAAACGCTGGACAGACTGAATCCTTGGGCGTAGATCAAGTAGTTCCTGCTGCCGTCGTATGCTGTAGTGTAGTAGTAGAAGGATGTTACTCCATGAACATGAAGAAGTAGCACGCATACGCTAACTGCCAGTAACAAACATAAGGCCATTTTGAGGGAGGGAGCCTCTTATCCCATATATACGACTGCAGTATACTTTGCAAACTACTGCTTGTTAAAGAAAAGACGGATATTTAGACGGCCTGAGAGTGGATATTGCAACGAGGTTGAACGATAAGGTTTCAAAGGTTGTCCTACTGTCGTGGTTAATTCTGTGTGTACTAGACCGTGAAATGTTATTGGTTGACTACGTGACAGTCAAAGTGCATGCGGAGTTTATACGATAGTGAAGATAATTCACAAGCTCTATCACCTCCTTGCTGTCTTCTTCAAGCACATCCGCTAGTCTTATAAGTTCACATCAAGAAATAGATAGCGAATAATTATTTCTATCATTCACATGACTATCAAAGGTGTTCTTCTTTCTGTCGTCAGATATTTGCAGAACCACGAGTCCATGAGCTACCACAGGGGAAAAAGGGTGGGGGGGGGGGGGGGGGGGGGGGGGGGGGGGGGGGGTGTGATACCTCGGGTACTTTAGGCACAGTTCGACCAAGTAGACATTCTTGTGATAACTGTGACATTGTTCAAGATAGGAAATATAATACGGCCCTATAAAAGTAGAAACAAGAGAAGATACATTGAGTTGTACATTTAGGCAAAACCTACTTACGACGGCAAATAAAACCTCATTTTCTATTCAAAGGCAGTAATTGTATCATCTCCCATTCTGGAGCTAAAATCCAGATCATGCATGTCTAATGATGTCAGTATTCCTATCAAGAAATTCGTTGCATCAAGCAAAAGTTTAGAGAGTCGGAAAATATTACGCCTGAAACTAATCTAATTTATTGTGGGTTCAATAAGATATATTTAAAATCAATCATTGCTTATCTCTATCGAAGTATCGGTTGATAAGTTGGATAAAGCATGACCGGAGGACTGATTTTAGAAGTAGGCGTTGATTTCTTGGAAACTAATTTAGTTACTAAAAGAAAGCTTTGCTTGTCCAGAGATTCGATGACTTTTAGGTTAAATAATTAAATTTCAACTAGTTCTCCCTCGTGAAAGAGGATATCATACACCATAGAGTAATCAAGGTATAAATGTGACACGTACGTCTACACGATTCTCCGTCGCCGACGAAGTCCTGGTTGCAGACACAAACGTAGTGGTCAACGTTCTGAACACACGCCGCGTTCGGGTCGCATATACTGGGGTCTCGGTAACAGTCGGGTAGGTCGGCTGTAAAATAACAATCGAAATAGCTAGGGTGGTACTTCAAGGGCAATCTCTCGGTAATATGTGTAACTACAATGTGAGTTGGATCAACTAAATCAGTTGATGTTCACAAAGATTGACTACATATTGGTTGTTAATACAAATCATACATACAAATCGAACAATGTGAACAGGGCTTTACTCGAATTTTCACATTTTATAGTGTAAATCCGTTTTACAATTGCGTTGAACTAATGTGTTATCGATGTGCATTTTTTGTGATTTAAAAAAGATATGCTGATAACTTCGTTATTTTTAAGTGTGATAGAGTGTAAATTATATAAAACGTGTATCTGTGTGTATCAAATGTTAACAAATGACTGGACAGAATTACAAGCGTCATCGAAAAGCGAAAAAACATTTGAGGCTAAAGATAAAAGCACATTTCAAGCTGTAACAAGGGTACGAGATTATACAAACGTTTCAAATTTCAACCCCGCGTATGTTATGGCCCCTTTCTATTGTTACAAGCCTTAATCAAAGACATCAACCAGACACGGTTGATAACTTACTGCGGCGTGTGCATGCGAAGCCGTCCCCGGAATATTCCGGCCTACATTGACACCTGTAGGACTGGGCGTCCGGGTCGTGGATACACTCAGCTTCTTGGGCGCAGTTGTTCACCTGGTTGCAAGGCACCACTGGAAAATAAAAGTTTTCAGGTAAAATTGTATTGAAATTACCCCTTTCGACTTGACAAAAAAGAATTGAGGTCAACAAAACAAAACATTGTTCAGCGGCAATACGTTTGGAAAATAAATCCTTATATATTGTTAGATATGATTGAAAACTCACGAAAAATACACCTCTATATTGACACAGAAGTTTTATACTAGTAGAGTGTTTCTGAACGTCAAGATCACTGTGAGTTTGAGTGAACCGAAGGTGATACTTTTTACTAGTCCCTAGAGAGAGATTAACATTTACACAATAACGTTATATACAGGAGGCGTAATTGTTTTTTGTTGTTAAAACTTTGGCCTGGAAAGCACAAGCTGATTTTCTATAGAGCTCATTTATTTCCTATTTTATGCTATTGGCTTTCGTTGTATTTTCTATTCGAGAAAAGTTCCAAAAAAATATTCCGTCTTTCCGATGAAACTCTGTGATCAAATTTCGAGTGGAGTCTCGAGACCCTCACCTTAAACTATACCAGACAAAAGTACTTACCCTTCTGTATACAGACACGGCCGTCTCCTTCATAGCCTGGTCGGCACCTGCACATGGATAAGCTCGGATCCCGCGGGTCGGACACACACTGAGCACCGCGCTCACAGTCGGAGTCGACGCGACATCCCTCCATTACACACCTACGTCCATCACCTGCGGGGGAGAGGAGTCATTCGTTACACCTGTTTTATTTGCAACAACCATGTCACAAGACAAAAAAGTTTATCCCGCCTCCTATTGGAAGCTCATAGAAAAGGGTGAATTCACCTCTTAGCAGTGCAAATAATATGCCGTTTATCCGTATGGAGTGAAACATAATTGATCTGAGATGTTTCATGTATATAAAAATGGATACTCAATTTAAGTGTATGTAACGAATAAGAATTCAAGCATTTTAAAAGTCAAATCAAATGACATAAATGTCCATGTTATAGAATGGTAAAAGGTTTTAATAGATAGATTACCCACTTGTTTTATTCGAAGAATCGGGCACAGCATTCTTTATAGTGGAAATAGCCATTTAAATCTTCAAATACTTGTATAAATAATTTCTATTAGTTTCGGCAATCTTGCAAAATGAGTGAGTTGTTGTTTAACACCGCTTGGGCAATATTACAGCCATTAGCGGCGTATCTCGCAAAAAAGTGGAAGTTTTTTTTAAAAGGTTACTTTTGACCTACCAATGGCATCGAGCATATCATAAATGCGTTCAAACTCAAACCATTTATTCTCTGTTATCTCTGTTAAACCGGCAGGGGCGATACAAGAGATAAACATAAATACATTTTACAAGGTATACAAGATAGAAGCTTACTGGCAATATGAAAATTCATTTCGTGTCTTAAAGCATTAAATACATGATTCAAAATTTAGACAGGATTTTAAAATCTTTTGTGCTGGTGATAGTTTTAAAATGGACATGTCTGAAAATTTCCCAAACATTGAACACACAGATCATATACAAATTTAGTAGTCCCCTTGTAACAAAGATGTTATTATCTTAAAATTTTCCTGTGCCATCCTGTAAACAAGTTTTCATTAGGATTTGAGGGAACATTCCTGACATCCATATTTGAGAGAAACAGCTACAGTTGGATCAAGGTATCTCCCCACAAATCTCAGCTTTGGGGGTGCAACAGTTCTTGAGGAGAATTCGAAAATGGGAACTTTTTGCCGACGAGGGCTGACATATGGCCATGAGCTCATCTGACATTGCAGGCTTCATGGAGTAAAAGGCTTACCCACAACCCTTGTTTTAAACACTGTATCATACCAACATAATTGTAACTAACTAAATGCAGCTATCCTAGGCAACATTCCAAATGGCGTGAGACACTGTTGAATGAGCATATAAGAAGGCATGTAAAATCGTGACGACATGTGGACCACATTAATTACATAGAAGAAATTACAGTTCTACTCGCTAATGATACACGGAGTTCACACAAATCAATTCCCATGTTTGATTTGATAGACAGCTATTTAACAGATATCTATATTCCGTCGTTTCCATGGTTACCTCTAAATCCTTGCTGACACCTGCAGGAGCTTTGTCCCGCGGAATCTGTGACGCACTGTGCGTTAGGGTCACACTCGCTGTCGTCACGGCAACCGTCAGCTATGCACCGTCTGCCGTCACCTGGCAACATAATGATCATCATTGTACATTTAAACATAATATACATCAAATAGTGTCGTAGTTTCCTCATCAGGTAGAACGAATTCGACATTAGAAGCATTTTTTAAAAGTTCATCGGCCAAAATCAAATGCGTCTCCCTTTTGTATTAGTACACAGCAATACACTAAATATGAGTGACGTCGTAGCTTGTCATTAGATTTATAATGTCATCTTGGGGTCTCAATTTTATCACTTAATTCAAAATATTGTTTCTTTATAGGTTCACACATCACATAACTCAACTTTGTCAACCGTATCTGTAGGCTAATGTGTTCCGTCACAAGTGATAACTGCATGCGGCCACATATGTGTGAACACCTTCATGACTTTTAAATCAGTCATGTGAGTAAAATTGATTCATGTAGCTCAAAGATGTATAATCACGGTTCGATATCTTGAAAAGTATTTAAAATTATTCTTTGTAGAATTCTCTTCGAATGCCTATCAAAGAAGCATATTCTTTGTATTTCTAAGAAACAACTTTAAAATATAGGAACATAATTCATAGATTTACGGAAAATACAAAAAAACGTTTGTTTCAGATTTAGTTTTTTTAAGTGATCGCACGAAAACGAAAATAAAACATGTTTCCACTTTCAAAACAATATCCGTTAACAAAAAGAAGCAGATTCAAAACGAACATACAATGATGGCTAAGCTATGCGAATCCATTTCCCTACCTCACATGTTAAAAAGGTGTTCACACAAAAATGGCCGACACTGGGTTTTGCTTGATAATTGATTATAAGTTTAGTTTCATTAAAATCAAATTAAAATATTTCTTATCCTCAATGCAGAAATGTGCAAACACGACAATATCAATTTAACAGTGCCAATACCCCATGGTTATGCATGACTCATCAATGGCAGAAATGAATTGACTAACATCATTTCATTCACAGTGTGCCTACGCTTAGATCAATGTGCCTGTTTATATAACCAATCTATTTTTGGAGGTACCAGTCGCGAATTGTCTCTAGTAATTGTGACAATAGACGTCTAGATGAACAATTAACTAGTTCGTGACTCAACTCTCCAACTATTTTTCTGAAAACTCAGAGACCTTTAGTTTGCTACAGACATGACACTTAATTGATATTTATTCAGCTGGCTCAGTCTGTAACTTTTAAGCTATCGACCATGATAAAGAAATCGTCTTAGGAACTTAGGTTGATATAAATGCGAATTTAAGGGTAATGAAAGATTAATTTTTCTTTTTATTAGAATCAAAGTTAAATGTCAAAACAATAATTTCAAATCAAATTTTGCAAACGACACCTAACCAAGTGAATCAATGGTTTCTGCATCGTGCTGGTGTAAACATTAAGAGTGACATTGGGAATTTCATTGTTATGAAAAATTACAAGGTAGGTACTACCACAAATGTTTGTGAAATATGAGCATTGTTTACCATTGCTAAAGAACAAACTTTGTAACCGAATTCAAAGGGACGTGTATCCTTAGATTTTAATAGCTTAATTTATAAAGACATATATGCCTATTTTTGTATTTTTGTATGAAAGGATCATTATATTTCGTAGTAGGTAGGGTCTATAGGCATATATTTCCTTCTAAAGCTATCGATAAGCAATAAATGTCCCTGTGGTCGAACTTTTCACCTAAGAACATTGATAGCAGCGGTTTTCAGACGCTGAGAACAGACAAATCTGTTTGTGTGAACCTTGGTACCACGAAACCTCAATATCAATTACGAACAACCCTTTTTTTGTTTTTTCTATAATATTTACAGACGTCAGTTATATGTTCGAAGGTCTTTCAATAAAGCACGAACATGTAAGCGTGTCGAGTTGCCATGACAATACAACTGTTAAAGTGAATTTATTTTTGGATTGACGTAGGTAGATGGGCCCAGTTGCACAGATCTTCCTTTAGACTATGGGGACTATAACTCAGGGATTAAGATATGGGTTAAGAGAACTCAGAGTGCTTTTTGAAACTAGAATGACAGGCCGCAACACCATTGTAGGTTGGCTGGATCTTTCAAAACGGACAGAATATACAAGATTAATTATTTTAAATAGTTACATACCTCTGTAGCCCACGTTACATCGGCAAAAGTTGACGCCTGAAGGATCGGGCACACATTCGGCGTTAGCATCGCAGATGGCGTACTTGTTGCAATCGTAGGCGTCACATCGGCGTCCGTCACCGTAGTATCCAGGTTTACAGCGACACTGGTACTGCTGGGAGGTCTGTTCGAAGTTGCAATCGGAGTTTGGACTGCACTCCATGCAAGGGTCTACAACAGGTTTATACAGTCGTCTTTACTTTATTTATAATAAATAACACTTTTCTCTCGCCACAATACATTATCACACTTGTCCTCATCTACCTACGCAAGGTCTATACTTGCGCCAGCCTCACTGACTTGCTAAGATAGGGCTTGCCGTATTTCCCCAATTTTTCTGTGCGTGTCATCCTGGCTGTTGCGACGGATCTCGATAGTCCAATAAGATATCATATGAGAAATTAAACATTTTGCCGGAGAGGGCGCTGTACTCAAAACACGAAGTTTGATGGGTTGGCAGCAAACTCTAAATTAGCCGGTGCTTGTGAGGGGGCGTGTTACAATGACAATATGTCCAAGATCTCCGCTGGCTAGAACCCAAGAGTACTTGCAGTAATAATTATGCGGGATCTCGCCAGCACTGATTCTGCCTTTTATGGGACCATTTAATTAAACCAATCACAAGCCCGTTAATTGTTGCGTTAAGGTCTAAAGACATGAGCAGTAGGGTCATATAATATTGCACTTAGATCCAAGCATAACCAACGAAATTATTAGTGGCATAGGTTAAGTTTCATATCATGACACCATGATTGGTCCATAAATATTGTCTATACAGATTTTAGTTCAAATCAACGAACTTGACTTTTATATTTCATCCCCAAAAGTCAAATATATGCGTTTACTTATTTCTAACTTTAATCGAATTAAATTAATATAAATGTTTAGAAGACGAAATTATTTGTCCAATTTAAAGGTATACAAGAGTATGGCACATGTTATGAACACAAACAATGTCATTTATATTCTTGTCTATTATAAGTAGGTTTCCTAGAGTAAAGTAGGTCCACTGGATACATTGGGACTGCGAGTATCCGCTCCGTGACGTCACTAAGCTTAGAATTACTCGGAGGAAGGCGCCCTGACCTGAAGGTTGCCCTTTTTCAAAATCGCAAATCAGGACTTTAAAGTCACAGTCTCAATTTTGTAAGGCAACCAAACTGGGCTAATTATTCTTGACGAGCAAAAATCCGATCACTTAAACCAATATTTCCTGTCGCGTCTGCAAAGATTTTCATTTTTTAGCCCGTTTTAAAGTTTAGGATGACGCTGCTTATTGGCGTATGCCGTTTTAGACCGAAGATTTACCGAATCAAGTGCCATCTCACCGCGAGTACGATATACCGGAAATCCAGTAATTGCAGTGCCGATACTTATGACAGACGCATTCGTCATTGAGTTTACCACCTTTTTGTTATTCCTTTTTTAATAAAAGGTAAGCTTTTGGCTTTTTTCATTGGATATTTAGCTGGGAAATGTCATGTGTTCCACGTCATGGCCTTCGGGAAATGACGTGATAAGGTTTAACGCTCGCCAAAGACATAGGGTATGGTGTTTTGAACTTCATTATTGAGGGCTAGAATGGACGCAGATTTCTGAAAATTGTTTCAAACATCAGGGGAAAGATTTCTGTGAGTGATGAACTATTTGTCCGGCAGCATTACAATTTCCCTTGCAAAAATGAGACTATGACTTTAACTTTTAAAATCCGGCATATTCTTAACATTAAATTGTGAAATACAGCAACACTCAGCTCTTTCCGATAAAATAACACTGTTAATGACGTAAAATCTATCACTTTGAGTTAACGCCATAACACTAGATAGGTTTTGCTGCCAGAATAGGCGTCACATCAATAGTTGAATATTTCACCCTGATGAGAGAGCTTCACATACCCTCCTACGCTAAGCTAAGCTTAAGATGATATGCCTGATATAAGATAGCTTCCTATTTGGGGGACAAAATGACTTTGTATAATATACTTGGTATTTTTGGAAACAGATTCGTTGGATATATATTTCCTCTTTTAATTTATACTCCTCGTTTTTTGCAAACTTGATACTTTTGAAAATAGATTTGATGAATGAATGTTTCCTCTTTTAATCTTTAGGCCTCGATATATGCTCTTTGAGCACCGTGAAAGGCATTACCATAAACAAGCTGATAAAAATAATCTTTATCCATGACACAGTGAAAGAACTGAAAAGCGCTCCCCCATATGATTTGTGATATTGACTCTTTAAAATGGATACCTGCTGAGCTGAAATAAACATAAAGAATTTAAAAATACAATCAATCGGATACAGAATTAACCTTAATAATTTGATATTTCTAACTCATCCGCATGGCCTGTATTCGTTCCTCGAGGATTTTTTATTTAACGATGACCAAATGCTCATCAAGATTTGAATGGTTGATTCTCTCTTTTATCTGACAACCAATGCCTATGCCAAATCATAAGGGCGTCATCCGTGAGTCGTCTAATAAGATTTGAACGTCATCGAATCATTCAATATATAAATCTATATGTTAAGAAGTCTCGACATAAAACGGCAACAGAAAGGGTCGTTAAACAGTTTGATAGAATGGATCGTGTTGCGAGGAATTACATTTTTAAAATTGACTCCATCGGGATTCGAACTTGTTCCATCAGGTTCTTTCCTCTCAACAGCGGTCTGAAAGCAACCTTATTGTTCGTACGTTCTACGTAATCCGAACAAGCCAATCACAAAGACTCCTGCAAAAGCCTTCGGTAACATGGGTAAGTAACTCCCCATTAACCATTTGTTAAACTTGATCGCCACTATCCCTTTTTTAATTTACGCTGTGATATAATTTGGCCAGCTAAAGACAAGGTTTGGTTAGCGCTAAACTTTCGTCAAAAATTGTGAGCAATAAGGTTGTTTTCAGACCGTTGTTGAGAGGAAAGCTCCGGATAAAATAAGTTTGAATAAGGCTAGAGTTGTTAAAAACTTCCATACCTCGGAACATGGTCAATTTTAATCAGACTGGGTTTAATAAGGATTGTTTTTTTCTTAATGCGTCATTTAAAGAGTTAGCTGTAGTTTAGGACTGCTTGGGCATGATTTTAAGAAATTAGGCGGCTTGTCAACGAAGATCTTCATAAGCAAAAGATGATAACAAAAATCTGAAATTTCGACTATTTTTATCTAACCTCCAGTGAAATTCAACCTTGTAGACTTTATCGCATCTGGCCTTTTCCTCTGATGCAGTGACTTGCAATTCGTCTAAACATTGTATCAATTACAGATTCATTTTATGCCTTTACCTCTGATGCAGTGACTTGTATTTCGTCTAAACATTGCATGAATGACAGATTCATTTTGTACAATGTCAACGTGAGAGTCATGAAGACAAGTCACAGACACGTCAATGGAAACAGGCAAATGTCAATATAAATCAAACGAAGCACACAGAGACCCGGTGGCTGCATTGGTAATTTTAGGGAAATGAATTTTAATTTTAAGATACATCAAAGATATTGCATCAATGAAGTGTAACCATTGACATTTTATTAAATGTGTCATTGATAATATATCGTTAATCAAAATTTATAAAACGTGTATTCCTACATGTTTGTGTCCAGTATATTAATTCATCCCAGTACCCACCTATGACAGTACACCTGAATCCATCCCCCGTGTACCCAACGTTGCACTGACACCTGTAGGCGAATCGGTCCACATCCATTACACACGAGGCTTGTCTGTCACATCTCAGGCACACCGAACCTACAAAGAGAGAATACATAACACTTTATCCCTTTGTAAAACACTTTATAATTCTATATAAAATAACTGAAAGCAATATAATTTAGGAGAGGCAGCGTTTGGTGAATCAGTGCTTAATCATCGATCCAAAAAAAAGTCAAGACAAGGTTGAAGAAAAACTATGTTCAAAGACGTTGCACCAGTGACCCGTATCAGATTAGAGGCATGTGATTTGAGGCAATAGAATCATCAAATATAAAATTCATAATCAAAAATGCCAAATTACCTGCAGAAAAAACTTCAAGGTGAATTTCGAAAAGAAGTCGAAAATGAGAAAACTTTTCTATGACATGAGAGGCCATTGCATCCCCTAGCTTAGATAGGCCTAAAGAGGCGCCTCTCAGAAAATTTTGCTATGTGAAAGAAAACCTTGATGGGCTATAACAACGGTATTTTAAATAAGATATTGTTAATCATAATTAAAAAGAGGTGAGGTGAGGTGATTTGGGTTTTATATTGAATATTATTGCAGGGAGAGAAACACCATTGTGGCTAGGCATTGCGGTAAAAGCTGCGAGCATCATTTAGCGAACCATTGGTGGAAATGCGCTGAAATTCAGTGTAGCCTATTGCACAGCAATACTGCTAGTAATACAGTTCTCAAATGCAGACAAAGTTGCCGAGCGGGATTCGAACAACGGATCTCTTGATCCGAAGCTGAACGCGCTACCCACTTCGCTATCCCCCACTACCCTCCCCCCCCCCTATATTTGGGCAGAACTTTTGAAGATAAAATGACATTTTCACTTAGACTGATACTAACGGTAATTGTCCTGTCGTATATCGATCGCAAAGAACCTAAAACTTCTACAGTAATTGTGTTTCTGTATTTCCACTTAAATCTGTTTAATCTCTATTCTTCATGTCTGTATAAATGGTTAATATCATATAAACACCTGAAATTACCAAAAACCAATTACAGATACAAATGCCACGAAAGATTGCACGAGCAAATAGCCATTAACGTTTCTATTTGAATGCTACATCAATATTTGGAATCAATTCTGTCATGCATTTGGTACATCGTACAGTCTCGGTAAGCAGGAAACCAATATGCCTACTAACGCTTATTAGAAATCCATTATGTTGCCTTTGTTGTTTAAGAACCACAACCATTTAACTGCATAGTCATTTTCATATAAAATCAAATACTCGATATCAAAATGATATTGTATCGTTCATAATTACTTTTTGATATTCTATTGTCATTTAAAGACTGAAATATAACTACTTTCCATTATCCATAAATCACTTATAAACATATCATTGATAACAATTACTTGACGTGAGAGAAGTAGTATCAATAATTTACAATAAGATTCTTGGTGTCTGAGAGTTTAAAGACGCAATATACAAAATTGATGCGTAGATAATATATGTATTGTATAAAAATAAACCCAACAGATTTCTCGGTCACTAAGGTTCTGATAGCAATATATAGCACTGTGCTAATGATAACCTTCTTAATTACGATGATCAAATAACACCATTTTCAATAAGATAGATTGATGTGCCTCTATATGGCACTGTGCCAATCAAAATGAAAAGGACATAAAATATCATCCTCAAATAACAGACATAAAAGCAAGAAAAAATACTTACGTTCGTCAGTTGTCTCACATGAAAACCCATCACCGCTGAAGCCGTCGACGCATTCGCAGCCGTAAGTTCCACTGATATCATCGTATACGCATTCGGCGTTAGGTCCACAGTTGTCAACTTCGTTACATCCGAACTCTGGAATTATCATAATTTAAAAAATTAAAATTTGTCAATATGTCGTAGTGGTAGGAATTTGACAAGTTATATTCTCATGTGATGGCACATGTTATTGGTCTCACATATCCATAGTTATAAAAATAACAACAACAACAACAACAACAACAACAACGATGATGCCTGTAACATACAGGGGTGGCAATTCTCAAATGCAAGGAATTAAAGTTCTTGGAAGGTAATCTATGAATAAAACTACAGAGAAAGCCAACCCAAAAACAGCTGAAATTAGCTGACCAGCTGAAAATTGCCATCCCTGAAAATAATCCTGATTTAAATTTCAATTGATAATCAATTTTTCATAATGGGTCTGCTTGCAAATCACGTCTAGATATCAAAAACATATATTTTTCCAAGTTGTTTTATGTTGTGTCTTGATAGACTTTTGTCCTGTTTTACCAAAAGAAAAAAGTCTACCTTTGTTTTGAGATTATTTAGCTTCTACACAATTGTATGTGCTGGATTGTTCTGCAGCTTCCTTTTCACAACGAGAGAAAGAAGCCTCTTTTAACAGTGGGATCATCTTCCCATGCATGGCCTATAATTTCGCTAGCCCCACTGACTTGCAAAGGATAGGTCTTGCTGCTTTTCCCTTACTTTTCAGTGCTTGTCTTCCAAGCTGCTGCGAGGTATCGCATTGCGATAGTCCCATGAGAAATCACATGAGAATTGCAACTTTTCGCCGAAGAGGGCGCTGCACTCAAAACAGGAATTTGGACGGGTAAGCAGCAAGGTTTGAATTAGCCAGTGATAGAGACTGATGTACAGAGACAATTTAAAGCCATACGAGGGAAGATGCTTTGTGATTAACATTCAGTATATTAAATTTACATATATATGCAAAGCTGTAGGCAATCTTCATACTAATGTAAAGTTGATATACTGAAATCTTTGAGTAAGAAATATAGGAAAAATGCACATACAGTTTCATCGATCATTTAAAGTTTGTTATTTAACGATGTCCAGATAAAATCAACATACGATTAAATTTAAAACACAAAAGACTGGTGGGAATTTACCAAAAACAATCGATGTATGATGTATCAGCTTAATCCGCGATTTCTTATTATGTGTCGTACGTACGTTGTACACTTGACTTAAATAATTACATTGCAGTAACGCCTTTATCAATTAACCTGAACTTAAAAACAACCCCATTTTCTCTGTAGCTCATCAGTCGTTATTAGGTGGAAGTATTCCATCTGAATTAACAGGTGTATAACATACAATGTATCATTACAAAACATAAATTTATCATCTACTTGTCAGTGTTAGCCTACTCGATATTTCAGCATTCATGTTCCCATCCCTCAAACTATGAAAAGAGAACCAAAATGATAAATACAAGGCAACTTATTAACATTCACTCATTACCCACACATAAATCCGCTCTCAAATACCTAAACTATTTTTAAAAGAGACAGTTGAAGGCGAGAAAATTTAAATATACATAACTTTAACTTTTACTTTGTTAGAACTGCAATATGAATAAGAGATGTACATAAACCAACTATACAATTAATTGTCCGCAGAGGATTCTATTTAATTATAAATTTAGCATGTCTTGAGAAATGATGAAATACGATGGTGGGATAGTCGAACAACTTAATGCACGGTGCATGAACAAGTGATATTTTATGGACGCTTTACTCACCAATGGGGCGGCAGTTCACCCCGTCTCCGCCGAAACCAGAGTTGCACTCGCACACCTGATTCTGTCCGTCAAATACACACCTGGCGTTGACGCCGCACTCAACATCCCCACAAAGCTGTACCTCACCTGGGGGATAAAGACACAGAGGTGTCGCATGTATATACACATATGTGTGATCCTTCAATAACATATAGCAGATTGGATGTTAATACAATACTCAATCCGTTCTGATCACTCTGATGTAGACTAGATTAGTCCCTGAAAAAAAGATTTCACAAAAATGTACTTTTCAATATTTGGTATGAAATAATATTAAAAAGAGTCCTGTACAATACTTAAACTGAGCCAACTACGCTTGCCAACATTTTCTAGACTTAAGAAGGCTCCTTTAATATTTTGCCATAGGGTCTGGACGACTGACTAACTCTGATGTGAAAAAACTATATCTGACCCTGCATTGTAAATCATTTTCTTCCACCTATTGCTTATACATACTTGCCCACTATGTTTATATATCTTGTTTATGCTTGGTTAGATTTATTGCTTACTGTGCATCTAAGTATATACATATGATACTGTACATTTCATGATTACACACCTGAAGTAGGGGAAATGGTTTGTCCAGGAATGTCGTGAGAAATTATGTATAGAAGTTGTTATCCATATCATAATATTGTCTTTTGTTACCTATTATTTCCACGAGCTATCAAAAACTATACATGACGTCAGATAATTCAAGTCATGTTTTCAGTAGGTTCATTAGTAACAAATCTCAAGTGCATAACGTCGGTTGTTTGAATGCGAGTAGACTTTAAAAGAAATGAATGAAGAAAACGGCTATAACGAAGTCGTTGTCACCTGGGTGCAATAATCACACGACACAAATGATCCGTTCAAACATTGTGTAATAGTAAGTATGATGAACCTGGTCCAGATTAACCCATTTGATACTCTTTCGTTAAAATCAACTGAATACATTCACAACTATTGATCAAACTGTAAATATTCCACGGACAAAGATAAGAGATAGACTCCAAAAACAGTAATATTAACCGTTTCAAGACGTTGAAGGTAACCTATGTGCAAATATGAATCTTCCAGGGAAAGGTTTGCGATATATGGAGAATTGATTGAATGGTTAGTAACATAGCACGCTGATAAAGAAAACTGTCCCATTGTGACCTAGAGTTAAAGGTCCAGGTCACAAACCTATAATGGGATCTTCCACTGCGCTGAGTACCTGTTCTCAAGTGCAAATACCCTTTGAAACGAAGTAATAAAATTATTTCTCATATCATTTTTGTTTCCTTCCAAAACGATGCGGTGCTCATAAAGCAGTACGACACGCCAACTAAGATACACAATCTAAGACTGAGATTTCTTTAGCCTATCTGTCTGTAATCTTGCGGCTGTTGTGGCGCGTCATGCACGTGAGGACCTACGTGTACTTACGTCTGCACGTGCGCCCGTCCCCCCTGAAGCCTGGCAGACATTGGCACTGGAACGAGCCGAAAACGTTGTAGCAACGCGCATTTTCAGAACAGGCGTTGGCTCCGGATGTACACTCATCAACGTCTACAGAGAACAGGGATAAGTCAGTGATAAACATATTGTGGTAACCATTCACACTGTGACGTAGTGATTGGAATAAGTTTTAAACAGTCGTACGTCAAAGGAAAAAGAAATGTATGAATAGGAACAAGTGTAATTCGTAAACTTAAGTCATTTGTTCCGAAAACAGGGCGATTGCATTCTGTTCTGGGTTATTGTTAAATTATAGAACGGACTCCGAAAATATTTCTATCTTCTCTGAAATCGTCTCAAAGTTTAGGGTGGCGTTAGTCTTAGATATGTACATAAAGCACAAATGAAGGAACTTTAGCCTCCCCGTCGGCTAATGGAAGATATCAAATGATCAGTGTGAAACAAAGTCGATGATTCACAACAACTTTTGGTTTCAACCAATCAAGATTCAAGAACTTGCACATTGTAGAGTTTTTCTTTTCATTTTCGTTTAATTTTCGTTTAATGTCTATCTGTTCCAGACGGAACAGTTAAAAATCAAAAACGTTATACGTTAATAATGCGTAACCCGTTGGGAATAACCTCTCTCAACCACTGCCTAACTTCAGCCTTGATACATTTTGTCACATTTTCTATTCCAGCTCTTCAGCTTACGATCCCCTGCAGGTTTCAATTACTTGTTATAAATAAAAGATGGTTCACACTAACCACAAATGCAGCAAGGCTTTAATTAACCAGTGATGGAGACTTGGACGAGTTATTCCTTGCGGGGGAAGTTGATAGAAGGTGAGGATAGAAGAGTTTAGCAGACTGATCGAGTAGAGATGAGGAATACGAATTATTACCAGTTGTTATATTAGCTTGGAACCAGCATTATAGGTTTACCAAACTTCTGTTTCATAATTACGGAAACAAATTGTTATTCCGCAATTTTTTTTTTATGGAGTATGAATGCCGACTTACCTTCGCAGGACGCTCCGTTTCCGGCGAAGCCGGGTCTGCAGATACACCTGTAACTATCTCCATCCGGAATACAGTCGGCTTCCGCTGCACAGTTTTGGGCAGCGTCTCTGCACGGATCCTCGCCTGGGGCGATATAAGGGTTAATCAATCGGTTATTTTTATTCTTAGGGTGAAGACACATTTGAGAGATTTTAAAAAGATAAAATGTGATTAACAACTTTTTTTTGCAATCCATGTGTTTTCTACTCTAGTTATGACGTAATTAAAACCTCACGCAAACTCACGTGTTCTTATTAAGAAACCAAAATGCATTAGAATCCCTTTAACTTCTGTTCTCGAAGCCGCCGTGGTGGAAAGACTGATCTGCATGTTCTTGAGAAAGGTACGATAACTGGCATTCGATAGTATATGAGATATTGACGTTAACCCTTACGCTGTAGCCATTGGGATTACTTCGCCCTTACACATAGAAAAACAAGTAGTTGAACAGTGACTTTCAATTAAAAAACATCAAGCAGATGCTCCTGCATTTCGTTCGCCATATCTAAATTCAATAGAACATATGTGGAACCTGCTAAAAACACTGGTAGACCGTGTTATTCAGCCATGAACACACAGGAACTCGGAAAAGCATTGGAGGAGGAATGGGGCCCTCTCAATATAGCAGATTCAGCGCCACATGGGCAGTGTGAGAAGACAACGTCAAAGTATAGTATATATAGAGAGAGTCGTGGAAGCTCACATTGACGTAATAGACTTGTCGAGACTTGAATCTTCACATTTGTATTTTCATGTATGTTCAGCTTTTGCCCTCAATTATTTGATGATCAGATGAAACGACCACTTTCTCTCAGTTATGGAATCTTTCCTCATCCTTCATAACCTGGGTCAAAGGATTAATGCTACCGACGTTAACACACCCCTTATTCGTCTTAGTTCAAGTAAAAGTCCCAATAACTTTAGTCTAAGAAAATATGTATACAACATGACATAAGTAAGTAAAATAATTTTGATTTTCTTCAGATAGGTAGTTTCTGTTCTACGTGAACTCTCATCTCAATTAATTGAGAGATAAAAGGAACATAAATAGTAATAATAATCTTTCATTAGGTGATCGAATTTTTAAAAAAAGTTTTTGTAAAGTAAGAGTGAAAGAGGAGCAAGAAGAAAAAAGTATTCAAACTTTATTCATTATTCTTCTTGATGATATGAAAAACAGGTTCTTTTGTTCTTTTGTTTTATGATATCAAATAGTAACACAAGTGCCGATTTAACAGATTATAGTATATCATATTTTTTCTTAATTCAGTAGCTTTGTGTTAAAGAAGACATCCAAACATTTAAAAAGTTTTTTAATGTTTTAAAGTTTTTACGACAATATTGCGTATATCATTTTTTCAAAAGAAACTTCCTTGTATTATGTATCAAGATGACATTTTAGAAATGACAATGGTATATGAATTAGAAGACATTATTGAAATCTATTTAACCTTTAAAATAATGGTGAATATCCTAAAAAGATGAACTATTTAGCTGAAGTACAGAAGGTGCAAGGTCATCATCAAATGTTTTATCGTCAATATATATGTATGCTACAGGTATATATAAGTCTCAATAACAAAGGATGTTGAAAAGAGAGACACATTATTAAACAGGAGCACAAATAGTGTATTATGAGTCCAGAGTTTGTGGGAAAGAAAAAAAGAGAAGCGAATGCACGCAATGTATGCCTTTATCGTTAATTTTTCTGAAAATAATGAAACATGTGAGTCAATGCAATAAACGCAACAGTAATTGAATTTTTTAAGAAATGGATTTTATTTGCGAATTTAATTGTGAAAGTTCGTTTCATATTCACAAAGCAAAAACGATTTTGAATTGATGAGGCTAAAGTGTCATTCCATAAAACGAGAGAGATATTGTTTTGGAAACAGAGTGTATTTCTGAAAAACAAGACAAATATTGTTTTTGGATAAATTTTCATTTAGTGCATTTCCATAAGACAAGAAAGATATTGCACAGGCATGTTATGCTGTGTTAGCACAGTGGTTGCAGAGTTTTGGAGAGAGATATACTGCACCAGGGCTAAGGTAGCGTAAGCATAAGAGTTTAAATCACTATTAAGAAAGATTAGCTAGTATTGTCAGGAATGATATCTCACCTGGTTCCTTCACCGTACAATTGGTGCATTCATCTTTAAAAAGGCACATGGATAACATAGGTACACATGCAAACACTGGGTCATTTTACACAGGTATTAATTAGGGGTGGGGGAGGGGTGGGGTGTATTTATTAAGTTTGTTCCTTCACCTTACAATTGGTGCATTCATCTTTAAAAAGGCACATGGATAACATAGGTACACATGCAAACACTAGGTCATTTTACACAGGTATTAATTAGGGGTGGGGGGAGGGGTGGGGTGTATTTATTAAGTTTGTTCCTTCACCTTACAATTGGTGCATTCATCTTTAAAAAGGCACGTGGATAACGTAGGTACACATGCAAACACTAGGTCATTTTACACAGGTATTAATTAGGGGTGGGGGGAGGGGTGGGGTGTATTTATTAAGTTTGTTCCTTCACCTTACAATTGGTGCATTCATCTTTAAAAAGGCACATGGATAACATAGGTACACATGCAAACACTAGGTCATTTTACACAGGTATTAATTAGGGGTGGGGGGAGGGGTGGGGTGTATTTATTAAGTTTGTTCCTTCACCTTACAATTGGTGCATTCATCTTTAAAAAGGCACGTGGATAACGTAGGTACACATGCAAACACTAGGTCATTTTACACAGGTATTAATTAGGGGTGGGGGGAGGGGTGGGGTGTATTTATTAAGTTTGTTCCTTCACCTTACAATTGGTGCATTCATCTTTAAAAAGGCACATGGATAACATAGGTACACATGCAAACACTAGGTCATTTTACACAGGTATTAATTAGGGGTGGGGGGAGGGGTGGGGTGTATTTATTAAGTTTGTTCCTTCACCTTACAATTGGTGCATTCATCTTTATAAAGGCACGTGGATAACGTAGGTACTCATGCAAACACTGGGTCATTTTACACAGGTATTAATTAAAGGGAAAGGGGGGGGGGAGGGGTGTATTCATTAAGTTTGTTCCTTCACCTTACAATTGGTGCATTCATCTTTAAAAAGGCACATGGATAACGTATGTACACATGCAAATACTGGGTCATTTTACACAGGTATTAATATAGTGGAGGAGGTTTCTTTAGAAAAACTTTGAACCCTGATCTGATTTTGATATATTGGAATAATATGTGGGACATCGTAATGATAGAAGATAAATTGTTATGAATTTGTTGTACACGGGTGAAAAAGTCATAAAACATACAAAAACACGACACAAGCAGAATGAAATAACAAAGACATAAAACATTTGAGCACCCAAATGGTTATTAAAGCAACTGGCAAAATTCATCAATATAAAATCAAAATGTATATTTAAAACACTTCATATGAAAAATATTTTGATCCTTACTGGGATGAACAAAATACCAATCGTTTAAACATAATGTTACAATATCAGTATCTAATTGTGGAAAGGGAAACAAAATAACCGTGTGAGCACCAGTGATCGAAGTATAGAGCAAACTGATTGTGCAATGGATATATGAATGAAATATAACAAGTTTACACTAAAGTGATTTTTTTATCCGCTGCGCAACCCTTTTGCGCTATAAAGTCTCCTTTCGCTCCAAGTCATAGACAACTAAACTCTATGAGTCAAAAGATACGCTATTCGACACTTACCCGTCATTACGCCGATCTTGTTTGACTGGGCGTATCTTACGACTTGGTTACCGACGTCGTGGAATACGAAGTTCCGGCTTGCAGAGAGTCGGGTTGTCTCGGTGGTGTCAAAATTCGGGTCGGCCATGCACTCGGAGAACATGAGCGTATCGTCCCACACATAGCGGTAGGCAACATCGTTGACACGGAACGTGCGGTTGGAGCGGCCCTTGATGAGACCTGCGGGTAGACAGATGTCCCATATAATTAGCATCTTTGCACAAGAAGTCAGTTAAGAACTGCATTTCTAAAACATAGGTAACTAGGTGAGTAGGCGTCCATTGATGAGCTCGCAGAGACCGTAGAGATTAGGTTTAAGATTATTCCAATATTTGACTCTTACGTGCCGACTTCCTCCGCGAGGCGTTAGAAGGGCCAGTCTCTATTGATTCAAGATTTAATCCTTGCTACATATCGTACTTCTTTACTGAGATTGCATTTTCTTCATCGGTTATTATTGTTAATTCCAGGAGGCTTCAGATAATCAACCATGTTCGAGTACAAAACTCTACAGAACTAGCACAGAAAAGAGTGTCGAACTGGTAAGATTTTTACCTTGAGGGTAAAGTTGGATTAAGGCTACATTAATGCTAGTTTCTTTGGGAGAAGTTGCGTTATGACGGGTGTTATATAGAGACTATGGGTAGCTCATTGCAGGAGCTTTGCAGGTATACATACAACGAGGGAGCATGGCGATGTACTTCATAATCATCATTATTTCCTTAACAGGACCTTTAATTGATCTCACCTGGCCTGACCTTCCTGAGGTTTTCCTTGTGGTCATCCACGGTCACCTTGTCCGAGCTCTGTATTGGGGGGATCTCGCCGTTAAGGTACGTCTCCATACGAAGGTTGTTCAGTGCGTCGTGGCCGAAGAACGTCTGTTGAACGTTCAACACGTACGTTCGATTCTTGAAGGAGAAGGTAACCGTTGTGGTTCGGTTGAACTCTCCACCTGTGAAGGGTTGAAGGGTTGAAGTAAATGGGGGCATATCAAGCATAATAACACTATAGTCAGTCGTCATTAAAGAAACACGTAAGTAAAAAAGGCTGATGATCTTATCAACTATTCTATCACAGCTCCTTTTCTAATATTTAAACGCAAGTTCAGTTCCACGTTTTGCCAACAACACGGAGAGTTTCTCAAATCATATCATTATTATATAATTTGGTAGATTATTAAGGGACGCGAGGGCTTGAATTAAGGTACCGGTGTATGCATATCCATTCTTTGCACGATCATTGGTTGGAACTGCAAACATCCAGCCAATGATACCGCCGATAGCACTAAGAGTCTGCATAGGTGTCCCTATCTCATTGGGTACTCGACTGATGGCAGAGTATGCACGTCCGTCTGACGTCACGACGTATGTGTGCATGTCAAGGTCATCCAGAGGGACGCCATTGATGTTACCCCGGACCTTGCCGTTCAGACGCTGGGGTACTCCTGGAAAACAAAACAAAATCAAAGTTATTTATCTTCACTTGAATATTTCATGACTTTACTTGATACGTCAATCGTAATTTGACCTTTCCCTACTAAACATTCACTTTTCAAAGTTCTTTGCATAAGCATTTATTCTTTTCTATTTCATTTCTTCCAAATGTTTAATTGTTGAATTTTAACTTGCAACTTTCCAAAATTCTTTTAAATCCTTTCTTTCCTCATTGCTAAAAATGGTAATAATGGTTTGATTGGTAGCATGTTGATTTATTATTCGATTTTATCTTTTAATAACTCCGTAAATGGTACTCACCAGGTTCTAGACAGGTTTTTCCGTTTCCATAGTAACCATCCAAGCATTCGCAACAAAAGCCTTCGGTAAAGTCAATACAACGTGCGTTGATGTGACATCTCTGTGCACCCTCCAAGCAGCTAAGGTCGCCAGTATTCACGGGGAACAAAATAACTGCAACACCGATGAAATAATTATTTCACATTTTGTCTTAATATTGAAAATTCTCCATGCCTTACGTCAAATCCACAATTTCTTATCTTTTGTAAATTAGGCCATGTAAGACATTTATTACGTCGTACTGAAAAATTGTACTTGTGGAGTATCATTAAGTGTCTTTTACAATGATTTTCATAACAATATCCTTGGAAGGTCAAAATATTGTCTTGTATCCAATTATACACAGCTACGTTGTATCTTTTACTGAGTAAAAGGAGAGGGTTTCTCATTTGAAACATATGGTTACTACGCTACCAGCATTAATAAGGCAAGTTTTAGATGTGCAGTAGTTTTAGCAGAGAGAAAATATAATTGTTAAAACAGCAATATTTTCTAGATAACAACTTCTTTATTTTAAAATCATGACGTTTCGGAGAATATGCTTACAACGTCATTAGATGCGATGTGCAGGAGAGAGCATATAATGCGAAACGTCATTACTTTCACAATGAAGAAGTTGTTTTATTGCTGTTTTATGTATGCCACTTCTAAAGGCCCTTAAATCTGTCATAATTACGCGAACATATTAGAAATACAGTAAAAAGAAAATGAAATGAACTCCATTACTTTGTTGTATAATTGTTCGTTTAAAAAGACAGTTGCTACATTAGGAATCATAAAATAAGTTTCTTAAAAATGTTGATAAAATTCATTACTATGTCATTTGCAGAAGGGTTATTATTTTTCCATTTTCAATAATCAACTTTAAAACAATATCAAAGCTATCTTAATCGTTTAATAACTGCCAAAAGCAAAGCTATTGCAATGAGCGCGGAGATTATTCCATGTGTGGGCACATTTGATTATTTCGAACATTTTACGTTATAGCCAAAACTTTAAAGAGCGTAAGAAAAAAACCGGTAATTTTCGTCTATTGAGTACAACCGTTTCCATAAAAAATGATTAATGTTTTCGCAAAGGTGTTGTATAATGAGTTAAGTTTTCTAAGGAATTATTTCAGCTGGTCAAATTATTTCTTTATGCTAGAGGATCGAGTACACGCTATGATTAAATAGTGGGTGTTGCTCCTAAAAGTCATGGCGGTAAACAATCGCCTTGAGGAAATCCACTACAAATAAACAATGTCGCAAAACCTAAAAGCAAGAATTATATATTGAAAGAAGCTGAAGGTAAAAAAAAACAGAAACCAAGAACAACAAATATAGACTTGTGTTTAAGAAGAGAACGACTCGCCTGCTGACAATTTGCTACATTTGACATACCTTTACCGTATATATCATATTTATCGTAATCTGGAATTAAAAGCATGCATTATGGATAGATAAACACAATGTCAAACGATCTCCCGACCATACTTGAGACTAATGTATTCGAGAGTTGGCTGTATGAAGGAAAGGGTCATCGTTCATATTGAATAAACAATTCCGCAATGGATGTTTTGGCATTTCAATCAGAGTGCATCTTTATTTCTATACAACATGTAATGCTCCTTACGAAACTCTTTGAAAGATAATTTTCATAATAGAATCAAAAGATTTGTCAGAAATCATAAGGACACCTTTCGTTTCAGAGATATTGCTGTCTGCTATATTACTTTTTTCTTTTTGAAAATGATATCTTTTTATATGATAATATTTTATCGATTGTTCGAAATTTACTCTGCACTTAAAACAATAAGTTCAACCCCTCTCACCTTCTCCTGTGTTGAGATCCGCCGCCTTCACCAACCCTGTCCCCGTGTTGCCGATATGGAACATCCATGCTCCAGGGATATTCACGTTCGTCTCGCTGAAAATATCATAATATGGATGATAATACTTTTCGAAAAAAATTTTCGGGGGAAGCCATTTGAATCTAATTTTTTTAAAATACTTTTATGCACAAATTGAGCTTTGCAAATTTTCGTTATGTTTTGAACTTTGACCATCGTCATTGAAACAAGTTGGATCCGGATTAAGGTAAAAACAATTACATACGTTTGTAGACAATTCATTTCATTTCTTTAATGACATCTTGATTAATTCGATTCCTTTTTAAAAATGTAACATTGCAATATTCAATGCTTGCGCTAATATATAATATCACGATCACATTCTATTTACTGCTTCGCGGTAGTTTCTTTACAGTGAATAGTTGTAAAACCTCATGAGACAATGTGTCATGCACTTACTTGATGAAGGTCACTGTGGTTCCAGAGTTAGGCAGTTTGACGCTGCGTTTATCTTCAGAGTCGAACCCGGCTTGTGCAGGCACATCGATTCGGTTGGGTGTCTGTTTCCCCTCGCCCATTATCCACTCCATCCCACCGTCAAGGTAGTAGAACATCGCGAAGGAGTCCAGGCCGTCTGACGCAATCACGATTTGGAAGGTCACAGTCTATGGAGAATGTCAATGGTAAGTTTAAAACAGTGCCCATGAAACATACGACCTTTTCACTTCTACGTTATGAAGAAAGTTTTTAAAAGAAAGATCTTTCACTTGTCCAAAGGGCCAGTCTACATTACAATTTGATAACAGTCTTTTCCATGTTTACGAAAACGCGTTTGTTATAAAGCATTACTTCTAACAAATGCGAGGGTTATTTTCACATATGTTCAAAGATAATTCGTAAAATAAATACCATCCACATGAAGCAAAGAAAAACGTACATAAGAATTGGTAAACTTGTATCAATAGCCAATTTGACATACTTTCAGGTCCCATTACACTTGATCGTAACATATTACAGACGAAAGCATATTACAAGAAGGGGTTTTCGGTCATGTACGAGAGTGAAACATTACTGGTTTGATCTCTGGAATAGATCGTCAATCTAGTTCTCAGTGTTTGGCCTCTCCATTGGAGAGCGAAAAATGTTGAGGGTATGAAATGACATAATATTCATTCATCAGCTGGATTTTGACTATGGTACTAAATCTATAATTTGAAAGATAGATAAGTAACGGGTAGTTCAGCATTTAGTAAAATTAAACTCCTAATGCTAGGAAAAGATTATTATTTTCAAAATATTCCCATATATTGACAGTTCTAGTCTTGATAAAGACGTGATTTTGCTCTCTCTGGTGTAAGGGTTTGAGTTACTGACTTAATACTTCTTTAAACTAAACTGCATATCTGACAAGGTGGCCATGAGAGTGGTCTCCCCTTACCTTATCCGACGCTGCCTTGAAGTAGCCCACACCGTCCCAGGTAGCGATGAAGAGGTTTTTTGGTTCGAACTGACTATTGCCAAGAAAGTGTGCCCGTACATCCGTTGCTGCGCGTTGCAATAATGACTTGTCTGATGTTTCCCTATTTGATAAGGATATAAGATAAATTTTACTTTATATAAATGATATATATGAAGATAGATATGGTTATCAGATTGGTAGATCAACAAACGTGAACGCTTTATGTCATAATCCGTCTACCTGGATGATTAAATAAAAGGTCTCCAGGAACTGGATCTAAGATGTCTTCATAGACTGGTTGCCTTTTTGAGCTGACGATATCAAATTCCTAACAAGAAGATATATAAATATGACATTGCAATCAGAATCTTTTTTATTTCATTAACAAAAAGACTCGCTTAGAAATATTAAAAATGTATCGTTAAAGTGGAATATGATTTGTTTATCAAATTTACGTTGCTTTTACTGTTTGAGAAATCTAACAACCCGTTGCTTTGGACTTTAGTTTTGTTTATTTACAAAGGTTGCAGTTACAGTTATGCGCATTTTACGGCACTTCATCCAACTGAAACTTGTGACAAATGTAATTCACCTACTGTATTGGACTATGTATTGGGTGTTCAAATTATGTTTGGTTACCGTCGATCTGCGTCTCTGGAATATCCAGCTATCGTGTTACTGAACTCACCTGAAAAATATTTTTCCGGCACCCCTGGTGTCGATATCTGCGAAGTATGCAGCTATGATATTAAATTGTATAGGCAGAATTAGGGAGGGCCGGTAGTCTGGTAGTTCAGTGTCGAATGATAAATGTCCATTGCTATTTATCTGAAACGATATGAAATGTTCATGAATTATAAAAGTGACCATGCAAACAAAATACTGCACATAATTCTTTGGTAATATGAAGAATACCTGAATGAGTGTAGCATCGTGTTTAAAAGCATATTTAGCTTCATATCAATCTCAAATATACGATTTATTTTACGGCTGGTGAGATTTATCACAGAGCTTATATAGAATAGAACCAAAGCACCCAGGAAAGGCAATCACGTGTTCAGTAAATATCCAATTTTGAAATATTTCTTGGACTGATGAAGAGTTTATACTTGCTTTGACTGAATGTTTGAAAAATGAACGCATTGAATAACAAACTAACCAGCATAAATCCATTGACAAATATATTTAAAAGGAATCTGAACAGTGCTTGACAGAACAATGAAGTGATTTGTTTGTCAGCGACTTGTACTTCTATCAAAGGTCTAGTCGGTATATGAGACGGGCTCTAGATTATTGACTAGTCTCATCATATAACATTCTCCTCACACGCACCGTAACCTGGCGATATGAAATTGTAAACGTGTTTCAGATAAAACATTGTACCTTAAAGCCACTGGGGCAATTGTTTTGAGTTTTTATGTATCTTTACATTTTCCCCATTCAATAATAGTACAGAGTATATTATTTTCTTCAGGGGTATAATATCTGATTACTTGACCGGATTATCCGTAGTCGTAAAAAAAGGTGTTCCGTAGCAAGTGAAAACTGAATACGACCATTTTAGTGTGAACACCTCTTAATTGAGTAAGATGAATGGATTCGCGTAGCATAATGGACCTTGGTACGTATAATTCATAAATGCTTGTAGCGATTCAAAGTAATGTTTGCTATAGTTTGCTAACAAGAACTCGATTTGATTATATCATAAATCTGAAATATAGTGTAAGATTTTACATTTAAATATATTTTGACACGGTATTTACCAAATGAATGCACCATTATAAAACAGTAAACCATGTATAGATGTAAAGTAATAAATGTAATGATATATTTGAAGTAAAGTCTTTCTTTTTTAAACATTAAGTCCTTAGTCGACAGTTGCATGAAACCTTTCAAACAGAAGGGCTTTAAATTACAGGTGTGAGGTTGATAACCGAGGTGATTATGACACACCTGACCTCGGACGTGAGACAGGTATAATACCTACAGTCTAACCCTCCTCTATACAATACCCCTCAGACATGGGCCCATATCTCTAGTGTAATGACCCATTTCATCTCGCAATTCAGTATAGCCTTGATTTTTATTTTCTACATACCTCCCACCCTCGCTGTTATGGTACAAATTTCATTTAAGTTTATATATTATCTCAATTCTATGTAATTTGTAATATATTCAGCTCTCCGGTTGAATCGTTGAAACGTTTGAGATTTAAATTCGTAAAACATAATATTCTCTTTTTGAATACAAATATCAGACATGTATAAATATTTGCTTTAAAGGCACCTGTGCACATCAGTATTCCATATACACAACGAACGCACAGATAATGCATATCTCTCCCGATATTACTAACGATCTGCACTCAGGTAATCTTCCTCGTAAGTTATTTAACAAATATTTACGTATTCAGACCATAACGTTGACCGGAGGTAATTAATGCAACGTTACATTAAATCCGCATTAACCAGATATCGGAAATAATCAAATTTTGCTTACAGAGCGAAAAGGGCAGCCGTTACCTTACTCCAATCACAATGCTAATACATTTTTAAATCGGTTAGGTTAAAAGATTGCTTCGATAAACAATATTTCCTCCTTTATTCTCAGTTCAAAGTATATGTAAATTCCAAAGCTGTACACATTACTAGTTCAGCCGTTTTCAACTGTCTTTATTTTTCCCATTAGTGGATAGCTGAACATAGCTTTTTTATATAACTTCAGCCGTCTTAACATTGTCATTGTTGAGTACAGGTCATATGTAAAGAATTATAGGTATTTAATTGCATCGATAGAAAGCTAAAATGAGTGCCTATATCATCAGATACCTTAAAATAGTCAATTTGAATAGAAAAAGCGCGCTATAGTGCCTCTGGGGTAACTAAGGTTTTAACTTTTATTCAATCATATCATGTCATATTTTTTGTTCAAAAACAATCTTTTACTGAAAAGATATTTTACAGAAAATCTATATATCTTGCTAAAAACGAGATCTATTTACTGAAAAGGATAAAGCGTATTTTTTAAAACCACAAACAGATTCGCCTTTACTTTATTATATTTTATACGATGACGTTATTCAGGTATGGAATTCAATATGACATTGATATCCTAACAATTAAACGTCTTGTCAAATGACAGTCTATGCAAACCACTATAGCCTGATAACCTGATAGCATCACACTTATAAAGTAATGGTAAGCTCTATAACAGGCGAGGTAAGTTATGAATATCGTGACAGTTTTTGTGTAGATGTATGTCCTTTTTAAACCAACTGGACCTGCTTGCATCAACTAAGAAGAGTCTTTAGAGAAATAAATTGATCTCTCGAAAACGAAAATAAACATCACAAATCGCAGGACAATGGGGTTTTTTATTCAAAAGAAGCAGTTTTAAAACAAATTCACCATGTTCATTTAAGCTGTGCGAATCCGTTTCCCTACCTCAAATGATTAAAAGGTGTTCACACAATTAAGTCTCCAGTGGTTTTTGTTAATACTAGATAACTTCTTCTACCACTACGTATCATTGGGTTGAGTAACGAAATGTTTGACCTTCTTATGATACATTTGGATTAACTAATGTTGAATGGGAAAAATTGGAACATTGATTTTTAAAAAGAATTTGCCACTGCCCCTTTGAATTAAATTTCCGTTTACGTAAGACCTACAGACCTCATATCGTTGTTCCATATAATGTTTTTATAAATCTTTATCATGAGGTTAAATGTACTCGGATTGTACGGTAGTTATGAATATGTAAAATTCTTCTCATGTTGAAACCAGAGGAGGTCTTTTCTTTACCTTTTACCCCAGGCTATGGGTCGTGTAAGTGGAGGAATCGGAGTTTGTGATGACTTTTTGAAAAGAAATATAATTTCAAAAGAAATTAAAAAATTGAAAAGATTCAACTGGCGAGAAGCAAAGATTTCTTAACACTTATCTGAAGTTTAAATTTAGTTTATAGAAGTAATTTAGGCTGATGTTATTTTGCTGAATGGTTTATTCCTTATTGAAGAGAAATGTACTTACAAGCTTTTTAAAATATTTCCATACATTCACGTAATGTTTACCGGGAATACTGAGGTTATTATCGATTGAGATTTGTGCAAGTTGACAGTGTAACATTTCTTTGTTAGATAAGGTTGTCATATTTTGCATTCGGAACATTTACGAGACACCTTAAAATACACCTCATTGGCTTCAGAGAATTATGATAATTTTAATTCCTACCCTTATTTTAAATATAAATACCTTTTTGGAATAAATAACTTATGTCGTAAGTACAATCTTTTGGAAAAATGATGAACCCAATTTGATAAATGGTATGTATACTGTAATTTTTACATTTTTACACGCTTGAGATTACATAGAGCTTCACCTGTGGAAAGATTCTTAAAGATAATGCTATCGTTAAACTTATTGGTAATTTCATGTATACTGAACACCAAAAGAAACGCGAATCAAGAAGGTATGGAAAAAGTTATGGATTTGTCAAATCAACAGTTTTCTGTCCTTTCATATGGTTAGGTCTATTTTGAAATAACCAAAGCAATATACAAATGAAGCATAGATGCCACTCATTTTAACATCCATTTCCCCATTGTGATTAAGAAGTTGAAGATTTCGCGTTTTTTTCATGTTCACTATTTAATCACTTTAATAAAACATAATGTCGTTTTCGTTTAAAAGATTTTACATAAAGCAAACAAGTTTCCATACAATACCTGATTCTGTATAATGTTGATTTATTAAAACCATGAGTACTTAAATTCCCTTTCTTGTCGATCAACCAGTTATTGGTCGATCTTTTGTAAATTTGTCTTTTAAAGAGCAGCATTGACATATTTTGAAGGGTGGTTGAAAGGTAAAGGTTTTATGCTAATTCAACAACATTCATTTTAGATAAACTTCAACAGCAATAGATTGTGTAACCATAAAACGATGGGTCACATGATTTACAAGAAAATTTAATTATAGTTTCCTTTGAGTAGATCTCCATAATTTACTTAAAGGATAACATACAGGATTTGTTCAAATGCATTCCCATGTTTCTCACGAAAAGGGGTGTTTGGGGCAGTAGTAGACTAAAATTTAGTCTATGAAAAATTTTGATAATTTACTGTTCCTTCATCCATAGCCTTTTTTTTCTTTGGGCTCCTAATTTCAGACTAGACTTGCTGAATGTGGACCTAGACTGTATAAAAGGCTCCTTTATATAGACAGTCGTGAAGCAGGACTAGGGGCAGTAGGTGCACCATTAGATGTGACTGGATAGTGTCTAGTGTGTGTCTGTATGATGTTTGTATCAGCTGTTTTCTTCATATGATGTAATCTTCAGTAGAATATCTTCTTTCTGTCCGACTTCCTGTCTGTGTATTATCACCTTCATCAAGACAATCTATACATTTACCTTGAGATCTTATTTCGTCGCGAATGTTCTATAATTCTATCCGCATAAAATCTAATTCTTGATTCACATCCTTACAAATAATCATCAGTGTCATCTCACCTCTGTCGTCATCATCATTATTTCGTTCATACCGTGCATAATATCACCATCATCACCATAGTCATCACCATCATTATATTCATCATCATCACCACCTTTGACATTATTACCATGAGCATAATCAACATTGTCAGTAGCATCGTTGTCGCAAATTTAAGTGTTTTCATTGTTGTCATCACTAACGCCATCACAACTAAGATCTCCAATACAGTAACGAGCATCATTACCATTACTATAGGTACCATCATCGTGGGCATAATAAGTAGCACATTTGTCAATGACCCCGCCCTACAACACTAGCAGCGCTGACGCTGGCCTTCGTCATCATCAACATCGTCGTCGTCGCCGCCGTCATTGTTATCGTCATAATCATCATCGCAAATACCAATGTCGTTGTCATAATTATTTCTCTTCACTGCTGTCATTATATCATTAACATCACCGTCGAAAGAACTAACAAGTCCTATTTATCTCTATTTGTCAGTTACATACATAGATTACTTTTCTTTCCAGAATTTTGTTCAATCCTTTGCCGTATTTTGAGTTTTAGAGGTAGAGAAAAGTACATCAAAAGGAACACAAACCTTATATTATAAAAAAAACACATGAGCATATATGAATATTTAACACAAACGGCAAGAGATTTTTGAAATATAAATGATTTAGGTGTAAACGTGACCCCTGTCCTACTTTCAAAGATAAACGTCTGAAATCGCCGCGGAATCTTAGTGTGTATAAACATTCACATAAACATGACCTTATCATGAAGAGCAGTCGTTGATATAGGGTGAAAACTTCTTTCAGACATTAAATTGGTATAGTTGTCCCTCCATAGATTGATATAGGGAATGAAATTGTGTAATGTTTTTTGTCACAACGCTATGGATTCCAATCTCTTAAATGTTATTGTAAACAACATTAGATGAATGAATGAAGTTAATTTAATCGTATTTCAAATTATCAGTAAGTTTCTCGGAATTCCAAAATTTCAATGTTGTTCGCTTATATTAGCGAACTTCTCTGTTCAGAGTGGAAATTAAACTTGTTTCCTTAAAAACAAAACAAAAATCAGAAGTGTGTATATAAAAAGGTTCTACTTAAGTAGATTTTCAAAAAGAGTAATGTATGGTTTCTGAGTTCAGCTCCTGACCTAAAATGAAATGATAACTGACGGACAGACGGACCGACGATGACTGCTCACGGTATTGCAAACCGATGGGAAAATAACATATTTTAAACTTTATAGTTCATTGTAATAATCTTATATAAATAATATATCTACATATATACCGACATTGTATAATCATTAAAATGATTTGTCGAACATATTTATTTCCATAAAGAATGTGTTTGGTTGTTAAGCTAAAAAAGCTTATATGAACATTGCTAGAGAAATGTTGCCTTAAAGAGAATCCCACATTAGAAAGTTGAACGTCCCATGCAAGCTTGATTTATTCATCTAAGTCAGCAATTTGAGAACCTCGTTCCAGGATCTACCTACAAAGTATATGTTTTCTCATTTGAAACTATTTTTTCTTTTAATGTTTAAAACGTTTAAAATCCTTTACCAGGTACAGGATTCTGTTTTATTATTCATCTGAATAGAACAATTATTCTTTTAATTGATAAACTGCATCACCTCTCAGGAAAGTTGATAATCTCATTTGATACAGGTGCTGAGTGCCTGGCTGATCCACCTGGCTGATCCACCTGGCTGATCCACCATGAAAAGTTTCATTGGTTTCACACCTCCAGAATTGTAAAAGCTGTTGAATGTTGCCACAAAATACATAATTGATGCTTCCCCGGTAATTCATATAAATTCATAAATTATCCTTAGTAGACAGGTTATGACTGAGTTGAAAACATATAGTTCAGGTATAAAACATCTGATCCAGATTGTATAAACATCAGTATTTGAATCTTATTTAAAACTTAATTATCTGCATTTATCTAAGAAACTGGTGGTTAAATCAAAGTCGTTTAATTATGAATAAGACAATGTCCAAAAGATTTGACGCGTGGTGTTCGCTTTAAGTAAACATGTCTTTCACGAACGGTAGAAATTGTCGTTCACAAATGTCTAAAACAGAAACTGTATGCTTAGAAGATACAGCATAAGATACTTCCTAATTCACATAACATCAGTTAAGATGTTTAAAGGAAAAACGACGGGGCTATCTGCCCAATACTCTCTTGATACGACAAGACCACATTTATTATGAAGATTTATAACGGGGATCTTATGCTGGAAGCACTCATAAGGTTTATCAATAAAGCTGATTTAGAACACGAGTGGCGAGGACAGGTAACATGCTTATTTAGACAGGTGCGCGATACCTGCGTAATCGTTCTTCTTCATGCCTGTAATCAGACATGTGGTCTATTTCAGGTAATTGTGCTAAACTAAAATAGCATAACAGAATAGGAAACGATCCGTCAAACACGTCATTAAAGCAATTTTGTTTCACTGAAATAACCTAAGGATCAATAAATTGAGCACTTTTATGCAATTTCAACTCTGTAAAATTAATGAACTCGGTCTGTGACACGTACAATTTACTTTATTAAGCGCCATCAGTACGAGTCCATGTCAACAGGGAATGAAGGGAAAGATGGTGAAAAATAATAATGGTATGGTATAATGATTTTCGATACATGGTAATGTTCGCATTGCAATTTGTTACTAATGTATGAAGTCCACGTATGATGAACGCGGCTCATAGCCGAATGAGTGACCTTGTTTTTGAGTGCCTGAATTGCTAATGTATCTAGTAAATGTTGGTTTCGATTTCCCAACTTCGAAGGACTTGTGGTGTCATTATTTATATGATATGAGTTCAAGGTTATCTTTTCGTCTTGATAAAATACATCATATATATAATCAGTTGACCTATATTCAAAACAGATCAAATCAGTCTATTATTCCTCAGATCAACTCACGGGCAAAAAAACGCAACCACTTTAGAATAGAAATTACGAAAAAAATCAAACTCAGATTAAAACCCAATTGCATGAAAACACATCGCCCAAATACAACAATGATTATTTCATATTGAACTATGGTACCAAACGCATGCTTTTCCCAAATTTTATCAAATTATGGTTTACACCTTTTTCATGCAAAGCAAAATAGCCCCATGCCCGACGGGTATAAAATCAATGCAAATTGGTTGTCTGACACCCACTTTGTAAAAAAAACACTTTAAGAATGACAAGATTGACTTTACAACAACGTGAGCGAGCAACCGGGATGATTGAAATGGGAGCCACCAACACCCATGTTGCAAGAACGCTGTCACCGTACAACTGCCACAAGATTAATGCAACGTTATCGTCATTCGGGACAGACCTCAGACAGAGCAAGATCAGGCCGACCGAGAGTCACAGCCCACCAGGACGACCAATATCTGCGCACGTTACACCTTTAGAAACCGCTTCCTGACAGTGACGTCATCGGCGTCGAATGCCCTGAGTCACCGGGTAAGCAGACGCACAGAGGCCAGACGTCTAAGGTCCCATATCATCAAGGCATACAAACCGTTCCGGGGATGCTGTTGACAGCGAACATCGCCAACGAAGACTGAGATGGTTGGTAGCGACGTCAGTGGCAGAGGGTGCTTTTCTCTGACTAAAGTCGGTTCTGTCTCTTTAAAGCAGATTGAAGTATACGTTTTTACCGCCGTCGGGGAGAGAGAACCGCTGCATGTTGCGTTCAGGAAGTGGCGCCCTACGGAGGAGGAAGTGTCATGGTTTTAGGAGGCATACTTGGTTTGAGGAGAAGACGCTGCTGGTTATCGTGAATGGAAATCTAACGCCTCAGCGTTACGTCGATGACATTTTCCATTTTGTCGTCTGTCCCTTTCTTCGACAACAGGCACAAGGTGTGATCTTTCAACAACACAATGCCCGAACGCACAAAGCTCGAGTTACTCAGAACTGCCTTGCTAATAACAACAACATCGACGTTTTGCCGTGGCCAGCATGCTCGCCTGACATGTCACCGATCGAACATCTTTGGGACGCTGTGGGTCGTGGTATTCGTCAACGACGACCACCTCCAGATAACCGCCAGTAACTTGCTCAGGCTCTCCAAGAAGAATGGCAATGCAATCCACGTAATGACGTCATACGTTTGATTTTCTCTATGCGTCGGATGGTTAGTGCGTGTAATGTGACAAGGGGAGGCCATACACGTTATTAATGTGACCTTTTTACAACACACTGAACCTAGATTTCCCTGCACCGGGATCAGTGATGACAGTGAACATGGACTTTTTGACCATTAGGCCAATATCGGAGACTGTGCCGTTGATACAGGAAGCTGATTTGAATATGATATCGTCACATGTTTTTGTTGAATAAACAAATATATGGTATTCGACTGAAAAGTGCGATTGTTTGATAAGAACTCCTACCACCTCCTAAAATAGCTCACAATATATCGTTTGGCCTACACTGACAACGACTGTACCTGACCGGCGCCTCAGAGAGAGTTATCAACAAGTCTCGACCTGGTTGGTCTAGTCTGGTCTGTCTGAACGCTAATTAGAGCCATCTACGTTATGGAAACACGTTATGAATGGGCTTGTGTACACAACGTACCACGCTAAGTGACATTGGTCAAAAGAGTTTGCTTATAATAATGTGTCTGCCTTTTCAATAATGACATTATTTTGATGTATGATATAAATTTTACTAATATATTTTGAAATCTTCCTTTGATGGTTTTTAAAAAAATTAGATTGAAGCAGTATGTTCTCATAAAAATGATAAATAGAGCGTTATCAGTGGCGAGAATGGGGTCCTATTATAGTAAATGTTGAGCGACGTCTTTCTCATGAATGATAAATTTTTCACTACAATTTTATTATACATCCGTTTTATCTTCTCAATCTAAACAGTAAGCTCATTTTCCTGTTCAAACACATTCTTTTTTTGACAGAAAACTTTACAATAGTTGTACTTCTGACACCCTCAGGGCGCCGGTAAACGAAAATCCTGTTTTCGCCCCTGATTTTACTCATAAGCAGTATCTTGTCTCTGTCAGGATATTTCATAATTACAATGTAAGTAAACAAATTTGTCCCTATGTTTTTTGCATACAGTATATCAGGAAATTAAAAAGATTTTAAAAATGTCGTATTGTCAACTGATGTCAATACTTTGTGACTGGCTCTTGGAGGACATAAATTATGTCCTAAAATTATTTTACGCAGAGTTTTGTTTTTTATTTGAACCTGTTTTTTCGGGACCGATTCCTTTGAAAGGTTACCGTTATTTATTCAATGTACGAAGTCTTGTTTCAATGTTTGTTATTTCGTGTAGGTATAGGTAGGTATAAGGTAGTTCCTGTAGTTTTTAAATCATTAACCTTTGTACCCGTTTCGTTTAGCCAGGATATGCACTTGGAACGGGTAATATGTATCCAGTACATCTTCAGCATATGAATCTTGCCGCGAACTATTTTTTTAATTTTAAGACTTTTGCAAAAGCCAGTTATGTCCTTTGATTATTTACAGCTGAAGTTTGTTTGTCTTAACTACAGTATTTATTCATTTCCAGATACGAATGTCTCCATTTAAAGGGTTACCGTTTAGTTGGTGTAGAGGTATAAATCTCGTTACAGTGTGTGCTGTCTCATGTAGTTTATGAGCAGATTGAATGCAGATGACCTTGTGACCTAACGTAATCCGTGTAAACATTTTACCTCCATATTTTTCCAAGGGTATAAAAATGTTTCACTTTTTATTACTTCGTATATACACATACGTCATTCTGGAACGTTTAACGGTTTTAGTGAACTCGTTTATCAAAAGGTAACATGTTGCTGTTAAGACAACTTTAAATAAAGCTTTGAGATTGATATGAACAGAAGAAGGTGAGGTTAGGTGATTTTGGGTTTAACGCCGCTTTCAAGAGTATTTCACTTATATCACGGCTGCGGGGAGAAAGCCCTGGATAACATTGTGGCTATGCATTGTGATGAAACCTGAGTATCGGATGGAACTAGCGACCCATGGGTGATACTGCACTGAAATTCAGTGTAGAATTGCACCAAACCTTACAGTTCTCTGTTGCAGACAAAGATGCCGAGCCCCTAGCGGGATTCGAACAACAGACCTTATAAACAGAAGAGGTTGATTACTTATCGAAAATCATTTTTGAAAAAATCATGTATGGTGTAGCATTTTGATAAAAATTCATTGATACATGTCTTGTTCTCCATACGATGCAAAAACAACCCCAATGATGGACCATCTTAATTTTTAAAACGCAACTATATTTGCAATTAACATTTTCAACAGTCAGTAATTTTTTTAAATGATAGTCATGACATTTGAAAGACATGAGTTAGAAAACGCACACATTTAATTTTGTATGGATACCACTGGATACGTCGAGCCAGGCGTAGTTCACAGTGAGCAGTTCACCGATGCGTGAAACATGAACGATTCGTAAAGCTACTCAAATTCTTGATGTTTCAAAGGAATTAATTTGATCCTGTCTAGTCTGGGCATTCTGTAAGCTTCTATGCTGGAATACAATGGGAAGAATCCATTGAATTGTACCAGTCATTTCGACTACAGGGTAAGGCAAGAGGATTGTTTGGACCAACCTGGAATCAAATATACGACCATTGTTCCAAAGAAAACAGAAAGGATTTGTGTAGAAGTATCATCTTACTGGTATAGTTGCTGGTATTTCAGTAGGGAACTATCGACCCCAGGTTGATGAATGTTGTGTTCTGGACGAATAAGAGTTATAACCTGAGAAAAATGGTATACTTTCACACCTGAGTTCACCCAATTAGACCCGAAGGTAGCCATCCACTTAACCGCTGCAGGGACATGTTTGTATACTCGGCATTAGCGCCGAGGAGATCGGGAAAATGTGAAAGAACAAATGTGACCACAGTTATTTGACATGTCAGAGAGGATACATCAGAGGATCAGGGTGAATAGTGCCAGAGGGACATTGTGATGGTGACAGATTGTGCTGAGACGGCGTTATTAAATTGGAATCGTTGAATGTGACTTTTTCTATTTCTTGGTTATAATTTCAACGCTCTTAAAAGACAAAAGGAACAATAAGAATATAGGATATTGATATCATGTCGCATTTCAGATATTTGTATTTAATGATTAATCATGATTCTTTATAGAATATTAAGGTGTTCATATCGACCGTAGATATTGTTATTTAGATCTTATTATAGATAGTTAAAAGCATTTCAAAAAGTATAGAAGCAATAGTCAAAGAAATAAACGTTTTTCAAATGAGTATATCTTATGTTACTTTTGATTAAATATTTTAAAACTAGCAAACATTTCATTATATTTATCGTAATCAAGAGGGAAAGTATCATACGGTTCGATTTCCGGAATGTGTCTTTGGCTAAACGACAAGGTGTTATATAAGGAAATATCACTATAAACCCTACCAAAATACAAAATAATGGTACAGTGTTGTGTGATGACTATGACTTGATATATGATATGCGACTCATATAGCAAACACTCGTCTACTTCCATAAAGTAAGTTAGCCTTTCCTTTCTGGAATCCCAAATATTCACTGACAGTATATATTTTTTTATCTAAAGTACAGTTTGCTTTCTTGAATTCGAATGCAAATTCTAAGTAAGACATGAAGTTAGGCATATGTGTATTCATTGAACTGTCATAAACCTTTTGTTTGTAGACTTAATTGTCTCGAGTTTTAATCATATAAATAGTTGATTTTGTCGTCAAATATAAGATATCAGTTTCATATACATGTAATAATAACGGCGTAAGAAAAACCAATTCAGACGTTGACAAATACAAGTGAAAGGAAACGAGGCCAAACAAGTGTCTTCCTAAAACTATTTTGGACTTTGAGGTTACAGTATTCTATTAAACGATACCTTCAAGAAATTAAGGTATTGGTTTGTACCTCAGTCTTACCATGATGTCAATGAACTAACAGTTCTTGCATCTGGACAGAATACCACAATCATATGATGCTATATCCTAGATCAATGTAATGACAACTCCATTTCCTATCAACACGAGTTCTTTTAAACTTATCAAGAAGGACCTATGTTGAGTTTTATTGGAACTAAAGATT
This sequence comes from Phorcus lineatus, assembly GCA_921293015.1. Lineage (NCBI taxonomy): Eukaryota > Metazoa > Mollusca > Gastropoda > Trochida > Trochidae > Phorcus > Phorcus lineatus. Next base: position 41,789,043 of record OV121084.1, read on the forward strand.
TCATTTTTTGAAAGAATGCCCTAATTATTATATTATATACTAGATTAATGCCTTGTCGTTTGTGTTTCTTATTGAAACAAACTTTGTATCGCCTTCAATAAGAATCTATTGTGAGATGAATCGGAACTAAAGAACTGAAAAACTGAATACAACAACAACAGGCTGGTATATCCTAGATAAATACACTTTTAATTGCATTTTATGTTAGAACGAATTCTTCATCAAACAGGGCCTACGGTGTATAGTGACAAGAATGGGAACTTAATAACCCAGAATCTGGAACGAATATCACGAATGTGAAGCAATATCGCAGATCCGGAGAGCCAACTCAAACAAGATGTTAACACAGGGGCACTTACTTCAGACTTAGATTACCCTCAAGCCGGCCTCTACAAGGTAAGTTGTTCTAAGGAAACACTTGATGTTTTAACCAGCATGACTTGGCAGCCCTATGTCAACAAGTTGCACCTTAGCTTTGATTAGAACCAGAACCAATTGAGCCGGAACCGAACCCACCTGGCCACCAGATGTGCAGCAATGGTCAGTCGTGAGTTATAGCCACTGACCAGCTGGGAACATCATCGGATCAGAACAGAGTGACCACTGACGATTGATCACGGGGACCGTTTAAGACTCTCTAACAGGCAAGAGACAAGTTGTCTGTGAGAAAAGTTTTCGAATGTAAGCATAAACATATTTCATGAAAACTGAAATGAGACTAAAGCAAAATGTGATTCTATTACATATTGAAAAGGGAATTATGAAAGAATTACAAAATAGTATGTTATTCTTTACGAATTCAATCCAGGTAAGAGTACATATTGGTAAATATTCTATATGTAAAATTCTCTTCTATTGAAAGGCCATATACACAAAAACATCAAATGCATTACTGTTTACCCTTCATGCAAGCGCTGAATATATCGTCATCATATCTTAAATATATATATATAGTGTCATTGTATTTACCACATTAGAAGATATTTTGTAAACGGCCATGCTGTACAGATTTAAGATATGAATAAGAAGAATTATTACTCGCCCGTGTAAGATACTGCAGTGTAATATTAAATTTTATACGGCGATATCAAACTAGTGTAATACCGCTGCACGTATGACGTCACAATATTGTGTGCTTGTGACGTCACATAGATGATAAACTTATTCATTAAAAACTGAAAATACAATAGCTAATTACGTGTCTCGATGAAAAAGATATATATTTCATGAAAAGCACCTGAAGTAATATGCAGTGTCATTAGTGATGATGATGGTTTATTAATGTTATAGCCTCAAAGGTTAAGGAATTTTTGTCTATTGTTTTCGGCTTAGAAAATAAGTTTATCTAGGTTCCTTAAAATTACTTGAAGAAACTCGTTTTTAATTATGGGAATTATACACAAAGGACATATTCTCTCCCTTCTAGGCATATTAGACTTTCTAACTTCCGAAATCATCAGGTTATGACCTGAACAATGAAATTGTGACAGCGAAATGCGATAAACCTGGATATCTATAAAGGATAAATATTCCTCAAAAAGATTATTTCATATACAGCGTCATTAGTAACGACAACTTATACAACACTTCAACAACACAAAAAATAAATGAATTTATTGAAAATGACGAATTCACATAAAAGTCTGAATCCAGCAAGGGTATAGAAGTATAACCAACCAAAGAACATGGCCGTGTTTCAGTGACATGTACGTTTATGACGTACAATCCAGGCGATTCTAGTGAAGCAGACAAACCACAGACAATGCATATAGAAAACAGTAGCATGAAGGAGACAGTAGTATTGTCAAGAGTTGATTGTTATCTAGATAGGGGAATAAGCTTGCTCGCACATCAATGACATTCCGTGAGCGTCTTGTTCTATACACAGAATCTAGCGTGTCAATGTACACTGGTGTACTATTGCAAAAGTCTCGTTACTTACAGACGCGCTGACAGTTTACATTGTAGTGGATAATGCAAAAACTGTAACAGCGTTGAGCAGGCAGTGTTAACTCTTGCTGTGGTGCAGGAGTATATATCACATTTATATACTGCGCTGAAAATACTAATAAATATACACTGACGACGATGATATCAATGACAATAATATTGATATTTGTAAAGCACGCATTTAATCCACTAAAGAACGCTCAAGACGCTGCTATCATTATTACCCTGGTTTAACCAAAACTGACAAATTTGTCGCAACAAGGTCACAACCAACATACTGCTTTGCATTTTGAATTAAATCTCTTGCCCAAGTACACACCACAAGTCTCTAAACTCATGTTACAGTGAGGGTCAGGGAATCACTCTTCAAAATATCAGTTTATACAGTAATGACGAGGTTCACCAACCCATCCGACGAGCCGCGCCTGATGTTGCTGAATTACACTGATAGCGGTCAACTGAGCTAAGCACAGAACAACGCGTCACTATCCGTATAATAGTACTGGTCCTGAAGTAGAAATCACGAATCGCGAATCGTGAATGATTTCTTTTACTTTGGCAAAAAAAACCTCGACAAGTGTTGACTCAGCAGTATTCCTATCCCATGATGGGCTTCAAAGGAACTAGTTCTAAGTTGAGTTATGTGATGTTCAATAAAGATAAAGAAATTAGTTACAAAAAATAGGTAATGGTTGTTGCTATATGAATTTTACAGACTTTTATATTGGTTAAGATACTTTTTGACCCGTCAGATACCAAAATGATTCCGCCATCCCGGCTTATGTTGGTGCTTTAGGAATAAAAGTTCTTATCGATTTGTTTTAACTGTTCATTACGTACAATGTATTCGTGCCTCTCTAAATTGGACTAAAGAACTAACTATCATGTGTGTGCCTTCATAGGAAACGATTAGTGCTAAGTTGTGTTAAAGAGACAATGTAATGTTCCAGGGGAAGCTAAAGAGGTTTTATGATTGAGGTGACTGATGGACAGTCTAGTTGAAATTTCATGCACTACAGGATGCACAGATCATTCAAAGCATAAAACAGGTGTCTTCCATACAGCAAAGTTTATCACATCCATGTCACATAGTTTTGATACTCGGAGTAAACACGACCAGATCTATGACAGATTGGATTGGATACAGACGGGCGGATTTTTGCCAGATATACTTTTGGATGCCTGAAACACACATAACTGAATGTGTGATACATATGATATCAACATATCTTTGCCAAATATATATATATCGCATGTCTCGAAACGTTGGATGATATCTTTTACCATTAGCTAACACTTATATGGAATGTAATATTGATACATATCTTCAATGCATCGTTGCAATATATAATTTTAATTGTAAAATAGCCAGACAAATATAAAAGCATAATTGCCAAACATATGTTCAATAAATATTGCCAGACATTGTATCAATACCCTCAATCCATCATTGCCACAAATATCTTCTTTGTATCCTAGCATGACATCGTGATTGTATTATTACCAATTATATCATCAGTGCATCGTTGCCAGAAATATCTTTGATAATGTATTACCAGACACATATCAAAGCATTTCAAATATCAATGCATCAATATCAGACAAGCATCAATGTATCCTTGCTTTACACATGTTCAATGCATATTTTCAGACATAAATCAATATATTATTTCCATTACTAATTCGTCGTTGTGAGATATTTTGACTTTTATTCGATGTATCATCGTCATATCGTTATTGTATTATTGCCATACATATAACAATTTACCATAGCCGGTTAGCATTTCCTTAGGCATATTTCTATATTAGACAGTTCCGTGCTCCTGTTCACGTGGAAGTTATAACCGGTAGCTTTTGCCACAAGAATTGGGGCTTCCTTCCGTTGTGTTGATAGCGGAAACCTCTGTTTATTTTACATCGTTTGGTCATAAATGAATCGGAATCTTACCTTCTGTTTATTGTTACTTTGTAGAATAAAGATAAGAGCCTTGTTCATAGACAGATTGGAATAATTCTCTTTGTCGGAGTACCATAGAAGCCTGTTTCATTCCCTGATCCATTTTATCCCTGTGTCGACAAGTTTAATTCTTCCCACATTTGAAAATTGAATAAATATTTTTAAAAAGAAATGTATTAGTTTTCAGAGATGGTAGAAGTTCCGCGTTTTTAATAGACATATGTGATTATAACATCTTGGTAAACCACCAACGAATAGAGCGTCTCATACAAGGGATGCATGCAAGAAAGTGTTTTTTCCAAAAAATGGATGTCATTCAGAAAAGTAGGCATATTATATATAATAATATGTATATGTAGACATGCATAGATAAATACATGTTTACCTTTGATAATAACATTTATAATAATAACAATAACATTGATAAAAACAACAAAGACGTTGTTAATTCATACAGAGAAGTAAATATGTACGGAAGGAGGTTGCGCCTTCCTTAACCTTTGTCAGTCCACAGCTTTCAAGTAATTCTATGACTACTGTTTTATAGTAATATGCATCCATATTTTAATATGGAATATTGTATTATGGTGTCTCAAAGCCTTATAACGGCCGAGTGCTTTATATCTTAATATCTTTTTATTTAAGATGTTTTACAATACAAAATGTATACTACTTCAAAATCAAAAATCAAATCAAATCCTACTGAAGTGTAGGCCATCAGCCCATGACTACATAAGTTGTTACATCATTACACATGACAAGAACAGGTATGTACGGTGTAAATATCATCTCTAACATCGTTTGTTCATTGCATGATAAATAAAGCATGCCAAATCATTGATAAGTTTACAATCTGATTTTAGTCTTAAATTCAGTTTTATTTAGATTTGTACAATATATTTTAGGTAAATGTTTAGAGCGAAGTTGTTTAAATTTTGAACACACAAGAAGAAAATTGTATTCATCCTCAATATAGAGCATACTACTTGTAACAGCACATTACACTGAAATAAACTGCCTTTCTTCTTCGTAAACCCATATATATGTGTAGGCATGTTCAATACATCATTACATGTATGAACTACATGCCTTTGATAATCACATTAATATTTCACAAAAGAAAAATTCTTTAACACATATGTAAGTGTAGACATGGTTATTTCAACACATACATATACCTTAGATAATCATATCACAGAGAACAAGCACAATCTTTTTAAGATTTTCGCCGTTTGATTCGATTTTACTTCTTTGGGGTCGACCACCTCGCAAGTGGGTCGTAATACTAAGCTTCAAAGTCCCTATAGAGAATTATGTGACTGGAGGTCGAGCTACCTTCTTATCCGTTCAGTGCTAGTTATAGTTATCTATACAATTTCATAATACGTTATAGAGCCTTGACAGCCGCCACTCCATAAATGTATTTACTTTTCAATATGGGCGTAACAGGCACGCACTTAGTAGTCTGGGGACACAACACGTACATAATCGTTATTGAGTAAATATGAGTTCAAATAATTTGTCATTCAGGACATAACATAATATTAAAACCTCGCCAAGTTAATGGGGATCAATGAGAGTGGCATTTCAGAAGCTTCTTTTTATATATATATTTTTTTATTTTGAAATATTTGAGAAAAGTTCATAATAGAGACTAGACGCCAGATTAAGGTTCGAATAGAAATCTGCGTTTTCAATATGACCTTATGGTGTAAAGTTAAATGGTACAGTATAAAAACATATATGTGAATGACTTCCTACCACCACCAATAACTTCCTAATAACAAGAAAGTAGAAAAACTGTCAAATCAGGGCTACAAATTCTTTCTTATGATTTCTTGAGTTGAATAGCCTTGGTTTCATGTTGCGTTTATATGATTTAAGATTATTGATGAAGAGCGATGACTTTAATAAAATGACCACGACGCACTGAGATAATAGATCACATATTGGTCACTGGAAAAAATGATTAATAGTGCAAAAAGTGTTATTTATTTTCATTTGTGGCAAAGGTAGAAGGTTGCTTTGTTCTGTTAACCTTAAATTTAGACTGAATAATCGTTTCTTTACAGATGTAAACCTTCTGAATTGTCCTATGAATACTTGCCATCAAAGTGATTATTAGGTGCATGGCTTATCTGAGACTATGGGCCCTAATGAAGATTACTTTCACCTTTAACTCGCTAGTTAAGTGTCACCACTTCGTTAACAAGGAATCTCAAGTTTTAAAACATCCAACAGTTAATGGTCTTTCAAATTGATTAAGCACTCACAAACTTTCGAATTCATCAACAGGATATGACTTGAAATGTAAAGTAAGTTATTCATGGCTCTGTCTTAAATAAACAAAATTGCATTTTTTTAAATGTTCTTTACAAAGATAGAAGTGTAAAAGTGGAGTAGTGAACAAGTTCAAAGGGATCAGGAAATTGTTTAACGGTCGTCAAAAGGGGGATTCGTTCAAAGAGGGGTCTTTCAGAGTGCACATGCGAGAAATGAATATAGGAGTTTGAATAACGCTTTTTGAATGGTACCTATTATAAAGGGATGCTACAAATGTTATAGCACACCTCAATGAGAGTTATCGCCATGCAAAATGAAATTATCAAGACATAATTCTCTAAATTTGCTTTTCATATCGTATAGACACAGATATAACATATCTATATAACCTCCGTGTAAAACTGAACAAATACTTTTGATAGGTGTTTGAACTCGAGGAAGTTTAGATTATCAGTTGAGAAGTCCTATATAGCGTTCAGTTGGTCTTGTTGATAAGGGGCGCATCCAGGCGTATGAAATCTCCTGACAAGACAGTTAGAGGCTGTAGAAGGATATCGTCTTACCGTCACCTAGTGCGAGATTCACCAGGCATTCGTAGCACCTGTTTAGTGGTCTAGGAAGAGATTAGTATTTCTGCTGATAAAGGGATTTAAATTGTTCTCTGTCTGTCATGAGTTTGAGAACAATCAACGTGTATCTTTTGGTGGGGGATCCAGAAATTTTGAAAATGAAGGGGCTGGATTGGGGATTTGGGGTGCGGAGGTCCACGTGTCTAAAGGGGGAGGGGTTCACCCTTCTTACATCCCCTGGATCCGAAACTTTCTTTCTGGTTGATAATTAAAGTAGAATAACGGAAGAACGCGTTGCAAAATCGGGAATTTACGTCATAGTTTACTTAAATATAATGCTTGTTTCCCCGTCTTAGTTAACTTAAATCTAATGATTGTTACCCCATCATAGTTAACTTAAATATAATGCAGGTTACCTTGTCATAGTTAACTTCAATATAATGCATGTAACCTCGTCAAAGTTAACTTAAATATGATGCTTGTAACCTCGTCATAGTAATCTTAAATATAATGCTCGTATCCCCGTTATGATTTTGTATAAAGGAATGTCTTTTTACATTCACATTGGAAACAACTGAGGAATTACTTTTATTTCTACACGTCTGAATTCCAGTGTGCTCAAGATTTGGCAAAAATTGCATAGTGGTGTGAAAAAAATTATTGTGTGCAAACCATTAACACAAGAGTGGTCCATATCTCCTTATACTTTTTTGAAGAAGGACTATAAAGGAAATATTTGGGCTTTACGAAATATGACAATCTCTCCACGACAAACATGACCACATCCACTCGTAACCATGCAAGGCAACATACAAACAGATCCAGAAAGTCTCCGTTCTACCTAAAGGAACCCGTTGTCAGAAGAATTATAATGAGATATGAAACAACCTCATCACGTGTATGAGTTGACAATGTGCGAGCACATGCCAAGCTTTCATTACACCATACACGCGTGGGTAACAGTAGGAGGGGCAGCGGGTGCATTACTCTCTGCAGTAGTGGAGGATGAGGGAGAGGAGAGACTTTAAAGTCGTATTTCCCCTTTCTATCTTGTCATAGGTTCTGTAGGATACATTTAGTACATTTATCTTTTTAAAAAATTACACAGCGGTCTTAAGAAGCCATCTTGAATTGAACTGAAAATGATTAATAACCCTAGTATAACAATGTTTCTTCTCAACTCTTTACTCTTCAAACGATTAAAAAATATTCTCATTATAAGGGTAAACGTAATGTGTCATATAATGTACGGCACAAAGTCCAGACACAGTATAAGGTTCTGAAGACGCTACAAGGTTATGTTAAAATCTGCAAACGTAAAACTAAAACGTATGATTAAAGTCTACAGAAGCAAGAAAATAAAGGAGAAAAGAGAAGTTATACTTCAAGAAGAGGTGTGGTAGATTCTACAATGACAGAGTCTCTCTATCTCAGAACCAACACGATGCTGCTGTAGATATGAACGATACGACAGTGATGGCTCACAATGAATGTATAGTTATTTCCTTCTGTTTAGTCAGGCTATTCACACTTACACTTACTGGAACATCCCAGAGATAAGAACTACAGACGTACATCACAACATCGCCATTCTTCGGTGACAGCATTACCGTTTCACTAATATTGTCATAGAAACACAGAGCTAGACTTACTTTTATTTGGTGAATGAGCATATCATTTCATCTTAGTGTTATTTTGTCATCAAAAAAGGTGGTTAAAGATTGTTTATTACTAATTACTATTACTAATGAAATTTCCAACTTCATATTCCAAACCTGAGTTTCCAGATAAAGACTTGCTCAATTTTAGGCTATGCGAATGACAAGTTCGTGGAGTAGGACCCAAGTCTGTGTAAAAAACAATTATATGCACGTGTGCACTTATCACTTTTGTCGGAAAAAATATTGTTTTCGCAGCCGTATTTTGACGTCATTGACGTCGTCATCTTAAGTCGAACCTGACGTCAATGACGTTGACATCGCAAATGAAATAAATAACTTATATAAAATGATTAATTAAGAAAATATTAGCATTTTATATCTTTGCCAAATTCGAGCAGATTTGTTTTCAATTTTCGCTCTCACTCGCGAATAAATACCAGAGAACAGGTACCAAGTCGAACACGGGTTCTAAGACAATCAAGCATATTCGTCGTTCAGGTCGTCGAACTTTTATTGTCGGCGTTACGATACAGTCAAAACAGCTGGATATCGGCACTACCGGTTACAGAATCGGAACCAGAGGACTAACCTTCCGTTAATTACCGGAACATCCGGGTCACAGCAAGAGGCCTCTTTGAACTTGTAGTTAATTAGCATCAGTAGAGTATTTAAGTAATCTATGTTCCTTCATCAATGTTTGTAAATTACACTCTACATAATGTGTCTTTCAAATGATCCATATTCACCTTAAGGGAGTTTACCAAATTGACATTCAATTTTCTGACTACATCGAGTTAACGAAAATCAAAGTTTGACCGAGAGGGGCTGGTCCATTATACTTAAGTCATAGGCACTTGTAATAAGAATATATGCATGTATGTATGCGTGTATGCATGTATGTTTGCATTATGTATGCATTATCGATGCATTATGTATGCATTATTTATGCATTATGTATGTATGTATGTATGTATGTATGTATGTATGTATGTATGTATGTATGTATGTATGAATGAATGTATGTATGTATGTATGCATGCATGCATGTATGTATGTATGTATGTATGTATGTATGCTTGTATGTATGCATGCATGCATGTCTGTATGCATGCATGTATGTATGTTTGGATGGATCTAGAAATATATAAACCATTATATAAATCTGGGTCAGATTTTGGTTAAAATGCATGAGTGGCTTTTTAAAGTAAGGGATCAATAAATACATCAATAAATATTTTTGAAAATTGTCTATTTACCAAAATAAGAAAATGAAATAAAGGAGCATCTTAAATAGGTTCGAAAATAATTTCTAGACTTGCTGAAATATCCTAGACTTACGGTTATACAAGAGCCGTGTCTAGGCGGGAGACTAGGAACTATTTAATACGCGGAAGACTATCAGTCTGCTCTCAGACTCATACCTCGGAGAGAGGTCAGGTCAATGCCTGTGTGATGGAATCACAAAATGGTGAGCTTGTCAGAACTTGGCCAGATAAGGCATCCACTCGCCTCTATCTTACTCAAACCAAATCTTCTCCTGATAAAATAGGCGATAAATCGATGTCAGAGGGCTTCAATCTTGAAGCTCGCCATGCCACTATCTACTACTGGGGATTTTATTCTGTATCCAGTAGGGACATATCTCCAGGAGAACCAACTAGCAGAGCTATCCAGATAGAACAGACGCTTTCCTGATTGCTGTACGCTGTATGTCATGGTCTAGCTTTGGACCTTAGAATTCATATTTCATATTTCATTATTCATTTTGTCAAACTATCGTAATTTTTTACTTCAGTATGCCCAATTTTGTTTGACGTTCCCAAAATAGTCAGAATTTCGGACATGAGAAAGACTTATTTTATTTTACGCAATCCACCATATCACTTTCCCATTCTCTTTCTCCTCCTACCAATATTCCTGATCATTCAACTCTGCCACCATTCAAATTGACCTCGAATTAAGATAACACCCTGTACCCACCTGTATTCACCCAAACCCATATCTACCCCTACCCTACCTGAGACCTCAACCAGAAGCACCCTAACCATCCCCCGCTCCCCCTTAGCCCTACCCCCAAGGTTCAGTTCGCTGAAAGTCCCGACCCCATCACAGAAGTGTAGAGGACCTGTATCAGCTCTATAGATTCGAGTCTGGCCACTCAGATAGAGATAAGGGTCGAGAGTTGAAGCAAACATTCCTCACCCTCAAAAGATTATTCTCGAGAATCAAGCAAATGCATGTCAACATTTTGACAATACAGCTCACCGGTATTTAAATTAAGCTGAGTTGAAATAACACACCTCAAACAACTGAAAGCCATCAAGTTCGAAATGAGCAATTTGATGTCCCAAGTGACTTTCTGTCCTTTGACAGGGGGTACCAGGGAGGGGTGCAGGGGGACATAATTAACGCTTGGGAGGGGATTTACAACCGAGTGCTGGTCAGACGGGAAAGTGTTTGGACACCGACCCTCAAAATCACTGAGGCATGCTAACTAGCAATTTAACACTATGGAAGATGAGTCCTCAATGTGGGTGTGAATAGATGTCTTTCAACGCTCCATATATCAACAGCTCTATTCTTTTTACCTCTGTATTGTATCGTCATTACAAAAGTATTTTAAGCAAACGGGTACTTGAAAAATTAGTCACGTATTAGTTCCCTATAAATCCACAATGTTTGCCAACACTTCATTCAAGCTTGATATTTGCAAGTAGCTATGTATTATCATGCTGAGTCGCCTACCGTTTCGTTATACCAATGGTAAAGAAACGCTCACTTCTTTCTATGTGCTCGTACGTGTCGTATATATAAGCCTCTTTAAAGGAATATATTTCATATCAGGATTTAAGCTTGTGTGGTTGATTAATAAGTCAAAATCTTGCCGAATACATAACATTATGAGTCTCTATGTAAGTGGATGCATGGTTTAATATCGTTTTCTATTTGTATGCTAAACTCATTTCCAGTTTTCTGCATTTGATTAAACTTTGTAATGCATATATTCACATCAATGAACTAATTTCAACTATACCTGTAACGAAAAGCGTATTACATAAGTTACGCTTATGTGAAAAGCAGCATGCATTGTTAGATGCATGATCATTAACGAAAACTGCACTTTAAAAGTTGCTATTTACTAACGCAATATGAACTTTCTTAGCTGCGATTTCACTAAAAAAAAAATGCTCGAGTCGATATTAGGACGTTCATATAATATTCTAACTTCTCTGAGTTCTCTTAACATGTTTCATTCTATAGCTATTTGCACGGGCTTATCAACTGACGCGGCTTTCTGATAGTCTTTGTGTGCATACGAATGCATTGGCGGGCATTGACACAGCCCATCTATACAGTGAAAAGCCTGGCCACAACTTATTTACATCATAATTATAGTAGAGATTCACCCGTCCTCGAACGATAGTTATCACATTAAAATGCAATTATGAAATTCTATTGAAGCCTAAAAAATGTTCGTTTTTTAAGGTTACACTTTGCATTTTCACAAATCTGGAAAATAACTATCGAGCTTGAACCTTTTGCATCCTAATAAGTTAAATACCAAATAGAGAGTCTGAAAAAGTTTGCAAGTTTCTTCAAGCGAATGTTGGTTTAACAACATATAATTCATATTATTATATATTTTGTATTACATCTTCTGAACTGCGTCTCTGAACAGTTGAGAATGATAGTATATATATCAAAGCATCTCACAAATCACATCCTTGAAAGGTATTTTAGAATTTGTAGAGTTAAAGGAAAACCTGGATATCGGTGTTAATATCTGCAGCCAGTGCATTAAAGTTGACTATCCATAAATACCTGGTTTTCCTTAAATCTCACAAATCAGTTTAAAAGACACTTATGAAAATATATTTGATTTGTTAAAAAATGATGTACTTACATAAATATTCTTATAAGTGTTGTCCAAATACGTGATGGAAGTGTTGAGAGGGAACTCTGTAGAACTAACATCGTCCCCTTGTTGCAAGACATAGTCACTAACTTCCGATCCGAAGGGGTAAAAGAGGGATAGAGGTACTCCAGTAACGCTCCATACACACGCTAGACATATAGCAAACACTAAGGACAGGTTGTCAGTCCCCATAACGGCTCTATCCTCTCTCCGCTACACACTGTGCTACCCTCCGACACACTGTCTACCAAACTCAGTACTCATTGCAGGCAAAACTTTGTGCCCCGATCCCAATACAGAGTTCTCATTGGCTTAAGATGTGTGACGTCACGTTTGTAGGGATATGGTTGCTGCAACTGAGAGACACATTGTTACTATCACTGGACAGTGGGGTGGTGGAGGGTGAGAAGGGAAGGGGAGGGGTGAGGAGTGAGGGAGGGGGATTAGGAGGAGAAACATGGGAGGTAACACATCGAAGTTATAACCTCATGTGTTTGCTATTACCCCCGAGGTGATATGCTCATGTTGAAAATATATTTCGAATTTTGAATTTAAATGTTTATTTCCCTGTATGTCTGAGAAACATTTGTAATAGTTTATGGCATTGTTTATGTGAGATTAAAGAAAAGGCATGCTGGTTTCAAAACGCAATGATGAATTTGAGGTAGAAATTTAAAATATTTGCACCTATAAGACATTTAACCATTTCAATTTCAGACTAAAATCGCAGTTGGATGTTATAATCCCTGTCACATGCTTGACCCCCCTCCCATGATACCCCCCCTAAAGCTGTACCAGGCTGTAGACACCGACAAAGATTAAACATCAAGATTCGGGCGCCCCAAATAACCCTCAAAACGATCCGTCAAAGGAGGACCATATATTATCAGTGTATTGCGCAACCAATCTTTGCGTTTCAAGAAAGGGAGGGCGATTATATCATAAGGCTTGCCTCGATTAGGGATGATATTGTTTATAGCCTGTAATGACAAGCCTTAGCAATTTACACCTTACTTGGACAATTAACACGAAGATTCTTATCATTTTAAATCTACACCGGCACCCCTTTAGACCATTGCTATGAAAACTGGATGACATGAACATAGCTCCTAAGAAAGCAAATGTTATCAGATTTTAGATTTCAGGATGTGCATTATATTCTTCCACGGATATTTTAATAGATTAGTCACTTTTTTAAGTATAAAAGCGTCCTGTGCGATTAATTTTCTTAATAATATCGATTATCTTGTCATTGAAATCGTTCATTTTCATCATAACATTAAATGTTATAAAACCCATCCTTTTTTGATAATAAAAACTAAAATTCGGATATCGCGGCCAATATAGTACCGAATCGTACCGTAGATAGATGCCAATATATATAGTTTCTGGTATTTTAAATATATTTGTATACCTCTAATTTCAAACTGTAAATTATCCATTTAGTTAATCTATAAATTTAAGTCAATCAAAACTAAATAACTGAATGTCCAGCAACCAGCAAATGCATCATGGTTGATTTGGTGTCCTTTTTAAGTTGGCTAATAATTTGCCAAGCTTAGTTTCTTTAAACCTGTTAGGCTATTGTGATGTTGTTTTACTCGTGTTTTATATACACGAGAACAATGATACAAGGACCTTTTCTATGTACGTCCTAGACTTTATAAATGTATGTTGGTTCGACATAGATGTTACAAAACTATGTCTATCTTTATACATATCGTTGCTTTCGAAAATTGTCTGCAGTTTTTTTGTGTCTCAGAATGATCCAAATGCATTCTCTCTAATCAAAGGCATAATTCCCAACAATGAGAGTATGCATGGTACCCCATGAAGCATGGTACCCCATGAACCATGCACTGCTGTGTCACCCATTGTCTTGACTTGAGCTTCCGTTTGTCAGATATCTAAGGCATGACGACTTCATGCTTTACGACTACTGCCGGCTAATTAGACGAACTGACACTGTGATATTTGAAGAGGAAATTGATAACATATTGTTTCCGGTATGACGTAAGCTCGAACTACTCTTTCGTAGAATATTTGCCAACATATTTTTAGAATTGTCAACTGCTAACCTTCACTATGCCTTTTAGAATAAAATGTTTGCTTACCGTTTGGGGTTTTGCTTATTATTCTTTTTATTAAGTAGCTTTGCTGCTTAAAATAGCATACGGTAAGTTTAAACTTTTAAGCAAAATTATCACGTGCCAATATAATAAATGCACTGATCTCAATTCAAATAACCCCAAATTACATATCAAGCAAAAAATGACAAATATGTATGACCATTCCTTTTTAACCAAAGAGGTATCTATATTTTCATGTGCGAAATCAAAACCTAAAAATGTTTTTATAAGGTTATATATATAATTACTAGTTATAATACATATTTAACACTATCAACCAAAATTAGTGTAAACATCTACTATGGAAACGTTTCAAATTGTATACCACTCTTAGTACATTTCTGTCTTTTTATTAAAAAAAATCGCGGTTTGACATGCGAATTGTCTCCATTTGAACCGGTTAGCATTAGATGGGTATTTTGAGTAACAGTGAGTACTTCTCGATAAATTAACACATTATAATTTGACACCATAAACATACTCTATGTCTGTCTCAATCCAAATCTATGATTATAAATTCAGTTCATATATCACTTAACTCGTCTTTGAAAGAACTTTTATGTCATTTCACAAGCTGGAGATTTGAGACCTATCTAAATATCATACTTTTGGTTTAAAGGACTTTTCAAACATAATCTGCGTTACTTTATAAAACATAGTTCATGTTTATGATTGAACTCAATATTACCATTATCAAAAGCGTCGAGAAGTCTACAAAATAATGACAATATACATTCAAATGCGTACTACACGTTTACACTAACGCAATTACACTCGACATTGTTATTGTCATTTGCCCGTTTATAGCCTACATTTTCACTTTTATATAAATATATCAGTGTTATCACTTACAGCCATTCACATTTACGTCAATGAATTTAAAGACATGTATATTATGCACAAACTACACGCATATCACATGTATTCACATTTATACGTTTAGAATGCCATCATAATTGCACTTGTAAACACAGCCGTGCACCTTTACACATTTCAGTCCATTACCAAATAAAATTCTTCGAGCACTATTCATATGACATGTAAAGACTTAAGAAGAGAAAAATTCTGGATAGCAATTTCTTCTTTTAAACATTCACGACGTTTCGAGCTGGAATGCTTTATTTTAATCACCCCTTACTCCAACAGGTACGTGGGCCCACGGGTCATTCCTTCATTAGATGGAATAAACATACAGTGGAGACCCTCACCTTACACACATTCCAAAACTATTATGTCATTTCTACCATGTCTACCAACCCGAATGTTTCTAAATCATTAGCCGTATTACTACCGCGAATGTCTAAGCGGCGCAATCCCTCAGCATAGACTAGGTTTCATTTCTAACAAACCACTGTCACTTTTAATCTTTTATTATTATGCATTGTTATGCATCATCAATATAATATGTATTTTATTGATTTTATGTGACTCATAGGCCTTCAGAGGCCGGCTCGTGTACACTCTTAATGTAAGAACAACATTGTTCATTTTTGTACTGTACATGTGGTGACACAATAATAAAACAACTATCTTTTCTTCTTTTCTTCACAAACGCTACCATCGGAGGAAGCCTACATGAGCATTGTAAACCACGGGTCGTCATTCTTTATTCTGCTAGTGGGCAGCAAAGTGAACTATCAAGACTATCTATTATACTTTATTCTACACTATTTAGTGTTATTTTTCATATCTTTTAATTCATTCCAGGTAGGTATACAATTTCTGCAGCAGCATGCAGCAGGGAAGTCAGGAAGTGATATGCATGCAGCAGGGAAGTCAGGAAGTGATATGCATTCAGACACTTTAGGAATAAGAAGAAGAAGAAGAAAAATATTTTATTAACGTGTCACAAATTTTCTTTACATTATTTGACCACATATTAATACAAGCTAAAAAGAAAATATCCGGCCGTTAAGACCTATGAGACAAGATTGTACAGTTATTTTCAAATGTACATAAAAATATAAGTAAAACACATGTAAAAGACATGTAAAGCAAAAAATACCCTGAATGATAAGAGTTTATTGCGGTGGTTTTTACGCAATTCAAACATTTTATGAATACTTGCGACTAAGGCATTAGTATTTATGTTATCTTGCATTATAGTAATAAAAACATCATGGGAAGATAATAACGACAGTGAATTTTAGGTCACTGGCAACAACAGTACAGTAACATCGTCCATAAAAAAGAGAAAGTTATATACTTTCTAAATATAGAATCAATCTGTTAGGCCATTTCTTTTGGAACCTCACAGTTCTGTTGTCTTTCTGGCTAGATAATTTTCAACAAGCCGGATGTTTTGTATTTCTTTCAGAAATCTTGCTGTATCTAAATTTCTGGTGTTAATACTTGAAGAAAAGATAAATCTTTTGCCATCAAGAATAATATTAATAACATCATAACCAGAATCAAGACCCAACAGAAGTGTAAAGTCAGAAAAAACGACTTCAATATCACAAATATTTCTTATGATAGTACTTCATCATTCTAAAACCTCTGTTCTATGTCACAAGAAATAAAAACATGGACAATGTCTTCTGGTTCTGATTTACAAAATGGTACATTATATCGGTAACCCTTCTAGTCGTATCTACATCAAGAACTGAAACTTTATGTCCGTAAATGCTGCTCACTACGAATACAAGTAGGCTACTTGAAGCTTGACCTGTCAAGTCATTGCAAGGAGCAGACGACATGGTTTTCGAAGCAGACGACGTTTCCGAGAGCAGACGACGCGACAGATGTAAATGGCAAAAACATTCTCAGGGGACTTTATAACAACATGCTTTGAATTTAATACCGATATCAAAGTTGACATGCCTTTTGTGCCAAATGAAGCCAACAAGATAATCACAATGTTGTAACCAATTATTCTTAATCTTTTCAGGCTTCATAATTTGATTATTAGTATCTTAGTCATCGTGTCCGTCTCGATCGGAAGTCGTCTTTATCTCAATATTTCTGACATTGTGAGACTCAGATTATGTCCATAAATTGTGTTAATGATTTCCTTATCGACTGAAAGCAATTTCAATTTAGTGTCTTTTCTATAACAAACTGTAAATACATGTTGGCCTACGCACCTCATATGTATTTTAAATGTAAACAAACAATTATTTATTTATTAGATTTTAGCACCTTTTTATGCAAGTTCTTCTACATTTCAAGTGTCTAATATGTCAAAGTTGGTCGGGCGAGTTCTTTCGTCGTATTTTACATTGTCTTTCATACTCTACATTCCAATATCTTGTTCTTCATCTTCATTATAAATGATGGCTACAGAGGTGGACATCATCATGTTCACCCGATACGATTGGCGTCCAGGCAGAACAAGGCAAGATATTATAAAAAATCCCCGCATAAAGGGCCGATGTGTTACTCACACTGTCACACGTGTTAAACGTAATGGCCATCCACGAGAGCCGAAACGTCGGCGCCGCTTCGTTGCAGCTGACCAGAGCATCATTAGGGAAAAGGAGATACTAGACAACGGCGACATCGGAGTGATGGGATACGTAGACTGTGTTGGACAATTGCTTGGAGTGTGGTGAATGGGACTATATTTGAATGTGATGTGGATATTATATTATATTATTATTATTATATTATATATTATATATATTATTATATTATATATTAACTATAAATATATATACATATATATATATATATATATATATATATATATATATATATATATATATATATATATATATATATATATATATATTATGTGGATGTTATAATTCAAACAACTGAGTGGCGTTCAAAGAAATGCGTTGAAATGCGACTCTAACATAATAAAACATAAAGAGAGACTAAACACCCCTTTTGGCATTTGTTGGTACGATCCAATGTTACATAAGCTAGTTAAAAGTAAATACCACTGTGCCAATCGGTCGAATGGATTTTCCTACTTCGACCGATCGGGATGCGACCATGTTAAAGCTGGATGTTCTCAAACTGAGAAAAGGCCAATAGCCTAACCTGTGTTACGGATTCTGAAACTCGCGATCGAGTCTTACCCGATTTTAATAGGCTTTTGAAGACCTACCAACCTATAATCTCGTTTATTCCAACTACATTGAAGATTAAAATTTGTAATATAGCTTACGATTGTGAAATAGGTTAATCGCAGTCAAAAGCCATATAGTTTTTCAATAATGTTTCATTTGATGCATATTTTCGAGGTAAACAAGTAATTGTTTGGCCTAAATGGTATTTAGTTGAATAACGGAAGCTCACTCCGTGTTTTCCCTCTAAAGGTCATGTGATTTAAAAGAATTGGGTGGAAACTTCGATCAAGTTTATCATTTATTACATAGATCTACCAAAATAGATATATAAGGCCTATATTGTCGGTATCCCCAGGGATGTGTGTATAAATCCTAATTGGTATCACATTGGGTTGGTGACTGAATTATATATTATTCAAAGTAATAAATAAGTCTCTAAAAATAACATTATATTTTAAAAAAACCTCTGTGTTTCTTTATCGTCATTATTTTGTTGCAGAAATTAAACTATACATTACAGTACGTTTCACACCTACGTTTTTTGCTTTTTTTTTACAAATGCTTTTTCTGATAATTAAATTCATTTATTACTTAAAAACGCATCAAAGTCCCATATGCAAGAAGTATTGGTATATTTGAAAGAACAAAAAAATGAAATCGGACGCCTCGTAAATTGTAGGTTTAGAATAAAAATATTGTGGTCCAATCTATAAAAATTTCGTATTTTACAATAACCCATTAAAGGGAGCTAACTTTTACCGCGCGAAAAGACGAACTGAGGACATAATACCGGCCTAGGCGTGTAAATTACTATTTCTATGCAGAAAAGTGGATCATATGGTGCTTATGCTACACCTTGTAACCAGCTTCCTCAATGAACTCAACTTTTATGGAGGTAAAATAAGCTTGAATTCCAATTTTCAAATCTAAACTGGAGACGTTAAAAGTGAACATGATCATCATGGCCGCTGGAGTGAACATGCAGTTCAAACAACAAGGAAGATCCTAGCCACTTAACGGCCCCGAAACTAAAGTTTCTGGGCCGCTTCTCAGCCCTGTAGAAACCACGTCTGGTGGAGAGGCCGACAGACCCCACTCCACTTCCAAGGCAGTTTTAGATATGTTAGCTCGTGTGTCATAATATACCCTTTGGACTGTGGACAAAGGAGATATTTCCCTATAAGTTCGGCCTATTTTCAACTTTCTACGATAACGAGAACCAACCTTAACCGTCTTTATTCTAAAACATCGCTAATTTCGTCCGTGGCGGCCGCCATCTTGTGTTATAACGTCACAGGCTATAGTCCATATCTGGTATCTACTACATTTAAATAAAGGTTTACAGTGGCCATGAGAGACGACTACTACTTCATTTACTCGTTGAAACGTTTTCCCCCCTTTTTTTTTCATACGTGAATAATAATGTCTAATGCTTTATTAAGACAACTATGATACTACCTTAACATTTGTCATTTTTTTCAGTCAGCAATTGACAGTATTTGTAAATATCTGCGAAAGAATAATATTTTAAAAACAATTTTGATTCAATGTATGATTACGCCTGTTAGGGTCATGGCGTTTACGCATTTAGAAAAATTTAGATGCAATTTTATTGATGTCGATTTTACCCCATTACCTAGTTTAATCATCACATTTTGAAAACAATGTGGGAATAGTTTGAATAGTCCTTATAACCCAAACGTTGTCGGTGAAATTTATCAATGCAAATCATTACTGTTTTCAAGCCGAAGTTTAGCCTTTCAGTGAATCTTTTTCGGAAAATGTACAAAAGTTGTTTCATAACAAACAAAATAACTACTTCTGATGGAATCTTTCCAATGCATTGCAAAGTGGAGGTCTTATGGTAAATAATTATGGGGGGGGGGGGGGGGGGGGGGGGGGGGGGGAGTATTTACTACATATAACGTAAGGTTTTTCGATTTTTTTGTTGCGGTATTGTTTGAAGATCAACCTTAAGTAAATGTGTCAACTCGCCCGAGGTTTGGATCGTTTTGACCTTACTTCGGACAGTGTCAGTTATTTTGCCCGACTTTTTACGTTGGCAATGAACAGTGATGCAGTTTTTTAAAAACGCATAATATCTATATAATCGAATTTATGTGGTCGTCGTAGGTCATTGCTCTGATATATTAAAGAGCTTGGTTTCATAGTTCAACAAATCAATACATGTATGAGTGCGCTAATTATCGGCATAAAAAGGTTTACCACTTCTTTCCATCACTTAAAGATACTTATTTGAGTCATCTATGCCAAACCTAATCAATGGAGTCATTTGATCGCGAGGTATCGACTGTTACCAAACAGACACATTCTAAAGCTTATTTTTTTTACAGTGACAATATGAATGTAGAACGTCGTAATTATGATCGAAAACCGGACAGTAGCGCGCGTCAAATAGACAAACGTAATTTTGGAGACTAATCTTAAACCGCCAGGAGGGCAGTAAGGAGTTGATAGTGTCTGTTAGGTTATATAACTAGTAGGGGAGAGCGGGGCAAAGCGAGAATCGCATTTTTCTTTAAAACGTATGTTAGGCGACGCTGCACACGTCGTTCAGCCAATGGACATTAGCGTTACATATCACGCTAGCCAACGCTGCCGCCATGACCGCGCCACAAACAGATAAGAGGAGTGAAAAACGAAATTTGACTATTTTACTGTAAGAGTTCTGTGAAATGAAAGGAGATTTTGTAATACATAGAAAGGGTGGAATTAATCTATCCATATGTTGCCTCAAAGCATGTCTACTGAGGTTAACAAAAACAGTTTTGATATATTGTTTGTTTATAACCTTGTAAGGCTGTGGCTGAAATTATAACATATACTAAATGGGGCAAAGCGCGCCGTCGGTGGCGCCCTTTGCCCCCTTAAATTTCAATTGTTGTTAACATATATGAACTGTTATTATAACTGATTGGGATGAAAGTAAACTTTTATTTTTATGATAGTTTGATAAGTAATGATATAATGGATAGTGAAATTATTAGAAATAATTGTTTAACTGCCCCAAAATACTAAAATGATAACTATAATAAATATGATGCTATCGGCTCTTCCGTGTCTGAATATAGTAGGCTACAGAAGCATGTAAATGTGATATAGACCTTTTTCATTGCATTTTGTTTCTAAATCATGTTATATCTTTGTTTCAGGATCATGTTAGTCGATGTATAAACTGCCAAGTTAGTGGCGTCAGTATTATAAAGCAATTGTATTCTCGTGAAACTGGCCAAAGGTTTAATTTTCGAAGAACAGTAAAAACCAATTGTCTTTGTCGATAATTAACAATTCATTTATGAATTTTCTGGAATTCATTTCTTGTGTCGTTTCCATGGAAACCTTTTTTTTGGACTTATTAAAATGGTGTAGAATGGTGACAGATTTTCTCAGAAACTATTACTTCTATTTTATTTATGGAAATACCTGATGATACTCTTGATCGAGTTCGAAAGCCATTTCCGAAATTTTATTTCTAAAGATTTATGACCGTTGATTGCTCAGTTGGACTTGGAGCGATTAACAGATCAGTTGCTCAAATGGGGACAGACTTTCTAAAAAAAACTAGAGGAGTATCATTTGGTTTTTGGATACAGCTAATGATACTCTTGATCGAGTTCGAAAGCCATTTCCGAAATTTTATTTCTGACAGAATTATGGCCCTTGCCTCTGAAATTGGACTTGGAGCGATTAACAGGTCTGATGCGTCAATGGGGACAAGTTTTCTCAGACAATATCACACTTAGGTGAATAAAATTTTGGTTTTGGACACACCTCTTGATGCTCTTGATCGAGTTCGAAAGCCATTTCCGAAATATTATTTTTCACAAAGTTATGGCCCTTGAATGCGCAATTTGACTTGTAGTGATTAACAGATCTGTTGCTCCAATTGGGACACATTTACTCAAAAGCCATTACAGCAACCTTTAGTAAATCAGGTTCTCCAGAATCATAATAATTAGATATATAGACTAGATTTTAAAAAAATATTTGTTCATATTTTTCTCCTCCTCTAGTCATGGTACCATGAGTGTCATGCTTCCTAGTAGCGCAAACCTTAGTTGTATGTTTGATAATGTCTTATTGCATGCTTTCCTTTGAGAATTTAGACGGGCTGCGGGGGTATGTGAGCCATGCTCACATTTTTCTTGTTATTTAGGTCACTATTTATTCGATGAACAGTACACAGTCATGCAAAAAGTTTTCGAACGGTGACTTTATTTCGATAGACATACATGTTAAATTTGTTTTGAATAAAAAATTCTGATGAAATAAGTTCTTGCTGAATCAATGCAAAACTTTGCATGTTGAATTAAAACCAACCCAGCTTTAAGAACATAATTTTCAATTAATTATCTAAATTATTTCAATCTATTAATATCTAAGTAATGACATCAGACTTACCGATAAATGTACAAAAATAAAAAACGTTTCATAGATTACCATTTTAAACGTTTTCATAACCATGTATATAGTTGATTAAATTCTTGTTGTTCCATAGATACACAGTGGAAAATCAAGCAGAACTTGTGAGATTGCAGTTAAGATAATTTCCTACAAACGTGAAATAAATAACAAGATCTGACAGAAATTATACAGACTACGCTAATTTAACATGTATGTCTATGGATATGACGTCGCCGCCCAAATGTTTTTTTGCGCGACACTGTAACTAAAAACATGGCAGGCAAGGCACCAAATTGTCACTAAATTAATGGGGGCAAAGCGCGCCCCTAATGTGCGCTTTGCCCCATCATACGGGGCAAAGTGAGACAATATAATAAAAAAGTATTTACAGTATTTCAAAAAAGGTAATCAATCTGGGCGAGATTCTTTGTGATTTTATTGTGGGGAATGTATGAGAGATTAATACAGCATATAAAGTGTATAATTATTTATTATCATTTAAGGAGAAATTGCAAAAAAAGCTTAAGGGGTGCGCTTTGCCCCGCTCTCCCCTATCCATGTATATTGGACATGATATCTACATCTCTGTGCATTTATAAGGCTGTTTTAAGATTTTCATGCAAAACTAGTATTTGTCATGTATATGTCTTTTGGACATGAAAAGTTGAGATGTTTTGATTTTATGTCATCACATATGACATTTAGGTTCCTATGAAAGGTAAATAATTTGTTATGAAAATCCACACCGACATCGGTCATTTTACTTCATCTTCGGTGACTAAGTGTTCTCACACTCTACATTATATCACTCCTGGGACTTTGAGTCAGAAATATGTTTTCTTGAATTCACTGCCCCTAATTGATCTTCAAAATGTATGTCTTACAGATTATCAGCCAGTTTTCACAATCTCTAGGTATATCTTATCAAATACTTTTTGAATTTGTAAAGATAGAATTAAAGCTCTCTGGTATAAACTTCATCCAAGTCTTCCTGTCACCAAAAATGACCAAGTCGATTTTTTCTTCGAATCTCTATATTCAATGTTATAATGAATACAACAATCTGTTCATACAACTCTCTAGAAACATTTTCCACTCACTAGACTAATAACTTGTACATCTCTTCTCAGATTGCATATATTTTTGTATTCTGAAACAAATAAAACCTAAGGGAAGTATAAAGAAATTATTATACACTGATAAAACTACAAATCTAAACACTTCTAAAGTCTTACACATAGCACTTTGAACTACTCTGATAAATGCAGCGCTATCAAATGAAGCTATCGTAAAATGTTCTCCTTCTCAGGGTTAGTGAAGTCTTGAAAAGACAGTCACTTAAACACTATACTGACATTAATGAAATCAGTCCTACAGAAGAACATCCACATATCCCACTTGATTACATTATTGGATATATATTAACCACACACATTTATGCTCTCTGTGGTTTAACACATTTAATGCATGTCTCTTTGAATTCAGCAATAATATGCCTATGTCTCTATTGCAAACAATCATACACAAAATACTCAACTACAGAAATAATAGTATGGAAAATGAATGAACTTATTTCCATAATCACAACAAATACACTGACTAATGTATCTATGAATAAAATATGAATTCCAGCAATGCACCGAAAACACGCGTCTTATTCTGCCACTACAGTAATGCGTACGTGCTAACTTGCACGCGCCAATAGAAAATTGCCTATTTTGCAACATTCAAGAATTAATAACATTTTATATCTAAAACATGTATAAAAACATTGAGGAAACAATGTACCTGAAGATTTTGGTTAAATGACTTGGCTTTTAGCCTTTTCCCCCTCTTTTCGACAGCTCTGACAACACTCTCACACATGAGGCGACCATTCCTGTAACGTCTCCTAACAGCTAATGCCAGTAAATCTCATAATGTTTGCTACACGACTATTAATGCTCATTCCAATTAAGAAGAAAACTCTGCTGATTTAACTAAAGTCATGATGCTTTTCTGGTGGTTCAAAATCCCCTAAAAATGAAAATATATAAAACAAGAAGCGTCAATAATTTCTCAGTCCTCTGTGAGTAAATTCACACCATCCTCAATATGCACACTTTAGATTGAGGCACTGATAAATGTGATTATCCTTCCCAAACCACCAGAATGACAGTTTTCTGGTTCAGATTTCTTTCAGTCTTTACCTGAATTTGAGTCTGTTAAAGTCATAGTCTCATTTTTGCAAGGCAAATTGTAATAAATGCCGGACAAATAGTTCACCACTCACAGAAATCTTTCCCCTGACGTTTGCAACAATTTTCAGAACTCTGCAGGCATTCTAGCCCTCAATAATGAAGTTCAAACTACCCTATCCTATCCGAATATTATGTTTTTACGAGCATTAGTCCTTACCACGTCATTTCGCTAAGGCCGTGACGAAGAACACATAGAATTTCCCAGCTGAATATCCAATGAAAATAGGTAATACCTTACGCTTTTTCAAATACAGAAATAACAAAAAGGTGGTAAACTCAGTGAAGAATGCGTCTGTCATAAGTATCGGCGCTGCGATGACTAGATTTCCGGTGTTTCGTACTCGCGATGGGATTACACTTGATTCGGTACCTCATCGGTCTGAAACGGCATACGCCAATAAGCTGCTTCATCCAACCCTGTAAAACGGGCATAGAAATGAAAATCTTTGCAAATGCGACAGGAAATATTTGTGTTAGTGATCAGATTTTGTTCGTGAAGAATAATTAGTTCAGTTTAGTTGCCTTACAAAAATGAGACTATGACTTTAACTATTTTTAGATGTTGTAAATAACTGATAATAACCACATAGCTATATAGATATACTTCTTATCTACACCTTGCTACAAAATACTTGTCTTTCACAGAACATATAAAACAGTTTCATCAGGTACAGATTATTAATTATTCTAACAAGGGTAATAACATTGAATTTGTGACAATGCCTTTTGAAGAAAGAAATATTCTAACTTCTTTTCCTGGATCCATTAAAATTTCATATACCAGGTATGTTCAAGACAATAAAGATTGTTTGTCCAGCATCTGCAGAGAATCATGCACTTAAAGGTACTATAGCTTTTTTAGGTCCAAATTGGCTATCTTGAGGCAAATGATTTACTCTCTTTAGCTTTCAATTGATACAGTAAAATATTTAGGCTGTCATTCTTTGCAACTGACCTGTAATCAACAATGACAAAATTTAAGACAGTCAGCTTAGAGATATTTATGTGGTCAGTTGTGCACTAAAACATATATATTGAAAACGGATGAATGTGATGTGCGCAGCTTTTGAAATTACCTTAACTCTTAACTGATAATAAGGGATGAAATGTTGTATATCAAAGCACTCTTATAACATTATCAATTTTAAAAATGTAGTATGAGCATTGTTATTGGATTATGATAGCGGTTGCCATTTTTGCTCTTATGGCTGAAAGCAAATTTAAACATTTTTCATATCGTAGTTCATGTTGATTTAATGCAAGGTAGATTATCCGAGTGGGAATTGTTAGAAATCGAGAGATATGCATTATCTGTGCATTCGTTGTTTATATGAAATATTGGTCTGCACTTATGCCTTTAATCCACCCTTAGACGCGAAGTAAAGAGCACACTGGAGAAAGTATCTCCTTGTTTGTTAGATTCACTATTGATGCAGAAGAATCAAACAAAAAACCTGCTATGCGTCTCACAGGATTATCAAATTATCAGTTAAACTATCACACCTTTTCAAATTATTTGAGTGATACTCAGTCAACCATGCCCGTTTGATTTTTTTTATATTTGAGTTCAGCTGTAAAGTCTTGTTTTATGATAAAGGTGCTTGAAAGAGGCTTTTGAGATTAATGTTTCTGTAAAAAGCATTTGAGATTTGAGAACATTTGATATGGGAAAATTTATTGACATAATGTATTTTTCATCTAAGTATTATGTTCAACATAGAATATTTGATGGTAAATTCTTAGTGTTAGATAGAAACTGATAGCATTTTTATTATATATCTGAATTGATTTGTGTATTAATTAGCAAATTCTTATTTACTCTTGAGATGAAGATTGCCCTGGGCCCATTAGTTTTCCAATTAGTTGGACAATTGTCGTTGTAGGTTGGTCATTATAAAATACAAGGGAGATAAATTTACAATTAAATACAAATCTTTAATTTTCTGTTTATATATTAATATTAAATGTTTTTTTAACTTTGCATGAATAACCCAAATTGATATTGTCTAATGCCAAAATTGACTGATAGAAACGTAATGAAGTTAAAATAAAACAAATTCATATGGTCTAGTAAGGAAAACTATTTTTAGAATTGAAAAGATTAATAAATTCATTATAATATTTGAGTTGATGTTATCTTCAAATGGTCGTACAAAAATACTGATCAACAGACGCTTTCTTCATAAGAAATAAGTCAGCGAGAAAGTAGTATCAGAAGGATTGCATCTTAGCTCTTAAGAGGTGTGTGAACTTGTTTCTCCCAATTTATCTATACAATGTTTCAAATGAAATTGAATGTAATTTATCTCCTTTAACATTTTCCTTATCATAAAATTAGTACTTCATAATAATTTCATGACACACGAGCTAACATATCTAAAAAGAAGAAGTTGTCAATTTAGAAAGCTGAAATATAGATAAATCAAACACTAAAGATCTGATTATTTAATGGTATCTGCATTGACTAAACCTTTTATCTAATTGTCAAAATACTTTCCCATAAAAAATAATCACATTTTCATTTTAAAAGTCATAATATACCGCTTCCAAACTTATGTTGTCAACAACAATGTCAGCCATTTTGGCAGTTGCTATGAAGGGAGATAACTCAGGCGATAGTAGTCACACAACTGATCTTATATTGAGAGGCTTCTGCACAACTTTTAGGTACATTTTCAAGTGGTCATACATATTTTTGCCTATAGTTGATTTTGGTTGGGGTTTTTTCTGAGGGTAAGGGACATGTAATCTTTCATTTTTTCAAGTCATTTGTCTGTTATCGAAAATGTCCGGGTTCACTTAAATTTGAGGGAATTTCTACCAGCGGTCGCAAAAGATTACATTCTGGGGAAGTTATAGTGGAGTTAACGAGCGCGGTTGGGGTGAATAAAAAATCCAAAAGCACTAAAAGTAACTCTAAACATGCGGAAATCGAAGTAGATGTGCATGCGGACGGTCACAGTGTCAACAAAGACCAACCGGTAGCAGAAAGTAGACAAAGCAATGTTATTATTCTAGAGGCTGTGACGGATCTCGCCAGTGAATTAAGGGGAGCAGTATCATCGCTCACAAAACGCATGTCTCAACTAGAAACCAACCTAGAAACCAACCTCAAATCATTAATAACAACAGCAATAGAAACAGAAGTGAAAAAAGTTTAAGATGAATTTAAAAAAGACTTTTCCACCTTAGAATTGAAAGTGAATAAACTAGAACACACCTACTCAGAAATAGTAAAGAAAGGTGCAGACACACAAAAGGCAGATCCATGCTCTATTGTAATAAAGGGACTAAGAGAAACTTTCAAAACTGAAACACCCCAAGAAGTACTGAAAAGTGTTGACAATTTATTAACTAAAACATTGCAGTTAGAGGGCATAGAGGTGGTTAAGTGTGAGCCCCATGTTAGCAAATATGGAGACAACAGAAACCCAGGGCATATAACATGCCAACTGAAAACCCCAGAACAAAAACATCTGATTTTGAAAAACAAAAGCAAATTGAAGACCAAAAGGGACATGGAAAGAGTTTATATAGATAACTTCAAGACAAGGAAGGAACTTAAAACAGAAAATAACATGCGAATGCTTCTCAAAACATTGGACAAAGAAAACAATCTGAAACTACATAAAAATGGGAAACTGTCATCCAACAACACAGTAAGGAAAAGCCATTAGGGTCTAAGGCTTGGGGTATGGAATGTAAGAGGTTTTAAAAGAATGTGAAAAACATGGATGCTTTTAACTTTAAATGTGATGCTATTAATTTTCTTGATTGTGATATAATTGGACTGTGTGAAACATTTTTGAAAGGTAAAGATAAGTCTATTGTGAAGTATGACATTAGCAATGTCCCGTGTGATTTCCTTTTGAACAATGAAAATATGAATTTATTACAGACTCGGATATCACAGATTGAGAAAGCAAGCCTGAATCAGACAGACTTGAATGAACTATATGATGAATTATTGTCAACAATTAAAGAAGAAATGGACACCAAAATTAATCGCTCAGTAATTGAAGTCAACATGAAAAATATGAGCAGGAATTCAAAGAAATCAAGAGCAAAACCATACTGGTGTGAAGAACTCCAACTGAAATGGGACACTATGCGAGAAAATGAGAGAATATGGACTAAGTATAAAGGGAAAAACGCTAGGAAACAAGAACTGAGGAAAATTTACACTATAGCAAGAAAAGAATTTGACAAACTTCATCGCAAGTATAAAAGTAATCACCAAAAAGAAAAACAAACTAAAATCACTGATTCCCTGTCCACACCAAGCATCCTCTTGAAGGATATTGGGAAACTAGGAATACAAAATGAGAGGAAAGTCATGATTCCAGAGGAAATAATCACAGAAGATAACATTGTAACAGATCATGAAGTTGTGATGGACAGATGGAAAAATGATTTTTCTTCTCTGTTAAATCCCATTTTTAATACAGAAAATATTTATATAGATTACACTCAAGACCTACACAGCAGACAACAGGATACAACGTTACCCGACACCGAGGACTTGAACAGACCTATATCTAGAGAAGAAGTCTTTGAAGCTATAAACTCTATGAAATTGAATAAGGCTCCTGGAATTGACAATATTCAAGCTGAAGTAATTAAGGATAATATATGTGTTGAAACACTCCATAAGATGTTTAATCTCATGTTTGTGTCTGATTTAGTGCCTACCATATGGAAAAGAGGACTAATAAGTCCAATTCCAAACCTGGAAGTTGTGATCCAAGGATACCTATGAATTATAGAGGAATAACAATTCTCTGTATCCCATGTAAAGTTTATGCAAAACTTCTTAATAACAGAATATCAAACTGGCTAGAACAACATAATCTCCTTTCATCTGTGCAAAATGGATTTAGGAAAGGTCGTTCATGTCAAGATCATATACTCACTCTAACTAAAGTTCTTTACAACAGGAAAATATCAAGACAGGCTACATATACATGTTTTGTGGACATGAAAAAGGCTTTTGACTCAGTGAATAGAAACCTTCTATGGTATAAACTTATTAATGTGTATGGTTTTCATGGAGCTATAATAAATGCAGTTCAATCACTCTATCAGGATGTTAAGTGCTGTGTTAAGGTCAACACTGAAAGAACTGAGTGGTTTGATG
Organism: Phorcus lineatus; assembly: GCA_921293015.1. NCBI lineage: Eukaryota > Metazoa > Mollusca > Gastropoda > Trochida > Trochidae > Phorcus > Phorcus lineatus. Next base: position 41,819,329 of record OV121084.1, read on the forward strand.
TATCAACAGGTGTTAAGCAAGGCTGCTGTATGTCACCAACACTGTTTGCCATGTATGTGAATGATTTAGCCAACAGTTTACAACATCTAAACTGTGGAGTTGATATTGATAACATGAATATGTCAGTTTTGCTCTATGCAGATGATATTGTGCTCATGTCACCGGATGAAGATAAACTACAAAAATTACTTAATCACCTACATGAGTGGTCACAAAGGTGGAAGCTCCTAATCAACATAGACAAAACTAAAATTCTCCACTGCAGACCAGTGTCAACTCCTAGATCAACAGTGCAGTTCACTTGTGGTGATATGAAAATAGAAGATTGTGCTCAGTATAAATATTTAGGCATGTGGATAAATGAATTCTGTGATTATAAAAAATCTGTGCAAGAAGTGTGCAAGTCTGCTAATAGAGCACTTGGGGTGGTTATGACCAAGTTCAATGCTCTAGGTGGGCTCAGCCACTCTGTGTATACTAAGCTGTTTGACAGTTATGTGCAACCTATTTTAAATTATAGCGCTTCAGTCTGGGGCATAAATATGTACAAGGAAATCAATAATATTCAAAATAAAGCCATGAGATTTTTCTTGGGAGTAAGAAAAAACAGTGCTAACACAGCTGTCAGAGGGGACATGGGCTGGAGGGATTCCTACACAAAGATCAAGATTGAAGTGCTGAGACAATTCCATAAAACAGTGACAGCTGATAGTGATTCCATACCTGCTGTCATTCATAAATGGTCAGTCAAAAGAAAATCCTCTTGGGATCATAGAGTGATGGAATTAGTGAAAAAACTTCAGATTCATGGAAATCAAAATGTAATTGATTATTGTGTAGCAACCAATAGATCCATTTTCCTCAAGAGGGCTTTAGATGTGTTAGATGTATGGGATAGAGGAAAGTGGAACTCAGATTTATTTAATGATAAAAATAATAAGTTGAATGGCAATAAATTAAGAACATATAGATTGTTTAAGCAAGATATATCTACTTCAGCATATGTTAGGATAACAATGTCAAGACAGCAAAGAAGATTGTTAGCAACACTTAGGTGTGGAAACCTGCCTCTTAATATTGAAAGAGGAAGATACACCAAGCCTGTAACGCCTATAAATGAAAGACTGTGTACATTATGCGATAAAAATGAAGTTGAAGATGAACTTCATTTTCTACTAGTTTGTCCCTTCTACAATGACTTAAGAAATAGGTTGATCACTTCATGTTTAATTATTACAGATTCCTTTGTAATTATGGATAATACCCAGAAATTGAACTTGCTCATGAACACAGAGGAATTACAATATGGATTAGCCCGATTCATACAACAGATGTACCACAAGCGACATTTAACCATGCAACATTTTGTAACTTTAAATTATGTTTTAACAGTTGGATTTTAACAATGTGTATAATAGCATGTATATTTGACTTTTATTTGTGTATGCAAGACAAGTATAAATTCACATGAATGAATGAATAAATGAAGACATGTACATAATTTATCCAAGTGAATGATTGCTTTTTCATACAAGTTGTGATAATTGTTGTGATAATTGTATTGAGAGTGCGTCATACATGTCAGATTGATTGGGTGTGCAAGTAAGAGTATTAGAATTAATTTAGCCAGTGTGCCAGTTTTAAATATATATGTCAGTCAGTTGGTGATTTTGGTTGTTTGTGAGTGTAGGGTAGTTGATTTGCTAATATTTCAGGGTGGGGGAGTCTGGGTGTCAGGGTGAAGTAGTCAGGTTATTAGTGTGAAGTAGTCGGGGTGAAAGTGTGAAGTAGTCGGGGTGAAAGTGTGTAGTAGTCGGGGTGTCAGTTTGAGATAGTCGGGGTGTCAGTGTGAAGTAGTCGGGGTGTCAGTTTGAGATGGGCGGGGTGTCAGTGTGAGATAGTTGGGGTGTCAGTGTGAGATAGTTGGGGTGTCAGTGTGAGGTAGTCAGGGTGTTAGTATGAGTAAGTCGGGGTGTCAGTGTGAGATAGTTGGGGTGTCAATGTGAGATAGTTGGGGTGCCAGTGTGAGATAGTTGGGGTTTAAATGTGAGACAGTTGGGGTGCCAGTGTGAGATAGTTGGGGTGCCAGTGTGAGGTAGTCAGAGTATCAGTGCGAGGTAGTATCATGGGCAAGATATTACCCAAAATACATTAAATTTATATTATTGAAATTAGGAAAATGTATGATTAATTTGCAGAAATATCCAAATTACATAAACAATTCAAATATACAATTTATCATTATTCATAAGATTCATAGTCACAATATTTTACAAGTAGACCTTATTTCTCATAATCACCTTTTTCACCTAAGGATACAAAATGTCAGAGTAAAATCTTTATTCTAAAAAGTAGACAACTCGTCTATCTAAGACAATTGTCTTTTATTAATAATCCTTTTACAAGCGTTGACACTGACAGTGATTTTAGTAGATAAAGCCTTAGGCTAATTAAGCTAATCCACTTAAGAACTTAATTGACCTCATCTAATTAATCTTCAAGTTTTCCAGACATGTCAATTTATAAGTCCAATGAAAACAATAACTGCCTAGAATATTAGTGACAGTGTTAACGAGATTAAAAATCTAACCAATGAAAGATCACCTTCATTTACCTTTATAAACCCAGATAGAAATTAAATATTTAGAACGTCGGCGACATCACCAAGAGGTGGAAGCAGACGCATAAACCCCAACCCAACAACAACATAAATATTTAGTTAAGAGTTTGGATACCATCTAGACACTTCTCAAGACTCCAGGGGCTGAGTCTATGTATATATATAGATTGTCATGCCCCTGGAGGGATCATCCAGCTGTAGGTGGAAGCAGACGTAAAACTCCAACTCAACAACAACAAAAATCTTTAGTTAGAGTTTGGATCCCGTCTTAGACACATCTCAAGACTCCAGGGGCTGAGTGTATATATATACATTGTCATGCCCCTGGAGGGATCATCCAGCTGACTCCTGTCTGATCAGAGCCTCTTCCTGGAACTCCGAGGTTGGATTCTATAGCATCAAGCAAATTCCCTGGGATTAAGTCTAAACTGGTGTCAACCTGTGACATGGTAATGCCAATCGTCCTGCGGGTTGGCACTCTACGACAGATGAAGATCCCCATGGTGAACTGACCTGGAATTCTCCAAGAGCACCATGAGAAGATGGCAGAAGACACAACCCTGAGCCAGTTATCCCGACAACCATGGAAGGACCAATTGCTGCTGACCTGTCAACTTCCACAATCCCCTTTAAGACGTAGACTTCAAGGTAACGGATAACTACATCCTAAAGCACCACAAGTACGAAGATCTACAAAGAGGATGGGAAGACCAAAACCTCAGACAGGGACTCAACAGTCAATTGTGAACTCTTTTCGAACAATATTGTTCTTATTGCTTTCGTAGCATGTTTTATCAGGATTCTGTGCTCACAGGTTTGTGTGTATTTATCAGCCAGACTTAACATTTTTGTAACATTTTTATTAACATGTTTTAGTATCCCCCGTCCCATCTCAAGATGGGACGTCCCAACTTAAATTATTTAAATGCAGTAGATACCAGATATGGACTATAGCCTGTGACGTCACAACACAAGATGGCGGCCACCACGGACGAAATTAGCGATGTTTTAGAATAAAGACGGTTAAGGTTGGTTGTCGTTATCGTAGAAAGTTAAAAATTGGCCGAACTTATAGGGAAATATCTCCTTTATCCACAGTCCAAAGGGTATATTATGACACACGAGCTAACATATCTAAAACTGCCTTGGAAGTGGAGTGGGGTCTGTCGGCCTCTCCACCAGACGTGGTTTCTACAGGGCTGAGAAGCGGCCCAGAAACTTGAGTTTCGGGGCCGTTAATAGTCCGGTCAAATTAGGGTGAAAAACAGTCCAACCCACCACAAATTGCAACAGAAATGATTTTGATATTTTTTGACAAATTAAGTAGTCCTTTAAAACATATAAAAAGTTTAGGAGTATGAGAGTAGGGGAACATTCTGAAATTTTTGGTCAAAGTTATATGGGAATAAACTATTTTTTGAAAAAAAATTGAAATATATCAAAATTTTACTTTCTATCATATCAGATTGTGTGACCCCTTAAATGAAAGCTTATTACGACATCTTTATGTCCATGACTGAAATACAATGCAAAATATTATCTGATGAATGATATAACCATAAAGAAGTAGTTTCCTCCACCGAGTTAACTTTTTCACTTAAGCGAGTCAAAATCCTTAGAAGCCAATGAAAAAGACCACCTAAATGAATGGCAGAAAACAAAATTATCTTTCAAAGTGAGTAATTATTATCATATGCAGTCCTTTACAACATGTACAACTTATTTTATTAAATAAGGGCACTCGAGGTGGGGAAGAATTAAAACATACCAATTGTATGCTTAAAAGCAAGCTTAGCGCTAAGCTTTATATATTGCCTACATAACAAATTGAATTCATTTGCATGCAGCATTCAAAGAGCTATTTTTAATAACTTAAAAGTTTATATGAAAGTTTGTAAAAACTTTGGAGTTGAAGAAATTACCTGCAGAGAGAAAAAAATGGCAATGTCAAAACCCAGGAAATGACTTGTAGAAGATCTTTCGGCGCAGGTGGAAGGTCTGTTAGCTTAGGAATCAATTGAGAATTCACAACTTTCCAACCCGAGTCTTCTGGATTCATCCCTTCAATTCCTTTCCATTGTTGAACTTGCAAAGACACTCGCAAGCTATGCTGTCTTGCTGCGGCTGATGTTGGTGGTAGACTTTGGGGATGCACATGTCTAATGCTGGACACAACCTTTTCCCTGAACTGCCTGTATCGTATTTGTTGAGATCTTCTCCGCTCTCAGCATTATAAAGACAAAGAAATGCCTTTTCTCCAGCTGCAACAATTTGGTCCTTGGATACGTTTGTAGCATCCTTTTGAAAAGTTCTTGCACTTGCTCTGAAGTTGGTCTTTTACTTCTTGAGAGGCACAGCCTTTCCAATACCATGCAGTCTTGAGCTTGTGTCACAGCTTGCCACTGCATGAAAAAACAGTATATCCTGGCATGTATCTTTGCTAAGAGTGTTTTTTGTCCTCGTGATGTTCCAAGTCTTCGGCTCTTTTTTTAATTTCCTGCTGACATCTGATCTTAGGAAAATGTCAAACAACTCTTCACTGGCATGATAACAAAGAAGTATCAAAAGGTCTGTGTCCTCTCCAACTACTACAGTTGTTGCACTGGCTGCTTCACATACAGCTGTTCTCGCGATAAGACGATCAGCGTCCTCTCTGGCCTGCAGGGTCTTGACTCCTTCATCCAGCAGTTGTTCACTTAGCAAGTTGATGAAACGTTGCTTGTTCGCTTTGTTGGAAAGAAAGGATTCCTTCTTGGTATACAGAAACATGTTTCTGTCGAACTTGACTGTTGCTGAAGTAATGCCTCCAGTTCCTCTCAAATGGGCAATGTCTTTTGTTGAAAATTGGTCTGTGTAGCAACAAAAGACAACAGTTGCTCTGATGTAGTGAGTTTTGATATACTGGCAGTACATGTCACACAGATAGCCGTATGTCACTCCTCGAGGCCCTGGAAGATGTTGAATCAAGGAACCACCATCAATGACATGGTGAACATCAGTTGGTACTTCAAGTCTGTGGTGATTTGTGTCTATCAGGTCCCATATGGTGTTTGCCAGCACTGCTTTGTTAGCTTGTTTCAACAACAAACCAGAGTCACACATTGATGTTGGATATGTGCACAGTTCAAAATTGAATATACTGTTCAACTTGTCAGGAGTGTCCCATGCAACAGTCACAAGCCTTTACAATTCATGGTAACTGCTTGTTTTGATTTCTTGAAAGAGTAGTCAGAAACATCAGCTCCTGTCATGCCATTCAATATCTTCCATCCAATGTTTTCCGCATCATCAGCATTCACAGACGAATGAGCTATCAGTCCATTTGCAATGTTCCTGAGAGATGAGTCATCCTCAAAGGGGTCTGTCGATTAGATATTTAATAATCTTTCTCTCATCTTTAGAATCTCTTTCAACCCTTGCCTTTGTGAGATCAATGTGTTGCTCGCTGCTCCTTGTTTCCACATTTGACATTTCTTGCATAGCACTGCTGACTTCAGCTCGGGCAGGCATAGACAACAACCACACAAGACGCTGGGTCTCGTGCATTCCAGTTCCCCTTGTGAGTCCACCAACTGTCTTCATGCTTCTCATTTGGACTTGTTCTATAACAAGGGCTGTTGAAAGTCCAGCCCAATACCTGTTGGAACGACGAACAACATGGAGACCTCTTTTGAACATGTCATATACTTCTGGATGTTGTTCCTGAAGCTCAGCCTCACAGATTTCGTGTAGTGATTGTGTCCTGAAGCAGCAAAGTATGGAAGCATCTTGAACATCTGTCACGGTGTAACGATATCTAAACTCAGGTGAGACCCGTTATCCGACAGAAAGATAAGAAAAGAAAATAATCAAGCCAATAAATAAGAAGCCAGAGAGAAGCCAATCCGTGAATCAAGTGATTTATTTGCAGTGAACACAAGACGATAACCGGGTACAGCGACATGCTACCCGTACTCCCCTCAACAGGAGTTAACATCTTATTAAGGAAGTCAACAACCCATGAATAAACAAATAGACAAACTGTAGGGAATCACTCTAGCATACCCCCAGACGTTGTAACAACAAGATAAGCTAATGGCCGTCTTAACGAGACAGCATACATAAGACAAAGCAACACTTTAGCGAATATACAAATGAAGGGAAACAGGGCACGGGTGGACTAACAATAGGGATGAATAAAAAACAAGCACACAGTACTTTAGATTATCCCTAATCACTACTTGAGTGAGTAAAAGAATAAGAACACTATTTTAGGTATAGTAGAACTTATCAAATAATGGGAGGGAAGGTAAGGTTAAAACTAAGTTCTTAAAGGAAGTGATCACATACTCCAGAAAGGTACATAGAAAAATAAAGGAATATCAACCTCACCGATTCACCTCCAGCGTCCCAGGTCCACCCGTGACCTCTCCCAGCAAGGATCAAGTCAAGACTCCTGGTACCAGAGCTTAGCCCGATATTTATTGGCTCCGTGCCGACGTCAGTGAAGACCAGGCGCCGATCTCCAAAGACGATAGTAGCCTATCTTAAGGATATCGTGAATCTGTGTTTCTTTGCGAAACTAAATTATCCCTAGCTCCATAAATATTTAAGGTATGGAGCCCTACAATGGCTTATTGTAAAGGGCGCAAACTCCTCGACAAGAGGATATAAATATATTATATCATCCGTATTGGCATATTAATGCTACATGTATAAAGGCTGATAAATGGAGCATGAAAATGACATTTGAACATATAAAAATAGCCACAGTCGGCGAATAAAGACATGAATGATAAAAATAGATACATGAATGTAAAGTACATAATATGTACTTTCGATATATACAATAATTGGTGATATTTTATGAAAGTACATTAGAGGCGAGGCGGGGAAAAGGTCGCACGCTCGAACTGCGTGACAACATCGACTTGAGGTGTAACTGCCAATCTCCTGTGCGTTCTCCAAAACTAAAACTAAAACTGCGTAAATTAAATTAACCATTTCCATGTACTGGAACCACAATTTTGCTGTTCTTGACTTTTCCTTGGGAATCCAGTCTATTTCTTACATTCTGTAATGCTTCTGATTAAGTCAGTTCTTCTTGAGTTGTTGAATCTGATAATAGTTCATCAAAAAGGACACTGATACTATGGAGGTCTGTATTTTCTGTGTGCGCAAGGGGTTCCTCTTCAAGAGTTGAATCAGAGTCTGACTGTTCTGTAGACTCACAATTTAGTGGGATGTCATAAGCTTTAGCTAGTAGGAGTGAATTAAGACTTGCATCGACAAGCAAATGACCTGTTATTGATCTTACAATCGCTTTGCCTGTCAGAATGTGTCCAACCGCCTTCTCTGCATATACAACTTCAAGAAGCTCATGAAGACCGGATCTTTCCATTAGATGACCAATACATCCCAGGCAACTCATTTCAGTATGCAGCCCACCGAGACGAAGAATGATGCTGTGCAAGTTGCTAGTAGATGGTTCTTTGTTGACAATTACCATTGCTTTCCACCCAAGTCGCTGATCAAAAGTAAGGATAGGAATTTTCCCATATCTTCTTGACTGTTCAGTCACAAATGTCAGGGTAGAATAAATACAGGTTGAGTTCACGTATGAAAAGAAAAGGGGAAAAACGTTTCAACGAGTAAATGAAGTACTAGTCGTCTCTCATTGCCACTGTAAACCTTTATTTAAATGCAGTAGATACCAGATATGGACTATAGCCTGTGACGTCACAACACAAGATGGCGGCCACCACGGACGAAATTAGCGATGTTTTAGAATAAAGACGGTTAAGGTTGGTTGTCGTTATCGTAGAAAGTTAAAAATTGGCCGAACTTAAAGGGAAATATCTCCTTTATCCACAGTCCAAAGGGTATATTATGACACACGAGCTAACATATCTAAAACTGCCTTGGAAGTGGAGTGGGGTCTGTCGGCCTCTCCACCAGACGTGGTTTCTACAGGGCTGAGAAGCGGCCCAGAGACTTGAGTTTCGGGGCCGTTAAGTGGCTAGGAAGATCCAGGAGTACGAGGTACGTGTGGTTGGTAGGCAATGGTAGGAACATCATATCAAAGGAAATTATTTGAATGTTTCCAGTTTATGTACGGATCACGAGATATTCATCGTTAATTCATAATTGATATGATAAAATGATGCATAATACGTGGTTTCTACAGGGCTGAGAAGCGGCCCAGAAACTTGAGTTTCGGGGCCGTTAAGTGGCTAAAGCGAATCCTATTCGTGTACTCTCGTCGTTGGTTCGCAATCAAATTAATTTCGTACACCCTGATCTGAAACATGAAGCTAGCAAATTTTTCGAATGTTTTCGGAGTTACTAGACCAAGCAGTTAATTCCAGAAAGTGTGTTACACAATTTGACGGGTTTCTTTTAGTATTGAAAAATGATTCACGGTATTTGTTTGGAATTATACGAAATACATTTTGGTTACGAAAGACAGTGACTAGATCGCTGTTTTTGTTATTTCGAAGAACAGTCAGAAATGTTTGCAAAATGTTTATTCCGATTTGAGGAGAACTAATGTATGTAAATATAAAAAGAAGAATGTTGTTCTTATATTTTATCCATTGATTTTCATTAATAACGCTGTAATCTTACAAAACATTACATCAATTTAGGTTTAATTTTTTTAATTTTTAGCTCATCAGGTCATCAGGTTTTTCGACTTCTTCTCCAGAACCAATGACTCTAGAGAGCTGAAATGTTATGTGCATATTCCTTGGCAAATGGGGATTCTAAATTGTAGATTTCGTGACCCCATGACCCCAAATGGGGTCACAAGGGTCAAAACCTTAAAAATCTATTTTAATCTTCTCCAGTTCCAAAAGGTCCAGAGAGCTGAATAGTTGTGTGTAGACTCCTTGGCCAACGGGGATTCTAAATTGTAGGTTTGGTGACCCCATGACCCCAAATGGGGTCACAGGGGTCAAAACCTAAAAAACCTAATTTCATCTTTTTCCTAGTTCCAAAAGGTCTAGAGAGCTGAAAAGGTGTGTGTAGACTCCTTGGCCAACGCGGATTCTAAATTGTAGGTTTGGTGACCCCATGACCCCAAATGGGGTCACAGGGGTCAAAAACTAAAAAACCTAATTTCATCTTTTTCCCTAGTTACAAAAGGTCTAGAGAGCTGAAAAATTGTGTGAAGACTCCTTGGACGCTGGGGATTCTAAATTGTAGGTTTGGTGACCACTTGACCCAAAATGGGGTCAGAGGGGTCAAAACCTTAAAATCTTACTTTCATCTTCTTCTCCAGTTCCAAAAGGTCTTGATAGCTTAATAGTTGTATGTAGACTCCTTGGACAATGGGGATTCTGAATTGTAGGTTCGGTGACCCCTTGACCCCAAATGGGCAATAGGTCTTTTTATTTGATTGTGAATAACTTTTAAGAAACACATTGTTGTTTTCTTTCCTCAACATAACAATTTGCAATGTCCCAATGTGCCCTAGTTCAAGCCCAAGTTACCCCTGGTTTGGAAAGCATTTTTTTAATTTTGATATCTCTGGTTTTTTACCCAAAAAAAAAGTTGACATATTGTTTTGTTTCACTTTCTCTTTTCTGCCCGACACAAGGACAGACGGACTAAATAATTTTACAGCCCGTCCTCAACCAAAGTTACCCGTCTCGGACGTTGGGACAGGCTATCTTTCCTACACTGCCCATGACCCCATGGTCTAAACCCAAACACCTATTTCTATCAAAAGTCTGATGAGCTACAGAGCCCATGGCTCTATTTTTTAAAAATCAGTTCTTTGGCCGATCATTTGAAATGAAAAAATCATGAATGTCTAAATTAATCTTCAACAACAATTATATATAAGTATAATCTCAATGATATTATCTCATTGGGTGCAAGCTAAACCGTGAAAAAACGGCACCAAACTGCTTTGGCGAAAACGGAACCAAATTGGCGAAAACGGCACCATTTTTTACTAGCGAAAACGGAACCATTGATGGCGAAAACGGAACCATGGACAAGATGAAACGGAACCAAATTTTTTCATTTCTTTTATTTATCATAACATATTGTTTTGGGATTAATGTTGTTGATTCCTGGAGGAGGAAAAAAGCATCGCAAGCTGAAGCCAGATGCAATCCCTACACTGTTTGTACATAAGAAGACACCAAGTTATGAACGAGGGGAACGTCTTGTAGAAAGAAAAAGTAGAAAGGTAACTTTATAGTTAAATATTTGGATTTAAAAATCTTTTTTTTATGCTGAATTAAAAATAATTTACAGTAATCTCCAATATAATCTAAGAAATGAATGTGGATGACATGATTTATTCATTATGTAATTTAATAGCCTCCAATCTGAATAAGTTATGACAATTATAATTTTCAGGTTATAAGCAGTTTCATCCAATCAGTTTACATCTTCTTAGGTCTAATGTAAATAGAGTATTTAAAGCCTTCCTCAATTTTATCAATGTAATTATATGTATTATTTTTAGAATTAGAATAATTGATGACTCTATTTTCAGGTTATAAGCAGTGCCATCAGATCAATAGCCACTCTTATCAGCAGGAAAAGATCTAAGGTATGTGTTCATCTATTAAAATCTAAGATAATACGTCATGATCATGACAATGTGTCTGTTTGTCCACGCCCTTAAACCTGTTTTCATCTTCTTCTATAGAAGCAAATGGCCTAGAAAGCTGAAACTTTGTGTACATAGTCTTTGACTAGTGAGGATTAAAATTGTGGCTTTGATGGGCCTGTGGCCCCTTACAATGGCCACAGGATCCATGCCCTAAAATCCTATTTTCCCCTTCATGTGGCCCCTACAAAGGGGAACCACATTGGCCACACTCTATAGCATAATTGAATATGAATCCTGATGAGCTACAGAGCCAATGGCTCAAATATTTTGCATTGTTATCAATCTTCATATGGTGATCAGGATAGAACTAGATTTATAAGGTCATTTACTGGTTCATATGTACATTGTACATATTTTAAAAGAAAAATATTTGAGAAAGTGTTGATTATGGTCTTTACATTTGGGTTATTGGCTCTGACGGAATGTATTATTTCAGCCTTAGGATTATTACATCAAATATTTATCATATGATATTGTGAGTAGAATTACTTACTAAGAAATAATGCATTTGATTATAACTCTTAAAGCTTAATATTTTTTTCACAATGTATTAATTCAACTAAAATATATATAAAATGTATTTCAGACACATTCTCAAATTGAAAACTTGAAAAAGAAGCGCATCATTCCCAGCAGTGGAGACATTCAAGTTTCTTCTGTTGTAAGTATTTTTATCATATTTTCAGGGCTTGAAATAAGACTAAGCCGTTAGTTAGCCTGAGGCTATTGAAACTTACCCTAGGCTAGTAGAATTTTTAAATTGTTAGCCCTGTGGACTGGTAACATTTTCAAAATCAAAATTAAAAACTCATCTTATGATCAGTCAAATAAATTCAACTGTTGAATGATTATAAGTTGTTTCTTTGCTCTTTTTGACATCTACTGGTTCAATACAAAAGAAAAAATGCGCTAGAATGACGTACTATAGATGAAATACATAGCCAAGGCTCCAGATAATTATTTGAACTCAGGGGTATTTCACTCCTCAAAATAAAAATTGAGGAGTAAAATTTCCACATGAAATAAACCAGGAGTATTTCAAGGTTTATCGTTTTCGGATCCTCATTCAAAGTTTTTTCTTTTTCGATGTTAGTCGTTGATTATGTTTTCAATACGTTTAAGCTGATAATAAACGAGTGATTTATCAAATATATACTCGGGAAACTTTGTTTTCATAGAGGTTGGCATCAAGTTGGCTACTATTCGAGACATTCGATCAGACATGTAGAAATAAAACATTTTTTTGACAAGTTACGGTCACTCCTGAAAACAAATATCTGACTCGTATTCTTGGAAAGTTGTGCGTATCTGTTACTCATTGATTCATTTTTAATGCGTATATATGAATTACCCGTGCGTATTTACGCAGATACGCATCTTATCTGGAGCCCTGCATAGCAGTCTTGTAGAAACTGAAAACTCAAAAGATTATCTGTTATATTATGATATGCCACTTCATTTCTTTCAGAGCATAGGTGTGCAAACAGACGATTGGTGCTGCGACTGTGGACACACCACTCACCACAGGTGCCGGGATCCGGAGGTATCAAATAGCCTGATTGTTCTCGATCATCCTTACTCGTCCCAGTCTTATATTGACCAAACAGAAGACCACTTGGACATATTTAGAGGCGACACAATTTCATCACATAATTCAGAATCTATTGAAGACTGTAATAATTCTTTGCAGGTTGAGAGTGTTAATGTTGATGATAGTAATGAAATATGTTCTATGCTAAGTGAATCTTTCAACTCGCAGGCTTTCAAGTGACCATTCAGTTTATGAACCGTCATCGGATGCTGAATCACATAGTGAAAATTAAGAAGAGGTGGAATCAGATTCATGTTCAAACACATTCTCTCAAGACAAATACATTGTCTTTGCAGATGCTTTGGATGACATTTTTAAGTAAAAAAATAGAAACTTAAAGATATTATATCCCAGTTTTGTATCCGACTTCAATCCACATTTTCATAAAGACAATACATTCAAGTAAATAAAACACCAAACAGAGTTTCAATGCGTCCTTTAATTAAAAAGATATAACGGTCCAAAGCAAGTAGAAATTGGCCACCTCGAAAGCCCAATTAAAAAAGTCCCTAGAGTGGCCTGAGCTCTCCTTCGGCGGATGTGACGTCATAGACAGGACTCGCTCCGCGTTTGCTTGTAAACAAGTATATATATATCAATGCATATATGGGTCGCATTCGTCTACGTTTTCATTGCGAAAGAGACACGCCTTCTTCCTGCGTTGCTGCCAACTGTACTAATAGGAAATCAGGAGACATTCAACTGCATCGGTTTCCGAAGGAACCTGTCCAGTTCGCGAAATGGAAAAAGTTTGTTAGTCAGAAAAGAGTAAAGTGGAGTCCCAGTGACAGGTCTGTTATCTGCTCCGATCATTTCACAGAGGACTGTAATGATCTTTCCTACGATTTCAAAACGGACTTTGGACTTGCCCCACAAAGGAAAAGACTCGTCAAAAATACCGTACTAACAGTTAATAAACAGATGAGGACGATAACAGGCCCGCTACCCGTCTGTCCAGCGAGATATGACAGTCAAACATATCGGAAGAGAAAACGGACGGAATACTTTGAGAAGAGGGAACGAAAGAGGGTAAGGAATTTGAAAGAAAGGCTAATTCAAAATTCTATTCAGGGGGAGGTGGGATAAATAATCATGAAACTTTTGGGGAGTTGACTATAATTGATGAAGTTGCAGACGAATGTAGAATTTGTATCTGCAGTATGAATTTATGTCTCTTTAGATTAGTCGCAGCAATTATTAATTCAAACCCCAAAAATTGTTTGAATTTTTAGTATTTGATTGCATATGGGGTTGAAAAATTCAGCAGGTTGAACTAAATAGTTATTTCAACATGTTGGAGACTATAATGAAATAAGGTGCATATATATATATATATATATATATATATATATATATATGTTGAAAAGACTTGTAAACAAGTCGAAATGCGACGCATCCAGTCATCATTAAAATGATATCTACAGCAAGTGTCGTCTGAAGTATTCCTTTTTTCATATATATATATATATATATATATATATATATATATATATATATATATATACTACAGGTTTGTAGTTTGTTACATTACTTATTTTTGTATGCTGACATTACAGTTTTGGTTATAACATTTATGAAAAATTAAATTTTCTTGCTACAGCGTCATTTTAGAAGCAACAAAAAGTAAAATTAAAGTCATAAAGCTGACCCGGAGAAACATTTACCATTTTATGTAGCCTTACAGTGGCTAATTTATGACCTATTTGCTATTGATAAACATTGAACTATGAAATAAGATATGTGTCACGCGTATTGACAAACCTAACTACCTTCATCAAGTTTCAATAAAGGCTGTTGATCATGTGTGAGGATAAAGTTTAGATAACTAACCGGTGCCTTTTGTATTACCTATGGGAAATGTGCCAGGTGTTGAGGTCATTAAGTTTATTGCTTAATTGCCATAATGTACAGGTGTGCGGCATTTCATGTAGACTGTTAGGTAATAACTTTATGACTATATTGTCTGGTGTGAAAAAGTAGTGTTAGGTAACTAAAAACCTCCCTCTGGTAAAATACCGGTACTAAAGTACCCAGGGAAATGGAAATAATATGTTTGTTCCTTTTAGAAGGTGTTTTGTTTGTCTCCATGTGGTGGGTGTTGTTTTGGTGTTTCTTACTGGAAGTACATGTTAGTATTCTTTGGCTCTCTTCCAATGCAGTTTCTAGTTGTTCCTCAACTATGTGTATTCTGCTTTGGTTAGTGGAATGATGATATTTTGTAGAACCATTTTATATGGTATACCTTAATTGATGCTTTGTGTCTTCATTTCAAGTTGGTCAAAGGATCAAACGGTTTACAAATATACATAACCCTTACTCTTAACTGTCTCTCTCAATTATGATACAAGCTGGGAAATTTATTAAGCAAAAGAACTATTTCAATCACAAACATAGAGTACATTTGCTTGGACAGTGTAATCCTCTTTAATCCTCATTAATACAACATCCAGATTGGCTTAACCTATGAGGCCAAAGCTCACTTCTACTCCAGAGGTAATCTTAAATTTTTATTAAGAAAACACTGATAGGCATGACATGACAACGTCTCCTTAAACATAGTGTTTATATGAAGAAACTATTGTTTCATCATTTTAGTTTTATATGATTGTCCGTTTTATATGATTTAGTTGAATATGATAATAATAGTGGAATATTGTTGTGATTTTTCAATATTTTAAATATTTTTTAATATTGTAGTTAAAGGTATATATTGCTTCATGTAATATTAAAAACATAACTTTATTTTTTGTCTTGTAATATTAAAAAAAAACTAGGTGGCATTTGTCCTGGTGGCAATTGTCCGGGTGGGTTATGTCCGGGTGGCATTTGTCCTGCTCCCACTAAAAACCTCTCTCTGATAAAATACCGGTACTAAAGTACTGAAAGAAATGGAAACAATATGCTTTTCAGCGTTAATATTTTTATTTGGTTGAAATAGTTATAACTGAAAAAGACTTCATATTAACAATATATTTCCAAGCAGGCCTACGTCACTCTAGATTAGTACCAGACTCTTAATCTCAAACACTGACCATTACTCACACAAAACAACAATAATCTGTATCCTTACTATTCAAAATACATTAGTACGTAACTCTAAGTTGTTATGAAAGTGGCAAATCGCGAATCAAGAGGTACATTTACTAAACATATCAAAGATTTGATCTTCATTATCACTAATAACTGGGTAATAAGGCGAAAAACAGCTGCTCGGAACCTCGTATCCCAATGACGAGATCCGGAAGTTGCCGAGAGGAAGTCCATCGAAAGCGAGATCTCATTGTTACAGGCATGCACAGCAGAAACACGGAGTTACGATATTGAGTTGACACTTTAAAATGGCACAAAGTAGTTACAAATATTCTACATATACAATGGTCAATCAACTACACAGGGGGATAGTCGATTTGTCGAGGTGTTCGAACAAAAAACAGTCACAATGGCGGCAGATATCAGTTTGGGTTCACTCGATCGGCATTATCGGAGATTAACAACCGAAACAAATAACAACAACAGTTAATTAATGTCAAACAGAATATGTCGTTGTATTGATATTAATAGCTTTCGTGACTTAGGGGCTTTTTTATAAGTACAATGAGTGAAAATATATACGTTCACGACCGCTGGAATCTATAATGTAAACAATGTTGAATGACACAGATCAGCCAGTCGTTAACGAGTCCTGTCTATGTCGTCACAACCCCCCTAGCACCTGATTGGCTAATAAAACGTTTGGCGTCTGTTTTCCGGAAGTGTTTATAAAATACGTTTTTTTCTGCTATTTTCAGGTAGATGTGAACCTAAATAGTTGTTGATATTTATTCTAAACTGTGTTTAATAAACTTGTTTGATAAATACCGCCCCTGGACGCCAATCGTATCGGGTGTTATAGTTCACCCGTACGAGGAGCGCGCGCTACTGAATTATGATGTCATTACGCGGATTTTCCTTTCCTGTGTACTACGTAGCTAGGGTTTTAGTGATAAGAAATAAACAAATACAATTTCTTTTCTTAAAATATTAGAAACACTTGAAATTCGTGAAAATAACCATAATTTCTTTTAACACAAAAAGATGACAAAAACTTGCAAAACAAAAAAGGATGATGTTGTGGTTAATTTAATATTAAACATATTCAAACTACATATGCAAATTAAAAAGATCCTTGTTCCCTCGAAGACTGAGAAATTATAACAGATTCAGTTGTCATAAGATGGGTATATGCTAATTACCTTGCCTTGCTCAATGGAAATCAAAAAGTTTATAAGAGTTACTTCGCCATCATCTTAATCATGATGCAATTAAATGAAAACAACGTGCAAAGGGCGCGCTCAATATGAATAGTCAAGTAACCTGCCCATGTTAAAACGAATCAAACTCCAAGTAAAGCGAGTTTGACTTTAAAATAAATCAAATATTTGTTTCGCCGTTTTGACTTTCCTTTTGTCGACCAACTTGTCTCCCTTTTGGTCTATCGTCGTTTTAACTGTATCCTGCTTCTCTTTTCCGCCCCCACGTGGTTATCTTTGTTTAAAGGATGGGAACCAACTACGACCACAATGCTTTGCGCAATAAAATAATAAAGTCGATCTATTTATAGACACGGGAAACACCATTACTAATTAGTTAGATTTCTCGGCTTATTTGGGGTCGAAACAATTGGCGAAAAATTATATAAAGCTCTTTCAACGAGATGGATTTTTGGCACTATTTTCTAATTTGTATCAACATACTCTGTGGCCCTTTAAGGCAATCACAATCCGCGTCTTTTGACGGCCATCAAAGAGATATCAAAATAAAAGGCTAATTGAAGTTGAAACTGTTATACATTTTTTATTTTACATTGAACAGGTTGAAGTAATTTGCATGTGTCCGTTAATGGAATAACAACCCAGCAGATTTACTTATAACATTTCAGTTTTTGACGGAACAATTAAGGGCCAATCTCATTAGGATATAAACTTCGAATATGACTAATATATAATTATCAAGAAATCTCTTATTCGTATTTGTACAAGTTTTGGTGATTTTTGTTTTTCAATATGTTTATGGTTAATATGTTTTTCGACATTTAAATTTATTTAACGGTTACTAGAAACTAAAAGACGAAACGTTTATTCAACGTATCTGTTTCCAGAAAAAGCATTTTGGATTGATACCGCCTACTAAAGGATAACGTTGAGGTATGTAGAGTTTGCTTTGTAAAAGATAGCTTTCGATTTGACTTGTTTGTCCAACAAACCCAGTATGAATGTACATAAAATACATTCATTCGGATATTTAGGCAGTTCAACATGTCAACATTCGGTAAACATGTCGAGTTTCCAAGCTTACAAGCGAAATGCAACTCGCCGGCACCATAGAATGATTTGAATTATGTCAGAAGCAAATCTGACAGCTCGGCTAACGGAACCTGTTGAGATCTACACGCGTAATGTAGTGGAACATATAGATTTCATTTAAATGAGATTGGGTTTGTAATGATGGACACACCCATTTTATAATCTGATAAGATCAATGTGTCCCGACATTCATGCTTGCATTGTTTATTATGTCGATAACTGACAGACATAAATGACAAACATGGACCATTCAGTTTGAAGATTTGTCAAGTTTCAGAAAGTCTCAACAATACAGTAAGTGAGGTCTCGCAAAGAAACCATTTTAAGTAATCATTAATGGACCAGAAGCTTTGATTGGTGGAAGTAGTTTTAAATTGTACCTTTGTGTGCTGTGCAATAACGTTGACAATGCATTTTGAGTTAACTTCTACCTACCTCATAACCTAATATACATGCTTGGAATTCAAATCATTGTTACATATTTTAATTTCTGATTTTGACGTTTTTGTTGGTAGAAATATAAGAGGCCAAACATGATGGGGATTCCTATTGAAAAATAACAAAACCAAGTTCTTGAAAGTTGAAAGTTGCTAAGAGTAAAATTAAGCTGCATTTTGCTCGTTTTCATTTTTAGGACAGCTGCCTGTGGAAACCCCCTCGTGTCTACAATCATTATGGAGAATATAGGACGTTGTACAAAGAAAGTTTGAATTGTTTACTGAAGCATTTGGACTATTAAAAATGTTGGCTATTCGGAGGTTGCGTCCGTCTTTGAGGACGTCTGCCGATTATCAGAAGTCAAATGGCAGATGTTAGATCAAATATATATTCCAAGTTTTAGAGAATAGTCATTCTTTCTCCACAGAGGTAGCTCCGTCATACATTCCTATGCAACCTCTGTCTTAATACGAAGGTTTCTCGGGCACGAAATGTAGAACGCTGATTGGATGCAATCAACGTTAGTTGTACAATCAGCGACGCTGTTTCAAACGTTATCATTCAAATCGGATTAGGTTATTTCCGGAAGTTTTGCAAAAGCTAACTTTATTCGAATTTGCACCTTGCACTTTGAGTCGTCTTTACAGAACACATAGGCCTCATTTTTGCGACTGCATCATTGCATAGGCCTATGTTAGAATGAGTTTATTAGTGAAGTTTGTAGGCCACTGGCCCAATGAACATATCAATACAAAATATCCAAAAATATACATATATACAAATATAACATGAAATACATTAAACTTTGAGTGACAATCTGTACTTTAAGGCAAAAAATATCAACTTGGATAACTGACATAGTGTAGATTTACTTTGTGTTGACATAAGATTGATGAATTTAATGTAGGTTGGATTTGTATAATAATACCTATCTAAGTACCTGACCCTCAATTGTGAATATGCATTACAAATCATTATAAAGTGGTACTCATTTTCTATATACGTTAAGCCTGACCTTGCACAGTAGAAACATGTTCTTTCATTCTCTTCTTTGTTTTGATGACGTCCTGTTTCAATCCGGAGTTGATGACAGCTACATCGGAATCGAGTTAAAGTTTCTTTAAAAGGGTTACCATTTATACAGTATAAATATGGCTCCAATTGTAAATTCATTTTAAAAGTAGAGTAAGTTCTTAATTTGGGTTTTTCAAGAAGATCAATATGCCATTGCTGATACCCACAGTCCTGAATACGCTGTTTGAAATTTGATAGAAAAAGTCCTGCATCCCCCACGTCCTGAATTACCCATGAATAACCAAACCCGTATTGAAATAGGATGTTTTTGATGTGAGTTGCCCATGATGTGCGTCCAGCTTCCTCCAGTCCATACAACATCAGGTACGTTTGTTTAGGAATGCGATTGAGATCCATGGTTAAGAGTTTAGTCCAATATTTGATACATTTTAACACGAGATGAATGAAGATTTTTTGTCGGCCAGTTTCCCCTAAGACGGCAGCATTACTTGTTGTTTTCGGAAGGCCTATATGACTACAAATATTTTATTCATGCATTCGGTGTTTTCACTGGCTAAAATATTGCCAGGTAGTTTAAGTTGCAATATATGGCTGGTAGGGGAAATTGCCTGATGCCCGAGAATCCTTCGTATTAAGACAGAGGTTGTATAGGAGTTAATGACGGAGCTACCTCTGCTGGGAGAGAATAGGGAATAGTAAGCACGACATTTACAAGAATCTTAATCAATATACAATTAGTTTGAAGTCAAATCAAGAAATCGCCCCTATCAGCCAAACACAGACTTTTGACAAAGGGTTCGGATATATTTCTATCTACATTTTGTAAATGATCTATTTTCAATTCTGTCTCACGATAAATTAACCTACAGCTAATAGCACGTTAGCAATGCCTTGTTATTGTTTTGAAAACTTGAAAGATATTTGGTTTATTGAAATGTTAAAAATTAAGATATATACTCAATTCAGGCAATTTTGTTTATCAATTTATTATCACCTGGAATATTTTAATATACACTTTTAAGAGAGAGAGAGTTTATTCAGTAAAAAGGCCACAGGCCTATTATATATATCATATAGATAAAAAACAAAAGTCTGTAAATGATTTCAATCCCCTGATTGAAATCATTTCCAGACTTCTGTTTTATATATATATATAGATAAAAAACAAAAGTCTGTAAATGATTTCAATCCCCTGATTGAAATCATTTCCAGACTTCTGTTTCTTAGGGGATTTAAATCATTTCCAGACTTTTGTTTTTTTATCTATTTATTACTTGAACTATGAAGAAGTTTTTTTGTGTTCATATGCGCTGTCAGCAAAACCAGCCTCTTCAGGCCATACATACAACGGAAAATGCGTTGCCAAGCAACGTCATCGTGTACAACATGTACATATATAACGGACACCTATAGGATGCAGTTACGTACGTTATTGGCATTACACTCTTATCAACTTGATTAACTTCGAGACTGGCAATAGTTAAACTTAGCGTAGGAAGATGAAATCTCGCATATCCCAGAAAATTAAAGGTGTCCAATTAGCTTATTTGAACTGAGTAATTGGATTAACCTGATATTTGTAGTAATGATGATCTGCGTGGCAAAGATTAAGATCTTAATTTCTTGAGATTGCACGTTGAATGACCTGCAACTACATCTTGATTCAGACACGGTTTTACTCCATGGGTTTTAAATAATGAAAATTTAAGTATAAGCCACCTTCCTCACATGGTGTACAAAATGTATATAGCGCAGGGTTAGCGCGTTCGGTTTCGAATCAAGAGGTCCGTGGTTCGAATCCCACAAGGGGCTCGGCAACACTGCAGTAGAGAACTGTTTTGCACGCAGTCAGGTTTGGGTGCAATGCTACACTGTATGTCAGTGCAGTTCCACCCATGGTTCGCTAGTTCCAGGGAATGCTCGCAGGTTTCACCGCAATGCATAGCCCCATATCACCTTACCTCACTTCGGATGGTTCGGACTGGATCAATCTTCTTTAATACAATACGATGAATTCATTTCGATCAGTGTATCGATCTTTCCAAGGATATTTGACAAATGGAAGTATACCAATATTTACACAGGAACAAAACAATAAATTCATACATTCATACATGTGAATGGGTAATTGGGGAATCAGTCATTGGGTGCCAATCACGTAATAATTGCCTCAAGCACCCCTAATTGGGCGTGACTCGAACACAATTGCATGGGTTGTCCAAGATTAATGGTTCTGCATTGTCGCGTTAATCACTGATGGAAAGAGGAGTGTAATTAAACATCACAATCGTAACCGCTTCCTTTTGTGAGCTAACAGTTCAGTGATGGACAAAACTTGTTGATAAAAAATGTTTCAAGAGAAATGGTTGTATTTTCTGACTTTGCATAAATCTTGTAGAAAAAGTCCCATTGTAACAATTTGCAATTTGATTACTAATCTTAAGATGGCGGAGATAAGGGTCATTAATTTGTTGTTTGTGAACCCGGACTCGTGCTTGTAGGTTAGTAGTTTGCCCTATGTACGTTAAATTGCATTTAGGGAAGAGAATTGATAAGAAAAGAAACAAATTTGAAATACTTTATTTCAATTTCCAAAATAGCTGTTTCTTACATATCTTAGATGATTTTTAAACTATTTAATTGTATTGATGATACATTGTTTAAAGTCCATTTAAAGTTCTGTTTTCAGCATCATTTCCAAGCACACTGATGACAGCAAGCACACTATCAGGATTCATCCATGTCGTACTCTCTTATTCTCCTCAGGTCAAGGTTAAAGTTCAGGATACAGATTACCTGAAATGTATTATCATCAATAATCAGATATTTGCACTATAAAAACATGACTTTTTTATGAGATAATTTGAAACCTTAAAATCCATTCTAATGAATAAAACTATTTTGCTCATGAAGACAAATAGTTAACATAACATAAAGGAAGAAGTTTTCATGTAAAATATGTCTCCATGATATCAAAGAGAATTCCTAACTGGCTTTCTTTGTGCAATGAAATCAACAAATCCAGTCTACATAAAAAAGTAATATTTGAGAATCAACAATATTGATTTCTGGAGAGACAGTGATAGGAAAAGTGAGGGTGTGCATTAAGCCATGTCATACTCAACCGAATATACAAACTTAAGTGTCCATGAAACAATGACATTATCTTGAAAATTTGAGGTGTCGATGGTCCTGTTTGTTTAAAGTTGATTTAGGTTAGGGACAATACTGGCCATGCCACAAAGTCCACTCATACACCCATTAAATCCCTTAAGTTCAATTTTACTCTTAACATATATTGAAATGTCACATTACACCAAAATGATATTTTGCATAATTTCTTGGTATTCCAAGCCTCAAGGATATTCCTTAGTTTACCAGTGATTATTATTTTTATCACTTTGTGAAGATACTGGAGAAATGTTTTATTATCTAAAACATATTTCAAGATCAAATACAAGTTCAACACTCAATTAAACAGGGCAAAAGATGTAGAAGTAACCTTGAACACTTTCATTTGTTAACTCTACCAATATACCATGGTTTGTAATCATAACCAATTTCTTATCACCAGTAGCTAAGTACTCACATGTTAATACTTCTGCACAACAGAAAAAGCTTCAGGTCGATTTGTTACAAGACATCCATGCTGAAACATTAAGAAAATGATTATTGTATGCTTTTTAGACTTTTGAACAAAGTAGAAGAGAATATATAGATAGGACTAGGTACAGACTGTGCCTGTTGGAAAAGTGAAATGTAAGCAACATTGAGACTGAAACTTTATATGTAAGTTAACCAATGCTTATTTGTTATTTGTGATATAAAGTATTTCCACCTTTGAAAATCATTTGAAATAAATCCAATCTATGTGATGAACATTTCAACTCTTAAGTTACTTTTTATAGTTTCAAAACATCAAAAGGCATATACATCTAAAACATATATCATGTTAATTGAGATTTTGCGATGCCTTTCATTTCGTCTTTTCCCTCATCCTTTCGATCCTCTTTTGGATGCTTGTCATTCACGTGTTTAATAACTGAAATATTATTTAAGACATGTTAATCCCAAACTCAATCACTCACTCACTTTGAATTTGAAGGGATGGGCGCTGCCATATTAAATTGCCGACACGCCTTTCAATCGCAGTCATTGGTTGATCATTTTTAGAAAGTTTGTAGGGAATAGGACACGGCGCGAAGTTTTTGCTGGGGTATACACCCAGGGTAAGAAGAGTGGAGCGTCAGATATACGTCTTACCCTGAGACAGGATGCACCTAACTGTTCCCCTACGTACTGTCTGAGCTTTAGGAGACTATAAATGGACATGACAAAGACACGATGTTTGAATCTTTTATTATAGACATCATTTCATGATTGTTACGAAAATCTTCTGTAAAAATACATACAAGTCGGCAAGGTGTATGTTTGTGGGAGTGTTATTCCTGTGGTTGTAAAGCCTTGATTCAGTTTTGAACCAGAGTCATTTTGCCAAAAACGTTTCAGTTAGCAGGTGACCCAATTAAAGAGCCACTCCGTGATTTTCATAACATATTATAAACCTTTGAAATGAATCTAAATGTCATATGTGGTGATATAAAATCAAAACATACTAACTTTTCATGTCCATAAGACAAATACTGGTTTTCCATGAAAATCTTAAAAACAGCCTTATAAATGCACAGATGTGTAGATGTCACGTCCAATATACATGGATACTAGTTATAAAACCTAACAAACACTATCAACTCCTAACTGCCCTCCTGGCTGTTTTAGATAAGTCTTCAAAATTACGTTTGACTATTTGACGCGCGCCACTGTCCGGTTTTCGATCATGATTGCGACGTTCTACCTTCATATTGTCACTGTAAAAAAACCCAATAATCTCTAAAATGCGTCTTTTTGGTAACAGTCGATACGTCGTGATCGAATGACACCATTGATTAAGTTTGGCATATATGACTCCAACAACTCGCGGAGTGGCTCTTTAAACGTCTAAGATGATTTACCAAGTTCTCTACCACTTAGATATTGAGCATATCAGGTCCTGCGATGTCATCCTAAATCACAGAAACTTTTAGAAAGATTTCAACAACCTTTGATCCAGACATAAAGACAGAGAAAGATCCTGACAAGGGCGTGCTGTTCAAATATAATTAGGGGTTTGTCCATTTCAGCTTGTCACAATGGCTCAAAACAATTCTCTCAAAACAGATAACTTTTCGCCACCTTTTTCTACATTATGAAATATGCATTTGTGAAGGATTTAATTGGGCAGACAGAATTCAAAGATTTCACATGCAGAGGTGAAAACATGACAGAATGTCCAAGCAAAGAAAATTTATTGCTTGTTAAAAACAAATCACTTAACTCCTCATCCATTTTACTCACTGAATGTAAAAAATCAAAGTTTTGCAGAAAGCGATGATGTATATGCTGGACCATTCTATCCCGACTGACGTAGTTCCGTCATTAATTCCTATACAACCTCTGTTCTAACACGAGCTCTTCTCGGGCTTCCGGTAAGTTCCCCTGTCGGTATAATATTTCAACATAAACCACCTTGCAATATTTCAGCCAATGAAAACACCGCATACATGGATATCATATTTTGGCATCACACAGGCAATGCAATGATGCAGTTGCTAAATTAGCCGATTGTGCTGTATAAAGAAGACAGGGCAAATTGCATATTCGATTAAAATTTAGCTTTCCAAAAGCATACGGAAATATCTGAGGCGTTTTTAATGATACTTTTGAACAGCGTCGCTGATTGCACAACTAACTTTAATTACACCCAGCAGATTTCTATTTCTGGTATTAGGACAAGGGTTGTGTGGGAACTACCTCTGGTGGGAGAGAACGATGCTGCACATTTACTTTAGTGAACCAAGCGACACACACAAATAGCCAGTCCATTACGTTTACATGTGTTCCTTTGACAAAGAACAACAAAAGTGTTAAAAATGTTTTTTCACAAACTGATGCCATTCCAATTCCGAGAGTGTATATTGGTAATAAAATGGAACTGGTGAGTGCTGTTAATTTTCCATGATTTTAGGAGGATAACACTTAAGCGATGAGCTCGGACAATCTCATCCTGCTTGAGAAGGCAACCTATGTATGATCTGTAAGCTTGTGATGTCGTTGCAATCACATAGGGACGTCATTTAAACCTTAATCGTGATGACCTGTGACCTGATGACGCCGTTTTCAGGTGGGGTACCGTTAAGGTTGTGACAATAGGAATCGATGCCAATGAGCCGTGTCTATGTTCTTGAGTATTCAAACAATTTTAGAGCATTCCAGTAAAATCATAAGTTGCATTTATTTTATTTGGTTCTGAGTTTAAACTGACACAGATTAGGTTTCATGATTTTAAATGTGGCTTTACCAAGAACCGAAATACCTAATGACTTGAGTTCAGTTGAAATCGCCTCCCTCAATTTGCATCTTTTTTTCTCTGAAATGCTAAAATTATGATATTTTCTTGTTTTCACCGATAATCGGAAAAAGGCCTTAAAAATGTTAAGAATTCGAAACTATGTGTCCAATTAACGTGTATATTAGTTCAATAACCTTCTATCATCCAATGTTTGTCTTTGTGTCTGGTGTAAATTAGTTGCTGAAATAACGTTTGAATCATTGGCGCGCGCCACTGTACGGTTTTTGATCACAAATCACGACACTAAACTCGTTTTTCGTCACTATACTGAACCGCTAAGCATAAAGATTCTGATTTTCTGAAACAAACACTACTTCTCGATGAAATCTAGGAAATTTGACATATTTGACCCCAACAACATACTCTGTGACCTTTAAGTTGTGTGTTTTAGAATAAATGTTGGTGTTACAAGTCTCGCTAACTTTGAGCTCTTTAACACGTAATCGTGTTAGGATCGAAAAAGTCATTCTACCATTGAAATAGAGACACTAGGTTTTTGGCAGTGGATTTTTAACTGACGACAGTGCTTCGATTTCCCTTCACAGAATGAAAACAGAGCCTTAAGTAAGGATGTGCACTTGACATAAAAAATATCAAAAAATGACATTGAGGTAATCAAAGAAACGGGCAAAGATTGGGGCAGTTGTGTGTAGACCGTTCAATGAATCAATCATTGTTGATGTGTTAAATGATAAAGTTCCATGCAAAACTCCAGCCAAAAACATTGACAACAAAAATATTTCAAACTTGGGAAAACTACAATGCAGATATTAGATAAAGATAAAATGGGCTTTATTCTAAATTTTGATTATAAAACCACTATTTTCATGGTTTACCAAAGAGTTACGTGTTCGAAATCATCGAACAATTAGTAACTACCCAAAATTCTTAGTACATTTAAGTATTTAAACAATGACCTTACTCTTTCAATAATTGCGGGACAAGGTAGTCAAACCAACGGATTCAGTAATTCATAGAAAAATCTTTTCAACAATTTCTGACAAAACGGAGCTATGTATTTACTAAAGCAAATCACAGTTTCAGTTATTGATTATTGAGTATTGATGTTACATCACTTTACAGCAACATTCCAAACGATTTAGAACAAGTAGACTTTGACCTTTGGCCCTCAAAGTATCCACCTGACAATGACTAGTTAAAACTAGATGTATTGATCCGTCAATACGTCTAAACAATTATTGATTGAGGTCATGTTCAGCTGACCTTTGACTAATTTTGAACCGACTAATAAAACGAAGGCAGGAAGTCAGCTTTCAAGCAATCAAAGACGAGTTTCAAAGACAGATATTTTCTCTGAATATTGATAAGAAAAAAAATCATATTTAGATTTACCGAAAGAAGGAATGATGTCATTAATCTACTTATGACAATTGTTAAATTTACAATATTTAGAATAAAATCATACACATGTAACCCTGGATTTAAAACTGAAATAAATAAAATATACAATATCGAGAAAACACATGCCATCTCATCTTGTAACTATACTAAGTTTGCTGGTTTCTGGTCCGACTGTCACCATTTATTTGATTGAAACCAGCGGATCCCATGTGATTATGTAATTTATGTATGTATGTATGTATGCCCATGTTGCTATATGGTCCCCGCTATATTATAGCCCTTTATATATTGGGGTTTTTTACGTTGTCAATATGAATCCCAATGACTTGATTAATACTTTGTTGAAAATTGATGTGATGATGTTGTACCACAAAAACTTGAATAAAAAAATTCACTTTGAGTCTTCTTTACAGAACACGTACACTTTATTTAGCGATTGCATCATTGCATAGGCCTGTGTGACAACCAATATGTTATTCATGCATTCGGTTTTTTCATTGGCTAAAATACATCAAGATAGTTTATGTTGCAATATTGTGCCACAAGGGGAAACTGCCGGAAGGTCGAGAAGAGCAAAGGTTGTATAGGAATTCATGACGAAGCTTCTTCTGTGGGGAGAGAATACTTTAGCTGTTGAGGAGTCTAATGTGATCCTGTGACCCTTATAAGAGCCGCAGCGATCTTCTTCCCAACAGTGAAGAGGACTAGAAAGCAGAAACCTTCTGTCAAGTCTCTAAAGGTGGTCGGATTTTAATTTATAGATTTGGTGACGCCTTCTAATGGCAACAGGAGACACACCTATTTTCATCTTCTTCGCTGAAAGTAAGAAGCCTAGAAAGCTGAAATCTCGTGTTAAGACTCCTTAGCTGATGGGGACTCTAATATATAGAATTGGTGACCCTGTGATCCTTAGCAATAACAGCAACAGAGGAAAGACCATAAGAACATTGTTTCGTATCCTCGAAAAGAATGGACCTAGAAATATAGAAAAACTCCCTAGCTGAGGATGATAATAAATGGAATTGATGATATTGTGGCCACTAAATAAGATTACCATGTAACCATTTATTGAATAAATTATAGATAGCGTGATGGGCTCCTGAAGCTATGGCTCTCTTTCCTTAGACTTGGTGACACGGCTTCCCTCAGGGAAGTAACAAATAACGTAAAATTAGCCATAAGATGTACGAACCTAGGTGAATAAAGCTCTGTGATGCATCTGTATTCAGGCTGTTCGTTATCGAGATGGTTGACTGTATCACAAATTATCAAAACATATTTTACCACATAATCAAACTGAATTTAATGTTTATTAAGCCAGAAACCAAACTTTCAAGCATACAGAATATAAAGATAACATATAAAACCAGCCGCCCAATTAGCAAAGGCTATGTATTATTATCAGACAGAAATGAAGGGACATCCTGAATTTGATATGTGTTTGCTCTCCATGTTTCTATAAATTCCTGTCACCCTGGCAACACCTATCAAATGATTACAGTTAATGAAGGTGACACCAGACCCTCCCATTTCGTAGGTATATTTATACTGGAACTTCCATATGTCTTTCTGTGAACTGTCAACGGAGTCATGTCTGGTACAACCTGGATCATATATACTCAGGTAAGTTTTTTTTTAATCTAGATAGTTTATGCAAATAGTTTTTGATTATATTTAGTCGTAGGAGAATCTCCGAACCTTGCCATAAGTTCTGCACGTTGAGTGTGGTTGTTGCCTCACCTACCTCAACACACAAAACAAATAACCAATCTGAGTACGATCTGAGGACTTTCTCCTACAAAAAGATTTTAAAAAGTTTTCTTGCTCTAAAAGTTGCCACAATGCGTGAAAAACCAACAACGACATTATCCCCCGCAGCAACGACGTTGCGGGGATATTATGATGGGCACAGCCCGACGTCCGTTACACATCGTGTCCGGCTCATTAGTTTGTAACTACTCAACTATTTCAATTAGAATTTGTCATGGAAACTCAGAAATATTTAATGATGTGTCATGATTAACTATTTAGAAAAAATCTATGAAAAATTTGGGATTTGGGGGGGGAAAGTAATTCATTTGTAGGAAAACTGTTAACAAGTCCTGTCCGGCTCATAACTTCTAAACTTATTATCTAATTTTGATAAAATTTGGCATGAACATGCATAAGTACATGAAGGTGTGTCATGATTAACAATTTTGTAAATATTTTTGTAAAATTTTGTGTTTTTGAAAAAAAATGTGGACTCTCTTAGAAAACGTTTTCAAATCATGTCCAGCTTACAACTTTTAAACTAATCATCTAATTTTGATCAAATTTGGTAGTGAGGTACACAATTACATGAAGATTTGGCATGATAAACTATTTTTTACCTTTTTTTAATTTTGTGTTTTTTGCTAAGAAATGTTGACTTGTTCGAAAACAGTTTCGATTCTTGTCTTGGTCATAACTTCTAAAGTAATTATCTGATTTTAATCAAATCTAGAATTAAGAATCATAAAAAGATGTCATGAGTTATTAAACAATTTTTTTTTCAAATTTTGCATCAATTTTAGAAATGTGTTGTCTCTGTTACAAAGTCTCTGTTGGGATTTGAGTGTTTATTATGATCACAATCATGAAAAAGTTCCTTTAAATGATGTGATTTTGTCAAAAGTTGATGTCACTTTGTTTTTGATTGAGGAGTTTACTTTATTAATTCTATACAGCATTGTACAAATTACATATAATACAGCCAAATCATACATATCAAGGAATTTATATGTTTAATACAGTCATAGAAATATCTACATATAATGAAAAGTATAAAAGAACAGTGTGGCCATTGCGGGGGATATAGCTCGACCGTGTCAGCTGTTTGTTGTGTTTCATGATCTTGAAATAGTTACTCCCAATCGCTCATAGTTAACGTACTCTTAGAAACTTACCGGAACCACAAGTATAGACTGAGCATTAAAGTATCCTATTTTGAAAGTCCAAGAACAATATATTGAAATTTTTACTTATAAATATGAGACGTTCAAAGAACATTTAAACCACATGACACAAATTTATTGAAATACATACAGTCTTGGAAATGATTCTATCGGCAAAGGAGATAACTCTCGGTAATCTTCATTTTGCAAATGGTAGGAAATGTTTGTTTTCAGTGTGCTGAATATCGAACATAGCGATGAGGTGACAAGTAACTTAAGCATATTTGGCTAAGTCGTTGATTGCCTGTTTAGAATTATGTCACAAGGGATCGAGATGTTTACAGTAATGGGGACATACAGGATCTATAATCAACATCGCGAAGTGAAGCCAATATATGATCTCATTTTAATGAGATTGAATTATATGATTCAATTGGTAATCCTTTATACTATTGCATTTTTAAATCTTTGAAATACCTGGCATCAGTTTACGTAAAACCATGATGAACATGGTGAAATTAACAGAACAAATAATGTAACAAAATCGTAGCAAACTGAATATATATAAAATCAAATATAAAGAAGATATAAATATTCTCTAATATATATTTAAAGTGTAAATTGTGTTTATAGGGGAGGATACATTTTAATATATACATTGTAAGATAATGAACACTTAACAATTTATACTTTCCTTTTCAAAATGTGATATAATTTTGTGCTACCTTTGCAACGCATAAACATAAAGAAGATATTTGTCTAGAGGATAACAGATAAAATAAAATCATATGAAACAAGTTAGGCCTGGTTATTGTCTTCAAGATGGATAAAGTCTTTATTTCAGTATTGGAGTCCTCACGGCCCAGAGCACAACAATATCGAAATAAATATTTTGCTGTGCGGAATACAAGAATATAATTTATGAAGAGTATTTAGATTTTACAAACAAACAATTGAAGTGTTATGGAAGTTATTAGAACACATGAAAAAATGTCGACAAAGCATTTGCTTAATTTTTAATTCAGATTTTTTTCTAAAAATTTATTGCTAGTCATTTCCGTACATTTAAATTTGTTGATAGCATAAATCATAAATTACTATTCCCTGTCCCTGCATTATATTATATAGCAAACGTTTGGCTGTCGACTTGTGTTCATGCGGATCTATCTGCACCAAACGCAACCAAATGTACAAAAATAATGAGCGTTTAGACGGTATCTTCCAACCTCTCCTTGCACTGTGCATATATACATATGATTCTCATATAAATGTTATGGTTGAAACGGTTTACCGCGGTGTATTCGTCTTGCGGTATTTATTGTGCACCGAAAATTTGCTTTGAAAACCCGTACCGTTCGGTTTTTGTAAATTTCATCTTTTCTCACCATTCTCTTGTTTATTGCTGTCAAAAACGATAAAAAATGTCAACTCAAACTCATCGTTATCTGGTACTTAGAGGATGACTTCCATCTACACACGTCGGGCCCTCACACGCTATACATGCTTTGTCGATCCATAAGTGAAGATAATATATCCACAAAGGGGGTACGATTAGCGGAAATACTTCATAACATAGTTAAGAATAAATATCAACAACTATTGAGGTTCACTTCCACCTGAAAATAGCAGAAAAAACATGTTTTATAAACACTTCCGGAAAACAGACGCCAAACGTTTTATTAGCCAATCAGGTGCTAGGGGGGTTGTGACGACATAGACAGGACTCGTTAACGACTGGCTGATCTGTGTCATTGTTTACAATATAGATTTCAGCGGTCGTGAACGTATATATTTTCACTGATTGTACTTATAAAAAGCCTCTAAGTCACCAAAGCTATTAATATCAATACATCGACATATTCTGTTTGACATTAATTAACTAGTTTTTTGTTTGGGTTGTTAATCTCCGATAATGCCGATCGAGTGAACCCAAACTGATATCTGCCGCCATTGTGACTGTTTTTTGTTTGAACATCTAGACAAATCGACTATCCCCCTGTGTAGTAGATTGACCATTGTATATGTAGATTATTTGTTACTACTTTG
This sequence comes from Phorcus lineatus, assembly GCA_921293015.1. Taxonomy (NCBI): domain Eukaryota; kingdom Metazoa; phylum Mollusca; class Gastropoda; order Trochida; family Trochidae; genus Phorcus; species Phorcus lineatus. The sequence goes on from OV121084.1 coordinate 41,851,737, forward strand.
TGCCATTGTATAGTGTCAACTCAATATCGTAACTCTATCGTAAAGTGTTTCTGCTTTGCATGGCTGTAACAATGAGAACTCGCTTTTGATGGACTGCCTCTCGGCAACTTCCGGATCTCGGAATAGTATACGACGGTTCCGAACAGCTGTTTTGGGGCTTATTAACCAGTTGATAATGAAGATTAAATTTTTGATGTGTTTAGTAAATGTACCTCTTGATTCGCGATTTGCCACCTTCATAAAAACTTACGTACTATTGTATTTTGCATAGTAAGGATACAGATTATTGTTGTTTTGTGTGAGTTAATGGTCAGTGTTTGAGATAAAAAGTGTGGTACTAATCTAGAGTGATGTAGGCCAATATTGTCAATAATAACACACCATTAATTGTTGATTGTGATGTCATTTAAAGCCTGCTTGGAAATGTATTGTTAATATGAAATTCTTTTTCAGTTTTAAATATTTTAACCAAATGAAAATATTAACGCTGAAATGCATATTATTTCCATTTCCCTGGGTACTTTAGTACCGGTATTTTACCAGAGGGAGGTTTTTAGTTACCTAACACTACTTTTTCACACCAGACAATACAGTCATAAAGTTATTACGTAACAGTCTACATGAATTGCCGCACACCTGTACATTATGGCAATTAAGCAATAAACTTAATGACCTCAGCACCTGGCACATTTCCAAAAGGTAATACACAAGACACTGATTAGTTATCTAACTTTATCCTCACACATGATCAACAGCCTTTATTGAAACTTGATGAAGGTAATTAGGTTTGTCAATACACGTGACACATGACAAAATATTAACAAATCTGTATTACTAAATATATTATTTCATACTGCAATGTTTATCAACATCAAATAGGTTATAAATTATCCACTGTAAGGCTACATAAAATGGTAAATGTTTCTCCGGGGCAGATTTTGGCTTTAATTTCACTTTTTGTTGCTTCTAAAGTGAAGCTGTAGCAAGAAATTTAAATTTTTCATAAATGTTATAACCAAAACTGTAGTGTCAACATACAAACATTAGCGACGTGCCCACATTTTTGTATGTATCCTTAAAGTAATCAGCACCAAAAAATATATATTCCCCGAAACTAGTAATGTAACAAACTACAAACATGTCACTGTGTACCATCTATCTATCTATCTATCTATCTATCTATCTATCACCTTATTTCATTATACTCTCCAACATTTTAAATAACTATTTAGTTCAACTCGATGAATTTTTCAACCCCATATGTTATCAAATACTAAAAATGTAAACAATTGTTGGGGTTTAAATTGATCATTTCTGCGACTAATCTTGAGAGACATAAATTCATACTGCAGATAAAAACTCAACATTCGTCTGCAAAATCAGCAACTAAAGTCAACTCCCCAAAAGTTTCATGATTATTTATCCCACCTCCCCCTGGATAGAATTTTTAATTAGCCAATCTTTCAAATTCCTTACCCTCTTTCGTTCCCTCTTCTCAAAGTATTCCGTCCGTTTTCTCTTCCGATATGGTTGACTGTCATATCTCGCTGGACAGACGGGTAGCGGGCCCATTTTCATCTTTATCTGTTTATTTACTGTTGGTACGGCATTTTTTGACGAGTCTTTTCCTTTGTGGGGCAAGTCCAAAGTCCGTTTTGAAATCATAGGAAAGATCATAACAGTCCTCTGTGAAATGATCGGAGCAGATGACAGACCTGCCATGAGGACTCCAATTCGCTCTTTTCTGACTAACAAACTTTGTCCAAGGATGGACAGGATTCTTCGGAAACTGATGCAGTTGAATGTCTCCTGATTTCCTATTAGTACAGTTGGCAGCAACGCATGAAGAAGGCATGTCTCATTCTCAATGAAAACGTAGACGAATGCGACCCATATCTGCATTGATATATACTTGTTTACAAACAAAGACGGAGCGAGTCCTGTCTATTACGTCACATCAGCTAAAGGAGAGCTCAGGCCACTCTAGGGACTTTTTTAATTGGGCTTTCGAGGTGGCCAATTTCTACGCACTTTGAACCGTTATATCTTTTTAATTAAAGGACGCATCGAAACTCTGTTTGGTGTTTTATTTACTTGAATATATTGTCTTTATGAAAATGGGGATTAAAGTCGGATACAAAACTGGGATATAATATCTTTAAGGCGTGGCTTGGTCACGTGGACCAATGAGATTGCAGAAAGCTCCCAGCCGGTCAACCTGGTTCCCGGGCCTCGTTCCGCATGCGCTACAGTGAGGCCATGGCACTGGCTGTATAATGGCGCTGCGCAGAGTAGAGATCCAAGATGGAGGACAAGGCAAATTTATGCATAGCGATCACAAATTTACTTCATTCTCGCTCTATAGCCACGATATATTGAAGACAAGCATCTACCTAGAATGCAAATAAAATTAGAACTCGGAATATCGTCACATAATTATATTTTTTGTGGCAAAGGGACTTTGCTAAACATGATATTGTTTGCAGCGGAGCGATAGCCCCGCCCACCGGGAAATGTAAACAATATAGTGGATGGTTTATTCGTGCACTGTTTTAAACTATGACAGGTCGAAATTGAAGCAATTGTTGTTTACTTGGTGTGGTGACATGTTGTTTCAAATACTGGTAATGAAGGTGTATGGCGATTTTGCGACATTTCCCCAAATCGACCCAATCAAAACCTGTCAACTACGACGCTCATGACCACCGAGACACAACAACGACCCACTAAATTACAGCAATCAATTGATAGTCGTATGGTCCAATTTCTTATTTTCGACTTTTTTTCGAAGTCACATTTTTATTTCATAGAGTAAATAAAAGTTGGAATTTGAGAATTAGAATATTATTAGTAGGATTCAGCAGGAGAGAGAATTTGAACCTATTGTGGTGTACGAAATGGTATAGACGGACCACGATGGCTTTTTCTCAGGTCTGTTTACAACGGATTAATTAAAAGAAAATTATATTCCATCTTCCAAACAATTAGAATTACTTAACCTACAAATTGTGTTTTCTGTTGCTTTATCTTCCAGTATCTATTGTTAAATCGTGCGCTGAGCACTTGAAGCGTGCAAATGCATTCCGGGATTTCCTTATATTTAATAAATTAGGTATAAAGATTGTTAAACATTCTGTAGTATAAGCAATTGTTTGAAAGCTATTGGGACGTAGCTCATTTTTGCGTCAAAATATCTATTTAATAACATTTTGAATCTGCCATATATCCCCATAACGAATCGTATTTAATAACTCCTGAATGTTTGATACCCAATTTTTCTTTCTTTTTTTCTTTCCTCCGGCTCTTATCATATCGTAACATTGCCTTGGATATCTATAAGAGGGCATTTGTAAAAGACTCATCCAAAATGTTATTATTCTTGCGTTATTAATCTTCCGAATTCTCCGTTTTTCATTTTTCATTTTACATCTTCAGTAGAACCGTGATGAAGATCACAAGAACAGTAACATCTGTCCCCTAACTTCTGAACTTGTAACTCTATAATGACACTGAGAGGCACAATGCAAGGGCATCTCCCACCATAACACATATTAGAGATCCATCTTGCAGAGGCTTGAAGCTTGATATATTTGTATTATGTAAATGTTTGTATTCAGCTAATAGATGTGATGATAACAGCTCCTGAAAACTGAATATGTAAGTCTTAATTCACATCACAGGACACACTTGAGCAACTGATTTTGAATTTATTGATAAGGAATGGTTTTGAAATATTGACGGACCGAATACGCACCGAACCGTGGCATAGCCGTACCGTTTCAACCCTAGTTGTCACACAGGGCTATGCAATGATGCAGTCGCAAAATGAGGCGCATGTGGTCTGTAAAGGAGACTCAAAGTACAAGGTGCATATTCGAATACAGTTTAGCTTTTGGAAAGTGTACGGAAATATCTTAGGCGATTTGAATGATAACTTTTGAAACGGCGTCGCACATTGTACAACTAACTTTGAATGCATCCTATCAGCGTTTTACATTTCTAGATCAAGAACCCTTCGTATAGAGACAGAGGTTGTATAGGAATTAATGACGGAGCTACCTCTGTCGGGAGAGAATGACTCTCTGTTTTTTTAAGGTTTGGGAACAAAGCATTGAAATATTAACTTATTGAAATTATGTCTTAAAGAGATATAATTAAAACCACCATGCATATTATTGATATGTTATTAAATTAGGTATTGGAAAAAAATCAGTGGGCTGTTCAGAACTTTGCCAAAATGAACATTTTTAGATCATTTATCATCATAAGAAGTGCGTCATCGGCCTCCTTCACAAAGAAACCTTTACTAAGGTTAACCTTAACTCCCATTCTTTAACATTGCACTAAGGTTACCTAAGGACTTACGATCACCTTAGGGCTTTGTGAAGGAGGTTTACAAGTGAACAAATGTCAGGACTGAAGATCAATTATAACTAATCAGAAGTTCTATGCCTCTTAGAAAGCTCATTAATGTAAACATGCGTGAAACATGCGTTATCAATTTTTTATGTCACTTCACTAATGTGTTATGGAAAGTATAAGCATTGTTGTATTTAACGTAGTTGTTTTTAGTTTTCAAAATTTTAATATTGCCGCTTTGAGTATTTACTATAGGGTCGCGTTTATATACTTTTTGTCTTTTTTTGCTGATGGTGAGCTGTAAGTGATGAATATGTTTGCCTATGTCGATGCTTTGAAGACAATATGGATGAGCAAATTACTTTGTGTTGATTACAATGGTTAATGAGAGAACTTATTCATTAAAGATTGCTTAGAATGCTTAAAGGTACCACTTTGACCTCATACTCCTTGTGAAATATCACATTTATAAATAAGTTTCGTAAGATAACCTAGGATAATCACACTTTAAGAATGATCTCAAATATTATTTCCAAGAAGAAACAATGAGATTTTAAAAAATAGGTCTTACTTTAATGAATTCAAAAGTAAATGTGCATTTTATGCCAAAGTTTTTATTGATAGATAAGACTTTAATAGTATAGCGAATATATCATATATTATATAGAGATAAGGGTGTGGATGTATGAGTGGATAAATGGACTTAACAGCACAACATCAAAGTCCTCAACTGGCGTGTAAATCTAGATCCTGTACCCATAGAACACGTGTGGTATGTGACAGGTCGCCGCATTTCCTAGAGCAATCAGCCCAACAGTTGAGAACTCTGCCAATGTATCTTTTCTGTGAATTGGTGATATCATTTAGGTAACGTTAAGGTTCAGATTAACCCTCTAATGATGCTCCAGTCACACTTTACAGGGCAATATGAGTATATTTAGGGACCTTCTCTTCTACACTGAAGATCAAAAGAAAGTAGTCAATCTCGAAAATGACATTTCGAAAACCTAATAATTTGAATGTAGACATTAAACGTTAATACACAGAGTCGAAATCTATGCTTTTGTATTTAGTACATAAGCTTGTTGAATATTCACACATTTTTGCTTGGAGTGCGAAAGGTTGAAAATGACGTGACCATACTACCTGTGCAAAGGCACGTGACAAAGCGGTAAAATAATCGATGTTGATAATGGTAATAATCGATGTTAGTCATGATGTTTATGGAAAAGACACCAAAAAACTTCTAAAACCAAAATAGAAAAAAGTAGTATACCCCTAAAAATTAGAAAATTCATTCAACTTCGATGAGACATTGCGTTTAAAGGGGTTGAAGTATGATTTGAAATTATTTAGAACTTAGAGGCGTATTTTATGATTTGAGAGACTTATATTAAATGGCTTCGAAACATTAAATTTAGCAACTGGAAAACGGTTATATTGACATCTGCTGACTTTCGATTGTTAAAATAAAAAACTGATTTTATCAACGGAATATTTTGTTGCTTCAGTGTTTTAAGAAACATAGCATCTATAAGAGATACTTTATCTCAAGTTGATATCTTTGTTCAATATATACTTCTCACAAAAAATTAAGCAACACGGATATGTTTTGTCAGAGAAATTCATTGTTTCGATTTACACGATTATCAAATGATGTAATACAAAGATGAAGGTCTTGCACACTTTGTGGAAATGTAAAGAAAACAATTGTTGAGCAATAAAAAAGTTAGCATTCCTCAAAAAGAGTTTCAATGACACAATCATGCAAAATGTACTGTGTTGAAGAAGCGAAATCTTTGAATGCCAAGATAATGTCCCCTTGAACAACAATCGTGTGTTCAATAACGTGTATGTCCGCCATTGGCTCCAATACATGCTTGTACACGCCTTGGCATTGACCATATGAGTCTGTCAAATGTCCTTTGTGGAATGTTCTGCCATTCTCTCCGTAAGGCCTGTTCCAGCTGATCTAGGGACTGAGGATGAACATGAAGGCCATAAACCCGCCTTCCAAGAATGTCCCAAGCATGTTCAATGGGATTGAGGTCAGGAGATCTTGCAGGCCAGTCCATATGCGTGATGTCGTTGTTTTGAAGAATATCAGTAACAACTCTTGCTCGATGGGGACGAGCATTGTCATCCATGAAGATGAAGTTAGGACCTGTTTGCTGTGCAAGAGGAATGATTACAGGAGTGATGATCTCATCCCTGTACCTTACACCTGTCATTGTACCCCGTCTGATGGCCACAAGTTCAGTTCTTTGTCCAACACTGATACCACCCCAGACCATCAAACTTCCACCTCCATACTGGTCGTGTTCAGCAATGACACAGTTGGCGTATCGTTCGTTACGATTTCTCCACACACGTGGCCTACCATCATTGAAGTCAAGGGATAATCTGGACTCGTCTGTGAAGAGTACGTGGCGCCAACGATTTACCCTCCAGTTACGGTGTTGATTCGCCCAGATCATCCTTCGTTGACGATGCTGTGCAGGCAGTGGGATACGTTGTAATGGTCTTCTGGACCTAAGGCCTACAGCATGAAGTCTGTTCCTCACTGTCTGTGTCGAGATCCTGTTCCCTGCAACTCTGTGGAGGTCATTCTGGAGTGATCTTGCCGTCGTGAACCTGTTTCTCCGGGCTAAGGTAGCAAGATATCGGTCCTCTCGTGGATTAGTCACCCTTGGACGACCTGTTCGTGGTCTCTCTGTCATCTGTCCTGTCTGATTGTAACGGGTTATCGCTCTTGACACTACGCTACGATGAACATTAAAATGATTGGCAGCAGCTGTTTGTGTCATACCCCCCTGGACCATTCCAACAATTTGAGCCACATCAGTTGCATTCAAGTGACGCCTAGCCATGTTAAAAAGGTTACTGATACCAAGTGATCACCGCTGACTGCTTTTAAACAATCAGAGTGCACGTGTAAAGTTTGGAACACGTGCATGTTGTGCAATTTGCATGCGCTTTTTGAGGGTGGTTGTGTTCAAGTGAAGTGATCACTGTTTTGGACAAAATCAACATGAATCTGATATAAGGTTATGTATTGCAAGACATTTTCCTGCCTTCATTATGTCTTAATATCAGACTATTTAGAATTATAAAAATACCAGACTGAAAGATATTCTTGTTGCTTAATTTTTTGTGAGAAGTATATTAATAGAGTCGAATCATTACAAAGTGTTGAAAACTTTATTTTGATCTTTAGTTAACCAAAAACATGATGGAATTGATAATAAGCTGACGTATCTTTAAGAGTTGTTTATACTTTCCACTCAACCATTTTTCATTGCTGATTTGACACACTATTTTTTGTCTGATGAAATAAATATTCTCTACAGCACATTTTACATAATACTACCTCTTAAGGTTGTCTTTTCTTCAAACTATAGGATTGCTAACATTTTAACATCAATTTTATGCCTTAATATTTATCATTTGTTATTTAGGAGGAGAACTTTAACAAACCGCATACCAAAATTTTCTATAGTCATGTTGAGGGAATTTATCAATGGAAGTTATATCAAAGTATACATTTTAAACGATGTATGAAATAACAAAAAATTAATTCTGTATTAAGCGAATGAGGCTTTGTGTGAGATTGAGATTAAGATAGAATTCGTTAGTCTCAATTGTTGGTTATTGGCATCATATCGAGTAGAAAAATGGCCATTAAAATGGCCTCCAAATAACATTAAAAACGTTGCATCTCACTCATTGACCCTATCAGAGATGGCCAGCTATAGAATAATTAAACATCTTTTTTACTAAACTATACAAGATCCAGCAACGGAGAGTGGTTTATTGACAACTCTACATGGGTTTTACAATATGCTTATGTTCAAATTAGATCTTGTTCTTCCTGGCAACCATTTATAAAGCCGTACAGAGGTAAACAAGAGTGACTAGCAATTTGAAAGACAAGGAAATGCATTTAATTTTCAATGAAATATATCCTTAAAATATGCAAAACATCATTTAACATCATTTTGTTCCTGCATATGTAAAAAAATAATATACATGTATTAATATTGTTTCAGAGTCCGGATTCCAAGATAAATTTGAAATGGCCTTGCGGGAATGGGAAGGAAAGCCACAGAAATATTTACCTTCAAGCTATGTTCAAGACATCCTTGTAACCCTTTATCGGATTAGTCGTTAATAGGAGGTATGTCTATCATGGAAACCGATGAATCGTAAAAATAGCGTCACTTTCTGATCTTAATTATTTTCATTACTGTTTAATCGATGAAAACAGAAAATTGATAATTCTCAAGACGTCATCTTTATAACATTTGTCGTAACATAATGTTATTAACTATGTATCCAAGTAAACCTTAAACAATAACGATACTTCTTCTATTACAGATTTTTACGAACGCTTTCAGCAGAGCTTATTTTGCACTCAGTCTGTTCACTTCACTACAGAACACAAAAATCACTGTGCTACAAATATCTGCCTTACAATCTGTTCAAGATCCTGTTGGCCTAAAGCCGCCTAGATACACGTAGAAAATGAGATGTATGTATTGGTGACACACAGGTCTGGAACATTAACATCAAAAACGTTATCCGTTCTCATTGAACATAAGAAAACGTTCGTGAATTTGACATGATCTTGAAGAGTGATAACGTTTCTCTTTTTAGGAGGACTAGTAAGTCACAAACCTTATAGGGCCCACTGCAAAAGATCGGATATACGATAAAACATCCAGTCAGGGAAATGGACTTGACGACATTCTCTGAAAATACCTCAACATCTCAGGAAGGAACAATGAATCAATCGATGGCACTCACCACCTTGAACACAAGTAGTCCAAATACAATCTACCAATACCAATTGTCAGTATTTGTCATACAAATAGTAATTGGTCCTGTAATTGTGTTGCTCAACGTCGTCACTGGAATAGGTCTAGTACGGTGTCGAGGAACTAACATGCTTCTTTTGATGTTGCTCAGTTTCCAAGCCTTGTCAGACACCTTTGTAGGAATCGTCTACATTTACTTGTCGTTCATTAAATATTTCGGGTTCTTCATCATTGCTGAGTGCATCGTTAGCTACGGTATCTTAATAGTCACCTCTGCGTGGTCGCTGATCACCGTGACCATGATCTCTGTGGAACGAATCCTCGCCATCAGATTCCCTTTCAAACATCAGGATACGTCATCATCAAAACTCGTCATGACTTTGATAGGTCTTTTCTGCCTGTTGGGTCCTGTCATTCTTTTTTTAGTAGAAATTCAGTTCTTAAACATAGACACAGAGAAGTGTAACCTGATGCGTCTTGTATCATCAACGTTTTTTGCTGTCCATGGAACATTGGGCGTTGCTTTAAATCTCTTCATTATCATATGTAATATTTACCTGTTCAGAACATCTATAGAGCATATCAGGAGGATTGTACCAACATTCGTCGGACCTGACAATTTTAAACAGGCAATAAAACTGAACCTTAAAGCAACACTGACCACTGCCAGTGTGACCATACCCTTCATCATACTCAACCTGCCAATGTACTTCTTGTTCGTGGTGATGTGGATCAATCCGTCCCTTAAGTATAGCGCGGTGAGTCGTTATACTCCTTTTGTGGTGTACACTCTTCTTGTCATCAACAGTGCTGTGAACCCCATCATGTACACTTGGCGAATAGAGGAACTCCGGAACCAGATGAAAAGGCAGTTTGGCATCAGAAAACGTGACTCATCCTGAACCGTCTATACTTTGCGAGGCCACCCTTGAAGCTGGAAAGCTCACTATGAAGTATCATGAGAAGTATCCAGAAGATTTGATATGAATGGATATCATAATATAATTTATTCATGATAGTTGTGAGAATCTTCTATATACAGAGATTCCTTTCACTATCATGAGTGCTTCTACCACATTTCCTGAAGCATTTCTTTTTTGTGGGAATTTAAAATTCTTTTTATTTGCTCCAACAGTTCAGTACAATCATTTGCACCATGTTGTATAAACATTTAATAAATATATTACAACTCTAATGGCAACAATATATATTGGGATTGACAAGTGGTTAGGTATTATCAAAGATATGGTAAAATAGATTTCAGTCAAGCATAAGTTATGTAAATATTTTGAATAAAGGTAACCATTTGTTTGAGAATTTGGCAAAGTTATTATTTCTTCAGGAAATAAATTATTCCACAGTGTAAATATCCTTAAGAATGTTTAGGAACTTGCATCGAAAAAATTATTTGTGGGAATTTGGCTTATTTGATCATCAAAGACTTAAACCTAAACCTTACTCGTTTTGCCAATGTTTGCCCAATTTAACGTTTAGGCTGATTATTCAGTATTCAAGTTATCTACTAGTTGCATATTGGGCATAGAATGTTGTTGAAATAACTACCCAGATGCGTGATCACCTCTTTCTAACATTCTTCAGGAAAAGCTAAAACTTCAGAAGGATATCAGTTGTGAAAATGCATTTTGAATAATACATGATATAGAGGAAATATATTGTATTGCAGGCACCGCATTTCGAGAAAACAATGAACTTGCCAATTGAGTCAAGTGATGATTGTGTATGTGGTGACCAGATGAAAGGCGTGATTTTTGGAATCGATCAACAAGAGGATTGATTGTGACGAGATATTTGACAAGCTGTCAGTGTTGTTTCTTTACTGAGTCAGTTTGTTGTAAATCTCAAGCAGAACTTAGAGTTAAGGTGAGAGCACGCGATCACATTTCCCAGTGTGTTGGGCACGCTTTGTGAACCAGAAATGCACATCCGCTAAAAAAGTGATTGAGTATTTGTGATTGTGAATCCTTCGTATTACGACAGAGGTTGGATAGGAATTTAGGACGGAGCTACCCTGTGTGGGAGAGAATGGGGTTGAGTTTGTGTTGAATATTGTGTGGGTTGAGGTTGTGTTGCATGTTGTTTGGGTTGAGGTTGTGTTGTATAATTAGTGGGTTGAGGATGTGTTATATGTTGTGTGGGTTGAAGTTGTGTTGCATGTTGTGTGGGTTGAAGTTGTGTTGTATGTTGTGTGGGTTGAGGATGTGTTGTATGTTGTGTGGGTTGAGTTTGTGTTGTTTGTTGTGTGGGTTGAGGATGTGTTGTATGTTTTGTGGGTTGAGGTTGTGTTGTATGTTTTGTGGGTTGAGGTTGTGTTGCATGTTGTGTAGGTTGGGGTTGTGTTGTATGTTGTGTTGGTTGAGGTTGTGTTGCAAGTTGTGTGGGTTGAGGTTGTGTTGTAGTAATGTTGTATGTAATCGAAGAACATTTCTTACAATAATGAAATTGTTCTACACCCTTATACTGAAATTTTGTTCGGTTCCGTGTTCATAGTTTGTTGTGTTATAAACTTGTTTTTATAAGCATTTGGATAAATTTGTCACACTAAAGTTCACTTTCACGGTCAAAATTGGTCTGATGTATCAGTATGTCCGAGTAGCAGCGGTGGTTGTCGTTTTTTATTGAACGAAACTGAACATGTAAAAGGAGGGCACTGTGGGGGTTCTTTTATGGAAGAAATTTCAAAGGGGTATTTTAAATTTTTTTTAATGCTATAAGTACATGTTACATTAGGCTAACACTGGTTGATTTAGATTTGACAACTTCATATATAAGAGTGCATACTCGGTAAAAAAAACCCAACAATTTTATCAACGCCACGAGTGTGAAAAGCACAAAGGGTTGCCTCAAAAAGTCCCCTCTTTTACAAAACAAGACCCTGATTTGTCTGTCTGTTGGTAATACACTTGTCAGAAGATATCTAGATATAACTCGGAAACCTTCAGGTGTTCAGATGGGTTGCAAAACGTAGGCTGATATTATGAAAAAATGGTGTTGCAAAAGGTGTATACAAGGTGTATATAAACTCTTCAAAAACAGAAACTTGACATTCATGCTAAATTGATTTTTTCGAAACGGGTCAATTTTTTTCATGATACATACCTGTAATTTAAAGAAAGGCTTGCTCAAGAGTGTACATTTACCAAAAACAATGGCCCAAAAAGTTTACATTGTGTTCAGGGACGAAAACGAGCGATTCGTCCTAATGCATTTTCTGCCAAAGCACGTGCAGCATGGGATCATGACGGTGCAGACACGTCTGCCTTAGGGGTATAAAAAGCCATATCGGCCGCTGTTCATTCAGACTACACAACATATGTACAGCAACCTGAAGAATGCCAAGACTGAACAGAGCGCAACGCAACAACGCTATTGGCAGACTGCAAGCAGGAGCGACGCAGCGAGATGTTGCAACACACTTTGGCGTGTCCAGACAGACCATCTCTTCATTGTGGACCCGTTTCAACACCCGAAACAGCGTTGATGATAGGCCAAGGTCAGGCAGACCAAGGGTGACTACTCGGGCCCAAGATCGGTACATCCGACTGCTGTACCTTCGGGAACGAACCAGGACAGCAACGTCAACAACAACGCAGATACCAGGCCAGCGTCGAATTTCCGACCAAACGGTACGCAACAGGCTGAGAGAGGCTGGACTTTTTCCACGACGACCGGTTCGACGTCCCGTTTTAACGCAACGTCATCTGGCGGAACGTCTCCAGTGGTGTCAACAGAGGATGAGATGGCCACGTGCAAGGTGGAGAACCGTTCTCTTCACTGATGAGTCCCGTTTTCTGCTTCGACGAAGTGATGGACGAGCACGTGTATACTGACGTCGTGGAGAACGTTATGCTGCTGTAGCAGGGTGAACGTGGGTCAACACATGACAACACTTCTGCTGGGTGTGGGAACGTTTATTTCCTTGGACTTTTAAGTGATTCTCAAAAGATTTGAGTTGACACCCTGTAACAATGAAGATAATGATATAATATACATCACACAATATAGTATACATATTGATACACAATACATACAACTCAGTAAACATAAATATGACAATTACTCATAAAAACATGGTTACTCATAACATGAATAACACATTTTATTACTGAGCACATTATAGAATATATGATGCGCTATTACACAATATACATAATGTCACAAGTATCAATAGATATAAATCGATACGATACATCATCACACGTTATGTGATGATACTATGTACAATAATTTATAAGAAAGATAGATCATGGCACAGAAGCAATGAAACGTTACTAGCATGTAAATATATATATACATATTACACATAAGACACATACCCTGTGGGTGGTACATAGGTATGCTCTATTCACGTTACAGCACCTGCCGTAGGAACAGGGACTTCACTGTAGTAAAATAATATACTTAGTAAGAGCTATGTGAAATATTTATGGTTCCCATTAACAAAGCATTATTTCACGTCACTTACAATTACACCTATCATAGTTAAAACATAGCAACTTATATTAAAACACATTCTCTCATCTGAAACACTCATAAAAAGGATAGTAAAGATAATAACATATTAGTAGTACTTATTTAATGTTTTGAGCATTACAGGTAAAAGATAATGCACAGCACACTTACATGCTATACTTAATAAATACCTATTTAGGTTAGGATTAATAGATACATTTTAATGATAAATAAACTGCAATGATTAAATGCAATATCACTTTAAAGTAAATATATACTAACCTCAATTGCTACATACTCTGTCCATTGGTAAATTCTTGTCAGTGGAAAGAAGCAGTGCAGAATGATTTCAAATGTGCAGGCAGTTAGTGAGACCAATTAGATGAGAAGTGTCGTGGCTTGGGCAGTTACATAAGGGATTCAACTAAGGCCAAACTCTAAAGGCTTAACCCCTGATGTGCTTGATAATAATAAAGCTAAAAAGGGAGAATTGTAATGTTACTAAAATACTATATATACAAAAAAATACATCTGCCACATACTTCCCCCCACTAGATAATGACGTCCACGTCATTTTTGTCCGATGATGAGCTGAAGCATGGCTTCTCTGAAGTTTGCTGGCTGGCTCTCGAGCATCCCATCTTGAATCAAAGAAGTTAGGAAATTAGCTCTGGCGAGCCAGTCTGGCGCTGTTGTACTCTTGGCTGAAAGAGCAAACTCCCCACTTCGTAACCACTCTGGTGGCCGCCGTTCCCTGAGAGATCTCGGCGGTGGTGGTGTTGGTGCTGCCCTTTGCTCAGCCACTTCTTGTCCTCTGTCTGATGGCACATCCACAGGCTCAGCTGGAGGATATTCTGTAGGATGTTCCTGTTCAACCTCCTGTGCAGTTGCTCCTGTCCTCTCCTCCTCATCGACTGGAACCTCGTCCTGATTATCCTCAGCATCTGGTTCATCTTCAGGTGGCCTGTCAGCTGGAGTAGAAGCTGACCCTGATCTGTCTGATGAGTGGTTGGAGACATACACTATTTCCTCACCTCCGTCCTCTGAGCTTCCGTCCTCGGAGATGCTGGCTGTGGAGTGGTCTGGTATGATCTCGTTGTTCTCTGACACTGGTTTCAGAGACTTGCGCTTTCTCGGCTTTGCTGTTGGTGGTGCTTCATCCTGATTGGGAAGAAAACCTATAGGGAGCAATAGGTTCCTGTGTAGCGTCCTCTTCTTGCCATCACCATTTTCTTTGCCAACTGTATACACTGGTATAAATGGGTTAGCCTACTCCAGGATCACATACACATCTTCTTCCCACCGGTCTGCAAGCTTGTGCCATCCGTCAAAAGCCACAACTTTCACAAGGACTCTGTCACCTTCTTGTAAGATAGCTGCTCTGGCCTTCTGGTCATACTGAATCTTCTGCCTCTTCTGTGACGTCCTCGATGCAGAGGTGGCGATGTCATACGCTTGTGAAAGCCGTTCCTTGAGGTCCTTGGTGTAGGCTGCTGTGGTCTTGGACTTGCTTGGCTCCATGTCAAGTCCGAAAGCGATGTCAACAGGTAAGCGAGGATGGCGACCATACATCAAGAAGAAAGGAGCATACCCTGTAGACTCGTGCCTTGTACAGTTGTAGACATGTACTAGAGGTCCAACGTGAGCTTTCCAATTCTTCTTGCTGTCTGGTTCCAAGGTGCCAAGCATATTACACAATTTCCTGTTGAATCTTTCAAACAATCCATTTCCCATTGGGTGATAAGGAGTCGTTCTTGACTGCTTGATCTGTAACAAGGAACATAACTCTTGCATTAACTTGCTTGTGAAATTTGCTCCCTGATCAGAATGAATGCAGTGAGGAATGCCATAATGAATAACAAAATTGTTGAAGAACACTTCTGCTGTTGTTTTTGCCGTCATTTTCTTGGTTGGATATGCCTGTGCATAGCGTGTGAAATGGTCTGTGACCACAAGCACATGTTCCTGTCCTCCTTTAGATGGTTCCAGGTTGAGGAAGTCCATACAGACAAGTTCCAGTGGCTGTGAGGTCTGAATGTTCACGAGTTGTGCTCTTCCTCCTGTAGGTGTTTTCCTCCTGAGACAAGGAACACAATGCTTGACATGCTCTTCAACGTCTTTTGTCATTCCTTGCCAGTAGAATCTATCCTTAATGAGTGATAAGGTCCTGTCTCTTCCTGGGTGGCCGATGTTATCGTGTAGGCTACGTAGTGCTGCTGGGCGGCATCTGGTTGGCAGGACAAGTTGTACCAGAGTGTCATCTGCTGTCTTGACTACACGATAAAGCACTCCTCGCTTCAGTTCAAGCTGATGATAATGCTTCAGTAACTTTGTCATTCCTTGATCCCCAATGAACTTTGTTCTGTCTGGCTTGATCTTATTCCTCAGGTGATCCATGATAATCCCAAGTTCATGGTCCTTGGCTTGAGTGCGTCTCCATTCTCTGGCATTGAAATCACATCTCTCATCAGTATGTCTTCCACTCCTGTGATTTCTGATGCCGACAAGCTAAGACTATCAATAAGACTTGGGAATTGGATGACATCACAAATAGCTTTGATAGACTCAAGGTTGACTTGCTCTGATTCCTCCTTCTTTGGTAGTCGTGAAAGGATATCGGCATCAGTGTTAGCCTTGCCAGATCTGTAATGGATGCGATGTCCTGTGGCATCCAACTTGGCAGTGGTTAGGACATACGTCAGAGGATTATTATCCGTCATCACTGTGAAGTTGTGGACGTAGAGGTTGTCATGTAATTGCCCACTTTAAACAAAGAAACTCCAACTTGTGCGCTGAGTAGTTTCGCTCTGATGGTCTGAGTCCTCTACTGGCGTAAGCAATGACACGTGGATGTCCTCCTTGGTGCTGGTAAAGTACTGCTCCTAAGCCTTGTCCACTGGCATATGTGTGTAGTTCAAATGGCTTGGAATGGTCAGCATATCCAAGTACAGGTGGACTTGTCAACCTTGTCTTGAGTTCCTTGAATGCTCTCTCTTGTTCCTCTTCCCACTGCCAATCCTTTGTTGTTGAGGCACGTTTCTTGGACTTCTTGTCTTGGGGCATTAACTGAGATAGAGGTCTGGCAATCTTTGAAAAGTCCTTGACAAAATTCCGAAAGTAACCAGAAAAATCCTAGAAATTTCCTTACTTCTTCAGGACTGGTGGGTGGTGGCCAGTTAGCTATCTTGTCGATCTTGTCCGGATCTGTCTCTATGCCTTTCTCTGATACAATATGGCCTACATACTTGGCTCGACGTTGGAAGAATTTACATTTCTTGGGTGCAAGTTTGAGCCAGGATTCCATCAGTCTGTTGAGTACCATTTCGAGACGCTTGACATGTTCCTCGTGGGTCTTAGAGAAAAGTACGACATCATCAATGTAGATTAGACAGATGTTGAGATGGAGTCCTTCAAGGCATTGTTCCATTAGTCGTTGGTATGTGGCCGGTGCATTGGATAATCCGAAGGGCATTCTGTTAAATTAATAAAATCCAAGAGGTTCTACAGTGAAGGCGGTCCTTTCTTTGTGGCTCTCCTCAATTTCGACTTGATGGTAGCCCGACTTCATATCCAAGACAGAAAAGTAGTTGTTTCCTTCAAGACATTTCAAGAGATCTTCAATCCTGGGAATGGCATAGGCATCTTTTTTAGTCCGCTGATTAAGGACACGAAAGTTTATATACGCGGAGTTTTCCATCCTTCTTCCTCGCGAGAACAATATTGGATGCCCATGGGCTGTGAGAGTTCCGTATCACTCCGGCTGACAAGAGTTGATGAAGATGAGATTTGACCTCTTCAAACATGCCTGGGGGAATATGTCTGTAGCGTTGCTTGAAGGGCTGTTCATCTGTCAATTCTATCCTGTGCTTGACTGCAGTGGAATGTCCTGAGTCTTCATCTTGCTTTGAGAATATGTCCTTGAACTTCATAATTACGTCAAGTCCTAGTTGTTTCCGTTCCTCTGTTAGGTCCTTTTCCTCAATCTCTATTTGGTCCAATAGTGACTGCTCATCCATTGGTCTGCCGGTCGATGGAGTCTGTAGGGTGACTGGTTGCAGTTCACACATGATGGCTCTTGGTGGGACAACAATATTCCTGGTAGTGATGTTGAAGACATGTACTTCTATAGCTCCAGGGTTGTCTCTGTCATAAGTTATTATGGTAGGAGCTATGTCTACTTCTGAAGGTATGGTAGCTTGTGACGTAGGATGGAGAAGTGCAGTATACATTGGTGCTCTGAGTCCCTTCCTCAGCTGGCCTTTGATGGAGACTTTCCTGTTGGGAGGTATAATGGTGTTCTTGTCCTCGGCACACTTGACAAGTCCAAGTCTGTCCTTGTTCCTTTCCAGTTCCTTTGCCTCTATAGGTAAGATACCATGGAGCTTTTTGCAGAAATTTGACTCCGTGGTTCTGTTTACACTTGTCCAATAGGCAGTTTAGGATGTTGGTGCCAAGCAGAACAGAACACGAGCACTGTACCTTGTAATGGGAACAACTAGGAACAGGCATGATACTGTATCTTTGTCATCCCCTCCGCCGAATACAGAGAGTCCAGCTCTCACAAAACCTGTATATGGTAGTGCCTCACCTCCTGCACATTCTATGTCAAGGATGTCTCCTAGTGGCTCCAGAGGTAGATGTCTGAGATGCTCCTGGTAATATCCTTCTGATATTATCGATACCGTCGCACCTGTATCCAGTAAAGCTTGAACTGGTTTGCCATCTATAAGGACTTCCGCTTCGTTGGCATGTCCAATAAGTCCTTCTGGAATCCTGTTGGGGTCTTGTAGTGAGCCTAGTGGTAACCCTTTCCCATAGGCCCTTGCCAGTTTAAAGGACGTCTCAGATGATCCACTCTTACCCGGCACCCAACGGCTATGTGTCCAGTGTAGCCACATCTGTAACACACAACCTCATCTTCGTACCTTGTAGACTGAGCTGGATATCTAGTTGTCTGGTTCTGGTCATATCCATAGTCTTGTGGTCCGGGGTGACTGAAGACTTGAGGTCCTTGTGGTAATAGCACTTGAGATCCTTGACCTTGTACCTGAGCTTGAGGATCCTGAGGACATGTTGAGTCCTGATATGGATAATGTCCTTGAGGAACAAAGGAATCCTGTGGTCCATATCCAAAAGGCAGCTGTTGTTGGGAAAATCTGTTCTGTCTTCCTCTTCCACGTCCTCTGTGCTTGGCTTTTGGGACGTATTCTTGTGCTTTAGGAGGAAAACTAGCTTGATGCTGGAAGACTTGTGCCGATGGTTGCTGTTGCCTCTCCTTAATCTCAGTTACCTCTGAGCGAAGCTGCTGTATGGCTGTGGTGAGAGTCTCTAAGTCTGACTTTGTCACTGTCTCTGATGGAGTAGCCATCTTCACTGTAGCTGTCTTCTTCTGTGTTGATGATGCTGGTTCTCTCCCTTGATTCATATCATACTCAATCTCCCTGAGTGCTATCCTAAGCTCGTCAAAGTATGAGATGGAGCTGAACTTGTGACCTGATACTGTCTTTAGAGATCTCTTGAGTCCACTCAACAGCATGTTCCTCAACATTTCATCCTGTTCCAGTGGTGGAATGTCATGATGCTCTGTGACCTTTGACAGCAAGTGCTCCAAGCGACATCCCCATGACGCAACATCCTCTTCTTCTCTCTGTGTGGCACTATAGAACTGAGCCATGAGGGCTTCCTTTCTCTGGACTGTTCCAAAAAAGCTCCTCAACTTCTTTAAAAGGTCCTGGATAGTTGCTTTGGATCCTAGGCGCATTGCAACAAAATGAAAAATTTAAAATCTATATGGATTTTGGCTGCGATTAACCTATTTCACACTCGTAAGCTATATTACAAATTTTGATCTTAAATGAGGTTGGAATAAACGAGATTATAGTTTGGTAGGACTTCAAAAGCCTATTAAAATCGGAAAGACTCGATCGCGAGTTTCAGAATCCGTAACACGGGTTAGGCTATTGGCCTTTTTTCAGTTTGAGAACATACAGCTTTAATTTCCAGGACGTTTAACACGCGTGACAGTGTGAGTAACACATCGGCCCTTTATGCGGGGATTTCATATAATACCTTGCCTTGTTATGCCTGGACGCCAATCGTATCGGGTGTCATGTTAGTACTTTTACCAAAATTAATAAGAATTCCGCTATCCATCAAATCCTCAACATACAAATTCATACAAATAATTTAATCACGCTCCCCATGTTTTCAAACGGCAAAATGTTTCTGATAAGAAAGAAGACAACTTGTCAGGCAAACAATTACCGTAGTGGTAGTAGATAGAACGATCATCTAGCGGTGTAGTGCTTTCGTCTTTGGATAAGTTCTCCTACACTAGCTTGGTATTTAGGTGTCTGTATCAAAGTTACCTTAAAATGGAAAACGAAAATCGATTTTTGTTTTTATCAAATGGTTATTGACATTCTTTTAATTAAAGTGATGACACTTTAGTAACACTTTAGTAACACTTTAGCCTTGTTAACGACCAAACGCAGTATGAACCCTTCAAAATCGAAAAAAATTACTGTCAAACTCAATAAAATGGCCCTATGAACGAATACGGACACTATTGATGACAGTGCCTTAATCATCAAGCATGATAAAAAATGTTTTGGTATATGAATTTCAACTTGTCTTTAAAAAAATGTTCTTGAAAATGAACAAATTCGAAAGTTGTAGTTTGTGTGTAATTTTCTCCCAATGACAATTTTTGATAAGAAATCAGTGACATCACATTTTCCCTCACGATTTGAATACTTTTCATACGGCGGGCTTTGGATTCAAAAGATTAGTCTATGAATATGCAAGCAATTGTTAATGCTGAGTAGTCAATTTGTCTGATTTACAATAACATTCCCAGAGCACGGTATTTCAGTTTAAAAGTTAGTGGGTGCTTAGTCAAGTTCTTTGGGCATAGATTGAAAGTTCAAATCAGAAATAATTAATATCAGTGAATCATCTGTCAATAGGCAAACAAATACGATGCGTAAGACAATGGAGTGTTACAATACATAGTATTTTATCGGCAACTTGTTCCAAAAAGATTATTTTAATCTAACCTTTCCATTATCAATACTTTCCTATTTAATTTAATTTGTTTTAATATGTTACATAGAAAATAGAATGATCTGATCAAAATCAGAATCTGAAAACTGATGGCAGTCTAAAATTTTGAAACGGTTATGTTTTTGTTTCTTTCAATAGTTTTGAGCGTTTTCAAAATAATGGAAGATTAAAGAGAAAGTTTTATAAACAGCCATTTTCTCGTAGTGAGAAATACTGAGCTGTCTGTATATTTTACGAATGCTTCAAATTTTTACAAGCAAAGAAAGCATACCATAGTCTTATAACACATTGAGCTTTATGGCTTGGTTCTTAACGTCTGTTACTGCAAAAAAAAAATCGCAACATAACTTGATTCCAATCTTCGTTCAGTAAATTGTTTGAAGCATATATGCATTGAATGCCAGCAGTCTAGTCTGATTAAAACAGATTGTGATTCGAAGTATAAAATTCTTTAAAACAACCTTTAGTGGGATACATCAGTGAGTTTCCTTTGCACAATGGTCTGACAATTGCCTACATAGTCTCATGTTTTGAAGTAAGCTCTGTTAGGGAATTGATTGTCCTAACTGCCCCCATCTCATGCGACGGGAGTCTTCTAAGTAGTTCATCCCTCTACATCAGCATATTTGTCTCCGCCTACAAATACGCTGATGTAGCAGGATGTATAGTTCGGTTCGATCATAAAGGCAACACTTATTATTTGAAAAACATATGTACTCAACCATATCAATGATTGTGACTCAAAGAAAGAAGTTGATGTTACATATTTGGTAAGTTAAAGATAAAATTCACATAGGTAAAATTATCCAACTTGTAGGTTTGCTGCTTTTGTTAACAATTTCAGAAAAAAAACACCCCTGAGTTTTTCCTCTCAAAAGACACATAAACATACCATAGGTAATATTCATAGCAAATTTGAAGTTCCTAGTCACATATGTTGTGAAAAATCATCCAGAAAAGAAACAAAGTTGTAAAATTTTGTCATTTAAAGTCAAAATGTAAAAAAAAAAGACACCCCAAAGGTAACATAGTTTCGAGGTCAAAATGTTTTAGAGTATTACCCCGGAAACAATTTTGGATGAATGGACATGCGGAACTCTATTTACAAGCATTCATCAATGCCGTCATCCAAAACTAGGGGCAAGTAACTCCTGTGAACCATTCTTTCAATATAATTGCCACTATCATTACTTTAATGCTTTGTCTATTGGTCTGCAAATGACAGTCTTGTCTGCACTAAAATGATAACCTAACCTGTCCATATACAGGCTGTTGTCAGATGTTGTGGAAAGGACACTACTGAGCAAGTTTGAATAAGGTAATATCTTTAAACTGTTTTCCTTCGAACATGGTCGATCTTAAACCGTCTGCCATCACTCAACCATAATTAAGAACTGTCTTGTTTCATTGCTTTTTTGTGATAAATCCTTTATATTTTCTGGTTGAAATATCTGTTTCATTGCTTTTCTGAGATAAATTCTTACATGTTCTGGATGAAAGATCTGGTCAAATGCTTTTCCTTCCAAGAACAATGAACAAAAGTAAGACAGATAAGAAAAGATGAGCACTTTAATGCTTGCATTGTCATCGGTTTATACAGGTCATATGTACAAATATAACAGAGGTTGCATTCTTAAAAGATCAGCTTGGTAGCAACTGGACAAAACAAAATAGGAATAATTAAACTGACTTTCAATTAATTTTTTAAACATTAACAATCATTACGATTAAAAAAAACCCAAAACATTGATACGTCATCTTAACAAGTTAGAAATACATGCCAGGGGCAAATGTAACATAATTATGTCAAAACAAACCTAATGAAGACATTTTCTTTACTGTTCCTTTCACAGGAAAAAGAAATTGAAACAAAAATAAAATATATAAACGAAAGCATTATTTCCTGTTTTGAAAACAGCCATAAAACTGAAGAACACACTCTGTTTTACAACTGGCAAACCAAATGATGATTAACAATCAATTTTAGAAGTGATAAAAACACTGACATTTACCAACTGTCCAAACGTGAAAGAATTTCACCATGTCACTATCTATCTTTGCGCTTATTAGAAATTCAAACACAGAATTATGAGCATGATAACAAGAAAAATGTGAACAATTATTGTAAAAGATAAAATATCTACTGAACTTGGAGTTGACTTGTTTATTTAAGTAAATGCTTCGAGGATCAACTTGTACATTTCTCTCCTAGCTTACCTGAGCTTCTCTTACTTATGAGCGATTTTGTGAGAATGAACAAAAGCAAGATTTCAACTAAGCTTTTTTTAACAATTGCTATCAAGGAAGACAAAATTGTTAGATTGGATATGTAACAATATCTAAGCCTCTGGAAAAACGGATACTTCTTTCACTGAGAATCTAGATAATGACTAGAACTCAAGCAGTGCAATAACCCATTCAAGAATAAGATTTTTCTAAAGACATTACTAGCGTCCAACTTTTCCTAACCGACTGTCTGTTTTAGGGTTTGCGGTGATAGCCTGTACGGCTACGATGGCGGCGTTGATTTGGGTTTGAAGTTCTCTTAAATCGTGGATGTGAATCAGTCGTAAGATCTTTGCGGCCTCCGTCATGATGTAATCTGAACACACAGAACACAAGACAGCATGATATATTTGCAAATTCTATACAATTTATTGAGCATTTTAGACTTTAAAAGACATGATTGATGAAACACATGTTAACAAAAAAAGTAAAGCCAAAAATAATCTAGAAGTTGTTTTTCTTTAAACATTATACAACTTTTAAGATTCAGATTTAAATCATATAGATAATCATGTTGTTACTAACAAATTCTCACAGATCTTTAAAATAAAAGAAAATAAAACAAAAACCTACCTCCTGTTTCAAATCCTAATTCTGTTTTATCAAGAGGTATAACTTCTTCCTGAGGACAAATATATTAAATTTATTCTTAGAATATGATGCGTCTTAAATACTATCCAAACAGTAAGAAATCTTCTACATGTACTATTGATAATATATTCAGTTTTGAATTTCTGTAAACTACTTTAAATGCTTAAAAACTAAAACTGAAATTCCTTTACCTACAAATAAATTACATAATTAATGGTTCAATCAAATTACATGTTTTTTCAAATCGATGGCCAAAAAAAAGGCTATGATTCATTTTTTTTCAAAGTTTGTGCAAGCCTACTACATTAGTAAGAGAGGTAATGATTATATTCTTTCAGATAACCTAATATAAACAAATTCGTGGCATTGTTGTTAAGTTCAAATAGTAATATTCTTCAGAATGTTTCTATATATATGTTCTATGCCTCTTTATACAGAGAAAGAGAGTTTTATTTCCTGTATTGAGAATAGTAATCAGGTATAAGTTGTTTTCTACTATCTTTAAAGTAAGGACATACAAGGACAAAATGAAATTCATCACCTAAAGCATCTAAATTACACTTATCACAATTCAAACAAGATGATTGTACATTAGCATCACAACACTTCAATTGTATTTTAAGATTGTGAGCTAAACATCTAAATCTAGCAAGAGCCTGAATTAGGTCTTAATCGAGTGCTATACTCAAATATAACTCTTGTTCGAATACAGTCTTAAAAGATGCATATGGTTTTAAAAAAGTTGAATCATTTACTTTCTGATACCAAGCTTGTATATCTAAATCAATACAACTTTGTTTAAACAGACATAATATGATGAATACTTAGATTAGAATGAATTGCATTCATGTTTATACAAAATGCAGGTATCATATGGTATGATGTATATAAAGATTTAACGTTCCATTCATTGTACAGATATGAAAATAATGTATTTAACAAATGTTCTTCAGGCCTGTGGCCTATAAGTATTGAATAAAGATTGATACACATACTCTAAGAGAGGTTATTACAAGTTACAAGTTATTCAAAAAAATTGTATATCACAATTTTTTGTAGGTTGTACCAGGTTTTTTATAAGACAGAAAAGCCATAACAAAAATGCCCTAGATACCAATTCTTACCTTCCCACTACTTTTAGCAGCAGCTTCTAGACTACTCTTGGACAACCTTTCTTTGACAATTAGACAGATTGCCTGAAAATAATGGTCATGTTACAGAGATACATTTTCCAGATTAAAACTATTTAAACATGTCCTCTGAATAAAAATTAGACTGATGTATCATAAATCTTAAGAAACATATTCCATAAAGTGAACTTCATTTCTTAAACATTTAACTAGACTTTGCACCTGAGCAAAAACTTCATTATAATCTAGTTGTAATATATTCCTACATCTCAATTTGTCAGCAGATAATTGGTTTCTTTACGATGAATTGTGATAACATATATAGTATTTATGTAAGTTTGTGTGACAGTATGACATGTTAGAAATAAACATGTATAGTGAGTGAGTGAGTTATTGTTTAACGCCACTTGGGCAATATTTCAGCCATTAGCGGCATGGAAACATGTATAAGAATGTCATCCCAGTAAGGAGGTTTTGACAGGATAAATGCTTTTTACATTTGTACAATATTTGTTAGGTATTTAATAAAGCAAAGCAAACATCTAATATTTCTGAAGAATAAATCCACTAGTTGAAGATTATTCTCCTTTGTAAGTTTCATCTACCTTTAGCTGTTCAAGATGATCATTGTAGGGTGGAACTTGCAACAGCAAGGCAAGGGAAGCAACTCCTGCCTTGAAATCTGGATCATCAACTAGAAAGAAAGAAATAATAAAGGTTATAACTTCTTACCCAAATGACAAGTTAAACACATCAAAATATGCCCAATTTACAAAGTGTTTTACATACATTTGTAGTGAACTTTGAAATAAATTCAATGTGTGAAAATATGTTACTCAATTAAATTATTCAAGAGAAGAAACACCTGAAACCTAAAATATTTAATCTTCAAATTCATATTCACTTATTGCATTTATTCAGTTAATAGAATTTGACAATCAAACTAACAAAGATCACATCCTTCACCAAACACAACAATCCAGGGAGCAACATAACAAGCCACTTCCAAAGACATGAAAATCATAAAATCAAATGACTAGGGAAATTATAATTCTACAAAGGTAATGTTAGATCCCGGTGATCCGTTTATGGATACAGCTGTAAGGTTGATTAATTTCATCAAATTAAAATAGAACACCGTGGTTGTCTACTAAACGCAGTAGTAAAATAAATTCTATGGATAAAGGTAATTATATGTTAAAACATTACCATACGATTCGGGACTCTTGATTATAGCTTGATATTGAAACAATCATAACTTATTAGCATATATACTTAAAATCTTTTTGCTGATTAGTTTAAAAAAGAATTATTTCAATCTGCATTAGTCACATTCAATTTTGCGTTTTGTTGTAAAAAAAACAGTCAAAAGGGCACAATTGATAATACAGAAGATTAAATAAAATCCTGCCAAGATTTTGTTTCCATTTTGAATTACCCCTGGAATAAGAATTTGAAATACCACTTCCATGTTTTTCTTTAATTTAATTTAAGCTGTTGAACATTTTAATGCATTTATAAAACCAAGTGTTTCAATCTGACAGAACACAATTGATTTATCTAGTGAAATCTAAATAAGTAAAGGAAAATGACATCAAATTGTTGTAACGAGTTAAGAATGACAAGATAAACACAGATAACCCAGAGGTTAAAAGAATTTGAGGTCCAGGTTACTGAAAACTTTACCTTTACGCACCCTAAACCTCTTAAAAAACTTGCCACTTTAAAAAACGTGTAAACTACCAAATGAGGTTGTTTTCAAGAACGAGCCCTCTGACTTAGTCTGAAAAACTGCTGTTAGTCAAATGTCTTATTGACACAGGCACACTTAAAGATTTTCAGCCCTGCAGACATTATTTCAAAAAGCAATGCAATGCACAAAAAACACAACACACACTCAGATTTTTAATAACAGAGATACAAAGCAAACTCACAGTTGAGACAATCGAGTGGGTTGCTGGACGCTCCAGCAGCCCCTGTACGACTCATCTGGACGCTCTCAGGAGTGACACTCTTGTACTTCTCCACTGGAATCAAAATATAAAATAAAGTCTCTTTCAATATCATATCATCATTGATTTCTAAAAAGGGGGTAAATCAGAATGCCATATCTAATTTTACAAAGATGTGTTTTTGTAAAATAATCTACTCTCACGCCTATGTTTAAGTATAGCATAAGCGTAGCACTAGCTTCTGTTTTGAGAAATTTCTTCCCTAAGGACATTAACTATATATATATCTGGGGCTATTCATCTGAAAATTAATTAAATTAATTGAATTAATCTGCTGTTTTTACTCCAAGTGACTGACCAATATCTGCTTCAAGCAGAGATTGATAAACTCATGCCAGATTTTACAAGAGCCCTTTCATACTTGTACTGGGGAAGTTGAATAAAAAACTATCAAAAAAGTGAAGATTACCATTGTCACCATACTCGAGCCTGACAGCATACCCCAGCAACCAGTCCAGTATCATACACCTGTCTCGACCCTTGTATGGACAGTTGAGTTCCATCAAATACTAGGCAAGAAACAAATTCATACTTTTCTATAGTGACACAACTTCCCAGGTAGCACACCTACATCGGCCCAACATCGTCCTGATGCTGTTAACATCATCGGCCCACAACCGGCTAACTTCATCGGGCCGACGAAGTTTTGCTCATCGGTTATTCATCGGCCCGACGTCGGCGAATGATATCGGCTGAGCATCGGTCCAGCATCGGCCCATCATGGATTTACTAATTCATTGCTTTCTCGTAATTAGTATTTATTCACAGGTGTTGAGCTCGAGCATAGTCTACAGTTAATTACTAATCATTAGTGAACTGTCAACTCTTTGACATCTTACCCTCTGCTTACTTTACAGCTGAGTTTATATCAATCTTTAAAATATCCTGGGTGTAATTTTCCTGATTCAAACAAGTATTCATCAAACAAGTGTTACCGAGACATGCTCAAAATTCAGGAAAAACATCTCCTTCGGTACAGCATTTTTATTAGCAAAACTGATACAATG
This sequence comes from Phorcus lineatus, assembly GCA_921293015.1. Classification (NCBI taxonomy): domain Eukaryota; kingdom Metazoa; phylum Mollusca; class Gastropoda; order Trochida; family Trochidae; genus Phorcus; species Phorcus lineatus. The sequence goes on from OV121084.1 coordinate 41,879,474, forward strand.
GTGGTAAAATTTGACAGTGAAGCTTCCTGTTTTCTTGAAAAGAAGAAGTATCCCACCGGCCCCTGATAAAGTTTTTCTCTGAAAAAATAAAACATATAGTAAATATTTTATGAAATAAACCAAAATTGTATTAGTTACCTTTACTAAATATCTACAAAACATATAAAGAATTATATTACATATAGTGATTAAAATCATATATGATAAACTAATTAGAACTAAAAATTATAAATGTTATTCTTGTAAAAATCATAAAAATTTATGGAAAACAGAAATCTGATGATTAAAGGTGATGCTTACTCAAATCTTACTCTGGCATTTGTACTCCTGGACAGATGGCAAAGCAAATCCCCTCCTGAAATAAAAGAATTTAGATGAAATTGGAAAAGAAACGGGTATATAAGTTAGTTGCCCATTAATATTACTCCCGCATAGATTTTCAGGCTCATAACTAGAGTTCACATCTTGTTCAGTTGCGATTAACTCTGAAAAGTGTTGGATATTTCACATACTCATACTGGTGGTTACTTATTATTGCTCAAAATCAAAACCCTAGACCCCAATTACATTTATGCATTAACGTAATAAAAATCCATTTAATGTCACATTGTTTTGATCTGATGAACTCGCACATAAATACCTGGTCGTCATTGCTTTTGATTCCTTTCATGGAGTAATTATTCCCGGGTTTAGGTTTGTCTACGTTTTCAAGGACCTGAAAGTGTTTCAAAATATGTCATATAAAAACTAAAGTAAAAGTATTTTGTGTATTTGTACTTCCTTCTCATGTCACATGCATAGGTCATGCGATAAGTTTTCCACATTAATATACAAATACAGCAGTGTCGGGTACTGATACGCACTAACTCAAAACCTTACCTAGAAAATCAGGACGAGTTTTAGCTTGTAATAAATTGATGTCATAGCATCTTTGGGCAATTTGGATGATATCATGAAGTTTTTGAAAAGGTAAAAAGGATTTAAGTGTTGATAAATATGGCACAAAAGACTGACAAATTTGTAAAAAATGACAAAATTCCTAGCAAACATGTCGTCATCAAACAGTTTGCCTTTGCCAAAGCAATTGTGACCAACATATTGATCGAACTATTGGTTTATCCTTACCTAAACTTCAAAAATCAGTTTTAAAATTGAATGAAGCTCTGAACTTTAACAATGAATTGGTTTTTTATTTTTACTTATTTTCTCGGTTGAATGATCATGTATGTCTTAGGTGCGTAGCTTTACCCGACAGCACTGTACATAGTAGGCCTACGATTTATTCAAAAAACATATATGGCTGTGATAAATTTGGAAATCAAATTATAGTTGTTGTCTTGCTTATTTTGATAGTAATTTGAAAAATTGGCATAGTGACAGTTTCATACTATTACAGCAACATTTACCTCAATTATAATAGATAACTAAGCATTTGTTTGTTAACAAGGTAAAAATAAACACTACGACTACGAGCTGACACAATTTTTTATCAACGTCAGTGAACTTTGACATCGCGCTAATAACATTTAAATTTCACTGTCTTATTAGCAGAAGCTTTGGGGAAAGAATCCAGGTGGCAGTAAACAACATGAACATCCAGTCGCAATAATATTCGTCATCACTCAACTTTGTGACTCAATCATCAAAACATTCAGTGACGAGCAATTTGACTGACCAATAAAAGTGACACACCGTTTGCTTCAGTTACCGACCACACAGCAATTAAAATATTTTATCTTCAAAGCGTACATCAATGGTACTGATCTATTGCAACTTCTTGACTTCAGTTGTCTAATTCATTGTTTATGCAATAAAAACCGAACAGTGTGCGCCAAGCCAAGACACAACCATGGCATGGCCATCCTAATAACATGATGAAGGTCAACATTACCGTAACTTTGCAACAGCAATTTGGTTATGTACTCAAACATCTACTCATCAACAGCAAACATAATCAAGAGTAACCTTTGTACACCAATCCTGTTTCAACGTCACAGACAATGAAAAGATTATAAATTTTTAAAATACTTACTTTTAACTTTGGGCGCAGTTTGAGTAACATCAACTGGAGCAGACGACACCGGGTTATCATCAAAACTTGCATAGTGATTTAAAACGAAACATTTATATAAAAGTGGGATTGCGATGCGGAAAAAGAGAATGTATAAAAAAAAATACAAAGATGTTCAAAGCAAAAGGACTCCAGAAAAATATTAACTGTATGTGAAATATTGGAATGTCTAAAGACAGAAGGCTAAAAAAATACAGTTAATTTCAAATATTTTTTTTATAATAAATAGATGCCTGAAAAATTTTATGTAACCAAAGCAGCTATCTATCTAAATAAATTAAATAATTATGTTTCCATTTTATTCATTTCGTCACTAAAAAGGGGCCGTATAATTTATTGAGAAGGATTTTATATAAGAATTCTATAAACTCCAAGTTTACTCATCAGCCCGATGTCGGCCTGACGCTGTTAGCCGATGTAAAACAAGGGCCGACGGTGCCGCTGTTCAGCCTACATCGGGCCGATGTAGGTGTGCTACCTGGGTTATAGCCCATGTTATGACAATGGTTGAATGATTGAAAACTGTACAGGAAGCTTGGTTTGCGATTCTTTGCTTTATATCGTGAAAGCCAAGGCTACCATGGTTACTGTTCAGCAGTAAATTCATTTAAAAAGCATACTGCACTGTTTTGTCATTATGCAATAACAAAGAAATTTTGAATTCAAATATATATTGTTGGAGTTGGAGAAACTTCAGCTAAAATGATATCAACTATATTGCAAATATTTTCAGCAGTGATTGAAAATTATTACATTATGACAATCATGTGATCTTTATTTTCTAAACAATCAAAAAACATAATTGGTTGCAAACTTAAACAGTTAATTGCACTCACTCCATCAAATATCTTCTGCCAGTCAGGACTGTGGATATTTCTAAGAACAGCTCGATCTTCAATCTTAAAATGTCGTATTTTCTGATCCTCTAACCATAATATCATGTTTCGAAACTCATTTTCGTCTGCAATGAAATACAAAATAAACAATATCAAACATCCATTATTTTAAAATTCCACATTGTCATTCATAGGTATCGATGAGAATCTTATCATCAGAATAAGGACAGTCAGAATGATAATTGTGATGTATACACTATAATATATATTTATAATGACATGCAAGTTTTTAAACAAGAGAGTACACAGAAAATTCACTGCATGATCGAAAACCGGACACTATTGCACATCAGGTTGCAATTAGTTCTCAAAATGTTAAGGAATAGTAAGATTCAGCTACATACCACTAATATTAAACTTTTCAGCATTTTGGCTATCGAGTGCAAGCAACTTTCGTTTGAACATTGGTAAATTTATGTTACAACAGTTATTTTGTGCATGCCAATCGATGTCCACGTTAAGAACAGATGGCGCTGTGCAAAGGGGGCGTAACTCTCCGTATTGTTACCTTTTCCACCCGCAAAAGAAAACGTTTAAATCGGCGATCTATCTACAAATCTATATTAATTTTCCATTGAATAATTCCATTGCTATGTACATGTTACTATTATTCTTATACATGTTTACTTTGCTTTTACCCAAATGGTTTTATTAAAATACCCTAAAAACTAATTTCTAAAGCAGGCCCGTAGCATTAATTTTAGGGGGAAAATACACTTTTTTTGCTCTTAATTTTATTTCAATGTTTGTATGAAAAAATAGAATATTATAAGTTTCATGAGGCATCTGAACCTCCGACGTTGTAAGCGGGTGTTTTTCTTGAATAAATAATCTGTCATGACCTATAAAGTATAAACGTTATTCTTCCCCTACCGCCAATGACTCAAACGTAATTTTGGAAATTTAATCATAGCAGAATAAACGAGGAATATAGGTAGTCTAGGTCAATACATATGAAAAGTGACGCGCCTAGCGCTGAATTTCGACTTCTTAAGATTTATATGGCCGGTTTGAAATTACAATCGAAAACAAGACAATGTCATAATTTTGCCAGTTAAGAGATAAAGATGCAGCTTTAGATAGCTGATTTGAACTAGGTTCAGGTCATATATATGATATTTTGGCTCATACAATTCATGAAAAACTCTCATGCATTTACTTTAAATAAGCAGAATGTGAATAACTTCAAGGTCTTGAAAAATTGGAGTTCTCATGCACATGAGAATCTTTTGCTTAATAAACAATTTAATTTATACGTATTGCTTTGTGAACAATCTGTTTAAACATAACCTAATTTTATCGATGGAATGGGGTAAATAATCGCTAACTCCGCACATGGCTCGAATGTTCTTTATCCGTGCAAGGAGCTCTATTTGACGTTCCGGAAGATCTTTAGTGACAAGATGACAAATCTCCGGGGTAAAGTTGTTTCGAAACGAAAACATCCACACAAGGTAGCTTATGTCGGAAATTTGGGGAACACATTATGAAGCAGCGCTGCTGTTATAGTTGATTTACGTATTGTTTGAAAAGAAAATGAACGCTCGGAGTGCTTTCCAACAGATGATGACGACTAGATATCTAAACGCCATCCGTTTGGCTTCCTTCGTCGTACGACTTACCGTACGTTAAATTTCAAGAAATTCTTGAACTAGGCCTAAAGCGCTACCGTGCAAAGTGGAATTATTCTGGTTTCAGAACGTTTGTGCTCCCACAGTATGACTGTATCAAGGCTATGTTAAAGTTAAACACTGGAACAAATGCTTGATAAATGCATTGATGATTTTTGAGCCACTCAGTGAGTTGATGGAGTCACATATGCCAAACTTAATCAATGGTGTCATTTGATCACGAAGTATCGACTGTTACCAATAAGATTCATTTTAAAGCTAATTGGTTTTGTACAGTGACAATACGAAGATAGAAAGTCGCAATTATGATCGAAAACCGGACAGTGGCGCGCGTCAAACAGCCAAACGTAATTTTGGAGACTTAATTAGGCCTATCTAAAGCCCCCAGGAGGTCAGTTTGGAGTTGATAGTGTTTTTTAGGTTATTTAACTAGTATACATGTAAACTGAACGTGTGATCTCCGCCTCTGTGTATTTATAAGGCTGTTTTTAGATTTTCATGGAAAAACAGTATTCGTCATATTTTTGTCTTTTGGAGAGGAAAAGTTTTGAATTTATATCATAACATATGACATTTAGGTTCGTATCAAAGCCAAAAAATATTTATGAAAATCACGGACTGGCTCTTTAATTTCATAAGAAAATGAATTGGCTTCCATTTGGTTTTCTCTCGACAATTCCACCGATATGTTAGCCATTGTTAGGCTATGCTAGTTAATCGGTAGTTTAACGTACATGACGATGACAAAATAGTTCGACATAAGTAAAGTAGCAGAAGTTGTTGATGGTGGTCGAACGTTGTTGCTTTTTGAAATAGGGTATTAAGGAAGGTTAAGGTAATAAACAAACAATTCCTCAGAGACGGTGTAGGAGTATGTTGCTGAAATCAAACTGTCAAACGTGCGAGGGGCGTTTATTAAAGATATTCAATGACCCACTTGCAGTTAATTTAATGTAAGAAAACCTGGCACGCTTGTCAGTCCTCCTCTGCATAGTAACCACCAACAGTAACACGTACAGTTCTCCCAGTGTTATATAGACATTGCTTGAAGGTAGGGTGCTTATCAAATCGTGATTTAATCAGTGTTGCATCATGTGGCAAGCGTGTTTCCTTCAAAAATGACTTCCTGATTAGAAAGAGATGGAAGTCATGCAGGTGGTGCAAGGTCAGGAGAGTAAGGAGGATGAGGAAGGGTCTCATAGCCGCAGGACCGTGCTAGCCTCTGTGAGCGTTGTCCTGCAAGATACGGACACCTTTGGTCAGCATACCACTGTTAGCTTCTCAATTTTCACAGCAGGTAGTGAAGCATAGTTATAACTTTTTTTCTAGGAAATCAGTCATTTCACCTCCGTCCTTGGCAGGGCCTTGTCTGCAGATGGCTAAACTCGGGCCTTCCTTCGGGATGGGGATTACATGTTCTTCCTATGCATCGACTGAACTTAAGTTCCAGGTTCATAATGATGAATCCATGTTTCATCCTGTGGAATAAGTTTGTAGAAATAGTTTACCTGGATTTCTTGGCACATTTGCAAACGAGCCTTTATTTTTCATCTTCTCAACCGGCGTCTATTCGAGACCTAACCTCTTTTTGAGGAAATAAAGTATCTGTAGCAAGAATAAGACAAGCAGTTGTTGTAAGTGTCTTGTAGACTGTCTCGATAGTAAATGAAAAGGGTGATTGTCATATATTTGGCATTCGGGATGAATTAGGAAGTTGAAATAAGTTTAAATAAAATCAGCAAATAATGTATTGAGGAACGCATATAAAAATATAAACTTATTTTATGAAAGATACTCGAGATTTCAGACTAAGACGCATAAGACTTACACATGCATTCATTGAATCACCAAGCGGACCTTACCATTTGTAACGGAACCTTATTTCTAATTTGCTTTACTTTTCACGTCAGTAGTAAAAACAAAAGTATTTCAATGCAAACTTAAAAGATAAAATTGAGATAAATATATATATCAAAGACGATAGTATCGACACTTCAGTAGGTGGATATAAACAAATTTACTTTAAGTTGGTACATAATTATATTTGTTTGCCGAAACTTTGAAATCAAAATATTCTTGAACACACGACTGTAGTATATCACACCAGCCAATGATTACCAACTCGGTAATTAACATCTTTTTCACACGTTATTTTGACAGTAGTTATCGATCTGCAGGTCACAAAGTTGAAAAGGATGCAACATCGTTTACTTTATGCATAAATCATTTAATTTTAGAAGATTTATTAAGAATTAAACAAATTAACATTCTTCTCTACGTTTTCAGGACACACAAGTACTTGCGTCCAGGAAGGCGTGGTCAGAGTTTTTCAAGAGAACTGTTGAGATGGTGGGCTTGGCAGAAGGCGTGGTCGACCCAGGGGTCAAAGGGCAAGCAGAGAAAGACGCCGAATTTGGCATACCTTTGAGAGACAAAACATGTCTTCATTATGATTTTCAAATCGGTCTCGACATCAAGGACATACGTAGTGGGAAATAGTTTTCTTGACATGTATCCAATTTTGGTCATCAGTCATCGATTGTTTGAAACTTGTTTTGCAGAACATGATTATTTCTGAATTCCGTCGAAATAATGAAAAAATGTTGATTTCCAATATCGTTTGATTCTGCCTTTGAATTAAATTCACTCTTATTCTTTCCGTGTTTTTTAATAACGTATTATGTCTCCGCAAAGCTTTGCGGAAGACGTACCTGTTTCGCCTCCGTCATTCCGTCCTCAAATCTATAATTCTCTAATTCCGTTATTAAAAAATGCTTTCGTTTCCGGGCAATATCTAGAAAACGTTCAATATCTTTTTACTATACTTGCTTGATGGTAAAACCTGATGTTGTAGTAACGCCATTTGTTACTGTGGTTATTGTGATTTTTCTATCTTTTTTGGTTTCTATGGAAACAATTTCAACTTGGTGCATATTTGTCAAAAGAGGGATCAGTTTGGATTGAAAGTTGGGACGTGGAGCATCACATTTCAACGCATGCACATATTTCTAGCTATTAGATTTGATGAAATAGACGCAGGAAAGGGTATGAATCTCTATAAATATCTACCATATTTCTTCTAAAATACAGCCCTGTTGTCTATTATTTCAGACACTCTTCAACCCTGGCGTCATTCCTGGACCGGACTATATAGCTATTTAACCATGGCAACTGATTTGTTTTGGATGAATATTTATTTATAATTGAACGTGAACATATCAAAGCACGTGATGTACTATTTCTTGAGAAAGCAGATTCATTTTTCATCTAATAGATTACAACCATCATTAAGTCAACTTATCCCGCGGCGTCTATTCGAGACCCGGCCTCAATTTCGAGGAACGGTACTTCGATTGTCGCTGTCGGTGAATATATAAAGAAGATGTATATAACTATATTCATACAATTCTACTTCAACACTTTACAATTTGCCACCAACTGTGGAATTATTACATAGTTGTCAAGCCCGTATGTACATATGGATTGTCCTACTGTATCTTCCTAACGCTGTGTCTACATTATGCTTACTCAGCGGTACCACTATAACCCCCATGCTTATCAAAAAGTCGGTAAACACGTGACATGAGTGCTATTTTTGTTAATCAATGTGCGATATAGACACACATGTAATCAGTTACTGACAAATTAAACCACGTGCTTTCGGTCTACTTACTAGCATTAAATAGGTCATTAGGACTTGTTTAAACGGTGGGGAGTCTTTTATAGTTTCAACTTGGCTCTTATTGTAAAGGCGCTTTATTGTTACATCTTGGTATTCATGTACGTCTAGCTATAATTCATGATAAGGATAAATATTACTAAATTAATGGTTATTCAAGATCAGGCGTAGACACTATCACCTAATTAATAGGTATACAATGTATGTAATAATCCATACTGTTATCTATGATTTGTGTAGGTCTATATTTACTGTAGAAATTGAATTGAGATTTATAGTCTATATATATATATATATATATATAAAACAGTTCATGCAGTTCCACCTCTCAAGTCTTATATAGAAAAACAGATTTGTTGAAGAAAACCAAGATGATTTATTCACAAGTACTTTCGACCATAAGGTCTCATCAGGTGAATTTCACCTGATGAGACCTTATGGTCGAAAGTACTTGTGAATAAATCATCTTGGTTTTCTTCAACAAATCTGTTTTTCTATATATATATATATATATATATATATATATATATATGTCATTCGCGTGAATGGGACACTACCCTAATTTGACAAACACGTGACTAGTCACACATAAAGCATAGCTTAATTAATAATTTATTCGGAAATTTGCGGTTTATTTCATATTTATGTGTATTTATTAAAAAGAAGTACAGTTTGATCTATTCCAAAGCCGAGTGTTGGTTGTTCTTGCATAACAGACCCACCGGCACAAATGTTTTGGCACGTGATTACCGGTGCAGAGAGGAATATTGCTTGTGAAATTTTAACCGGAATGATAGCGTGCTATACGAATTATATAAACTAATCGTTATGTTAATGAAATCTATTGAATGATATTTATGAATTATGTGAATTTTTTTAATTTTTCGTTGGGCTTGACTGAACATTGTGAAATAATAAAAGAGAGTAAGCTTATTCCTGTTTGCTGTTTCTGCTACTATTTTACAGGTACTTTAGCATTGACATATATTTTTCTTAAGTTTACAATACAAAGACTACACGAAAAAAACGGGCAGAGTCGGCAATATCCCCCGCCAAGTGTGAAGTGAAATATATTTGACAATAGTTATGAAGCTGTATTTTAAACAGCCCTTAAGTAACTCACATTTTCAGTTAAAAAGTGTTCTAAGCAGATTTTTGGTAAGAGTTTATCCTTCACAGGATGATTGTCCAACATTCTTTGTTTCATTGTTCTCAGAATTAGGATTTTTAAGTTCTGCAAGAATTATTCAGAATTGCAACGTGTATGTCCATGGAAACAGCTGAAAATAAAATTCGGGAGAAGTTGAAAATCAAGCCCCTTCCCCTAATACTTCATACATTTGCTTTTTAGTGAAATCACGCTTTTTTGTCTCAGGATAAGTAAGTAAGATTTCCAAATACATGACAATGGATCTAGGCTGTCATCCATAAATTAAGCATTTTTGGGGCTCTTTTATAGTTCAAATCAAATAGGAACAAGTACATATCAGTTTTCATTTTTCAGGGACTGTTATATTACTCAACGTGAAAAGTTAGTTCTGTGAAGAATATGCGTCTAAAAACGAGATCAACAACTGCTATTAGAGACATGGGTTTTATTTAAAAGCCATTTGAAAGCACGATTGCATTGTTGTTAATAATTTGATTTTGCCAGTTTATTTTATGTGACTTGATGTGTTTGATTTTAAATGTATGTCTGCGCAGCGAACATACCTATTTGTGGTATGGAGAGTTGCACAGTATAGGTACCCTCATTACCGTTAATTATTGTAAAACTTCGATTTTATGTTTATATGTTATGTTTTTATATTTTATCCAAACAAAAAATTCAAGTTAAGTCGTCAGAACGGATTGTCCCAAAAGTTTACCTATTCAGCCACCGACACCTCGACAAACGAAGTTCAACCACTGATTCTGGGGTTTGATTTTGAGCAATAAGGATAACATATATTTGAATATTAGTAACACATGTAATGGTATGTACAGTGGTCAAAATAAATCCAATATCCTCACTTGGCTCAGGAGTATATTGGTTTGATTGAATGTCAAACTTATCTCTGATTGCAACATGATTCCAAAAGGAAATAAACAACATTAAGTCGTTTTAAAGAATATTTTTTCTGGAAATGGAAAAGAAAAAGTAAAATCAATCGACATTATTTTTATGTTTATTGGATATAACTACTGCTGAATGGGCCAATGGCAGGATGCGATGTACAGGCAAGTTTTTGTGACAGTCTTTCGGGACTATATAACCCCGTTAGAGATACACTTACTAACTCACGGCTATTTCTTAGTTTCCTGAGTGAACACATTTCACTTTTTATGCAAAACCATTGTCATAATCCCTTAAAACAATACAACATTAAACACCAACGGATTTCTACCTGGAGTCAAGGTCGGACTCACAGGACTACCCCGGCCATTCGATTATTTAGTAGTTCTGTAAGTCCAATCAGCGTTCAGTCTGTTCCGTCGATAATGGGAAATCTTGGATCCCTTCACTTTGGCGGTGCGCACATTATACATATATTATTCATACGGTTAGTCTAAATATCCAATTTTGATACCTGAAGCAAATCGGGATGTACATTTAATTGCGAGATATATTTTTCGATTCAAGAATGTGGTATCCCCTCATTCAGATCATATTTGTGTCTCCACGTTTCCTTACATCGTGATTAATTTAATACAAGATTTTACAAAACCAATTTGCATCAGCCAGATTTTTATTTTTCGAAATGTTAACGCTTGTGAAATGATGTTCTCAATCATGTAAATGTGGGTTTATCTTATTACGCAGTGATCCAGCTGGAATTCGAACCTAATTCGACAGGGAACATTTTCCATATGCACCGTTTGTCAACATGTTCATTCTATGAAGGAGGCAGTGTCGATGGCTATGTCCCGCAGATCTGCGCTGTGGTATCGTTTCTATATGTAGATACCTTAAAGAATGGATACTCTTGCTCTTCTATCAGAGATATGGGAAACTTACGCCCAGTTGGCGAGGCGACGAGCGGATAAACATGCAACACAGGTGAGGTTTTGGTCAAAAGTAATGCCTATCGTCCCGTGAGATTTAGGACAGGAGTAGAGATCCCAACTCCGGCCACTTGAAGGGTCAGTGCCGAACAAGCTTGACCTAGGTTATTTGAACACTTGCTATCCAATTTGAGTAGGTAACATCAAGGGTGGATATGACAATATTGTATAATGACACTGACACAGAAAATAACTCCCTGCATACAGTAGACTCCTGTTCAGTCAGTGTTTAGTCCTAGATCTACATCTATTTATTTTGTTATGATGAAAATGGTTATATATCGATACTTGAATACAAGTCACAGACAAACAAGGGGGAGGGGTGTTAAGATGAAGTTATTTCTTGTTAGGTCAATCCAGCATAAGGAAAAATAATTTTAGGTTTTGTTAGACCGGGGCGTATGTAGGAAATTTCAGTTGTAAACACAACTTAATTAAGGATGTGATGAACCAAACTGATTAAAACATACAAATAAAAAAAAAAGAATCTAATGCTACACAACTTATGTAAACAATGTTTGACACTTCTGTAGTCATCATGTGGTTTGACATGACATAAGAACTGTACGTCTGTTTTGATGACTGTCACCTGTAATATTTTAGAGAAACATTTATACAAGAAAGGTAAATCTCAAGTACTGTGTACATCCAGACAATATGACGTTTATACTAAATGCTTTTATTGAATTTCAAAGTGTAAGCACTTGCTTTTTGTGCTACAAGGTAGCTACACCTCTGTTGAAGTTTTTAAGTGTTTGGAATACTAATTATGATTTGTTTCTGAATAATCCAAAATGTGAGATTGTTTGACAACCGTTGTGAGATTTTGAGCTGTTAACATTGTTTTTATTAGCATAAACTGCAATGAAAAATAGCAATACTCATAATCATTAGACTACCTTAGTTTTGAAAATTTAGAAAGTATCACAACTTGGTACATGCACTTGAGTAACAATTAACTTTACATACTACATTATGACTCAAATCTGATATAATGCTCATTAGATACCCTCCGTCCTTATCCAAAAATAATTCCAGCCATTTATGAATGTCAACACTTATGTCATATCATCTCATGTAAAGAATTACTCAAGTGTGACATCCTGTATTGTATTTTGATTCATACATACATTCAGTGCATATAAATAGAAACAGCTTGGGTACTTTGTAAGCAAGTTATAAAAGAACTCTTGTCAAGTAAGATAACCATCTAGACGATCTCTGAAAGGAAGATTTTATGCTGATAAATATGTGAAATAAATTATGAAAACCTATGAGTAATCCCTAAATTGTTTCATTTCCTTCTTGAATCAAGACTTGTTAAAGTCTTAATGTTTTCTCGATCATAATGTTCAGTCTAGAATTTCATTTAGTGGATTAAGTTTATATTCATGTTGGCTGAACATTTTCATTGTCGCTTTTTCACTAATCTTTGACTCACCCAAAAAGTTTTCAATTTGCCTTCTTTTCTTAAATATTATCAAAAAATATTGGCTTGATTTTCATGCAAATTGTTGTGACTTACTGAAAACACTGAAAAATATTTAACCCCAGTTGCCTTGTAGTCCGTTTTCATTATTTGGGAACTTGAAGGACTGCAGCAGGTGGAAAGTTAAAGGGACACTGATTGAGGTATTGGTAAGTTTTGTGTTTATAGTATTCAGGGGGAATATTAATATGTAAATAATTTATTTCTAATATTGATGCCAATCTTATCAACAAACAAAGCGATATCTTTCATGTGAATTTTTTCACTCATGTATTGATAGCATAATCAAATAGATTTAAAATTCAACCCAAATTTCTTTTTTGAATTTGACAGTAACAGTGTATCACATGATCCTTGTTCCTCAGACAGGTTTAGACTTTATCTGGTTCCTTAATTGTCACAGGAACTAAAGTAAGATTTATTGTTAAGGATATGACCATTCGATTGAATACAAACTCTTCATCAGATTAATGAATTACTAAGCGTATGTTCTTAAACATTGTTTGATTTCACATTGAAGAAATAATCATTCAGGAATATATGATATTTTCTCATCTACTTTTTCAATTGTAATTTCTTACGCCTCTTCCTGTGAGCCAGGAAATAATTATTATATATGATTATTCATCAGGGATGACTATGAACCTGAAACACATTTTCAAAACCATGGAAGTGTGTCTATGTCTCATGACATTAGGTCATGTGTCGATGGTCTAACTGTTATCTTATCTACCGGTATTTGTTTTATAACGGTTGTAGAAAGGTTATAGATAGTGATATTAGGTTAAACATCTAACACTATTACACATTATTAAAACCATGGAAGTGTGTCTATGTCACGTGACATTAGGTCATGTGTCTATGGTCTAACTGTTATCTATTTGTTTTATAACGGTTATAAAAAGTTGGAGATAATAATCTTTCTTCTGTAGGTTAAACATCTAACACTAAGATTAAACCACTGAAAAAGGAACTGTATCTTCTAAATTTGAATATTTAACTATGTAATTAAGATGAGACAATATGGATGAGGTCTTCCTAATTCTTTATTTCACAGCTGCAAAATCTATTTGTACTAAGTTTGAATTTTCTTGGAACTTTTTGTTCACACAATATAGTGGCTATTGCAAGGTAAGAATTGATTCTTTTCATAATAGTAGTAAAAGAATTTGATTATACATGACATTTTTATCTGATAAAGGGGGAAAGATGGCCTAAAAAACTATTGAACTGTAAAACACCATATCATATGAAAATCCCAAAACAATTCCAAAACTTTCTTGCAATGGTACAACACGTCATTATCAAATGACATTTGTGTCAATGATTATGTCATTTCAATGGTTACTTCGCTTGAAAGAAGCCCGGTGCACAAACCCTGAACATTATTTCTAATGTTTCATCCTGAGATATCTTTATTTCTTATGAAATTCTTCCTTCATATAAATTTGTTGATTTCAAACTAGTAGCTTCACGCTCCTTGCATAACAACATTCCATTGGCTGAATATAATAACATGTGAACTAAGCCATGGATATCAAGCCGATCCAGCTATATGAGGGATTTGATCATTGTAATAGGAAGGAGCAAGAACGGATTCATGTAAGCTGATTAAGCAGGATGAATCAATTTAGTCTGAAATTTATGCAAATCGATTCACATTCCAAATACTTTTAGGTCAGCTGTTTAATAAGGCATTATTTATAAAGAAGTGTTTATTTTAGATTGAATAAACACTATTACATGGAGTTATAAGAAATTGTAAAAAGATTGATTTAGGTTAATTGATTCAGGTAAGTTTTAAGGGATTGTGAAAAAAAGGCAAGTGAAAATATGATTTACACTGACAGTGCCCTGTGGCAATTAACATTTTAAGTAATTTCATCAAGAAATAATTCATACATGGGATATTAGAAGGACTTCATGAGAACAACTCAATATCCTCTCATATTTTTAAGTTTGAAAAGTAACTTGACATACCGGTTGTAAGCTTAGAACGTTCAGCTGAAGATTGTTTGACATTTTGTTACACCTTCGAGCACACCTGTAATAGGATTACCTTAATGTTACTTTTATATAAACACTTATGTAAGATAGGTATCTTTGAAATTTGCAGCTCTCAAAAGATTACATAACTCTTGTATTTATGTAAGGTTTCGTGTAACAATTTCATCCAAACCTAGACACTTGATTATTGTTTATTATTCTTTGCAAGTTGCTCCAAGTGTATATCAACTCCTGCCAGAATCGGTTTTTAGTTTTACGAAGACTGTGAGAGGGAATATGGGCACCCAATGTAAAAAGGAGACTTAATGGAAAATAGCTATATAAATTTTTGGTCATGTTTATCTTAAGAATGTTCAGCTTAAGCGCAGAAATAAATGAATTTATATCTACATTCTAAACAAAGACATTTGATTATTGTTTTATTGATAAATCAGGTAGACTTATCCGCAAGTTGTCAGAGGTTTAAAGCTAGTGTTATTTATCTATATTTACATCTTATCTGTAATAGCATTGCTTACTTATAATGATAGATTATAACATTCCCATGTGTTAATTACACTTGATGCAGGGCTCTAGATAATTATTTTGACTCGGGTATTTCACTCTTCAAAATAATAATTGAGGAGTAAAATTACCACGTTAAAAAATATAGAAGTATTTCAAAGTTTATCGTTTTCAGATTCTCATTCCTAGTTAGAATCTTTTTCGATGTTAGTTGTTGATTATATTTTCCACACGTTTATGCTGTTAATAAACGAGTGATTTATCTTATATAAACTTGGTAACCTTTGTTTTCATACAAGTTGGCATCAAGTTGCCTACTAGTCATGATGTAAAGATTAGACATGTAGAAATAAAATTTTATTTTGACAAGTCACGATCACTCATGTAAACAAATATCTGACTCGTATTCTGGGAAAATTGTGCATATCTGTCACTCATTGTTTTCATTTTAATGCCTATATATAAAATACCCGTGCGTATTTAATGCAAATACGCATCTTATCTGGAGCCGTGTTGATGAGGTGAAACATCTCACATGCTATCTTGATTCTGGGACACTGCAGTGCATGGTTGTGATGTGGAAACTAAATTTCTCCTTCAGGAGGTTTAGTTTTTTCAACCTTTTAAAACTTTGGAAAAGATACTTATAAATGAAGGCACTATCATGAAACCGTTAAAGATCATTTTTTAATTTGGTACACAATAAAAATCCAAACTATAAAAAAAAGTATGTATACTATATAATATAGAAAAATAACAAAAGAATGACATTCTGCAATAAACACATGATAGATAAGACAAATTGTCAAGATTTGAAAGTAAGATATTAAAAACCCTCTTAATGAAGGTACTATACTGAATAAGTTGACGCCGCTAATGGCTGAAATATTGCCCAAGCGGCGTTAAACAATAACTCACTCACTCACTGAATAAGTTGAAAGACTAATTTAAGTTTATACTTGGCACACAAGGTTAACCAATAACATGAAAGCGTCAATTAAAGAAAAATAACAAAAGAATCATGATTATCATGTCATAGATAAGAAAAATTTGACAATTACTCTTCCTGTATGCAAAATAAGCTAGTTAAATTCTTATTGTCAACTAATTAAACCCTAGTTCTGTTTCGTATGTAATACTGAAATAGACGTAATCTTTGTATACTAATATCATACAGTATTTATCCTAATGATGTTTAAGACCTGTTTTTATGTAAATGATAAACGTCACCTAGTAAGAAATTCATCCTTCTTTCTCATTGTCTTGATGGTAAAAGGTAAAAAGTTGACTGTTGTTCCATATAAAGTTCATACACAAGGCCAATAAAGAGAACGTGTCATTCAAAGATAAATCAGATGAACAACTTCTAAAATTTTAGACATTTTATTTCATGTAGGTTTTACTTTTATTTTTGCACATTCCTTACAAAATGTTTTGTCTTCACAAAAAATATGAAAGGTTACTTGCGACTTATGTTTATTATATTTGTATTTACTGACTTTAATTGCAACAAGAGGTACATATTCTTAGTGGGGCACTGGGTATGTTGTTAAAGAAGAGTTAAAGAGCCACTCCGTGAGTTGTTGGAGTCAAATATGTCAAACTTTATAAATAGTGTTGTTTAATAGAGAATTAGTGGTTGTTTCTGAAAATTACCATTTTAATGCTTACCAGTTCAGAATAGTGACAATAAACAGGTTAACGTCATGATAAATGGTGAAAAAGCAGACAATGGGTTAAACTGCCATTACAACAAAGACACATAGTATTTGGCAGGTAATTTAACTAATTGATATTCGAATGGGAGTCAGAATTTCACCTTCTTTAATTTTTATGACCATTTTTGGAGTTAAATTTAAAAGAAACATCGTAAATTTGGCATTTCAGATTTGAAAATATAAGTTTAGGGAGTATGTTTGAACTGTATTCAGGACATCTTTTCTTATGTCCTATAACGCCATGTAAAATATTTATTAAACATATTCTGTGTCACTTTAACTTTTTGTTAGATTTTTTTTGCATTGGAAATAGAAATAATCTTTAAATGAGGTGAGGTGAATTGGGGTTTAACGCTGCTTTCAAGAGTATTTCAATCTTTAAATGACATGGGAGTCTAAAAAATTTTCAACTTGTAGTTGTGGCAAGGTCAAATGCAAACTAAGTATATATATAACCTTTTAACTTCCCACAGAAGAAGCTGAAGTCATTTCTTCCTAGGCTTATCTCTGTTCTAATTTGAGGACATTCCCGGCTACAGGCCTACCAAACCATTGGCCTACAAATATTCAAAACTATATACAAATCACTAAGATAGAAATAAAAAACCTTCCAAAACTATTCATACCCTCCCAAAAGGAAATAAACGCTGCGAAAACAGATGGAAACAGAATGAGGGTAAGGGTGACTGATGTAGCTGAAAAATATTGTAAAGCATGTGAGATGGAATTCTGATGAAGGCTGGGGTCATATTTTTGCAATGGTTTTGAATTATACATTTTCAGACACTTTTTTGGTTTTAGTGATTCTTGAAACGGTTTTGAAAATGTTATGCCATTTGTTTTAGGCTAGGGTGCCGTTCCACAAAGCAGTTTTGAGTTACAATCATTGTGGCCTATTTTTTAACATTGGCTACAATCTATTGGGGCTTTGGGAAAGCTAGAATTTATTCAAAATTCCACAGTGCATATAAGTCTTTGTTATTGATCCAGGACGTAATATGGAGACGGAGTCATGTCGTAGTCCTCAGTAACAACAAGCAAGCCATCCATGCAAGTTTTATTTTACATATGTTTTGTCATGCAATTTTGCCTCAAAAGAAACTTTTAGAAACTTAAAGAGCTTTTGATTTGAATTGAATTGAATTGAATAGAAAGTGAGTTAAAACATATATATGTTAACGGGAAGACAATGATATGTGGATATACAACTTCTTTATTACACAATTGCGACATTTCGGTGTAGATCCTTATACCGTTATCAAGCATGATCGGGAAGACAATGATATATGGATATACAACTTCTTTATTACACAAAGGCGACGTTTTGGTATAGATCCTTATGCCGTTATCAAGCATATTTGGGTATAGATCCTTATACCGTTATCAAGGACGTTTCGGTATAGATCCTTATACCGTTATTGGGAGAGAATGTATCTGACAATGAAAAATGATACATGTATTACAGGAAATAGGTATATCAGCAAAGATATCATAATTTGCCTTTATTTGTCAATCAGACTCAACATCATTGTCTGTGGTGTCAACTACTTGTGATCACACTAAAATTTCTTGAACCCTGGCCTACTTTACCTTTATTGATACAATAACAAAGATGTAGTCTGTATCAGTACCAAGAAAATTAGAACATAAATATACCATTATCATAAAAGTAAAATGGGGAAAATCAAATTTGATCAGCAAATGTTAATGATAAGTAACACAAGCTGGAAAATTGTTATTTACATTTATAATTTGTTTAATAATATGTTAATTTTTTCAAGCTTTGTTACCCTGACAAAGATAACTTGGCGGAGGATCGTGTATCATACTATTTGATAACTTATATAATAAGATATTGCCTCTGATAATTTCTGTCATCAAGACATGTCTTGACAGGTGATAGATTAATTTCACATACATTAACTCTTGCATGTCTAATATCTAAAATAGTTGATTGTTTGATTATAAGATATCACTAGTTTGTCTACATAAACTGCTGTCTTATCTAACTGAAGACAAATTCTGTTGTGAAACCTTTCATCTTTTACATGTGGACATGGTGATGATTGTTGAAGAAATGAAAAATTTATGTTTTATCTTATTTTTAGAAATTTTTGTTTGTCTTTATTTATGTTTTACTAAAGAAGAAGAAAACAGTCTTTGAAATAAAGAGTAAAAGTAAGATCTTCTTTATAATCAATCTCAGCGTTACACAATATGAACTAAAAAAACAGGGGCTCAGTATAATACCATGTCTTATACCCAACAATACACTAAAATCCTTTAATAAGATTGTGCATTAATCAGATTTTTTTGTAAAAAAAAGACAATGAGATGAGCTAAGTGAACTTGTGTCATTGCCAAAGCTTTATTGGTCTCAAGTTATCGCGAAAGCTTGGAAGGAAGCCAATTAACCTCTGTTTTATTTGGTCCATTTATGAATTGAAGTCAAAGAAAACCTTCGGCTTACCAAGCGGATTGCGGAATTTCGTTAAGCTTCTTTTCTGTATTTCTCCCTTTGATAATGGTGTCATTTGAGAGGAAAAAGAAACCCATATCTTGCCTCAAGGCAAATTGATTTGGAAGTCAACTTATTGTACAGTTAAGGGTTGAGAAAGGAGGTTTATAATTGATGGCAATTTTTATCAGTTCATCTACAGTTAGTTGCAGTTCGAGTGTTTTATTTCATAAAAGGAACAAACAACCAATGTATTTTTGTCAAGGTAAAATTAAGGGGTATATTCTGCTTGTGCACATATGCTTTTTACTTTCATGAAAAGAAACTGTAAAAGCAATTAGATACAAATGAACTGCATTGTAATAAAATTAATAATGTGTATATCTAAGATATTTTATGGCCTTTTACTCCATGTCCAATAGTATGTCCTAGTTGTGAAGGGCAAAAAGCAATGCATCAGTTCCATTTATGTCACATGTGATGTCAGCTAGAAAAAATAATGAAATGATTGGAGATCACAGACTCTAAGAGGCGAGGGAGTGTGTAGTGGGAGATTGTGACATATTTCCCACCGGTGTCGAATTGTCCTCACGTTTACCTGGCTCTCTAGTGACCTTTGACCTCATACGTCAGAATTATTTAGTTCCGCTTATGTTGAATCAAATTAGGTACAATTTCATTGAGAAACGTCATATATGATAGTGATTGCCAATATTTACTTTGCTTTTGACTCAATGTCAAAGGCCTTGTTATTCAAATATTGTTAATTCAAAATGGACTGTTATCTGGTTTATATGGGACGGGAAAGTCAACAGAGTTACATAAGTTTTAGTCTACACTCAATGTACATTACTGGAGGTTTTGGGGGCGGGATAGCTCAGTGGATCAAGAGGTTTGTGGTTCGAATCCCGTTAGGGACTCGGCAACTTTGTCTGCAGTAGAGAACAGTTCTACACGCAGTCAGGTTTGGGTGCAATGCTGCATTGAGTTTCAGCGCAGTACCATTCATGGTTCACTAGTTCCAGCCGATTCTCGCAGGTTTCACCGCAATGCATAGACACAATGGAATTGCGGGCTTTCTCCCTGCAATAATACTAGCAGCCGCAATATAAGTGAAATAATCTTTAAAGCGGCGTTAAACCCCAACTCATTCACTCACTCACTCACTGGAGGTTTTAGACATAGCCTGTATTTGGTAATTAGCCAACCTCTGATCATTGAGGTCCTTATCATTGTTCCTCAGAGGATGATCTGCTACAAGCCTAAGAGATCTTGAAAACAGAAATAATATAAAAATGCATTTTATACCTTTTCTAACATATTTTGGAACCTTTTTTTTTTTTTTCAAAGTAAATGTATATTTATAAAAAGGTTGAAACTTAGAAATTTTGACCTTATACATAAGAGAATGATTTTGAAGAATTTAAAATAAAATTTAAGCCATATAATATATCCAAACTCATAACTCTTTGTTCACACATAAATTTTAAAAGTGAATAAACAGTGTCTATTGTAACACCGGTTATACTTAATGCTTGAATACCTAAATGGATAGATAGAATGTAAATCCTTTACATAATCTGAATAAGTATGCACCCTCCTTGAAGAAAATGGTGTCTCAGATCTAGTTTTACCGTTTCATTCACAGTGAGTTACTATCTGATGAAATCTATCCAAAGTTTCGCTGACACAGACAAAATCTATTGAGGTCACATAACTGTGTACCCAGAATGTGGTGAATGTTGATTCAAGTTCATGATTAAATCTGACATTTCCTCATTATGAAATAATATTTATGATAATGGTATATTCATTCACTACATGAGTGTAGTGTCAGACTGGAAACAATTACTTAATTCTTTCATTTTAAGTCTGTTACTCTTAGTTTGAGCAATCACAACGCTAGTGTGGAATGTAGGACAGTTATGCAATAGGGGTATTCTTATTCAAAGTCCTTAAATTATATAGGATAGAACTTATATAAATATCCTGTCTTCTGTATTGCTGTATTATTAATAGTTTGATATGGCATTGAATTTTTTTTATCCTATACCTGTATGTCCCAGTATATTCAGGGGTAGCCTTTTTGACATGATCTTAAATACTTAAGTTCTGCAAGCAGAAATGTTTCAAATGGCAAAAATGCTGTACTTTGTCTCATCTATTTAATGGACATTATGCAACTGATTCTATCTAAAGATGATCAACAAGGGCATTTTTATAAGACTTTGAAAATGTAATCGACAAAAAATTATTTGAGTCAGGGTATTTTACACTCTTTTGATTCTTTACTTGTAATCATTTCAGCCTTAATTCAAACGTGATTCCTACAAATGCAACTCTAGATCTTGTAGAAGTCTTAACCCTGAACCCCCCCTCCCCCCGAGGCCTGAAATGAGGCTCCTTTCATAATGTATTTGTTACTATTTTTATTTATAGGTGAAAGGGTTTGATTTTTCTAATTAAGAATCTCTTATTCTCCCCCATTCCCGGAATAAGACTTGAAAACGTTTTTGTTACTGGTTTCCAAAGGGTAAAAGGATTTATTTTCTCTAACTCAGGGGCTCTTATTCAGTATAAGACAAAATAACCGCCTTCTTGTAGCATGTGTTCAAATATATAAATACAAGGTTTATAGAGACAGTCTCATGCTAAATCTGAGTCCTGCTTCATGACTGTGTATATAAAGGAGCCTTTAATACAGTCTAGGTCCACATTCAGCAAGTCTAGATTGACTGAATACACATATGAAATTAGGTGCCCAAAGAAAAAAATATTATTATGAAGGAACAGTAAATTATAAAAGATTTTCATAGACTAAATGTTAGTCTAGCTAAGTCTATGTTCTAATAGGTTTACTCTGGAGACCTGCACAATGTGGCACTATTTGTTTACTTATTAAAGGACTCGCTTAACCTGCCCTGAATTAGTGCTATTGGTAGAGTCCCTGTTTGTCATTCATTGATTGGTTATCATTGATATCAAACAATGATTATGTTTATTGGTTATCAGTGTTATCAAACAGGGATGAAGCTGGCTGGTTGATAACTGTACCATTACGTGATAAACCCCAGGGTGTATACCTTATCACAATGCTTGATGAAAAGATAATTCCTGTTTGTTGATTACGTTTCACTTGTGTTTGGCAACCATAATTGGAATAAGCTTGAGTCTTTCATGTAAAGGGGTGGTGAGGTGAGGTGATTTGGTGTTTAAAGACCTTTTCAAGATTATTCCACTTATATCACAGCTGCAAGTCTTATAGCCGGGAGAAGGTCCTCAAAATTATTATATTTATGTATTGCAATGAAACCTGCGAGTTTCAGCTGGAACTAGCGAAATAGATATGGTACTGCACTGAAATTCAGTGTAGCATATTGGAACCAAACCTTACTGCATGTAGAACAGTTCTCAAATGCAGACAGAGTTGTCAAGCCCGGGCCCTGGTGGGATTCCCAGACACTACCCTTTCCCACCCCTCTTTTATGTATAACCTAACCTTCAATTAAAAAATATTAAACACAAGTGCATTCTGCTTATCGTCAAAATTGTTCAATGAATTAATACTTGTCAGTGATCTGTTATTGCAATTATTGATTTTTTTAGAGATATTACCAAATATCAATAAGCTTAGATTGAATATCTTCAAAATGAAAATATAATGAAGACACAGCATCCAATGAAAATGTTACCATACATACCATACCATATATCATAAGAATGGTATGGATATTTCTGTAAAAAATTTAATTCTAATTTGTATTCTCATTATTGCATCGTGCTTTTGATTTATGATTATAACACAATCTATTTAAAATGTTTGAGTAAGTACAATGCTTTTGTTTTTGAGTGAATCTACATCTGGAAAAATGGTCTAAACTTTCAGTACATCAAGAGGTCCTCAAAGCTGTCCAATTTTTGAACTCATATCATGCAGTCAAAAATGAAACATAGGAATGTTTATATAATGCTCTTACTGTAGCTTGTTTTCTCACAAATGACAAAATGTTGACAAGTTTATGTTTTAAATGAGTTTCAAAGAAGACACATATTACATGTGTAAAAAGTCTTTATCATGATGGACGTGTATTAAGTTACTTTTTTTTATTTAATGTTTGTGCTAAACAGTTTGATGTTAACGTAACTGAGGTAAGTGTGTCAGTTCTTTTTCTTGTTTAGGACAACTAAAAAAGAAGTATAGGTAATGATGAATTTAAAGTATTCTTGAAATTCTTATTATAAAGGTGAGAACGGTTAATTTTTGTTTTTGAGTCCAAAATGTAATTGTCTTTTTTGTGTTCAGAGCTTAAATTGATATTGACTTAATTGATTTTGAAATTTCTGAGCATTGCCTGTTTTACAGAAGTCATAAAACGGATCTTTTCTTAATGCCCCTTGCATCATAAAACAAAAAGTCTCTTATCACCTGAGTAAAGTTGATAGTCTCAGAGTGAATGCCTTTCCGTTGTATGGCCCTGAAAATAAATTAAGCTGGTCAAGTTTAAAATAAGATGAAAAATTATTTTCTTCTTCAATAACAAACACCTGCCTTTTTCTTTTGCTCTGAGATTATGACTTTGCCTTCCCAGCAGTTCAGTGCCTATTTTCACAAAGCTCCTTAAGTGCTAAGGGCTAGCTATAACATTCAGTTATGATTCCCTTAGTCTAAGGGTGCTCAGTTTAAATGGGCCCTGGCTTTCAATGCCACAAACAATTTGATACTTGTTTGTAAAATAGCTGATCTACATGCAGTAAGCTACGGCAGCTATGCAGTACTGTGTCACCGATGGTTAGCTAGTTTCGTAGTCGAAGGTTTCACCACAATCCTTTAGGTTTCAATGGGTTATATGTTTATTTTTATCTAAAATATTTTATGAGAATTTTGCTTTCAAACTGCAGTGATGGGAACACTTTTCTCAGACTGGGAAAAACTAAGACTCTCACTATGGTAAATATCACTTATTTTATAAAGAGAATCATGTCAAAGATTTGTCCCTTAAAATTGTCTAGGAATTCCGGTAAAATATCAACTCAATTTATTTTGGTAATTGTTAAATCAGCAGATAAAGTATATATCCTCATTCATAACCTGCTTGCTGATTTTTGGAATATAGAAAATAGAAACTTTGACATTTCCTGTTAAATACTATATCTTCTTTAGAACATGTCGGCTCCTCTCCTGAAAATATAAATTTTTATATTGTTTCTATGCATGGTAAAATTTAGAAGAAAAGTCAAATATTCTCTTACCGTTAAGAGGTTATAATTTAATACATGGGTCTTTTTTTAATTGATTAAATTCTATTCACCAAGTTTATAAGGTTAAAAAAGAGACTTAAACTGACATTTTGTAATGTAATTTTCTGTTGATTATTTATGTTTGTGTTTGGAACACTATGACATTATCAAGTCAGTCGGTAACATCTGTTACTACTGCTAGGAATCTTTTTCTAAACACAATGCTACTGCATATGTATACTATGTATGTAGATATACTGAATTGTGACTGATTCACTATAAGACCACTTTATTGGCAACATTTTTAGTCAGTATGAATCAATATTGTTTTTTGAAATACATGATATTACTTGTATTATAATTGAAAAATTTGCTGTTTCATTGTTGATATTGTTTGCATAATTTCTCATTATTTCTTGTTTCTATAGAATCCTATTATGAGCCAACTTGTTAAAATAATATAGTTTGATGTTGCATGTTGTTTTATGACAAGACATTCATCATATTGACTCAGATAATGTTAAGTTTAAACTGGTAATTAGAGAATCTCACCCAAACGTCTTCTGATAACAAATATATCAACACAAGTTGATAAAAGTTACAAGTTACAACTATCCAGGCTTTCCGAAGATCACTTGACTTTTGTCATTGAGTGTTGATATATTTGATGTCAGTCGACACAAGGGGGAGATTCTATTCATCATCCAAAATCTTTTTTCATTTCGTTTCCATGAAAAATGTACATAACTTTACACTGCACTACCTTAAGACTCCCGGTGTGGTAATATCATAGCTTTATGGCATCCTCATGTTTGTGATGTAATCACATTATGATGTCATTATTGATGATGCAAAACACTTGTGATGTGGTCATGAAGTTGACTGTAGCGGGGAAGTGTTCAAATTCTACTGTCAAAACAATATTTCCTAGGAGATATCGCTTGATCTCCCACTAGCGATATCTTCAGTTTTGGATGATAAATCTAGACTATCATCCAGCTTTAACTGTGTAGTGTATGAGTAGTTGACTGACAATAGATTCAGGCGCTTGTCTCGTGATAAGATTGTGATATCATAATATTGATATTTTGTCTTTAACAAGTCTAAAATAAATGTTGGTGGAAAGATCTTTGTGAACGTCATAAGATATTATAGGTGCAAGTTTAGGACTTTTCTGATAAATGTGTAAGTTCTGAAAATATTGATACATTACTATATCGGCTGAGAATGCAGAAAAAGCTTTTTTTATATCACAACCAATATCTTACTTTCATATTTACATTTTCCATCTAAATGAATGTTGATGGTAAATCCAATATCCAACAAAATCTTAAATATGAATGTAAAGCTGATGTTCAGGGCATTGTCTTTTGCAGAAGCTATTCTGAGGCAGATAGAAAGACAAATTAGAATTGATAGTGTTTAAGAGGCTATGTTACTGATAAACGACATGATTTAGGCTTCTGCCTATATATAGCTGTTGTTTGGTTTCATTGAAATACAATATGCATGTATATTTATTTTATGTAAGCATTTATGATATTTTGGAATATATCAATAATCAAATTCAATGTCAGGTCAATTTTTTTTTTCCCCTCTAAAGGATTTAAAGGCTGTTTATACATTCCTTGAAATGAAATCAAATTTTACTAAATTTCCTCAAGAAAGTGACCCAAAAAGAGATAATTTATCAGATCAAATCCTATCATTGTGAGATATTGTTATATCATAGTGTGAAATTACTGCATTGTCACACTTCTAGTGGTGACAACAGGTAACACCTGTGTATTGATTAGTTGCTTTAATCATCTTAAGCAGAGATGTGATATTATTATATCATCTTTGTTGTGGTTATATCAGTCAGTGCAATTATTGTGGATACGGAGTGATGCTGCAGTGTCACAATGTTTACACTGATAGCGTCCGAACTCATATTAGTGTGTGTAACCCATGACACCAATTGTATTATTAACATATGATAAAGAAGGTTACTATTTTGTATTTCTTTCAAAAGAGTTAGAAGGTAAGTTAGAATTCTTTATTTATAAAGGAATTTTTTGGTTTTCATTTTGATGTCATTTATCTCTCAGTAAGAGACAGGTAAAAGCCAATATTTTCAATTTTGGCGCAGCAAGGAGTGACAATATAGGCGCTACCATGTTACAAGATGAGAAACATGTGACATCACTCCGAAAAAAAAAATCCGATGTGTCTGTGACCCAAAATGTTGTGATTTACAAAAAATTGCTTCACTGGAGGTTTATCTTGCAACGTCGTACAATTATTGTATTGCCAAATTGATTTGGATTGGGTCAAAAAAGCGAACAAGATATAAGATTTGTAAAGAATGGAATTTAGACTGGTCTCAAACCCAATTTAAGCTATTGGGTATAGAGTTTGAAGTTGAGTTAGAAAATATGATAAAAATAAATTATTTAGGTAAATTTGATAGTATCGAAAAAGAAATGGCAATGTGGTCTAAGAGAATTTTAACCCCTTTCGGAAGAAATGTTGTACTAAAATCTCTACTGTTGCCAAAACTAAATCACTTATTTAGTAGTGTCCCAAGCCCACCCAGGACAGTTATAGATAATCTTCAGAAGAAGTGTTACCAATTCATTTGGAAAGGTAAACCTGATAAAGTTAATAGAGATGTTATGTCACTACCACCAGAACTAGGGGGAATTAGTGTCCCTGACTTACATATAGTTATTGCATCACAAAAATTGAGTTGGGTGAAGAGACTGATATTTGATAATGCAATTTGGACAAGATTAGTTCAGGAATATATTATAGACATAGATATGCTTCTTTTAGCTGACTCCAAATATATTACACAACAAATTGTTCCAAATGTTCATAACAAATTCTGGAAAGAGGTTCTTTCCTTATGGTCACTATATCTGAATAGTTGTGATATTGACTCTAGAAGTAATGAAGAAATAATGACCAAATCTATTTGGTACAATAATAACATTAGGATTGGTAATGACACTATCTATATCCAGCAATGGCATAATAAGGGATTACGTTTATTGCAGATATGATAGATGAAGATGGTAAATTCTATGAATATGAAAATTTTGTTGAAAAATATGACCTTAAAACAGATTTCTATATGGGTGTAAAGAAATCAATATCCTCCTTTTTACAAAACAGGAGAGTAGGTATCTACTGCATTTATAGACCTTTTCGACCATATAATATATCAACAATTAAAAAGCAACAAGGTTGTTCAACATTCTACAAGACTTTATTGAACCCAAAATTTACAAAATTGAAAACATATCAGAAATGGGAAGATCATTTCGACAAACAATTCAATGAAACTGAATGGAAAAATATCAACCAAATGGCAAAAAGATGTACACAAAGTAGTGAATTAAGATGGTTTCAGTTCAAAATTATACATAACATATTAAGTACAAATAAAATACTGTATAAGATAGGATATGTAGATTCAGCAGTTTGTTCGCTATGTAATGAATTTGAGGAAACTATTGCACATGTACTATTTACCTGTCAGTATGCAGAAGCAATATGGAGACAATTATCAGAATGGATTTCAGACTATGTAGAGGGAAGTATTGCTCTCAGTGAAGAAAATATTCTATTTGGATTTAAAGGAGAAAACAAAAACCCCTTAAATGCAATTCTTCTTATTACAAAAGCAATGTTATATAAATGTAATACTAGACAAATGAAACCAAATTTCAAACATTTGAAACAAGAAATATTAAAATATTATCAAGTAACGAAATCAATTGCTTTTTCAAATTGCAACCCTACAAGATTTTATGCATTCTGGTCTTCGCTCCATTTGCTTTTTAGAAATTCATGATGCTGTGTAGCTGTATTGTTATGTTTGTTAGACATATGAAAATACACAATGAAAGATATGTCCATGTAACGCATATTTAAATGTCTATGAATGTATATGGAAATGTACTGTAAAAAAATGGAAATAATAAAAAAAAAGTAAAAAAAATAAAAAATAAAAAATTGTTGTATTGCCTCTTATCAAAGGCAATGGTATCACGTTGATTGTAGAAGTGACGTCATACCGCTGTACAGTTGACGTCACCCCTTCTGTGATATTTTCACTATGACGAGAAAGTGGTATCAATTCATAGCGACCAAAACATTTTTCTATAGATTCAGTCTCTAACAGCTTAGAATAAAATATAATTTTAAAAAAATGAGGTATATTTATGTTTGGTGCATCATGCAAGGGTACACATGATACATCATTGTCTTTTTATTTTGAAGTGATGGAAGACCTTGTTGTGAGGTTAATGGGTTAGTTCAACAACCAGAACTAAAATTGTTTTAGTGAAATGAAAAATTCCTGGTCGTTTTTTCTTTAAAGTTACTGACCTAGAAACTATTTGAACTGAACTTGACATGAATTTGAGTTTGTATCAATAATCCCGTAGTATCAGTGATAGCCTATTATTTTGTAGGGAGTCACAGATTTTAAAACTCAATTATGTTAAGATAGTCAAAAGCCAAAACATTTATGGCTTAAGGATCTCTTAGCACTATAGCATCTTTAGAAACCGTTAGCCTGGCTTCTTCACAATTCCATTAAATGTACTTTCTAGAATTCGTCAACTCAGTTTAATTGTCTACAGTTAAGTATTTTAAATCTTAATTATATTTTATCCATTGATATCATTACTCCCACACAGAAATAGTTCCTACTTGCTCTACTTGGGCTTCTTGCAGATTTCTCAAGCAGAAAGAAAAAACCCACCGTACTCATGGGCAGCATTTTTGTTGTCAACTAGGTCTATATGTACTGATGCAATTGCTAAATAAGGCAACTGTTTTCTGTCAAGAGGACATAAAGTGCAAAGTTCATATTCTAATAAAGTTTAGCTTTCCTGAAGCATTTAGAAATATCTGAGGTTTCTCAAATGATAACTTACGAAACGACTTGCATATTGTTTAACTAACTTTTAATGCATCCAAACAAGGCTTATGCATTTCTAAACAGAGAAAGGCTTGTTTTATATTAGCATAGAGGTTAATAAAGGAATTTATGAAGAAACTATTTGGAGAGAATTCTTTATGATGAGCAAGTTTGGCTTTTGAGATTTGTTATGAGTTTTGTCCTGAATATTCAAAATATAAAATTTCAGAAAAATTCAAAAAGTTTCAAGTGCTTTGAAGTTAATTTTTTTTTAAATTAAGGACGATGATATATGTATCACTCTTACACCCTAATTTAACAACTGTTAAATTCTCTCAAATTTGCAATTAAAGAATTTAAACAAATTACACTAATGTTTACAAATAATAAAGTTAAGCTTTATAAGCGGAAGAACAATCGACATATGGTGTATGTCATAGAAGTACTACTGTCACCATTAGAGGACATAGTTACAGTCATGTAAAAGAGGTGTGCTCTTCCATTAGCCAGTTGAATAAGTTAACAATGACGTGAAAGGTGTTAATCTGTAACTGTGTAGTGCTAGTGTAATAGTTCAAGAAGCTTATACCTACGTCACAATGGTTTAATGAATGCAGGGTCAGAAAGTCGGTGATCATGAAAATGTTACACTTCATTTGCATGTAAGTGCTTGTTAAGACACGTACATCACCGCCGTACGATGCCATTCAGTTGTTGACCCAGGATATTTTAAGGGGGACAGGGATGTTGCGAAACTGTCATTTAGAAGAGGTCACCTCTGAGACTTACTTGATTTTAATGAATTTAAGACACCAAAAACATTAATCAATCTTTCAAGATAGATTTAACTGATAGCTTTTTAAAGGCTGGATCATTCCGGCATGTTGAAGTTTTTAACTCTGAATGCCATGCAAGATTTCCTTTTAAGAGTTGATGTTTTGTTTTTTTATCTGAACTCCTAAGTAATTTAGTTCATGTTTAATTGATAAAGAGTTATACCATGGTAGTCTTAATTTAAATATGTCAGATTTTAAACAACAGAGTGCTAACTGGGTTCAGCACTTGTAGACGTGACTTTCTGATAAAAGGGGATATATTACGTTTCATGTGTCAATTGTCGTGCGAATGATATCCGGATAAAGACCTTTTGATTGACGTAGAGACCTTTCCTTAATTTATCTCATAAATTTTTATATAAGCTTGAACAATATGAAGCGTAATGAGGTTATTCCAATGTTGGTTAGTAAACGTTCCACCAGTTTTGAAAAGAGATTTTTATTCATTATGACTGAAGTGATAGAATTTTCTTTAACATTTGATTTCATCAAGTTTTCAGATGTGATATATGGGGTGAATATATGGTCTAGATTATACCCTCTGAGTCTCGCATCACTTGTCTCCCGTCTTGCCTTGACAGTGCATTGTCATTTGTTAGTCTTTTTATTGGTAAAAGTTTTTACACTAAACTAATGGAAAAAACAAACAGTTAAAGAGCCATTCCGTGAGTTGTTGGAGTCATATATGCCAAACTTAATCAATGGTGTCATTTGATCGCGAAGTATCGACTGTTACCAAAAAGACACACTTAAAAGCTCTTTGTTTTTTTACAGTGACAATATGAATGTAGAATGTCGCAATTATGATCGGAAACCGGATAGTGGCGCGTCAAATAGTCTAATGTAATTTTTGAGAATTATCTAAAACAGCCAAAAGGGCATTTAGGAGTTTATAGCGTTTGTTAGGTTATATAACTAGTATCCATGCATATTGGACGTGATATCTACACCTCTGTGCATTTATAAGGATGTTTTTAGATTTTCATGGAAAACCAGTATTTGTCATATATATGTCTTTTGGACATGAAAAGTTAAGATGTTTTGATTTTATATCACCACATATGACATTTAGGTTCGTATCAAAGGTAAATAATATGTTATGAAAATCACGGAGTGGCTCTTTAATGACTGAACGCTTTAATCTTTTACAAAAGCGACATTTGCAAATAGAATCAGTACTACTTCTCTAGCATCCCATCATTGGAATGTCATTACTTACGACAAAACATGTCATGTAAAACAATTGTCATATCATGTATCGTGGTTCAATTGTTCAGATGTTGTTAAGAAGATTATGCCTAGGAGATATTGCTTGATATCAAACAAGTGAGGAGATATTGCTTGATATCCAACAAGTAATATCTCCTGTGAAACAGTTTTTGTTGAATAAAGCATTTTGTACCGAAATCTCAAAACATATTCGGAAAAATGTGGATCATCCATGAAATAATTTTTGAATGCCTCTCAAACTGACCTATGTGATTAATACCAGTCATTCTTTCAGAAGCGCCATGCTGTCTTGGACAAGTTCCTGCGACTGCACCTGATGCTGACAGCAGGTCCTCTTGGCAACTCCAGTTTTGGGTAAGTACATGCTTGGAGTAGATTTACTTTAAATAAGTATTGAAAATAATGTTGAATAGCCATGACTATTGACCTATTTTGAGTATTTTGATGTCGGTAGACTATTGCAACCTACTATTGTGATAGCAAAAGACTATTTTGACCTGCTGTTGCTATTGCGAATACTTTTGGATATAATCAGGTGATCAGTCATGTGACTTTATAGCAACACGGTTTGCTACCTTCACTCTTGTCAGTGTACACCCAAAGGAACGTCTAATTTATGATAAGGATTTAAGAAATTTCACACTGTTGCAAGAAGGGTTCACCAGTCTTAAAGGAACATTTTCTGGTCTTGATACAATGATAAGAAATTAGTCAAATAAGTTTTGTAAGTGATTTTGATATATAGTAATAAGAAATTGGTCAAACAATTATTGACAATGATGTTGATAAGAAAATCTTTTAAATTGGTTAAAGGGACTGAGCTATTAAGAACAAGTTCTATGGCTGGTCAATCGATCTCATCTTGCAATATACATGTTGAAGAAAATCTGACAGGGAAGCCCAATCAAACAATGATTGATTTTGCAGGAACATGACGAACATCAGCAACCAGTTGAGCCAGGAGTTGATGAACGGGATCCTGGCCATATCAACCAGTGCTCAGGACGAGAGTGACTCCTCACAGCTCCAGGAGTATTTGCTCAAAGGTCAAGGCTGGAAGCTGTTGCATGTCATTCATGCTGTCGGGGTCAAGGTCAGTAGAGCAATGTTTCCGTTATCCGATACATTCCGGTCATAGTCCAGTAATAAATATGACTGTCCGGTTTTTGAAAAGACTGTTGAACATGATGTCCGATATAAAAAATCAAGATCAACTAAAATAATTTCAGCAAATCAACATAGCAAATTGAGTATCTAAAATATTATTATAGGGTGATAATCTGTCGAGTTTGAAAAAAACCCTGTTAGCTTGAAATAGAATGGAATCAAGAAGTGTGGGAGATTTAATCATTCAAATACTTTAAGCTGAATTTCTTCTTCTTTCTTTCTGTGATTGCGTTAAGCGTCAACAGCAAAATTATCGTTATTTTCCAACCAATTCCGAAAAAAACCTCATACGCATTCGCATAACTTAAGCTGAATTTGTTGTTCTTGGTGACAATGGTTACGATAGGTTTCTAGGAAAATTCATTCAATTTTGCAATCAATTCTGATTTCAAACACATTTCAACTTGCAATTGAAATGAATAAGCATGATAATCTTTCGACCTACTTCGGAGGGAAAAATAGTATGATTATAGAAAAAAGTAGTATTTATTTATAGATTAGGTTTTAATGTACCGGAAAAAGATGTAAATGTCCGTTATTTTGTAAAGCCATCTGACATGATGACCTGCTGTTAAAAAAATCAGTGGAAACAGTCAGAGGTCTTCAGACTTATGCACATTAACTTAATTTTTGTCTCCTGAATTTTCTCTTTGAGTATTCACTTTCTCTCTGTCTTTAGAGCCTGTCCAACAATCGGGACGTGTGCAACCTCTTGCTGTCTCTCCTGCCGTTCTGTCTCCAGTTTACACCTGCAGAACCCAAGCAGGGCTCCATTGTCTACACAGGTAAGACTAATAGAGGATATGGTTGGTTTTTAGTGTGATATCACTTATCTCTCATTGGGGGAGATCTGGGGGAAGGGAACGCAATATTTTAATGTGAGTAATGCCATACTAAAAACCAATCTGAATCTAAAAATCTGAAATGTTGTGTCCTGATTCCTTCACTCATGAGAATTGTGATTAAAAGATTTGGTAATCTAGTGGCTTCCTAATGAGGGCCTCGCCCGAAAAGCCTGTGTTTATATAACATCCTTGTTGAATGAAGTTTGTAGACTTGGTCTTGACCCCTCTTAAAATATGGACATTGCAGGTAACCCACCCTCAAATCTTCTGTCATCTTTTTTTTCAGATTTTATGATAAGTATATAAAATTTTGTATATTTGTATGTTTGAGACC
This sequence comes from Phorcus lineatus, assembly GCA_921293015.1. Classification (NCBI taxonomy): domain Eukaryota; kingdom Metazoa; phylum Mollusca; class Gastropoda; order Trochida; family Trochidae; genus Phorcus; species Phorcus lineatus. The sequence continues at coordinate 41,913,537 of OV121084.1, forward strand.
AAGATGTGTAAATTTCATTGTCCCTCCCCCAAAAGTAAGGGTGTGGCAGGGATTCATATTCTGTGGCATGATTGCAAATGAAAACGCCTAACCATTTTCAAGTCTTTGTAACATGGTCAATTTGATCATATTGATTTGGCTATGAGGGTTCAAACGAGCCCAAGTTTGTTTCTGGAGCACAATAAATAAGCAAACTAAAAACATGATTAAATGGCCACCAATTTAGTAATGTATGACTGAGCTCATAAGACCGCACTTTATTAAAATTGGACTGGGCTCACAGTAACCAGAGACAAACAAATAGAAAGCTGGGTAATTGCAGGGGTTTGGTTGATGTTAATTTGTGCTAGATGGACAACAAAGGGAGCGGTCAGAAGGTGGAGATAAGAAGTTAAAAGCTATTTGCTATTTATGATGGAACTAGGTGGTGACCTGAGATAAATTCTGCATGTTTCAAATATGTTTTTATGTTACAGGTCGTGATACAGATTTCAACCCAGTCCAAGAATGCTTCACATACATCCAAGACCATTCCAAATTGAAGAGTTATGGCTGTAAGAGGGAGAAATCATCTCATTCTAAACATCCAAGCCATCATATGCCAGAAACAAACTCCCAAAGGAAGAGAAAGTTCACAAAGGTGTCCACCCCCTTGGAGATGAAGGACACAGACACTGAAGACGAAGACTTTCAGGAGAACAGGTTAAAAACTCGGAACCGGAGACCAGCGCGGATGGTCTTCAAACCTCTCCGTCATCAGGAAGAAGAGGATTCAGGATCAGATCAGGATCTTCTTGAGACGTTCCCCGATTTCAAAGACATTCAAGAGGTCATCAGTTCCGCGGAGTTGACTCTGATTATATTTGACCTCCTGCTTGACCTCAGTGTGTTAGACCTTCAGGCCTCTCCTGCCAAGGTGTTGTCACCCAGTATCTTACAGCATCTTGTACACTTTTACACTCGACTATGTAACCGTGATTCAGAGGAGGTTCTATGGACTGATGACACTAGACTGACTCTTCAGAGACACCTGTTGAGGTTGATATTGTCTGTGAGTGGGATTATTGCAACACAGCAGACGGGAATCAAGATTCTGATTGGCCATAATACAATTAGTTCTTTGATGTCGTCAGTGACATTCTTTCTAGAAGAGACTAATTTTGAAGGTGTGAAGATGGAGATCCAACTTGAATTTGTGCGTGATGTGGTATGTGGTGTTGTTCTGCTTATAGAAGAAGCTTTTGAACATCTTCCATTCAACCCATCCTTCATTAGCAATGCTGTAAGTCTCATGGAGTGTTTCAAGTCAAACGAAGGTTTCAAGTACATAAAGAAGTTAACCTATCTAACTCATGAACAATCTCATGACAATTCAACACAGGATCCTGTCAAACATATCTCATCCCTCATCAGCACCTTGAAGCTAGTGAAAATCAACTACATCCATGCCGTCAAGTGTCTGAAGAGGCGACATCGGAACTGCGAGTACAACATGTACCTGAGTCATCACCATAGCATTCTGGGATACCCGTCTACAATGAACCTGGAGGAGGTGGAGGCTAGTGGTGACAGCAGAAGGAGACAGTGGTCCTCAAACTCCTCCAAGTGCCAGATCGCAACTCTGTCCACCCTCTTGCTGGAGATGCTTGCAGAGACCAAGTCACCCAAGCTTCAGCTTCAGATCCTCACAACACTGAAGTATCCTGGAATTTGTTGTTGCATGCAGCCCAAGACCATCATTGAATGCTTTGTGCCTCTCTTGCCTAGCTTCACTCCTGCCATAAGGAGTTGTTGCCTTGAGTGTCTCAATGATATTTTGTTGGATCAGTTCATGGCTTCTGAGGAACCTTCAGAGAAAAAGTCTCTAGAGAAACATATATGTAAACTGTGTACCTTTGAAGGAGATGTTTCTTTACCTACTTCCCCAACTCTGGAGAAATCAAATAGGGATTTGTCCAAAGTGATTGACAGTGGCTTTTCAAGCAGTGAACTGCTCGATGCAAAGAAACAATGGTCTTTGCAAAGATGGCGTCATCTCCAGTCGTTCAGGCAATATGTGTTGTCATCGGATGAAAGTTTAGCTTTGATTACAGCTAAACATTTGATAGTGCTGGCCTTTATGGGCAACAGTGACTGCAAACAAGAACTGTTCTTCAAGATCTACCAACATGTTTTACATTCCTCACTGGAAGATTCTTTGGAACTCACCAACTCCATAACAGACACTTCTTCTGATGAGCAACTGATCTCTGTGGGCAAGGTGCCAAGCTCAATAATGCTCTACTGTGTGTCTGCTCTGCCCTATGTACTGCAGGTAGACAAGGTTATGAATGCGTTCTTAGAGAAGGAAGGTTTGTCAAGGCTGAACGACCTTCTGGAAGATGACAACTTGCGAGCACCTGTCATGGGAGTGTTTGAAGCTCTCATCATGATTGATGAACAAAAGGTGCGCGAAATGAAGAGCAAGAATGGCTCAGATTCTTTAAAGTTCTCTGAATACATTCGAGGAACAGTTATGCAGACATTCATTGACACACTAGCAAAGAAGACCTGTGTGATTACTGCAGCATTCCAACAAATTCATCTCCAGAAAGCCAACGGGAATGGTACTGACAAAGACAGCATTTCTTCATTCACAAAAGATTTCTTCCAAGATGGTCACCATAGCATAATCACAAACCTGCCTCTGCTTTTGGACATGTGGCAGACTTGTGCCAAGCTGTGTATGAACAGCCCGACCTTCAGGTCCTTCTACAGGAACTCCCCTTGTCTCTACATAGTTCAGGACACACTCCTCCTGGCCATAGAGCTTCTGGCAGACATGGGCTCTTGTAATGTGTGTCCTGTGTCAGATCCACACTCAGAGCATCACATGAACCCCACTTCCTTCCCGTGCCATCTAAGGAAACTGGCTTTCATCGAGTCGGTCATGATTGTCTGCTTTGCCTGCCACACCGTCTCTCCGAAACAAAAGGTAGGTTGTTTTGCTCTTGATGTGTTTCTTTCCCTTTAAGGACTGAAGTAAGAATTTCAATATCACAGCGAAGTTAGCTTATTTTGTTATTATCATATATAATGTAAAGAATATTAGCTTTCAATAATGTAGGTAAACAAAAAATAACAAGGTATATATATGATATATCATAAGAACAATAGTTTTCAACTGCCTTTTTTATTACCTGTGAGACAAACATATCAACGTTCCTGTTAACCATTTGATCATTATATGATCTTACATGAAGATGTTACAACATCATGTTTCATCTATAATACTTCTCCATTGTTTCTATGATATGCAAACTAATGTGATTGTCTAATTTAAAATTATGCTAATTAGACTTTTGTCATATTTTGCTCAACAAAATATTCTTTGTGTTCAAACCTTTTTAGTTGAGACTGTTTTATCATAAATATTATTTGAAGTGCACTCATTTGATATCATCAAATAGTAACATTCTCTTTCTGCTCGACTTATAGAAAGGTTCTGAACAGCCTCACTGGAAGCAGTTACGCGACTCACTGCAGGTGTGTGTGAAACTTGAACCCACCAAACTGAAGGCTGTCTTCGATATGCTGCTCAACATCGGTCTGCCTCAGCTGCCTTCCATCCTGGAGTACTCCTATAGTCAGATCATTGCCCTGTTGGTATGTACGTCTTTATAGGTAGAGATTCTTTAATCTTGGTCGTATATATTTCCATTTTGTTTTTAGAACATGTATGTACAGCCAAATAGATTTAGCTTCCTAAAAAATTTTATATTCTTCCATTTAAACTATTTTGACTAGATTAAAACTTTGAATTCATAATACCGTTTACCTTTCATGATATAGCAAGGTACAGATTGAATTTGTTGTCACAACATATCGATGTTGATATGAGGATTTATTGGTATTACCCATTATTACTTATGGCCACATAGTTCACGCAGAGGCCAAGATTCTTAAGGTGTATATGAGGAGTAACTGTAAGTAACTGTAACTGGAGTGTCTATGTCTTGAGTATCTGAAGCAAAGTCTTACTTCTGCATGTACATGTGTGTTGTAGAACCTGAAGGACCGAGAGATGGTCGACGAGGATGAGGTGCTGGAGCTGCTGCACTTGAGGGTGAGCGAGGAGGAGGACGCCATCTGCACTGAACATGGTTACGAGGCAGACACAGAGGCCACCGTCATGGCAGACTGGAAGAAAAGTCAGTAAATATACTCCCTGTTTTCATTTTAACCTCATCTTAAATGTGCAGTACGTCCTTTAAAAAGTGACGGGATGTAAGTAAGCATCGATCTCAGATAATTGGGTAATTAATGTTAAGAAATCAGGTAGAATTGTAGTCAATATAACATTAGCACGTTGCCAATCATTGCTAACTTCATGCTAGCATATTTTCATTTCCAACATTGTTTAAGAAATTAGGAACAGTAACTTTTGATGAAAAGATATGAAGTGGAAACAGCCAAATAATTACTTAAGACATTGCCAAAGACCTGTCATTACGTGACAATTTTGACCTTCCCCTTCAGGCCTGCAGACAAGCCAGGACAACCGTTTGAAGCATGCAGACACAATCTGTTTCCCTGCAGTGTTCCGACTCTTCGTGGAGCTAGCTATCAGCAGCCACAAGGCGGGACACTCCATCATCCTGTCTGTGATGCTGCGCTTCCTCCAGACTCTGCGCAGCTCACCACCTGCAGTCCTCGCAGTCTGTTCAGAGGTCAGTTCTTTTTTCCTATTCAGACTTTTTTATCACTTAAAATCCCCTTTCATGGGGGTCTTAGTGAACATTTCCACCTGTTGGCAGAAGTGTGGTAATTTGTGATAAATCAATAAATTTTATTCCACTTATGTACCTAGATGTACCTAGGGACCAGTCCAATTGGGAAAACCTTAGGATTTTAGGTTATTTTGCTGGGACATTTCTTCTTGATAAATGGCCCATTGAAAGGGTGAGCTTCCAAATTGAACAATATTACATTCATAGTTTTCATGTGAGTTTATGATTAAGGGCTGACAAATCATTTCCTTCTCATAAATATCTCTTGATCATTTAGTTTATGGTTACAAAATGACTTGCCCTGAATTCCTCTTTCAGTTTTGATTTCAACAGAAATGGTTTGCATCAATTTCCATCTTATCTGTCACCTAATTCATAATAGTTAGAGCTTTTATTTGTTTAACTTTGATTTCATCAGACCTTTTATTTCTTATATCAACTGTTACATTATATCAGGGAATCCTCGAAGTGCTGCTGGATGGTTTTAAGGAGGTCCTGGTTAAGAGTTCAACAGACAGTAAGTTATTTTCTTCGTGTTTTTTTACCTTCTTTCTTTTCCGCTGACTCCTTATTGTAATATCCAAAGGGACCCGATGCTCCATCAAGTATGTGTACATCAGGCCTGTAAGGGCGGGGGGAGTGGCTGGCATCTCACTAACTTCGTGACCAAAATTTACATATTGAAAACCTATTGAGACATGGCTTCTGTAAATCCTCAGAACCCCCAAAAAATGCATCATGAAAATTTAAAAAAGGTAATACAGAGCAGGAAATTCTGAGTTTACAATCATCAACTCATCTCCCACACCCCACAACCCCCAATGAGATGAAAAATGAGAACCCCTCAAGCTGCAAGATATGGATATTTCCTTCATATCCTTAACTTCTGAATTCCCCCTCCTTTTGAGCTCAAAGAAATGGAAATTTTGACCCTTTCACTTCTAAAATTGATGCTATGGGCCAGTACATTCTAACAAGAAGGATCCTCTCCATAGACCTGCCCCTGCGGGAGATCCTGCTGTCCATGATCCAGCTGCTGGCCCAGACGGAGATCTCGGCCGGGGAACTCAGACTTTACCTCAGGCTCTTCCTTGAGCAAGGACATCCAGTGGTATGTATGAGTCCTTTCAATTATGTAGTGATGAGTGATGAATGAATTTTCCTTCACTTCAGGTTAGTTATCCTCTGGGTGCCATTTTACATTCACGAAGGCTTGTTTTTCAAAGTTTGCTGAGTATAGTCAAATATTTTAGTGATGATCATATAATATCAAGTAATCTTACTACTTTTACTACATAACACACATTGGGACATCACGTTGTGCACGAAGTCAGTTTTGTTGCTGTATAGTGTCAGTTGGTGCATTGGTTAGTCCTTTTCAGATGCTTGAAGCAACAAGTTTCATCCTATTAGTTTGGTATGGCACAACCACTTGTCCTTGGTGTGAGACTTCACCAATTGCACTTCATCTCTAACAGCATTCTTCATCTCTACCATCTTCTACCTGAATGTTTGCAGGAGTCACTGCTGTCCACCCTGATGAGCGTGGTGGAGCACTGCCAGGTGGAGCCGTCTTACACCCTCACCTTCCCTGTGGTTAGGACACGCCCCCCGGAGATACCCCACTACTCAGGTGGGGTTGCATGGACACATGTCATCCAAGTGTTTTACTGACAGAATTTTATAAAAATGATCCTTAGATAATTGTTAGAAGCATAATTACCCTCAAGTTTACGCCGCAGTCTCAATATCTGGCTAATTTTAGCCTAGTGCATTGTGCTACACTTTATAAATTGAGTGCAGCAAAAAGAAGCAAACTTGCAAACATTTCTGATAGGACAATCTGATAGGAAAAGTTGACTAAATGCAGCAAGACCTCAATCAGCCACTGATTAAGGCTGGTGCTAGTTATTTCTTGCCGGGGAAGTTGATAAGAGGTCTGGTTATTTATATACTCAGGTTTCAATTTCTTTTAGGATGCTTATGATCTTAAGAGTTTGAAGTTAACTTTTTAAAGTTGTTTTTGTATCTTTTGGGTTTATATTGTAAGATTATATATTGCTTTTTCCAGTCTACATTATAAATTCAATATCTTTTTAAAAATTACCCTTTTGTTCAAGAGAAACTTTTTTTGATTTTTTTGTGTGAAGAAGGAGCAGATGCCCCTATCAAACAGCAAGTGTGGTCGCAGACTGCGTTTCAGTGCGCTGTCAGAGACACAATCACATGGCCTCCAGTAGCTGCTGGATTCAGTGTCGCCCTCTGGATGAAGGTCACAGACGTCACTGATGATCCCATGATGCATCTGCCCAAGCTGAAGAATCTCTCTGCCTCTCTTGTCTTCAACTCTGTCAATTTCAGTTAGTATGATTCTATGTCAATAGACCTGAAAGGCAGATTAGATACTTGCATAGCACAATATCTGCCTTCCAATGTCTGGCAGATATTTCAAACAGCTCTATATTTTTGATAAATTATAATTCAAATGAAAACATTATCTAGGCTAGTTTAATCTATAGCAAGAACTAATGTACTGGACAAACATGGTTAAGGATATGTATTTAAATTTTGAAATTATAAATAATAGCATAATTATTCATTGACATACTGATAAATCATAAAATTTTTAATATACCTAAATTATTGTAGCCAGTATATATGCTCTTCAGAATTTCACTTTAAGAAATTTAATGAACTATGTCATCAACTGCTGATCTGTCCGCTTCAGATGGAGATCCCAAGTTCGAGGGGAGCCAGAAACAGCCATGTCACTCTGTGTGTGAGTGTCTGCATATCTTCTCTCTCGGCAACCTGGACAAGATGTTTGAGGTCTGGATTGACGTCAGGACAAGGTCTTTTGTCTTCAGGTACACAACTTTATGGAAATGAATTATAAATATGAAATAAAGATAATGAGACATGGAATGAAAAGAGACCCCTGCCACCATGTTACTTTTAGACTTATCATTGACAAATTTTCAAAATGTTACCATTTCAATATATATGTGTTTTAAACCTTGAATCATGCTGTGAATAAATTTCTTACATTTGAATCACAAAAATACTTCTTCCTGGATATGCTGTCAACTTTTAATGAATAAAAACATGCAATGAAATTTCCTATTAATAAATCCAGTCCAATACCATTTTAAGTACCATAGAAATATAGCTTTATAGCTATGACTTAAGTGTATCTGTTTGGTTTGATTAGGATGACAACTGGACTTGGTGAAGTTGAGGTTTTACGGGAAGCCAGTTCTGACGGAGTTATCTCCCCTGGCATATGGCATCACGTTGTGATTTCCTTTGAGGAGAAACTGAATGGGAGCACACTTGTTGGAAGTGTAAGTATAGAGACTGATCAATTGATGAAGATCAGTGAAATATGAAATGGATTGGTCTTCCGTTTCAATAACTCGTTGGTATACAGTTTCAACTCGTTAAGTACATGAAAATGTAATTGTTGATACAACATTATCTATCCAAGGTCAATTCTGTCAGAAAAGGAATGATTGAACTGGATCATTTCTTATCAAGGTTTCTTACTTTTTCAGTCTCTGTTTTTGCCTCTGTTCTTGTCGAACTGATTATGAACAAAAAAGACAAGCAATAAATACTGTTGTAGTTTATAACTGTATAGTAAGTAGTTGTTAACCCTTTATCTGTTGTTTCTGTTGACTCTAATCTTAAGGAACTTGAGTTTTACATGTAACAAATACATGTCCCCCTCAACCTTTTTGTTTGATATATATGTTTTTTTATCCTCAGACGATGCTGTTAATTGATGGCTGCATGTCAAGGGAGATAATTCTGGACTACCCAGCTAACTTCAATCGCAAACCGACATCGTCAAGACCCCTGCTGTTGGTTGGTCGTGTGAAAAACGAACCAGAAGATTTGGGTCATTGGCATATGGGCAATATTATGGTGTTCAAAGGTTAGCAGATGAATTTGTTGATTAATTGCATTGAGAATTCACACTGAGTGTATATTATTATTCTGATTTGGCTTTGGTTTAACATTTCAATAAACATTACCATTCATTGTCATAAATAATTTGTGGAAGAATGATGATATTCAGTACATGTATTTTTAAGCCCTCAGTCATCTAAGGAATCCATAAATTTGGTGTTTGCCATACATCTGTTTATCTGTTGTCTGAAATTTTGTGGGGCACTTCCTTGAATCTAGGGGATTAAAATTTTAACATTTGGACAGATCTTTTTTTTTGCTCTCTTCAAACTGCACTTGGCAATTTTGAATGAAAGACTATGATTCCTTTTCAATAAATTACTAAATATAGTGATGGCTTAATTTCCCTAACTTTATCTATAAGAGAATGTTCTTGGAATTCAATTTGCAAAAACTAGTTCAGCAAAAATGAAATTTACCCATTTTGCATGATATCATCAAACAACTATCTAGACATGTAATGAAGTCTTCTCAATTAGGCACAGACCTGAGTCGAGAGTGGTGGTTCCATCATTACGCCCTGGGACCCAATCAGATTTCGGTAGGCAAGTGTGACTGTGCAGACCTACAAGCCATCTACACACCATTCCTCTCCAAGAATGTCCTTTGTGAAGCAAGCCTCTCTCTGGATGTGCTGGTTGGCGCGGCAACCATTCCTGATGTTGATAAGGCAATGGTGAGTTGACAATCCTTGCTAGCAAGGAAAGGTAAGAATTAGGAAATGTACGACAGACAACTGAAATTTGTAGCCAGAATTTTGTAACTACAAGTAAGATTTTTTCGCGTCTTCATGTTCAACCTCATTATTGTATCAATAATCAAGTGGCCATTTCATAATCAATATTCGTCATGTGCAAATCTTTTATTTAGGAATAATGTGTTTTTACATGAGGTTAATGAATACTGTTCCTCTTTTTAGAACAGGGTATAAGATGTATATCAGTACAATTATGAATTAATTCATCAAATCATCCTTTTTGTCTTATGGATGACACAAAGGTTCCATCTACAGTAGGTAAATAGATGAATTAGCAATATATGATAAATACTTATTCATTATTGTACATCGATAATCCTGGGCTAGTCAGCTTGTATATCAGCAGCCCTTATCATGTACAAATCAAACTGTAGTCTTCACATCATCTTATATTCTCGCCTTGAGCTTTGAGCAGGTGTATCATCTCATGATGAATCTGCTATACTTTCCTTTCATTAGAACTTTCTTTTCTCTCCTCAAGACATCGTCGGTGTTGACCTACTCAGCACGAGACCCGACCACACTGAACCTGTACAGTTCAAGCTCCCTGCATGAGCTGCTGTCTAACCTAGGGCTGGTGACCCCCTCAGCCTCCCAGGACCCCCTGCTGTTCATGACCCCAGACACACTCGTTCCCGGGGTGCTGGGGCGCCTACACACAACCTCACACAACACCCTAGAAAAAGCCGTGGAACAAATAGGGGGTGTACAGGCATTCATCTTCATGGTTGCCAAGGTAACTTCCTTGTTTTAGTTATAAGTTTCTGTTTTGTGAATTTGATTTGTGACTGTTTATTTGAGTGCATTATAAATTTAGTTGTTGAATTTATTGTTTACAAGTATACCTTGTTTGGATATTTCTACATCAGTCTGACATATTTTGTAAAGAACTAGTGAAATATTTCCATTTTCATCACCTAGTCCCAGTTTAGTGTCTGTGTCAGCACCGTATCACCCCTTTGATCTATTACTAGACTGATCTATGATGGAGAATAGAATTGAGACTAAGTTTAACCATTGGCCTCTGTCAGTGGTTCGACATTGAGAAATATAGTAGCAGAAGAGTACAGTAGCCAGTTTTATGAGTGTTGTATTGATTCTTTCTGTACAGATCTACGAGGGATGTGGGGGAATGGAAAGAGTTCGAGCAGAACAGCTTCAGAGTCGAGTGTTGCGTCTGCTACTGACCTTGATCCATCACCTGCCCCACCTCGCCCGCGAGTTCACAGACATCAACGGCTACTCCATGCTGCAGAGGGTCCTCATCAGCTCCCAGAGCATTGTGGGATATGAGATTCTCAAGGTCTGTAACTTGGGACATGTCATGAAGGCTAGGTCACTAAGTTTTGACAGGGTTTGAACTAAAACAGTGCTCAGCCAACTGAAAATTTACTTGAGCATTACACAATGGTTAGGTTACCTCATCTAACTTTGAAAGCTATAACCTATCATTCTTATCTTCAGGCCTTGTTGGATAGCTCCACCTCTGAGTCTCTGTTCCGCCCGGACGCTTCCACATCCATCCCCATCTTGAGACAGGGCACTGAGGCAGTTGTGTGTGACATCACAATTATCAACCAGCTCTTATTGTCATGGAGAATCTGGGAAAAAGCTGAGGAGGGTGTTGTTGAACTACTGTTTCTCTCTCTCGAAACGCTTGTCAGACCCGATCACCCACATCGGGAAGTAAATGTCAAACAGTTCCGATCTGGTGGAATCATGAACAAAATATTCTACATTTATTTGGTACGAGTTATTTGGACATGTGATAAATTTGCTAGTGATTTCATTAAAAATTATGAGACTAAACTGTTTAAGTTTTTTAATACTTTTGCTTCCCAAGTTTAAACTTCATTGATTTTTTAATGTCAAACATATTATCATAAAACATTCTCAAACTTAAGTCAAATGACATTTGAAATAACTTTGATCAAATACAACTCTGCAAAGTTTTTTTTAACGGTCAAAGCTGTGTTTCGTAAAACCAAACAAGGTATTGTGATTTCTTTCTCTACAATCTTTGTGTCATGTTTTCCAGGAGCGAATCCAGGAAGGTGTTAAATCTTTATCTCGTCCTGTGGGACAAGCTGTCTCTTCCATCGTGCAAGGCATGCTGGGATCTCCGCCCGACTTCCACATGCTGGTGGCAGTCACAGACTTCCTGTTACTCGTCCACCCTGCCGCTAGCTCGTTTGTGGTCCACTCCACGTCAAGCCACTTCCTCAAGTGCTGGTGGGGTGAGTCATAGAATAGAGAATATCTTGGTTTTATTCAACAAATACCTAATTCATCTTATTCTAATCAAGTGAATTAGAAGGTTCATGATATTATGATTGTTGCAGCTAGGAGTGGTTTCATTTGATGTTTCCACCTCACAAGATGAGATAATAGATATACCAAACAGTAGTAACATGGTTATAACACTAGAATTACACAACATATTATTGAGTTACCCTCACTAGCTGAAGTCACTTGATCATGTTTTTCAAATTATGGAATAACAAGTTTTGTCAACATAAAGTCCATTAATGTCTTACTTTGTTACTTTCAGTTGATAAAATCTTCCTTCGTTAAGAAAGACAACAATTTCCGTAGGTAGTCAATATATCAATGACTTGAATGATTTGATGATTTCCCCTCAGCATCCCCCTCCACAATGTCTACACCAACAAGCAAGGTGATAATCCGCACTGAGTCCACCAAACGCAAGTTCAAGTCTCTGTCTAATCTCGAGACGTCCACTGAGGGATCTGTTGGGCGGATACACACTAGCTATTCAGGTATCATAAACATTGCTTGTTAAGAAGATCAAGTGTTTTTATTCTACTGATGCCAGATCTATCTGTTTTTGATTGGGTGAATTCATACATAAGATGTTTTTATGTATTTGGTTTCCGTCCATGGTGCATTAGGTTATGCTGAAGAGTTTAATTTTCACATTATCAAAATAACATTCTACGGTTTTACTCTGGTAAAATACTTATATATAGATGATATCAGATTTTTTTTAAAATAAAAACACCAATACATAATTTTTTCCTCAGAATCACAAGTCCTCAGATCAAGGGCAATGAGTTCCAAGTCAGAGGAAGCAGCTCCAAGTGCTGCAGAGGACACTGCCAAAGATCAAAAGAAAGCCGTCTCTGATCATAGTGTCTCCGATACAGCAGACTATCCTCCAATACAGCAGACGCCAGGCTTCACTCACTCAGACAGCTTAGGAGAGTCACCAAACGGAGACAATCTGGCACCATCGAAGGGAATTGGAATCAAAAGACCAACAGATACCAAACGACAAACTGAAAACGTGAATCCAGAAAATCCATCTGAGTCTTCCACAACTTCCTCAGACTCTGAGCGTTATGGTAAAGGATATGAAGGAAGTGCGGACTCCGAACATCAGGAACTACCACTGAGCCCAAAGATGGGAATAAAACAGATAGATGGGTCAGAGGTCAGCAATCAGAGCGAGCAGACGTCATCATTGTTGTCTGTTGCAGAGATGGAGAAGCAGACGACAAATGATGACAGTGTTGTAGAGTTCGATGAAGACGAGAAGGAACGCGGCGAGAGGGATGTAGGGCTGGTCACTCTCTGTTCTAGTGAGTCTACTTTTGTTTTATCATCATACAAGATAATAATCTGTTCCTGTCAAGAAAGTGATACTTGATAGATACCATGAATCAAGCAAGAAATCTTTTTTCTTTTTATAGTTATTTATATTATATATTTATATATATATATTTATGATCTTTTTTAAAATCTTTTTTCTCCGTCTTTTATCAAAATATATCCAGACAGTCCTCTTATTCTTACACGCTGCCATTGGCTGAGATATTGCCAAGTGGGCATTTAGCACCAACTCACTCACTCAGTCTTATTATTCAAATGACTTTCAGGTTTGTGTATACCATATATTTTTGTGTTTCTTATCTGCATCTCTCCAAACTTTTCTTTTGGACCTAACCAAAAAAGGTTTTTATTTCTATAACATACAATATTAAATTCCTCCTTTCAAAATGAACCTCTTCGAAGATATCTTGTGTGAAAAGGAAACATTTCCATAGGATTTCTCAGTTATTTTTGATTTGATTAAAAATAAAGCTTTTTTATTCCTCCTCAGAAACCTAGTTGAAAAAATATGTAATGTGATAAGCACAAGAATTTTGTGGGTAGCATTGTCTCCGTCTTTGTATGCGTTTACACTTTTAGAAAGAGAATATTTTGCAAATTGCACCAGCTCAGTCCAGTGCCCCAGCAAATCTTCTGAACTATGTCTCCATTTATTATCACATAATTAAGGCGGTTGTGAGTTATCAATTCATATAACATTTGTATTCTTTCCCTCTGCACAGACCTGCTGAACTACCTGTCGGTCATACTGATGAAACTGCCGGAGAGTTCCGTGGACACAGTGTACAACAAGGTGCTCATTCCTGGCAGCCTCATCGTCCTGGCTCAGAACAACTCACCGCAGATACGAGCCGCCGTCATCAGGGTATGTATAGGAATTATAAAATATATTACACATCTTTGATAATATAAGTGACCATGTGTCCACGAGTTTGATATGGAGATATATCATGTGTTCGAGTTAAAGAGTCTTTTGTAAAGACTGGATAAGTAAAATCTGAATAAGTTAATGATTATGACACTTTTCCTGAATTGATGTTGGATAAGTAATGACTTTTCAAGGTCATTGAATTTTTACTGAACGAGGTGCGAATGTTTAATACACTGAATAATCTGCAGGTAGAGAGTCCATGTGGTGGTTTTATTTATTTTTGAAATGGTAATTCAATAAGAAATTGGAAAAGTTGTTAACATTTGTTCATTTTTAGAGTGGCATTGTTAATATTTACAGCATGCAGCCAAAATAGATACAACATATAACATGTGAAAGGATAGAAGGCTATTGTTTACTTTAATTTGTTGTCAACAAGGTTCATAAAGATATAATCAGTAGATGGTAAACATGTGACTATTATATCTTCCCCAGTTGATGGGCATGTACACTGCCCGAGCCCCACAGCCTCATCTTGAGTCCTTCCTCAAGTGCGAGTGTTTCTCCCTGTTAGCCAATCAACTTCATCAGTACCCAGCTCGGGAAGACCATATTGAGGCAGCCATCTCCATACTCCTCGACCAGACCTTCACATTCTCCGACACGTGAGTTGATTACCACAGATATATTTTTTGAGTTTTTCAGGATTTGTGAATGTTAACTTCAATGGACAATTTGAGATTCTTAATAGCTTTGTGACACATGAGAGGTGTGAATAAAATAAGTTTTAATCTGAGTGTTTCTTGTCTTATTACAAGATTAAAAACAGCAAATATCCAAAGAAGTTTTGTCTTGTTCTTTGCAATATTTAGTCTGACTTCACATATCTAGTTTGTGGGAGATTGCGTTTAACCAATAATTGAGATGTTGTAAGCTATTGACTTAGCTTTTATAGAAATTTTCTGATGTTCAGAATGGAAGAGATTTTTGTCACATAGATTCATTTTTGCAGACTGCTGGAAGACGAGATCCCAGAACTATCGAGTGTCCAGCAGTCATCCATAGTTCTGCTCCTGTCCCTCATAGAACAGACAGCACATGACAAGGCTCTGTGTCACAATACTCTCTGTGTTCTCGATCAAGTAAGTGTTCTTCTTCCATATGATGCTTGCAAAATTCACTGCAATGCAAAACCATGATAATGTTGATTCCCGCCAGGGGCTCGGCAACTTTGTCTACAGTAGAGAACTGTTCTACATGCAGTAAGGTTTGGGTGCAATGCTACACTGAATTTCAGCGCAGTACCACCCATGGTTCGCTAGTTCCAGCCGATGCTCGCAGGTTTCACCACAATGCATAGCCATGATGGTGTTGCGGGCTTTCTCCCTGCCATAATACTAGCAGCTACGATAAAAGTGAAATAATCTTGAATGCGGCGTTAAACCCCATCTCACCTCACTACTCACATAATGTTGCAAAACTTGCAAGTTTCACTGCAATGCAAAATCACAAGATACCTTTCTGTGATAGGACACCACAATTCAGTTAAATATAATTGAAATCATGTTAGCTCAAATTTTTTTAACACAGTATAATTGATTAATTGTCAAACTATTTTGTTTTCTTTTGCCTTGTGTACTGTACTGATATTCTGGAGTACCCTGGTTCTAGTTCAATCTTAACCCAGAGCATTCTCATTCACAGTTCAATCATAAACAAACATTATCTTACTTCACAGTGTAGTGAAAGTATCTTGGTTCAAGTTCAAGAATAACCCAGAGAATCCTAGTTCTAATTCAATCATTACCTAAAAAGTATCAAAGTTCTCAATTACATTTTATCACAAAGTACCCTAATTCTCAGTTAAATCATAACCCAAAGTGTACTAGCTCTAGTTAAAAATCAAAACCCAAAATGTCCTAGTTCTGGTACAATGCTAACCCAAGGTATCAGAGTTCTCATTTCAAGTATATCCCAAAAATTCTAGTTCTGGTTCAATCATAACCCAAAGAATCCTAGTTCTAGTTACATCAAAACCCAAAATGTCCTAGTTCTAGTTCAATTCTAACCCAAATTATCAGAGTTCTCATAATCATTACCCAAAGTATCCTAGTTCTAGTTCAATCATAACCCAAAGTATCAAAGTTCTTACTTCCATTATATTCAAAAGTATCCTAGTTCTAATCCAGTCATGTTTCTGATGCAGCTCCTCCAGAAGAGCACAGTGCTGTCCACCATCTTGTTGGAGCAAGGTCTGATGGAGGTCCTCACCAACCTCACCGCCCTCATACAGAGACAGGACAAAAGGTAGGCAGCACTGAATGTGTGACTGTTTTATTGTCTACTCTCATCCTTATTTAAGATCTAGTTAGGGCAGTCCATGTGGCTTTGGGTGAAAAGGTCTTGTTTTCAAAAACTGTGGGGTTGGGGCAGATATCTGCATGTGGAGAACTTTTCTACATGCAGTGTGGTTTCGGTTTAATATCGTCCTTCTTCTGGATTTCGGCAGCTGCCAGTGGTTAGAGTGTTCAGCTGCAGAGCACTTCTGGCTTTGATATTTTGGCAGGCCTTGGCAGCTTTGTACTGTAGATAACTGTTCCACGTGCAGTAAGTTTGGGTGCAAGTTACTTTGCCTTTCAGTGCAGTATCATGCACCAGTTGCTTGCTAGTTACATTCAATACTTGCAAGTTTCACTCCTTTTTTTATGGACAAAAGGCAAAAACGATTGACTATGTGAACAAGTGGTGCCAACTTGACCAAAATTTTACAAACTTGTCGTACTGACATGAAGAGTAGGCTATTGCTTTTGTTATATCATAATAGTTTGATAACTCCCTTTGGATTCTTCCAATAGTTATATTTGACTCTTTATTATGGCATTTCAATATTTGCAAGTTTCACTCTTGTTGCTGGTGGCCATGATGTATCTGTAATCTTCTTGAAGCAGCCTTATTCCCAAAAACATTCAACCTGTTCCTAACTTCTTGATATTCATCAAAGCGCTGACTACCAGCCTGTATCTAATTTGCTAGCTAATATATCATAACATCTTTAAATCTAAACTGGCCCTTTGCCTATTTATCATTATATTTTACAAGCTCAGGACATTTTTCACAAGCCATGCACGGACTACCAATCTTGTTCTCATTTATTAGCTTGTAGCTCTATTCCAGTTCTATTATTTCTCTTTATTTATCCTGTTCCAGAACCTCTGACGAGGAGGAGAGCATGAATGGTCTTCAACTTCTCCTGGACATACAGAAGGTCCTGTGTTCTCTGGCTGTAAGAGAGTTCAGGTACATACAATCCTTAACACAACCTCATATACATAGTTTTTCAAAGATTCTGATACCATTGCCAAAGTTGTGAGACATGAGAAATACTTGTTACGGTTTTGTGTATAAGATTGTTTGGAAATCATCAATTAGAGTGGAGAGTGGCATGTTATAAATGTGTTTTTGCCAGAAGAATCAAACAATATTTTATACAAAAGCCATTATAAGCTCTTTACAGGGAAGTGAAGTTTGCTGAAGTTGTTGTGTTTATCTATAACCAGATGGAGTGGGATCCTTCACTACCAGCAGGTGGAGGACATGTTCAGTCTTCTTAAGGCACTGGAGGACAAGGAGGCAGCGTCTGGTAGGCAGTGCTTGTGGGGTGGGGGAGGGATGTTCTTGGGTTTTGAACCCCACGTAAAGACCTTTAATGTTTAACAGTCAAACACTGCTCATAACTACCTACAAGTCTACAAACCTGTAAGTGGGTCCACAATAGTCAAGTCACATATCTTACTTGCTTGACTTGAAGATTCACCTCACAGACTTCATAATTCATTTCACACTTTTAAAGATAATAAGTGTTCATCCATGTGCTTCAAAACTCGGCATGTTCATTTTAAACTGAAAATTATTTTCTGTTAATGCTTATTGCTTGTTGATGTTGATTGTAAACTCTCAGGGAAGCGTAAATGACCATCTGAGTGATGGAATGCTATGTCAGTTAGGAATTATGTTTAGGTGCAAACAAGCTTTTCGCAATGTCTCTATGATTAGTTCATTCATCAGAAGACGGCCAGAAGAGATGTCAGAACACACGGGCCCTCCAGTATGCAATGGTTGTCAGCATCATCGACTATGTGGAGAAGAAGAGCGAAGAAATCAGCCAGCAGCCTCTCAACTGGTTCACTATGTCGGGAGGCAGCACCGGAAGCTATGGTTAGTTAGAGTTATCTCCCTTGAGAACAATCAAGCCGTAAGGAACTCTTGCGTCTTGGAGTGAATATTGTCACTCTCTGTTGCTGTTGTCACTCAGCTTCTTATAGTTAAAAATATTCTTGACCATGATGTTTTTCTTAAGAAAGAGGAGCATGATTGTGACATATGAACAGATTAAATTTCATGCCGATCAACAACTTAACAACGAGACCTTAAACTTGCAAGTTGTTATGGCTATGATGCTTCAGTAAAGTCAGCAGATAATATAATGGTATCAATTAAATTCATATTCATCAATGTATGATAGAATTGTCATATTTGTATCAAATATTCTCATTTGTTCTGTTAGCATAAAAAAGAGTTTAGAATAAAGACGATAGCAGTTAATTTCAGAAGAATATTCTTCACAATAATGATCACAATAAAATTTCTGCTTCTGTGAACTTAATTGATGAATAACAAATGATAAGATTATAAATGTTCGAAAATGAACTTTCTTTGACATGGAACATTGTTGCTTATCTGAATCATTCCCAAATTGTAAATGAAAACAATTTCCTTTATCCAAATAATTTCCATGCCTTAAAATCAAATTTTACAATTCAAAACTTTGATCCTTTCACTTTGACTTTACCAAACCAAATTTCACCATTCACACTTTGCGTCCTACTAATTAAGCTATCATACCTGTAACAATGAATCCCCCTCCTCACATTGCAGGTAACATGAGTGATTTATCTCCGCTTCACTCCCTCTTCCCTGCTTCCGACACCCTCGCCCACAACAGCTACCACACTCACCTTGACCTCAGCAAGGGGAGGCAATCCCGGAAAAACCTCCCAACACAAAAGAGTTCTGATCAATTTCCAGATCAACCGTTTGACGAAAATTCAATCGCTTCTCACGGAGCTCATTCAGTGGAAAGTGAAGGTTTTCTTGACTCCAATGAGTTGATTGCGGCGAGTAAATCCCGAGGTAATCTGCAGAAGAAGACTACCTCAACCAATCAGTCACGAATTGCATCATTCTTTGGGAAGCGGAAGAAGTTGATATTCTCTGAAGTGAGCCAGTCGGAGCTGCTGGACAGATTCAAGAAGTTGCTGGTTCTTGCTGTTGATCTCATTGTCTTGCTGGGTAAGTCTATTAATATATGCTTAGAAAAAGTTTTGGAATGAAAATGGAGACAAACCAGTACTGTACAAAGATTTGATAACATGTTTTACCAAAGGTAATAGCCCTGTATACATTATATGATAAAGATAGTGTACCTTATTTCTCTAAGTAGTTTTTGTCAGTGAAAAATAATAAAAGCAATAATATTAATATCATTATTGTTAATGCAGTATTTAATAATGGCATGTTTCTGTGATCGACAGAGCGGGAGGAGGTGACAAAGAAGAGTGGCGAGAGGATTCAGATGTTCTTCACCAAGAGTACGAGTCTGGAGGACAACTACCTCACCAAGGTCTTCAACCTCACCTACCGCTCCCTCGAGTTCACCCTGGTGAGATGGCTCGTCTCACTCTTAGTTTCACCAATCAGTGACATGATTTTATTGGTGTACTTTTTAGAAATGAAAGTCAATTATTGATATCTGATTATAAATCAATGCAGTTGAAACATGTTTCTAAATTAAGGGAAATATTTTTGTCGCTATAATGTTGACAATTTGACAAAAAATAATGCCTGTTTATTTAAAATGAAAAATATTCAGAAATGAGGGCATGTTAGTTTGCTCGGTAATTTGATTGTTGGATGATTAATAAGTACAGGTTTATTTCGTAATGCAAAAATTTAAAAGATGGCAAAATGGAAGCGGAACAACAGTAATGTTCAGTAATGAACCTATGAGCTAATGTTTCTCGTACCTGCTGACAGTTGATAATTTCAACTTCCTAGTCATTCAACCCATTCTGCTCCTAGGAGCAATGAGTTTTGTCAGCAGATATTAGTCATGTTCTATAGAGTCATTAAGCAGCTGTTTCAAAGAGAATGATGAATGTATTGGCATGTATGTACATGCTTGTTGTTTATTTTCAGGACAAGAACAGTGCTAGTCGCAAGGCAAGGAACGTTATAATGTGGGGCGCAAAGGACGTCATTAGGCAACAGGTGAGTCATTGAATGGGAATTGTTGGTGTTCATACCTGTGTGTGTCCATGTACTGAGTATCTTACTCAGTTGAGTCACTAGTATTCAGGGTCCTCCTTGACTATGGAGATGTGTTTATCATACACCTCCTGCACACTATGTTGTTGCAATTTATGTTTTCTTCTATTGTGATTGAAAGCAGAAGGTTTAATCACGCTCATGTTTCAGTTTGGTCGTTTGCTGCTTTGCATGCTGTCTACAAAGATGGATTTCAACATGCGTCTCTATGGTCTTTCCTTCATAATGGGAGAGATGCGTGGCAGAGATGTCGTCAAGATGCTCATATCTTCAGCACAGGTGGTGAGTAAAGAAATTCACTAGAAATGTCTGAGTCCAAGATAGAATTGTACAAATAAAAAAAATTACCTTTGTAAATGAAGATATGCTCTGTTTGTCTCATTTTGACTTGTCTCTGCCCCCAGGGCCAGGAGTTGAGCTTCTACCTGTACAACATGCTGACGATGTGGCGAGACTGGCTGGTAGGCACACAGCGAGAACAGGGTTGTCTCCTCCTGAACCTCCTCCGACAGAGCGGCTTCAACGCCTTCATGACGGAACAGAAACTCAACAAAGCTCAGCAGGACTCCCTTGATGATGTGAGAAGCTGGGCTTGAATCATTTGGGTTTAAGTTCATTTCTGTTTTTGTTACCTGGATAATATGGTAGTGAACTACAGATGTTGAAAAAATATAGAAAATACCCAAAAGTGACATGTTGTGAAATGCATAAAACATTGCACACTATGGTGATTAGCAAATGTTATCAGCATGAGTTGATTAATATGCTTCAACTTTGCAGTTACAATGGCATTATTGATGTCAGTATGTGTGACCTTTTGGTATGATAAAGGTGTTTCATTTTTTTCAGGAAAAAGCAGTGATAGAGGCACGGCTGCGCAATGTACAACAGATGTGGTTTCAGAAGAAACAACAGGCTGCAGATAGGTATTTACTTTTTTTAATCCTTTAACAAATCCAATGATTTCATAAACCTATATCAAAATATCAAAAATCTTTTAAAGAAGGATCCCTATGAAATCAGATGTCTTGTGTCCAGGATCCTGCAGCGTCATGACAAGCAGATACGTCACGTGTCGGACCAGGCTATGTCCGTCACTCAGAAGGTGACCCAGCTGCAGAACGTCCAGCGTAAGAAACTGGTGGAACATATCAAGAAGTCGTTGATGGATCAGACCCATCTGAAGAAGACCTGGCAGGAGCTGGTTCAGAAACTCACACACGAGAGGTTGGTTAATTTTGGAGTGGTCTGATCATCAGCTAATTTCTGAATAAATTTATTTGCTAGTTTCATAAAATGGGGGGGTGGATGTCATCCATTGAAAGGGAAGAGGGTTGTTGAACCCCTGGATCTGTGATTGCAAAAGAGGTCAGCAAGCTCACCATTTAATTTATCATTACATCACATTGACGGTCTCATTTTGACATGAGCTGATTGATTTTTGAATACTTGCCCTGCTTAAGTTTGTTGTGAGAATATTTTAAGCATATGAAGGTTGATAATATGTTAAGAAGGAGTTTTGTAATCTTATCACTGTGCATATGAAGAAGTTCATATAAAGAAAATGGAAAGGGAAAGTAGGAATGGTGTTCTTTGTAAAGATATAATTTTAGGGACCATTCCCTTATAGTCCTTATGGCAACAAATCTCAAAGAATTGTTTGTCAAAAGGATGTGTACTAATCATGAATAAACGGATATATCAAAATATATATATTTGTGTAATACCACTTTGAATAATGAAAATCAAGAAAACAATTTTATTATTTTAGTAGGGCTTTGAATCAGGTACTTAAATATTTATAGATGGCTTTATTTAATTAGGTAAATTGTTATAACCATTTAAGATTTACTTTCATAAGAAAGTGTTTTCATGAGTAAATGTAAACTGGGTTCTACTGACTAATGCTACTGTATTATTTATGTAACAGAGCTGTGTGGTACCACCCCAACTCATACCCCCAGTCCTGGCAGCTTGACCCCACCGAGGGACCTGGTCGCATCAGAAAGAGGCTCCAACGATGCCATCTTGGTTTTGACAACGCTAAATACCTCTCGGAAGGGTACAAACATAAACTAGGTGGGTTTCTTCTTGATGTCTTTGATGTTTTCATTGGTCAATGTGTTTTCCCTGATCAGTTGCTTCGTCATTATATTTATATACTGTAAATTAACTTCTGAAAATGACTTCACCATATACAGTTTAAATCACTATCCAAAATATTAAAAATGAAAAGTGTAGATTGTCAAGTATATCAAATAACAAATGGGATGAGAGATCAAATTCTTTGGATTGCTGAATCTGTTTTGCATTTATATGACAATTTGTTGTTGATATTAACACTTATTGAGCAAGCCTTCACTTGCATGTAATGAACAAGTTTACTATACAAAAACCTTGTTTTCTTTTTCACAACCTTACTTTTGATCTGCCTCTCAAATACGTACAAATGAGCTAATGGATCTAACATTCTGTTGACTGTCTCCAGATGTAGAGAAGGTGGACCCGCCCCTCATCTACCTGTTCGAGGACGACAGCAAGATGTCCGACTCTGCCGCTCTCCTCTACAGACTCCTCACCAATGAGAAAATACAGTGCGTTTATATATATGACACTTATTGTTTCATTCCTCATAACCAATATACCCTTGTCTCCCTATAGAAGTCACTCAAGTTCTTCAATCATAATTGTTATAAACAGAGTGTTCACTTGTGCCAACAAGAATGTAGAATGTAGAATGAAACGTGGTTCTGTACCTGGAGTTACCACAACTGAGTTACTTCTCCTAAGTGATGCACACTTGCTAAAACTGAGGTCAGTTAGAGGCATAATATGATTTCATATTTATTAGAATTGAAAGCAGCATCCATTCTAGAAATTTTAATTGCTTTGGTATTAGTGTGAACTGATAAATATGGCCCTTTTCGTATTAGAGGTTTAGAAGTTTGATATGATTTGAGTTACTTGTTAGGGTAGATTATGCTAGAATGCTTATGTATTTTTATTTGTAAAGAGTCACAAGGAGTAATAGAAAATGTGATGAAGAACAACGAATAATTTCTTATGGATAGTCAACTTCTTTATTGCATGAATTGCGACGTTTCGGTGTAGATAAATTGTTAGTTTCTACACCGAAACGTCGCAATTCATGCAATAAAGAAGTTGACTATCCATAAGAAATTATTCATTCTTCTTCATCAATCCAGCTTCTAAAATGCCCCTTAAGGAAGAGAAAAATGTGATGTTTACACAGAACTATGTCAAAATCTCCTGGCTTGAGGGCTCTGACCCCATTTGATGATTTTGCAGACACACATGCCGATGCAAAGCAATATCTCCAGCCAGTGAGAACAATGGGGAGATCTTAGTTGGTGAGTTCCAATTTTGTGGCCCTTTTGTCATGCAGCCCTTTTGACTAGGACCTGTTAGCTATATTGTTGTACATCCCCAACAAGGCACAACCAGTCTCTCTCAATCACTTCTCATTCAAGCCTTGCTGCATTGTCATTAACTTTTTATCTTTGTGGAATCTGACATTGGGAAATCAAGACTGCAGTACAATTTACTGCACTACATTTTACTGCACTTACATCTTACTGCACTACATTTTACTGCACTACATTTTAATGCACTACATTTTACTGCACTACATTTTACTGCACTACATTTTTGTGACTGTGTCACCCTTTTCCAACTCTTGACTGCTTCTCTTCCAGTGTTATGAAAGCATGTTTTCATGTTCAAGGTCACAACAGGTTTTGTTATTTTGCAGTAATGCAGTATATGAAGAAAATTGAAGCTTCTATGTCTCAAAAAGATTGTGACTTGTAAATACTTCTTAAGCTATCTTACTGTTTGAGTATGCAAGGGCATTGCCTTGAAGTGACAAACACTTATTAAAAAATCAAATAGATGATATCTGTTTGATTAAATTGCAGAACAATTAATTATGACATTTTTCAAAGAAGATCTGAGATAAGAGATGAATGCGTCTGTTTTTCTCTACAGGGGAGATGTGCATTTTCTTTGTTGCTGATGAGGCCATCACAGATGCAAATTACACACAGGTAGGAAACATATTTCATATTTAAAGGTTTAAGAATCAGCATTTGTAAATATTACTTTGTTATGATAATTGAAATATAAAATAATTGTAAAATAAGCATATATGTAAACTTATACCAGGATTATGTTATGCAACAGTTTGAAAACATTTAAAACCTTAAGCGACAAGAATACATGAATACTATATATGTTAACAAAACTTAGGAGATTGCCCTTTGTATATTGATGTTATTGATTCATGATAAAAAACGAGTCCATTTGAAACCAAAATATGCTTGATATGATATAATGACATTACAATGGAATAACAATGGAATGTAACTCAGTTGGTAAAGCGTAACATATTGAAAACCAATCTTTACTATTGTAGGCATTGATTGGTAACCGAGAGCAGCTGTCCATGACATGGCGCCATGAAGATATCAAGGAACTACATCGGCGCTGGTTCCAACTACAGGACCTCGGGCTAGAGATCTTCCTGACTAATGGCAGAACCTTCCTCTTGGCATTTCTCTCTACTAAGGTACCTAACACAGACTGACACTTTGAGTTGTTGATAGAAGCATCAGAGAAATTAAATATATTTCCAAAATGTGTATCTAAATGTCACACCTTAGAAAGAAAGAAGTTGCCATTCAGGTAATATTTTCCTCACCTGTATTTCTTGTTAGACTGTCTGGTTAATGATTACTTTTAAATCAGCCAGCAAGAATGATCCGGTTTTATTCAACTGAGATATGTTATCCCCCTTTCCTAAGGACCGAGACGACCTGTACCACCTTCTAGAGCAGGCGGTGGAGTTACCAAACCTGCTCCCTTCTGAGAATCTGGCGGCGGTTCAGCGTCTGTGGATGGACGGTGTCATCACCAATTACGACTACCTAACCTACCTCAACAAGATGTCCGGCCGCTCCTTCAATGATCTCATGCAGTATCCTGTGTTTCCCTTCATCTTCCGTGACTACGAGTCTGATGAACTTAATCTTGACGATCCAAACATCTACAGGTAAATGTTTTGATAATTGAAACTGGTTATGACTTCTTATTCTTTGTTCTTTCTCAAAATGGTACTTAAAAGGATATACGACATCAACTTCAGTCAAGAATTTCATGCACTTAACAATATTTGTAAAGTTTCCAAACTCAACTGGGTGGTTTTGTAATGACCGCATGATTCTGTTTATTTCAGGGATCTAGCCAAGCCCATTGCGGTACAGTACAAAGACAGAGAAAGAAAATACAAAGAAAACTATGAGGTGAATAATTCTTGCTTCTGGTTAGAAAATTCTTGAAATCCTTTCTTCTACAGATTAAGATATATAAATTATTTGTCTATATTTTGTTTTCAATCATAAATTGGTAGTTTATTTGATACATTGTGATGTCTCAAGAACATGGTATGTTATGAACATAGTCTATGAATTAAACTATTCGCATTTTAACTCTGTAACAATTGCTCCCCAGTTTCTGAAGCAGGAGTTTGACAGACCCCCCAGCCCAAGTGACAATATTCGTAACCCTCCGTATCATTACGGCAGCCATTACTCAAACAGTGGGACTGTTCTGCACTACCTTGTGCGCTTACCTCCCTTTACCAAGATGTTCCTCTCTTATCAAGGTTGGTTGGTTTAACATTCTTTCTTCTGTATAAACTTATTCATCCCATCAGTCTTCTGCAGTGTTTGGCTATCAAACTTTAAGAGTGGGAGGTAAAGTTTATGTTGAAAACATCACCAAAACTGAATGAAAAATTATTCATAAACCTGTACCTATTTTACTCTTAAAGATCTTATTTTCTTCTTTAGATTTAATTTGTAAGATCCTAGACGACATAATGATACCACAAAGTAAGGTTTTCAACTTCTTAATTTATTCACAATAATAATTATATTTATTTTATGTTCACAATAGACGGTAGTTTTGACATCCCAGACCGCACATTCCACAGTTTGGAGACGTCATGGAGACTCTCCAGCTTTGATTCTGCCAGTGATGTAAAGGAACTTATCCCCGAGTTCTTTTATCTACCTGAGTTCCTCAAGAACTCCGAGGGTATGTCTTCGTTAGATTGCTGTCAATTGCTTTATGATAATATAAGTTATAACATTCCGTCTAGGGTGACATAGGGATGTATTATTCCCGCGAAAGGTTTTTTGCAACGAGCGGAACGCGAGTTGCATAAAACCTTTCAAGGGAATAATTTATCCCTATGTTACCCGGGACGGAATGTTATAACGAATTTATCATACCGAATGTCTTAATGTATTATTAAAAACTTGCTCTCTAAAACTAAAAAGACAAACAGAAATGAACAACACCTTTGACCTGATCACGTGACTTTGATTGATTGACGTTGAAGCACGCTTTACTCATGTAGCGGGGTATAAGGGATTTACCATCCCTCGGCGGCGGTGAATATGGATATTTGTTTAGGGTCACGTGGACCAATCAGAGATCGACATTCTTACATGCGGTATGATAATTAATTTTATGTTTACACAATATGAAAGAAAAATGATCTCTTTTGATGAAATATATATAATTTTGGATTAATATTTATTGACAGAAAACCTTGGTAGTCAATTTATGAAAATTTTTCAAAGTGAGTGTGTATTCATGTATACTTAATTATCAACAGAACAATTTGATGATGTACAAATCATTGAAAATGTTTTAGAAAACTGAGTTGGTAAAATTTTCATTGTTATTTAAGGATACAATTTTGGTCAGCGACAGAATGGGCACACAGTATGGGATGTGACTCTCCCCCCATGGGCGAGAGCTGACCCGCGTCTTTTTATCCTGATCCACCGCCAGGCCCTGGAGTCAGCTTATGTATCACAGCATATCCACCAGTGGATTGATCTTGTCTTTGGCTACAAACAGCAGGGCGAGGCTGCTATGAAGGCTATCAATGTCTTCCACCCTTCTGTGAGTGAAAATTAGTTTTTAATTTAAGTGTAAAATTTCAACAGAAAGGTCTAATTGGACTTGAAAGTTATTTTTGACAAGATGATTGATATGTTAAAGGGTGCTTTGGTTTACTGTTAAGAATAAATCTCCATTTATTGGTTCAACCTTTTATTGACAAAATGTAAGGATATTATATTGTCATGAAGATTCGTTTCCTGGAATGTAATCCTGAACGTTAAGAGATATAAATAACACCATTTACCCTTCTCTCCCTCAGACCTATTTCGGAGTAGATGTGAGCAATATCAGTGAGCCTCTGAAGAGACAGGCAACCCTGACTATGATCAAGACGTACGGACAGACACCCAAACAGCTGTTTAAGAGCCCCCACCCCCAATCCTATGTCCATGGGGGAGTCACACCTCACCCCTCAGGCACTGAGTCATACTCGGACTCCCGGGAGGTAAAGCATCTCTCCTATGTTGTAAGTTGGGGGCAGACCCATCCTTTGTGCTTTTTGCTGTGCTAGCTAGAAGGACATATCTAACTCGTGGATAGCACATAGATGTATGGTGGAGGTTTGTAATCCTCTCAGCCTATTTCATTATGCAAATGTACGTAAAAGCTCCTGCTGATCCAAGTATTGTCATGAAACTGTTTTTGGAATTTATTAGCATCAATTTTTAATATCTTGTGAATTGGATTTATTGATGTAAATCTTAAACCGAGATACCTTTGCATGTCTTATGATTGAAGAAGATATTTGCATTATGAAATAGGTCAAAGGTCAACGCTTGTTTGCTTGGTATGTGCATCTTGCTTAAAAGGACAGTACAACATTGATTTTAGCTACAAGGCCATATGGGACAGTCTTCATTGTCTGCAAACATTTTCTTTCAAATTCTACCATAAAATTGCTGAAAAAAACAGGTTGAAATTTTGTGGTATCAACATTGGTTTTTAGATTGGTCCTGACTCAACCTCACCCTGAAACATTCTTTTACCTGTCTGGAAGAAATCAAATGCTCAAATCTTCAGATATCATCTGTGCAGAATGAATAAGTTTAAAGACAAATATTATGTCTCTAACAAAAACAAAACAAAATAGTTGCAACTGTTTTTATGTCAAACATCAAACAATACAAACTGATGAGCTATACAGATCCCATGGCTCTATCTTTATATTAAATCTGATGGGATATTCTTTCTTCTAGAATTTTGTCAAATGATGCATAACAACATCAAAATTGAGTTTTAGATTGATTGCATATACTTTATGCATAAAATGCAAGAGGAGTACCACAACAGGTATCTCTGTTTAAATAGCAAGTTGTACTGTTCCTATTATTCTATCACTTTCTATTGGTTTTTATGTTATTGTTCTTATATTTCTTATTATTCCATATGAATTATTTCACTTATTTTATAAAACATTCTGAATAATCATTTTATTTTTTCATGTGCACTGTCTCACCCATTCACTTTTTAAAAATAAATTACTATATTAACATTCCCTCGGAAAAAATGTGTCAGTTGCTGTTTACTTCCTCTTAACAAAATTGATTAATTATCAAATAATTGAAATGAACCTCAGAGAAATTTAGATTTACTTAAAGGAATAATTTTAAGCTTACAATGAAATTGAGTAAGTTTTCCTATGATATTCACCTGATCATTTTAACACTTCTGCTTTGAGTGTTCTCTGAGTGTTCACACCCTTTTCAATACTCCAATTCAAACATAACCTTTTTTAGAAATCTTTTGCCTTATCTATAGACATATCCTGCTCATTATTTCTCTTTTCATCTCTTTATGATGTAAACTTATATTATAATGCATATTGATATGTAAACATAAATATAAATGTATTTAAATATAAATAGAATAACACTGGCTTTGTAAAAAGATTTTCTGCTCCAATAGGCCTTTAGTACTGACTGAAAATCGATATGATCAGTGTGGAAAAATGATAGA
Organism: Phorcus lineatus; assembly: GCA_921293015.1. Classification (NCBI taxonomy): domain Eukaryota; kingdom Metazoa; phylum Mollusca; class Gastropoda; order Trochida; family Trochidae; genus Phorcus; species Phorcus lineatus. Next base: position 41,942,875 of record OV121084.1, read on the forward strand.
TGTAGTTTGCCTTGTACAGACATATGCTACACGTCAAATTCTTTTTGCCTGCGATACTTCCCGATTCAAATATCCCTTTTGTTAATTCTCAGTCAAACTGCCTCACTCTGTATTAATTCATCAAAAGCGTTCTTTCGTAAAACAAATTTCTAGTGTTGTCATGTATAAACAATGATATGAAATTTTTTGTACTTTTCACATTTAATTTTGCCTTTTAAGAATAAAAATAATGTAATATTAACATATGTTACATGCATTTTTCAAAACATGTTTAAAAGAAAAAACATAAGGAAGGTTCTGATGGTACATTGAGTATCACTTACTTTTGTTGATTATTTCAATGTTCATATCAATGATTACTTGTTTCAGAGACGGCCAATATCAAACATCAATGGGTTAAAGTGGGGTCACTTTGTGGGGTCACCTGAAGGTGGCGCCCCGGTGGCTGTGTGGCGCGAGGTTTACTCCACTGTCATTACCTCGCTCGTGGCCCTGCCCACTAACTTTGTGTTTGGTCTGGAGGCTGACTCGTGTGCACTAGTGCTGTATGCTAAAGATAGAGGTAAGTTTTAATCTAAAAACATTGGTTGGCAAGTTGGCTATCTTGTTGATTATGGAGTTAGAGCTTTGAGCCCACTAGGGGCTCTGTAACTTTATTTTTAGTTACTGAAAAATCCTAAATGTTTTGATGTAATCTATGTAATTTGATGTAGGACCATAGTACGCTGGTTCTAGGCATTTCTCATAGGTTTAACAATGATGCTTATGATAAATGTTTTGGCCAGTTGGCTATCTTTTGTGTTATAGAGTTAGATGGAAGAGCCAACTAGGGGCTCTGTAACTTTATTTTTAGTTACTGAAAAGTCCTAAATGTTTTGATGTTATCTATGTAATTCGATGTAGGACCATAGTGCACTGGTTCTAGGCTACTCTAAAAGGTTTAACAATGATGCTTATGACAAATGGTATTACTTGCTTCCTTCCTGCAGTAGCACTAGTCACCATTATGAAGGACTCCCGAACAGTTATTTCATTATGAACCTAACACTCTTTTTAACATTGATGCGATGAATCATTCTGTTGTCCTGTGCAGCGGATCTTGTGGTGAACTCGACTGATGTTATGTGGGCTGGTATCATCAGCTGGGGTCACCAGGACCGCATCTTGAGAGTACGCAGCCAGTTCAACCTCCCCACTGTCAACTTCCTGCCTGAGGATCCTTTTGATGAGGTGAGATCATCAAAACATTTTGACCCCCCATTTTAGCCCCCACAAGGCATATCTTGTGTCACTGTCAGTCACTGGGTGACTTAAGCCTTCCTGCATAATGTCAACCTTATTGTCAAGTCTTTAGCATACTGCAGCTGAACTTGAAAGTCCAAAATGTGCTTGATTCGTCACTTTTGCTGTTTAATTAATAGTTCCTCACCTCTCAATCCCCGCTAGGGGCTCAGCAACTTTGTCTGCTGTAGAGAACTGTTTTACATGCACCACATCTTACTTCATTTCATCTATCTTAATGATAATTTAAAGGAATCACAACTTAATAAAACGTGAATAGCAAGGGGAGGTCACAGGTTAAAAAAGGGCTTTCCAACAGTAGGACTGGACAAACATGTCAAGTCTTATCAGTAAAAAGAGCTTCACATTAGGTCACTAGGCTCAAATCAAAGTATTATTTCAGCAATTGTTTTCAAGGAGACTTTACTTGCAGATCTCGTGTTGTGCGTCTGTCCCGGATTGTCGTCTGCTCTTCACAGCTGGGTCTGCAGGAGTGATCAGCGTGTACATCATCTCGCACAACAGAGCTAAGGTGATGATTTCCTCATTCACGTCAGACAGTCACTTCTCTATTTCAATTAAGCTATATGTAGTTTTTTGGAAATGCATATGGAAATTACGAAATCATTTAGTCTAATGTGGTACTTATTTCTGCGAGGTATTGCATTTATCAGCCTTTCATTGAATATATGCTTTCCATATTTTACATTTACATCATGAAAAAGATAAAAGAACTTCTTTTTTTAACATCAAGGCAAGGTCATGGAACCATTTTTAGCTCATCAGGTCTGAAAGACCCGATGGGCTTATGGCATGGCAAGGCGTCCGGCGTTCGTCCATCCGTCCATCTGTCCGTAAACTTTTCACTTTTTCGACTTCTTCTCCAGAACCAATGACTCTAGAGAGCTGAAATTTTATGTGCATACTCCTTGGCAAATGGAGATTCTAATTGTAGATTTCGTGACCCCATGACCCCAAATGGGGTCACAAGGGTCAAAACCTTAAAAATCTATTTTAATCTTCTTCTCCAGTTCCAAAAGGTCCAGAGAGCTAAAAAGTTGTGTGTAGACTCCTTGGGCACTGGAGATTCTAAATTGTAGATTTTGTGACCCCATGACCCCAAATGAGGTCACAGGGGTCAAAACATGAAAAAAACCTATTTTCATCTTCTTCTCCAGTTCCAAAAGGTCCAGAGAGCTGAATAGTTGTGTGTAGACTCCTTGGGCACTGGAGATTCTAAATTGTAGGTTTGGTGACCCCATGACCCCAAATGGGGTCACAGGGGTCAAAACCTGAAAATTCTTTTTCAGAAGGGTATCCTCCTTGGGGTACTCAATTAGCATAATTATCTGTTAATTTGCATATATGACAGGTTGTAACTATTTTTGAATAAAAATTTACACTCACAAAAAATGTTATCGTATGTACGACCATCCCACTCGGAGCTACCCGACGCCCTAGCGGCAGTCGCCTTAGTGCAAGTCAAGGGCAGGTAACTCTAACTCCTCACTTATCAATCTGTCATTGAACAAAGAAGACGTTCCAAATAGAAACAGTGAAAGTTTGCAAGAGAATTGACGAAATATGGAAGAATTCGCTACTGTATGTGTGGTAACCCCTTTATATACATCGCAGAGGCGAAATTAGGGTCGCATTACAGTATAATTCGTGAGGTTGTGACTTTTCATTCCACTTTGGCAGCGAGTCGGGTGGATTGAAAAAATTCCAATATGGCCGCGGGGGAAAGGTGCGTGTTGACATTTTGTCAACAACGGCTTTTCTTCGTATCGGTTATGTGGATTATAATTCTTATTTCGCATTTCATGTCGCGATATTCATTATTATTCCGTTATCATCGCTCGGTAATTGCACTTCTGATGATTTGTTCAAATCTGGTCTAGAGTGCAATTCACGTTCGATTGGTTTTTTGGTTTGGCAAGCATTAGTCTTTTACATGCTTTGTTTTTTTTCAGGTAGAGTTATTTTATCAGCTTGCTTTCGCATTTCGCCGGTATTATTTCTCGCCTCTGCGTGGTGTTTACATGATATGCATATTTTATATACACATGTTTCCCATCCCTCCCCCTACCCTTATCATTGTTTGGTGATTTATTACAGTCATTCAAGCAATGCCAAGGGTGTAGGATTAATCTGCCCCCGGCAGATGGGCATGATAAATGCCTCAAGTGTCTAGTTGAGCTGGCCCACGACGACAGTGACTGCTCCGTGTGTCTGGGGTTCACGCCGGACACCAGGGCCAAACGACATGCGGACGTCCTGTTCTACAGGAATCTCCTCTCGGCTGGACAGGACATCAGGGACACAGACCCCCCCTCTAAGCAAAAGCGTAGGAAGGGTAAGAAGGGGAAGGCTACGCCCTCACCCGGCAGAAGCCAGCCTTCTGACGGGGATGAGCGTCAGCCGCCGGCACCACAGCTGCAACACCAACAACAGTTGCCGCCGCCCCCCCCACCCCCCACTACACAATTTGACTTAACACAAATAACGCTTGCTTTGCAGGGGCAAATGAAGGGGCTCCTTGAGACTGCGTTGTCCGGATTTCGCAAGGAGATCGGACTCGCATATCAGGGGGCTCCCGATGCCGATCAACAGGACAGTGCCACCGGCGCGGCCTTTGTGCCGGCTCGGGAGGCTACTGTCGGTGGAGGGGCCGTGCCCGGTACAGCCACAGTGCTGCCTACCGGCTCGGTTACTGAAGCCATCACCATTCGAACCCCCTCGGACACGCCGGTTCATCCGGGTGGGTCGGGGGTCGGTTCGCTCCCCAAGAGCACCGGTCCCGGTACTGCGGTATCGGGACAGTGGTCCGGACCTCCGGGTCGGCCTCTGGTGGCGGAGCAGCAGGGTATGCGGGTGGAGTCTCCTCTGGGTCCCGTTCCTCTTGTTCCTTCTCGGGATCTCGGTCCTGCCGCAGGGGTGCAGACCTCGGGCAGTTTTGATGACCGGGATTCGGAGGAGGACATGGAGGAGGGGGATTTGGAGGTTGACCCTCCACTCCCGTACCATGTGCTCCTCGGAAAGGTGAGAGACAGGTTTGCCTCTCTACTTCCCGGGGTGGCTGCTCCGTCGCAAGACGTTGACGCGGTAGGGTTCCGCCTTCCCGGTGACGCTTTTGCTGCTGGCAAAGCGGCACGGACCCAGCTCCGCATTCTCCCTTCGATCGAATCTGAAGTAGTCAACCCTCTCCTGGATGGGCGGCGCTCGGTGTGGGATCTCAAAGATCTCACTAAGCGCTACCCGCTGGGGGAGGGGCAGCTATGGGAGGTTCCGGTTGTCGATGAATGTGTTCTCACCTCGGTCAACCTGGCTTCAGCCTCGGCGAAGCAGGACAACCGGCGGGTGCCTCCCTTCACGCAGCAGGCGCCTTCTCTGCGGGCAGCGTACACGGGCTTTCAGACCGTGTACAAGAATGCTGTCCAGCAGATGAAGGTCGCTTTGCACAGTGCCTACCTTGCTGCTATGCAGGCCCAGGTGCTGGCGAAGGAAAAGGACACGGACTCCGTGATCCTGCAGAGGCAACTGGCCGAGGTAGGTTCCCACTTGGCGAGAGACTCTATTCGGAGTTCTGCCTCCCAAGTGATGGGCGCAGTCATGGGGATGCGCCGATTGTGGCTGTCAACTTCTACATACAGGCAGTCCACAATCCAGACGCTCCTGGACCTCCCCTTCCGGCTCGGCTCTACGCTGTTCCCGGGGGCGGCTCAGGTGGTGAAGGAGGCCGCGGACCTGGCGGCTGCTACCAAGGAGGCTCAAGTCCTCTTGGAGGAGCCCCAGGTCAAGCGCAAGCGTCCTCCTCCTTCCTCTGTTTCCCATTCATCCTCGCCGGTGGATCAGCTGTACGCCCCCATTACGGGGGGCTACGGCAGGGGCAGAGGGAAGGGGCAAAGCCGAGGGGGTGCGAAGCGCCCTAAGCGCCAGCATTTTCGGGGCCGAGGGAAGCCTCCTCAGGGTTCCTAACGTCCCGACCTCCTCAGGTGGCTCCGGGTCCAATGGTCGAAGTACCGGAGGGCTCGACGGTTCACTGCCTAGCCCCGCAGATCCCTGTTGGCGGCCGATTAGCCCTGTTCGCAGACGAATGGGAAAGGGCCACTACAAATCCCTGGGTCCTGTCCACGCTCAGGGAAGGCCACAGGCCACAGTGGAAGCGCGCTCCTCCATCCTTTGCCGGGGTACGATGTACGCCGGTGCCCAGAGATGGGGGGAGATTAGAAGTTTTACGAGCCGAGGTCAAAGCGTTGCTCGACAAGGCTGCGATCGAGGTTGTTCCCACGGGCCAGGAGGAGTCGGGTTTTTACTCGACTTACTTCCTGGTTCCGAAGAAAGACGGAGGATTCAGGCCGATTCTGAACCTGAAGTTCCTCAATACCTTTTTGGACGTCCCTTCTTTCAAGATGGAGACTCTGAGATCGGTAATCGCGTCGGTAGAGACCGGGGATTGGCTCTCCTCGATAGATCTCAAGGACGCTTATTTGCATGTTCCAATGCACCCCCAGTTCAAGCAGTACCTGCGGTTTGCTTTCGACGGGGTGTGCTACCAGTTTCGTGTGCTCCCCTTCGGCATCTCAACGGCGCCAAGGGTGTTCACCAAACTGATGCTGATTCCGGCACAGATAGCCAGATCACAGGGCAGGTGCTGTCACCCGTACCTAGACGACTGGCTGATCAGGGCTTTGTCTCGTACGCTGAATCAGGAGGCCACCCAGGACATACTCAATATTTTGGTCGGTCTGGGTTGGATTGTCAATCTGAAGAAGTCAGACTTGGTTCCGTCGCAGGATCTGATCTTCTTAGGTGCCAGATTTCAGTCGGGGTTGGGCCTGGTGTCCCTTGCCCCGGACAGAATCTCGAAGGTACAGACGACCACGCTACGTTTTATGCAGTCCCCCTCCCATTCAGCACGGGCTTGGCTCCAGTTGCTGGGGAACATGGCGGCGACGGTAGACGTGGTCTGGAGAGCTCGGCTTCGTATGAGACCAGTCCAACAGGCCTTGGCAGGACTTTGGTCTCACTCGGAAAGCCTGGAGAGAAGGGTGTCGGTGCCGGAGTGGCTTTACCCGCACCTCTGGTGGTGGACGGAGACCGCGCACCTCTCCAGGGGGTTGCAGTTGGACACTCCTCAACCAACAGTGACGATTCAGACGGACGCTTCCCTCTCGGGGTGGGGCGGAGTCTTGAATCACCTTACGGTGTCAGGTCTGTGGACCAGAGACGAGGTCGCTCTGCACATCAATGTGTTGGAGTTGAGAGCTGTTCGGTTGGTGTTCAGACACTTCCTGGAGCACATCAGGGGTCAGGTGGTCCGTCTAGAGATGGACAACCAGACCGCCTTGACATACATACTGAAGCAGGGGGGAACGGTTTCTCCGACCCTGCTGCAGGAAGCCTGGCAGTTCATTCTCTGGTGCGACCAATTTCGCATTCAGGTGAAGCCAGTGTATCTCCCAGGTGTAGACAACATTCGAGCGGATGCTCTGTCGCGGAGGATTCTAGCCCCGCACGAGTGGATGCTCCATCGAGAGATATTCGGAATTATTTCCCAGTTGTTCGGACCGTTCCAGGTGGATCTATTTGCCTCTGGGACGACGAACCAACTCCCGAAGTTTTGCTCCAGGGTCCCGGACCCGGGAGCTCTAGCTTCGGATGCGTTCGCGCTCGATTGGACCGACCAGGTGTTGTGGGCGTTCCCGCCAATTCCCTTGGTTCCGAGGGTCCTTTCGCAGCTGGCGTTACAACCGCCGCGGCTACTAGTGCTTCTTGCACCTTTGTGGGCCGCGCAGAGTTGGTTTCCGACAGTGCTGCGGTATCTTTCGATGCCTCCAGTTCTGTTGCCCTTTCGGCCCGACCTTCTGTCGCAGGAGGGTGCACCACACCCGAATCCACGGATTCAGTGGGTGGCATGGCCGTTGTCCGGAATCGCCTCCAGGAGAGCGGTATTCCTGCACGAGTTGCAGACACAATACTGGCTTCGAGGAGGGATTCGACAAAGGTTCAGTACAACGATAGATGGGCCTGTTATGCGCGCTGGTGTAACGATAGAGAGATCCTCGATCCCTTTTCTGCAGATCTAGTGTCGGTGCTAGAGTTTCTGCAGTCTAGACTTGATGCTGGCTTGGCCGCATCCACAGTTAGAGGGTACTCTACAGCGATATCGGCTATACATATCCCAGTGGATGGTGCTCTGTTGGGCAACCATCCCCTGGTGCAGCGTTTTTTAGCAGGTGTGGACAGAATCCGACCCCCAGTGAGGCGGATTAGCCCTTCGTGGGATCTATCGGTAGTGCTTGATTGGTTGTCAGGACCATCGTTTAGGAGGGTAGCTGGGTTAACTATCCAGTTGCTGACCTGGAAGACCGCTTTTTTGGTGGCGGTAACGTCTGGCAGGCGGGTAGGAGACATCCATGCGATGTCTTCCGATCCCGAGCTGACTGTCTTTCACAAGGACAGAGTCAGCATTAGACTGCCGGATTCATACCGCCCGAAGGTCGACCAGCCTTTTCATGTTTCCGCCCCGATAGAACTTCCGGCGCTAAGGCAGCCGGCAGCTTCGGGCGTCGGTCAGGCAGGTCCCCATATCCTCGATGTCCGTAGGTTATTGAAAACCTATTTGAAGCGGACAGAGGACATCCGTAAAACTAAGCAGCTTTTTTGTTGTTACGGAGGGGGTAAGGCAGGTGAGCCAGCCACCAAACAGACAATATCTAGGTGGCTGGTCTCTGTCATTTGCATGAGCTATGTATATAAGGGCCTAGAGCCTCCTGGGCAATTAAGAGCTCACTCAGTCAGAGCAGTAGCGACCTCTACGGCTTATGCGGCGGCTCTGCCCATTGAGGAGATCTGCTCTGCGGCTACTTGGAGCCGACCGAGTACGTTCATTAAGCATTACCAACTCGACAAGCATTCTATCGAGCGTGCTCGGTTTGGTAAGACAGTTCTCTCCGGTGGACAGAATCGTAAAGCCTCTGACTGAGTGAAGTCTTGCGGGTTTTACGTTTTTTGAGTTTAGTTAACAATACTAACATGTCAGTTTAGAACTATGCACGTCCCCATTCCCTGTGCCGGCGGCTGCCGTTCCAGAGGGGTAGCTTGGGAGTGCTTCTACTTTCGGTTTTTTGCCACATTCCCTCTTAGTGATCTTTTTCAAAAAAGGGAAGGGGGGGGGGATATTTGGCTTGACAAAATGTTAAACGGTCGGGTTACGACCATATCGCAGTACCCATGGTCTGAGCGTGTGCAAGCCCCGACGCGGGAAATCACGTGACTAGGTGGGTTGCAAGGTTTTGTTTTTACATTCACTATGTATTGGCGACAGAATTCCACTCCCGATATCAATTATTTGGGAGTCTGGTTTTATGCTAATTGAGTACCCCAAGGAGGATACCCTTCTGAAAAAGAATCGAACAAACCTGCAGAGGTTTCAGATTCTTTGAAGGGGATCCTCCTTGGGGTAGGGCCTCCCACCTCCCCTTATTCTGTCTGGCTTTGTCTAGATTGATAAGTGAGGAGTTAGAGTTACCTGCCCTTGACTTGCACTAAGGCGACTGCCGCTAGGGCGTCGGGTAGCTCCGAGTGGGATGGTCGTACATACGATAACATTTTTTGTGAGTGTAAATTTTTATTCAAAAATAGTTACAACCTGTCATATATGCAAATTAACAGATAATTATGCTAATTGAGTACCCCAAGGAGGATCCCCTTCAAAGAATCTGAAACCTCTGCAGGTTTGTTCGAACCTAATTTCATCTTCTTCTCCAGTTCCAAAAGGTCCAGAGAGCTGAAAAGGTGTGTGTAGACTCCTTGGCCAACGGGGATTCTAAATTGTAGGTTTGGTGACCCCATGACGCCAAATGGGGTCACAGGGGTCAAAACCTAAAAAACCTAATTTCATCTTTTTCCCTAGTTCCAAAAGGTCTAGAGAGCTGAAAATGTGTGTGTAGACTCCTTGGCCAACGGGGATTCTAAATTGTAGGTTTGGTGACCCCATGACCCCAAATGGGGTCACAGGGGTCAAAACCTAAAAAAACTAATTTCATCTTTTTCCCTAGTTCCAAAAGGTCCAGAGAGCTGAAAAGTTGTGTGTAGACTCCTTGGGCACTGGAGATTCTAAATTGTAGATTTTCTGACCCCATGACCCCAAATGAGGTCACAGGGGTCAAAACATGAAAAACCTATTTTCATCTTCTTCTCCAGTTCCAAAAGGTCCAGAGAGCTGAATAGTTGTGTGTAGACTCCTTGGCCAACGGGGATTCTAAATTGTAGGTTTGGTGACCCCATGACGCCAAATGGGGTCACAGGGGTCAAAACCTAAAAAACCTAATTTCATCTTTTTCCCTAGTTCCAAAAGGTCTAGAGAGCTGAAAAATTGTGTGTAGACTCCTTGGACACTGGGTATCCTAAATTGTAGGTTTGGTGACCCCATGACCCCAAATGGGGTCACAGGGGTCAAAACCTTAAAATCCTACTTTCATCTTCTTCTCCAGTTCCAAAAGGTCTTGATAGCTTAATAGTTGTGTGTAGACTCCTTGAAAATGGGGATTCTGAATTGTAGGTTCGGTGACCCCTTGACCCCAAATGGGCAATGGGCCTTTTTTATTTGATTGTGAATAACTCGGACGTTGGGACAGGCTATCTTTACTACACTGCCCATGACCTCATGGTCTAAACCACAACACCTATTTCTATCAAAAGTCTGATGAGCTACAGAGCCCATGGCTCTATTTTTTTAATCTACTAATTACTTTTAGAGATAGAAGAGATACTCTGAATCTATCAGTTAAGCTAACCCAGTTTCCACTTTCCCTCCTTCAGTTTAGCAACCTTTTTTCAGTGTAGTATTTATCTTAAAGAGATGCTAAAGATTCTCTGAATCCAACAATTACCTAACAGTTGCCACTCTTCCTCCTCCAGTCGAGCAACCTACAGGTGTTTGGCAGCAGGAAGGCGCTGTATGGACACACCGGCCCAATCAACGTGCTGTGCGTGTGCACCGCTTACAGTGTGCTGGTCAGCGGCAGTGAGGACGGCACTTGTATCATCTGGGACCTCAACAGGTGGGTTGTCTCCGTTTGTGTGTCCATCATATTGTATAGGTGTTTGAGAAAATATTTTACACATTGTTATTGTATTTGATTTTGATAGGGATAAACCTCTCACAAGATTAAATCAGTAGTGTTGAATTGTCTCTTGAGCACTCTTAAGAACTCTGAGATAAGGAATATAGTTTGATGATGGTACTAATGTAATTATTGGTAATATAAATTCTATAGTTGATAACTGAAAGCAGAAAATTTACTTGGATCTCAAATGGTCAGTATGGTAAAGTAGGAAGAGATATAACTATTATTCTTATTGTTCAATAGAGATTAAAGAAAGGATGAACCTGCTTGTAAAGATTTTTGAGACCTGAAATTATGACATGTTTTCCTTCAAATCTTTGCTTTACTCTGCATTGAATAGGTTTATGTAAAACCATGTTACATGGAATCACATGTAAGTATTATATAGTGTACATAGAATAAATTTCTCTGAGATTTTATAATGCAATATTGTTTGCCTTTGTTAAATAAAATACAGCCTAGCAGTCCATGACACTGTATTCCCATTACAGGCTGTCCTATGTGAGGTCTATCTGCAGCCACAATGCTAGTGTGAAGACACTGGCAGTCAGCGACACTCTTGGAGACATTGCCAGTGTCAGCCCTAGAGGTAAGATTAATATCTGTCATTTACACAGCCACAACAACCATTGTTACTAGATAAATGGTAAGGACCCATAGTTTTTCCTAATCTGACTTCATAGCATCACTATGTCAGATTACAACCCTGAATTACAACCCTATGAATGTGTTACTCACTGTAAGATATCACTGTATGATAACAACCCTATGAATGTGTTACTGTATGTAAGATCTTCACTGTATGATAACAACCCTATGAATGTGTTACTCACTGTAAGATCTTCACTGTATGATAACAGCCCTATGAATGTGTTACTCACTGTAAGATCTTCACTGTAATATAGCAACCCTATGAATGTGTTACTCACTGTAAGATCTTCACTGTAAGATTACAACCCTATATTTCAGCTCTGGGCAGTTTCCTCCAGTTGCACACAATCAACGGTCAGTTTGTGGCATCTAGGAAATGTGATGAGTTCACGATCAACTGTGTGGCCTTCTCCAGGGCCCAGGAGGGGCGAGCAATTAACGTCATCGCCGGGGGTCTCAGCACCGGGGTGGTTCGGTAAGCAAATAGCTAGAGGTCCGTGTATCTCAGTTCATCCTGTGTCAGATATTTAACCATCTATGTATGCACTTGAATAACAACAGAACCCTCGGTAGGAATTATGGATTGTAATTTTTTAGAAAGTGGTTTCAATGAAAGAGGAAGCCACTTACCTAACCCGAGATGAATATGGTTACAAAATTGATATTGTGTCAGGCATTAAATTTAATTTTTTTCTTTCATGAGCAGATATTAAACAAGTTTGAAAACCAGAAGTTGATTTTTCGATTCAGAAAGTTAAGGGTTTTCTTCACACAAATGTATACAATTTGATCATCCATTTGTCCTTCATCATGTTCTCTGACTGTGCCTCTAGATTTTCCATACATGTGTCTCTACGACTGTTGCAGCTTATGGAGCTCCTGGGACCTGACTGTCTTGAGAGATCTCAGTAACGAACACACCATCGCTCGCCCAGTTGTCAGGTAAAAAATAATTTTTGTCTTTACTGGCACTGGAGCTTGTGGTTTTTCAAGAAACCCAGTCCTTATTAAATATTGCCAGGGCCTGCAATGTGGAGACGTTTAGTTGATAATAAATCCTGCAACTTAGTTTGGTTTACTGCTCACTTTTGAAGCTGGCCCCTTCTCAGATGAAGAAGCTGTTTGCTGGCTGTCAGGCAGCGAGTTTGTGGATTCCCACCATGATTTGTTTCATTCTCTTGTACTTAATGAATAGCATAACCTCACAATTTAATATTTTTTCTCTTCACAATGGATTGATAAGAAATGATCAATTGTTTATTTCAACAAATTCAGAATAACATGAAAAGCAAATAGATTTTATTGTACGGCATGTCTTTTAGCAACGGAATAGTTATCAGATTGATACAGTCATTGTGTTCTGGTCATCACAACACAAAACAATTCTGATGCTTTTAGTTACTTATCTTTGTGGTCTCTTACCAAATTTCCATATTGAATATTCTCTCTATCAGTTGGTATCAAAACTGCTCAACATTCTTATTAAAACCATTGCATTTTCAGCGTCACCTTTTCTCATGATTCCCATCGACTCTACACGTCGGCTCAAGATGGTAGTGTCACCATCTGGGAGAAACCATCTGCCGGTAGAACCAAACCAGACAACTTTGTGCCATTTGTCGACAAACGATCATCAAAATGAACTTGACTGTCTGCTTGTAGAATCACTGACATTGCATCTGATATCCTTTTGAGAAGCTTCAATTGGGAAGAATGGACTTGAAAGGACTTAATCTAACAGTCATGCCAACAACCACAGGTCTTGCAGCAATAAATTCTGATTATGCTAGAGGTAGTGACCCAATGGGTACGTGATTTGCTTGATCTCTCAGCTTAAGTATTTAGAAAGCTAAGCTCAAAGTCTTTTACAGTACTAAAACATGGGATTTGTGAAACAGACCTAGCATAAACTTAGCTGAGTCACCAAAAACATTCTTTGCACAAGTATAAGAAAGCCGATGTGAAGTATCATAGTTGAATAGAAGAGAAGCAAATTGGGTACTACTATTAATGATTAAAACTCAGATTAGTGCAAGCAGGCCCTTGTAAAACTGATAATTCAAATGATAATTAAAAAGGGCAGAACAAGTACAATTTAACACCATATATGAAGTAACAGTGAAGCATAAGTTATAAAATACCCTCAAATTGAGTTTGACTGAATTACCCTAGATGTAGCTTTAAGATTAACTCTTAAAAATATTTTGACTGAATGAGTGTTGATACACATACTACTCCTCTGTTGGTCAGTAAGCATTTCAAGTATTTTTTTCTTAAAGTATGAAACCATGGCCAGCTATTGGGAGATTTCATATGTTACAGGTGATCATGTTCAAAGTTTCCTTTCTTGTGAAGCTTACAATATGGGGGAAGCTTATTTGTTTTAAAGATGCATAACTTGTAATGCGATGAGACAATATGTAAATAATTGTTTTTGCAGATATGTAAATATTAGAATGATTGTAAATCATATTTATTTACCGGTATATGTTTGAAGGAGAATTGTTTAACAGAGATCACCTTTGAGTCTGTTTTGTAATGAATATCAATGTCTTTTTATTATGTGTCATTCTGTGTATGTGTTTGTACCATATTATCCTTTTCCTGAAGTTTATTTATTTTAAAACCAAATTGAGCATATATATAGATTTCCTTTGATTGAGTTGTTACAGTTGCATATTACATGTCATGTTATGCCAAAAGTTTATAAAATCACCAGTGAATTAGTAAAATGGTATAATAAAAATTTTGTGGTGCTAATTGATGTGACCTTTGCCTATATCTGTAGATATTTTTTATCAATTCATGACATATGTTCTCTTTTGTAAATAATTACCCTTTTAGTTAAATTTGTACATATGAAAGAATATTTGTGTGAACATGGACAGACTGACAGATTATGTACATTGGTAAAATGTAAAAAGATATTAATGTAAACATACTCAAATTATGTGAGATCTCTAGAATAAAGTTGAATGTCATTGTCCAAATCAGAGTCAGAAGAATTCTTGACTTAAACTTCAATCAATATTTATGTGTACTCTTTATAGTTGGATATTTCCGATTTCCTAAGAAATGTTGAAGAACATTTTACTGAACTCTTGGTGGTTGTTGGAATTGAGTATAAACAGTTTCTGAACTAGATTTAGTTATTTTTATTCTACAGTTGCTTTATGATATATTTAGTTCTTAGATTATTGTATTGGTAGATTAAATCCTTGTAGCTTATCAAGATTAGATGATTGGTGTTTAAGATAATAACTGTTTTCAAGTGAAAGTGTTAAATGTTATATACCTAGAGAGTCTTGAATCAGGTTCTGGTTTTTATATATTTTATGAATGCTTCATCCACTTTAAATTTGCACGTTAGGTTGTCATTTCATAATGAATGTATTGTGATTTTGTTTAAGTGATTCTCATTTATATACTCGATCCAAAATATCATGATCATCAATCTGCAACAGTTATGTTATATCTTTATAAATTTACTTGCTAAGTATTGCATCAAAATTTTCAATCTAAAAAAAGTAGAAGTGAAATTTGAGATGAGAATGGAACAGGCATTAACAGATATACATATATACACTTGTCAATGCTCAACTGTAATGATATTGATTTCTTGTCTTGCTAATTTCCATTTACTATTTTCCATGATAAAGATTTTGTTGAAAAGATATAAATGACCAAGCCTTTAGAGGAAATCTGTGACTAAGAAATTTATTTTCCATTTTGTAAAAGTATTGAGAAATTCAGGAAATATGATTTATTTTTATGAAGGACTTCATATTGTCTTAGGTTATTAGACTAAAATTTATGTTATGTTATATTAATATTATATCAGTAGGTATGTATTTCCCTACACAGCAGTATTTGTGGACAGAATCACCTATCCTTCTTTTGCAATGTATGTACTAAAGAGATATTAGAAAAACTCAGGTAGTTAACATTTTTAACATACAATTTTAGTGTTTTCCTTTATTTTGTAGTTGGCATTTGCTTAAGAAATACAATCTAAGCATGTTTCTGACCTGTCTCTATTATATTGGCAGATTCTTTATGGGCATTAAGAAATTCACAGGTAGTGACACCACAGTATGACAAGCAACAGGTGTACACCATGTTTCATTGTTTCTGGGTACAGCAGTCATGAATTGATGTTGAATATAAAAGAGCCACTCCGTGATTTTGATAACATATTATTTATCTTTGATGCGAACCTAAATATCATATTTGGTGATATAAAATCAAAACATCTTAACTTTTAATGTCCATAAGACTTATTATATATGACAAATACTGGTTTTCAATGAAAATATAAAAACAGCCTTATAAATGCACAGAGGTGAAGATATTTCGTCCAAAATACATGGTTACTAGTCATATAACCTACATGTGTAACAAACACTATCAACTCCTAACTTCCCTCCTGGCTGTATTAGATAAGTCTCTAAAATCACGTTTGACTATTTGACGCACGCCACTGTCCGGTTTTCGTTCATAATTGCGACGTTCATTACCTTCATATTGTCACTGTCAAAAAACAATTAGATTTAAAATGTGTCTTTTTGGTAACAGTCGATACTTCGTGATCAAATCACACCATTGATTAAGTTTGGCATATATGACTCCAACAACTCACGGAGTGTCTCTTTAAGGAGAGATTAATGTTGGTTTTCAAATGCCATCCTTGAGGTTTTGGCTGTGCATTCATAAGAAACGCAAAAATCACTCAAAACTATTCTTTACATGACCTGTGAAACATCATGTGATAATGACAAATTAATTATATGTATGAACAGGAACATACCCTCAAACTTTGGTTCCTCAAAAAATACCCCAAGAGGACCTACTCTCATAAGAACATCAACTGCCATACCTTAAATAATATTTGTATACCTGAATTTACCATGTAGTACTTTTAGTTTAGTTAGTTTAGTTTAAACTTCATTTTTATGGAAGTACAGATATAAAGTAGCCAATCGTATTTAGTTTCCTTGTTCAGAATAGTAGTTTTAGTTTAGTAACCTTAGTGTAAAGTTGCATAAACGTAGAGCAGATAGAGAAAATACCTGATATCTTTATATCGTTAACTTTAGTTCAATATTCAGAATCATGAGTTACCAAATGGTATGAGTCCAGTCGTGTATGTGATTCAAACCCAGTAGTATAATGGATACACATTGTTCTCCTTGATTGTTTACATGTGTCAGATGAGAGTAGTATATCCTACTGTTACTCCATTTTGTTAATAATGATCACATGGAACTTGTTGAATTTGAGCATATAATAACCATTTTATCACCTGAAATCTTGTTAATGTTTGCATGAGATATATATATATCTATATATATATATATATATATGATGAGTTTCATATTCTCTGTGATGCCATACTGTGATTGAATAAAATCTTTATCTCAGGAAGGTTTTCTTTTTTTAGAAAGTTATAGAGATACTTGTGATTTTATCCTTCAACAGCAGTTATTAGCTAAGAGCATTTTTACCATATCAGACCCATTCTCCATTTTCAAAGTTGTAAAGAGTTGCATGTGTAAGCTTATAGATATATACGGTTATATAGAGAATACTAAACGACATTCAGTTTAATAACATATTTATGAAACGAGTGGATGGTATTCGTATTTAACGAGCGAAAGCGAGTTAAATACCAATACTATCCACGAGTTTCATAAATATGTTATTAAACTGGACGGAGTTTAGTATTTTATTTATTACACTCATTAAATAATTAATATAAAATGAAAATCATGTTTACTCTCAATTCTCGTAGTTGTGCGGAGGAATACAATTTTACAATCGACGCATAACGTCATTTGACTGCATTGGAGAAATAGGTCAAGAGTAAGTCCGTTTATAACAGCTTTAATTTTGAACAATACAAATGGAAGGCACTCATTAGTGTTTTGGTCACTACGAACACAAATTGGCGTGTTAAAAAAACATAACATCAGTCAGACAGTCACTGAATTTACGTTACTGAGTTGTGTGAATGAATGTCACGTGATCGTGACGTCATTGGAATGTGAGTTTTGAAGCGCGATTCATTTAGTTTGAGTTAGTATCTGTGGGAGGAACACTGACCTTTGCGTTGCCGATGAAGTTAACATTGATGACACAGTTGCTAACGGAACCACCGAAGATTGAGTTGATTGATCGAAATTCGGAAGCACTGACGCTGACATTTCTAGAATCGACCGAAATCGGCAAGGATGACCTTGCCCGATCTACTGACGAAAGCCCGCTTGACCCGGATTCGGAGGTCATGTTTACATTTGAAGAAGATGGACGTTGGTTAATTAATAATTGTGCTGATATCTCTGAGCTGTTTCTTGGACAACTGAGAGTAATTATTTATGCTTTGCATATTTTTCTGACCACTAATTTGCATGATTTGATTGGGAGGAATGTTACTCTCCGACAAAGTTTAATACAATAAAACAATAATTTCGGACTGAGTGGTTTGTGAGACGCTTACAATCAAGCTTGGTTAACGGGTATTTTCTAGCTAAATAAAATACAAAAAAGATTAAATCTGATGGTTTTGTTTGATTAAATTTATTTTTAAACAGCTAAACATGTTTTTTAAAAGAATTGTACTTTTATCTCGTGTTTTATCAAAGTTTAGAGAATAATATTTTTGACAGTCGCCATTTTCATTTACATCATCACGTGATAACTGTGACTACAGGAAAATAGTTCCGGATGCGACCGCTTTCACGTGCAATGTTTCACAACAGTGTTGAATAACATGTCATTGTTTCACAACTGTAGTATCTCCAACGAGAGTGTAATAAATTTAAGTAATTGGGAGTCAAGACCAAAATACAGGTTCTGAATCCCTAGTGAAAAGTTTACAGATGCCGGACTCTGGCCCGAAAAGGTTGATAAACGAAAAAGTGGCCATGGCACTTTGAAATATATCAAACCGATGGAACATCTCAGCAAAGTTATACTGTTCAGGAATGCTTGCTGTATTTGAGACCATGTACAAGCTATATAGGGCTCGCTGAGATCAGTGCTTTTATTCAGGATAGAGCCGACATTATTTCCGAAGGCTTTATGCAAGTTTGCTGCAGCAAACTATAGGCTCCGCACTGAAAAGTTGGAGAAATGCTGTAAGGCTTAAACTAGCCAATAATGAAGATTGGCCATAGTTAAACATCACAACAATGAAGCGTCTCGGCAATGTGGGACCCTTCATGCTTGCTTGCTGAATAGCGTCCATGCCATATAGGGCTCTCTGAGATCATTGAATTCATTCATGGTGGAGCTGATTTAATGTTTCTATGTTACTGTTAGTGGGTGAATCTTGAAGATGGCACAGATTATACACAATTCAAAGCTTGTTAACATTGATAGTCATCAGTGCCATATATCAACATTAACTTGTGACTGTCTGACCACTAAATTATAATAATAAGAATGACATGATCTACATAAAAAACAAACATCTGAGGCCAAGGCTGGACTAGCACTAGTCTCCCTCATTGGCTAATTTAAGTCTTGCTGTCAAGCGCTAAAATCTGTGGTTTGAGTGCAGCGCCCTCTTGTGTGTTAAGTAGAAGGCTCCATTATTTCTGTAAGGCACTTTGCAAGTTTGCTGCAGCAAACTAAGAGCTTAACAAAGTTTGAGAAATGCTGCAAGCTTAAATAAGCCAGTGAAAGAGACTGGCCCTAGTTTAGCTTTGCAGGGGAGGAAGTTGGAGACAAATCTCAGTCTGGGTAAATCAATGGTTATAAAACAGGCAGGATAGCGCAATGGTTAGCACATTTAGCTTAGGATCAAGAGGTCTGTGGTTCCAATCCTGCCAGCGGCTCAGCAACTTTATCTGCATTCGAGAACTGTTCTACATGTTGTAAAGATCGGGTGCGATGCTACACTGAATCACAGTATCACCCATGGTATGTTAGTTCCAGCTGTGGCTCGCAGGTTTCACCAAAATGCATAGCAATAGTGGTGTTGCAGATTTTTTCCCTGTGATATAAGTGGAATATTCTTGCAAGCGGCTTTAAACCAAAAATCACCTCACCCAAAGAAACTAACTGTTGATTTATATATTAATTCTATTTGGTTATTTCAAAGACTGACATTTTTACAAATATCAACACAAAGCAAGCTCTGATATCACTTTTATTCCAATATTAAGGCAATATATACACAGCTAACTGTCAATGTCATCTTTCAAGGACTGCAAAGTGAAAGGGGGGCGGAGACACTGTCAATCAACTCAGGGGGCTGTACAAACAGGAAAGAGGGCGGAGCCTAAATACAAGACTTAAGTAAGGTGCATGTGCAAATAGGCAAATAGTTATCAGTAACTTACAATTCTGTACATGTAAGACTAAGAAAGATCAAGGATGCCGAGATTGGAAGCTATACATTTCATGTCAATCATTATGAATGTACAATAATCAGGGGAATTAACAAAAATGATATATAAATAGACATATACAAATAGTATTCACTTAACAATTCACTTGAAGTGGTAATCACATGTAAAGTAAATAATATAATTCTCATCAACTCTTCACTTTTTACTTGCAATCATGAATTCTTTATGCAAGTTCATGATTTATTCAGATAATAAATAATCTTGCCTTTAAGGTTTAGTGTCACTGTTTCATCTCATTATAAGCCAATAGGAAGATTACGATGTAAGTCTTAACACAAATCTTTTATGTATTGAGTGCAAATTTGTTAATACCTGACCAAGATCAAGGTTAACAAATTTTGCATAATTTTCCTAACAGTTGTATTACTAACACATTTAAGTGTAATAATTTCTTTATCATCACATATATACATAAGTAAACTGCCTGCTTCTCTTATGAGAAGACCACAAGATGGAATACCTTCTGGAAAGACAACTTTTGTTAGGCAGAGACGACATGTGCACCTTAAAAAATATGACACTATTTATGTGCTACCTTGAGGGTAAAACCATAAAATCATTTACCAGCATGGCTGTTTACTAATACACTGACCAAATCATAACGTTCACCCTGATTTTCAATTTTGAAGTATTTAATAATTCATAATTAAATAGTCAGGTGATCCCTAATTTTTTTTGTTCCATATATTTCATTACTTGCTTGAAATTTCTAGCTAAAAGACTTGATATTGTACCCAATAGTGTAGAGGTGTACTGGATGTGTATATTTAGTGTATTTGGCACTATGAGAAATAGGATATTAAGACTGGTCAAGCAATGTACATGGCATGGTTGTAAATGAGTGAATATTTTGTTGAAAAGCTTTAAAATCACTTTAAGTTAGGAAGTAAATCATTTGATTGGTGTTGCAATCATGTGCAATTTTGAATGGACGATATGGTCACATGATTTGTATGGAGTCATATGATTGGTTCCCTAGTCATATGATTTGTGTACATATAGTTGGATGTAGTCTCATAATCAGTGTCACAATAACCATTTTTTGTGTTGCAATCATAAACATGTAAGTTATAACTATTAAAACAAAGTTAACATAAGAGTTGTGATGACATACCATAGTACGGAGAAATAATCTTGCATGAACTACTCGCCTAATCTGACATTCTACATTCTCTGTAGTATAGTATGTATCATTGACTTTAATTTAATATTTTGGCTCAAAACAAAGTTGTTTA
Source organism: Phorcus lineatus (assembly GCA_921293015.1). Classification (NCBI taxonomy): domain Eukaryota; kingdom Metazoa; phylum Mollusca; class Gastropoda; order Trochida; family Trochidae; genus Phorcus; species Phorcus lineatus. The sequence continues at coordinate 41,963,590 of OV121084.1, forward strand.
TGAAAAGTTAATCTTTCTTGTTAATAAGAATTAAAATAAAATAGTGTATCGCATCGAATCTTATATTTATGTGACATTGTATTGTGACATGTCTGTGATATCATAACTCTAGTTAACATCACGTGATTGGTATGATAACGTACTAATTGTTGGTGGAATCTTAATTGTGTTGGAATAATAGCCATTACAATCATACATAGTGTGCTTAAGATCAATTGATTGGTTTCATTTTCTCATGAAAACTAACATAACAAACATACAGCTATTACAAAAATCTCAGACATTTTTTCTGCCATGATTTCTGTATTTACAGTAATGAGGATTATGAAACTATGCAGTTATTACTAAAAGTAACCATCCACACTTGGACATGAGCATGATATTAACTTGAGCTAGAGGCTGAACTGTTGCGGACTAAACATGAGAAAAAGTCCCAAAATGAATATATGGTGCTCATTTTGAGTTGAGTGAAAAGTATATAATTATAACGATACCTAAAGCAAAAATTCAGGAATATTGAATACCTAGACAACAATGCAGCAAGTGGTTTAATATTTTACAGTGTACAGTGAAAAACATGAAACTCATGCATTTCTTTAGTCAAAAGGATTTGATCCAACCAAAAACAAGAACCGTAACTGGTCTAAAGAGAGCCCTATGCATATATAAGCATTTCAAAAGGGTTCTCGTCAAGGATAATTGCTTTTCATTTATATCAGTTCCCAGGAATTATGATAAATTGCAATTTACAAATTTTAAAGAGAGAATGGATGTGTAAGCTTATATCAATTGTACACAGGGTACTAATACTTATTTGCTCTATCATGTTATCAATATCATAAATCATTATTTAATCAAAACGCTTTATCAATTAGAAAAGAACTCATGTATTGTTAAACACATGAGCTTTCCGAGCTTTTTTTTTGAAAAACAAAGGGAGATAACAAGTGTAGGCCTGACACTAACATTAACCTGAATACTTCAGCTTTGAGGCAACACTTAATACAATACAGTGGACAGAGAATTTCAACCTTTGAGTTAGTATACTTGAAAGGTCATATTAGCGAGAAAGACCTTATCTCATTACTTATACGACATCAGAAAAATTGAGTTAAATTTGGTACAACAATTTACTGGAAAATTTACATCTATTGTTTGAAAAAAGCATTTTGTAAGAAAGAAATATGTTTATTGCATTGGGCTTATAACAAGAGTGCTTCACTAGTTTTCAAGACACCAATATAAAAAAATCAAATGATAGGGATCTAACATTAAAAAAAACTGAACAATTTCAGTTCTTTTCAAGTACTTGAAGCAAGGAAGCAACTCCCGATTTTCATGAAACCTATAACCAATTGGTAACCAAATATCCTGGCAACATAAGATTTATGTGGGGAAAACTGTGACTTCAGAGCTAAAATATCTACAACTTGCTCAATCTCATTAAAATCAGGTCCTACCTGGGAATCATATCTTGCAACATTAGTTGTAGTCCTGGGCCTAGATTTTCGAAGCTGTCTTAGTGCTAAGATAGTCGTAGGCCAATGTTAATGTATGGTACTTACGAGTCACGACTATCTTAGTGCTAAGAGAGCTTAGAAAATCTAGGCCCTGCTTCATAACTGTGTATTAAATAGGAACCTTTGATAGTCTAGGTCCTCATTCAATAAGTCTAGATTTGACTGAATATGAAGGAACAGTTAATTCTCAAAATATTTCAAAGACTAAATTTAAGTCTAAACAATTTACTAACCTGATGCTAATAGACTGGAGTGAAAAGGGTACAGAGCATGACCTTGACCTATGGAAGATCTTTGGAAGATGTTTGGTTAGAACTGATTTTAATGAGATTGCAACTTGCTCTGCATACAGCACAATTATGCCTAAAAAGAATCACATATATTAAATACTCTCAAGCACTGCACCGACCACTCAAGCAGAGTGAAATATATTTACCCTTTTCAGTGCTAAACACACTGATTTAAAATCATAAACATAATCATAAAAATTCACAGAAAAATCAATAATACAAATACCATATTTCAATTTGAACACAATGAAAATAATTAAAGAAATTAATACAGATTGTCAGTACTGGATTCAAGTTTGTCGAAGTGAGTTCATCTCAAATGTTTTATTAGCTGCTGAGAGCTATAAATATCACACATCATAGTCACATGCTCATATGGTCACATGACCATGCAGTCATGTTTTCATTATGACCATGAGGCCTGGCAACAAATGTACCTTTCAGAAACATTCATCACAAAATAAATATGTCTGACACAAGGGCACTGCTTACATCTGGTACACACCACTGTGATAAGGTCTTGTCTTACAAGACACACAGTTTGTCATAACCATCATCACACAACACAAGTCACTTAGCTCAGAAAATCATCTACAAGTTTCACTGTTTATAATAATTCTCTCATTATGAGTCTTGGTTCAGTGGTAGTGACACTGTCAGCATTGCAAGAAAGGAACAAATGACAGTTTGCTCATCCAGTGATCCTACAGAACATCTTGCGTAGTTTGAATTGATTGTTGCATGATCACAAAGAGTCTCCAGATCAACCAAAATATGTCACACAGTTCCTTTCTCACACTGAGTCTGTCTGTGAGGGGGGCAGAAGGACCACTAAACGAGGAGGCTGTATTTCATTCTTACGAGCATCGCGATCTAGAGTGGAAATATCGGATGAGTATTCTGTCGATCCCTTCTGAGGCCCATCTTGAGGACAAAAGAGCCCCTGTTGCTGGTAGACCCCCTCTGAGGGAGAAGTAGGTGCTTGTTTGCGTAGTGTGCCCCTTGAGATGGACCCAACTCTTTGGGGGTGAGGCTCGGTCATGGACCCTAGTCTTTGGGGGTGAGTGTCGGAGGGCGAGCTGAAACCCTCGGGAAGTGACCCTTCAGGGCTTAACACAAGTCCTGCACTACTCCTCTGTAGGTCTGGGGCCCCGGGGCTGGGAGACATAGGGCTGGAGTCCTGTGTAGACAAACTGGACCTCTCCCCCCCAGGAGATCCAGCCCCACCCCCCGGGCCTAGTCAGAAGGAACTGTCCAGCAACCGCAGAGATATACACAGATCACTGAATGAGGGTCGGTCCTGGGGAAGCTCAGATGTACACCTTCTTGCAATCTCTGCTACCTCTACAGGACATTGTTCTGAATACTCTAGAGCTATTTCTCCACCCTTCAACTCCTTCACCACCTCTTGGTCACTCTTAAGTCTGTACGGAAGGTCCGCTAAGTGAAACACCTCCCACAAAAGTACCCCAAATGACCAGATATCTGTTTTGGATGTATACTCATCATCATGCACAGCTTCGGGCGGCAGCCATCTTACTGGCAGCAAGGCCCCATTGTGGGGACAGTATTCGTTCCCATACACGTCCAAGCACAGAGACAGACTAGAGATCTTCAGGTCCAGTCGGGATGTCAGGAGGACATTGCGACATGCCAGGTCTTTGTGTATGAATCTGTGATTACTCAAATGCTCCATCCCTAATGCGATTGTATGACACATGCGAACTTTCTGTTGTGCTGTGAGGTAGGGAACACGAGCCATGCGCCGTCCGTTATCACTTCTTGAAGCTAACAGAAACTGCTTCAGGTCTCCCTGTAATATAAACACAAAATATTAGAATATTTCAATAGAAGCATATCAAAATAATCTAAATATCACAAATAGATACCATTAATAAATAAATGAATATTATGAATTTTGATGAACTATGATTTTTATCAATTATAAATCGTCATTATTATCAAAATGAAAATGAGGGATTATTTTGTTTGTTTGCAATATAAAGAACACAAATGAAGGTAAAGAGTACATGAGAATCAAGTCACATGTAAACAAACACTCCGTTCATCGTAACTCCTCCCAAGTGGCTTCAACTCTTATGTCTGAGCCTAAAAATAAACTACTTTAATTCTTTAAATTTTACTCTCAAGAACACCTCAGTGATTCAGCCGAGAAAGAATTTCATTACATTTAAGATGTCTTTATTTTTATTTTGGCATTTATTTCTTCAAAAGGTGAAGGGATTTATCTTGGGAGACTATCTTATTGCCAGCAACCTTTCCCAATCACAGGAGACAGAAATAAAACTGACAGATTTTATCAGCAATTTTCTGCTGGGCCACCTTAATGACACAAGTTGGTTAAAGAGTGAAGTCGTTAACTAACAGAGGGGGCCCAAATTGGATGAGTGATACGAAGGTTAGGATGACTTGGCCGTGCTCTACGCTCATTACTGGCGTGATAAGACGTCTTGTGATATGGGGGTGGAATATGAGATCTGGGGGCCAGGGATAAAGGATTTGGGGTGAGAAACAAGATCTTAGGATGGGATACAAGAACTCAGCTTCGAATACAAGATCAGCAAATGGACTTATAGATTTACAAAGCTAAATACAAGATCTGAAGTTCAGAATACAAGATTTGCAGAATGCACATGAGATCTGGTTCTAGGTACAAGGTCTGAAGTTCAGAATACAAGATCTGAAGTTCAGAATACAAGATTTGCAGAATGACCATGAGTTCTGGTTCTAGGTACAAGATCTGAAGTTCAGAATACAAGATCTGCAGAATGCACATGAGATCTGGTTCTAGGTTCACGATCTGAGGGTGGAATAAAAGTTTGGGACTAGAAAAATAAAATCTGTATTAATCTTATATCAATTCTAGTTTACGAGATACAAGATTTGCGGGTAGAATACTGATCCAAGGGTCAGAATATGAGATTTGTAGACAGATATGGAATCTCTGGACTGCAAATGTAACCTCTAAGGTATACAACATTTTTTTTACAAGTGATGATTTGTGGAAAAGATGTGTGATCTTTGATGTAGAATACAAGACTTGGGATACTAGGGCAGGGGGCAGGATACAATATCTTAAGTAGAATACCTGGCCTGATGATTGGCAATGAAATGTTTCTAGAAGTTGACTAATGACAGATTCCTTGGTGGTTCTCTTAGACTTTGTCTGGTGATTCTATACCTAACAAATTGCTGAGTCGATCCAAACTGAAGACAATCACAATCACTGAGACGGTACACTGCCTATAAAACTGATAACATCTCTACTGTCTGTCTGCCACTATGGAATGAATACTTATTAAATGTGGAGTCAGATATCTTGCCAAACAGGTGAGATAGTAATTAAATGTTAATTGGAAATAATGAATCTCCAATATCAATGGGAACTGCTTATTTAATTTCAATGAGGTTTTTTTAACAGGACTGATGCTTGATATGGACTATGAAAAACTGGAGATCACGTCAAAATAATAACGTAACACCAAGACAAACATAGAAGGACATCACATCTACGCCACATCCACTTCGACATATCAATAAACAGGTCTACATGGGTCTGACAATGGTTTACATGGGTCTGACAATGATCTACATGGGTCTGACAATGGTTTACATGGGTCTTACAATGATCGATACGGGTATGACAAGGTCTATAATGAGTTTATAAAACAATTGTGTAAACAAAGGTCAAAATGGCTCTAACAATGGTTGATATGGGTCAATGGCAAAAATTAAACTGGTCTATCATCGATATACTTGGGTCTATACTAAATCTATAATAAGTCTAAGAATGGAGCATACAAAAAGGCTGCAATTGTTTACATGGGTCCCACTAAGGTCTACATAGGTCCCATTAAGGTTTACATAGGTCCCACTAAAGTCTACGTAGGTCTACATGGGTCCCCCTAAGGTCTACATTGATCCCACTAAGGTCTACATAGGTCCCACTAAGGTCTACATAGGTCCCACTAAGGTCTACATAGGTCCCACTAAGGTCTAAATAGGTCTAACAATTGTCAACATGGGTCCCACTGAGGTCTACATGGGTCCAACTAAGGTCTACATAGGTCCCACTAAGGTCTACATAGGTCCCACTAAGGTCTACATAGGTCCTACTAAGGTCTACATAGGTCTAACAATTGCCAACATTGGTCTGAAAATGGGTTACAGTGGCCTCACAACGGATGACATGGGTTAACACAAACGTCTACAATGGAGTATACAAAGGTCTACAATGGTCTACATGGGTCTGCTCGGAGTAGAATCTCACCCAATCACAGTACTCCGTAATGAGAAACTGAGGCTCCATTTCCCTGCACACTCCGAGGAGACGCACAATATTAGGGTGGTCAAGTTTGCTATACATTTCCATCTCTTGACGAAAGTTGAAAAACGTGTGCTCGTCTTTCATCAATAAAGATTTGACGACTACAAGAGTTTCTAGTTCAGTTTGGCGAATACCTCGTGCCTTGGCCAGAAACACATCACCATACTGGCCCTTCCCTGCAAAAGAAAAGTATACAAATGTAACTTTTTATCATTTTCAGATTTGTCACACACATTTGTTGTAGGTATGGTTTGGGTAAATTACCATTAAAGTCTCAATATGTTAAAAAAAGTTTATGGTTATGTTATTATTTATTTTGAAAATTTTCAAGTGCAGCAAAATTATTCCCTCAAAGCATTTGGCAATATATAGCTAAAATCTTACATGTGGAAACTTTTGCATTACAAAATTTTCAGGGAATCATTTTTATCTTTTATTCATCCATTGTTATCATCTATTTGTTAATAAAAACATTCATATCAAGTATATGGCACAAAAGAAAGAACTTAAATTTATGTATATTCTCAAGGTAACTTTTGGCACCTATACATCCAGCATGAAAAGGGTTAAAAGAAACAGATCAATATGAAGACACACCAATCATTCCAAGAGTTTGTAAATCTTGACGAGGGAAGTGGAATCTATCGAAGCTAGACCGTCGACTGCGAGACTGCTGCGACTGTGAGGAGTGGGACTGATGGGAACTAAGACCTGACACGTGCGAGCGGTTGTCACTGTCGCTGCGGAACTGCGTTCCCGAGTCCCTGTCTTTCATCAATAGCTCATGCTGCTCCCGATTGATGTCACCATTTTCAGCCTTCACTGAAAAAATAAAAGGAGTGAACATTTACTTAATAATTCATGATGTTTGTGGTCTATGTCACGTTTAGACCTTCATTGAAAAAATACAACTTGAAAAGTAACTCTGGATGTTTGACTTGAATTAAAATTGAATTGAAAATCGAAATGGGAATATTGGTGTTTGTTAATTTGCGCTATATCAAGACTACATCAAAAAGAGAAAAATATCTAACATTTATTCAAATATACCTTTATTTTCATTCATTTACAATGAATAAAAAAATATTTTTTCTTCATAATAAAAGATTAACACATCATATATCATAGTTGACATCAACATTTTCTGCTCTCATTGAAAGATAAACTAATATGGAAATGGAATATCTGTTTGAGGTAACAGTTTCATAATAATTACATTAACATTTCATTTGTGTCGTCACGTTTTCAACAATATTTTGATTTTTAAAAGAATTCTTTGCGAAGTAGTGACAACCAAGTTTGGCAGAAGATCCTCATATGAAATTATTGCTTGGAATGAGATCATATCAATGATAAGTTTTAGTTTTGGAGAACACTTCATTGTCTGAATGGCAGCCAAGTTTCACACACCTGGGAAATTCTGCACTAAGCCAGAAACAGTAACTTTAAACAATCACATTACAAAACTTTTTGGAGCAAAATTGTTAGAATTTATTTTTTATCTCCTAGGTGGCCTGAATGTCATTAGGAAGTTACTCTTTGTTTTTTCACAATTCACATACATTCTTTATCAGTAAAGAAAGAGAAAAAGTTACCATAGGAATATTCACAGCTTTCCAAATTTAAAGATTTAAAACATTCTTAACATCAAGCTCTAAACTTATTTAGAAACACAAGAACTGACAACTATGTTTCTGAATTGTTTTTATTGTTCAAACTGGCAAGTCTTACAGAAAGTTTTCAGGTATGTTTACAGAGAATAAGAAATGCATCCACATTGTTAAAAGGTTAGGCCCTCTTATTCACTTAAACAAACAATAACACAAAGTTGGGTCTAAAATATTCCACAAAACTTTACCACAAAACTTAACTTTCTGCATCGGCATAAGTTCATTACAAAAATAACTATGAAAGTGGGGTCCTTGGATTCAAGAAACTTTTGCTTCTGAAAAACAAGTTTTGGAGATTTGATATGAATTTTATGTGACTTAGCGCAATACACTTTGGGGGAAGCTAATTTCAATGATAAAGTGTATCAAAGAAGCCAGCCAGCTTAAAGGTTTTATAAATTCTATTGAACGGTTAAAGTAGAGAGAAATGTTAACAATCGGAATCAAGTGTAAGCAGGTGAGATTTTCCTTATTTCATAAACTAACACTAAATACATAGTAATTTTGTAAAAAATATAAGTGTTAAAACTTAATATTTTGACTTTTGTTAATCCTAAATTGCAGATATACATGATTAAATTTTTTCTAGCGCTAATAATATATATATAATATACATACTGAGACCCTTCCTCTTCTTGCGCTGTAGAAGAAGTCGGTAGCTACAGAACGCAGTTAGCGAGATGACCAGAGCGAGGTACGCTCCCGCAATACACACCGCGATTATAATCGTCTTCATCATGTTGAAGCTCTCAACCTCGTCTGAAAATAAGGTTTCAGCAGAACAATAAGCAAATTTCAATGTTAGAATTTTTAAACCTGCCCTGTAGAGATTAAGCAAAAGAATCTTAATAATGAAAATCCGGTTTGGTCCTTAACTTATTTTGATCAGTATATTTTCAAAATGTTAATTTTTGTTAATATTGAAGTATTAAACAACATTTAAAGAAAAAGGCTTTTTTTTGTAGATTATAATGAGATATCTCAAGATGGATTAATGTGATCAAATTATCATTATAGTTTTGTAAAATATAATATTTGCGAGAAAAATCAAATGCATAATATAATTGAATAAAAAATCAATTGTAACTGTAAAATGAATGTGGTTCATCATTATTGGATAGATTTCTGCTACATTTTTCTGGAATTAATAATTCAAATATTTTCACATTAAAGATTTTCACCTTTTTACAAACATTTCAAAACTTAACTTCCATTCAGTATTGGATACAGTGTGATAAAAACATCAATGTAAAAACTTGTTATTTCGAAAGTTAGAAAACTCAAACATAAACAGATTAACAATTAGGAGATAAAATATTGAAACACAAAGTGATGTTTGTTAGAGAATTCTCACCTGTTATTCTCAGATAGATCTCGGAGCGCACAACCCCAGCGGTATTATTGGCAGCGCAGCCATATTTTCCTTTGTCTTCCATAAACACCTTCTCTATCTGAAGAGTGCCGTTGGGAAATACCTGCAATAATATAGTGAGTGTCTTACAGCCTATCTCATCTCTCTCAGTTAACAAGGGACTTGTTATGTCAGTAGCTTCTATTTCTTCACCGTCGTTTCTTTTTGTAGGTTTTGTTTGCTTTACAAAATTTGTAAACTATTTCAATTGAATAAGCTCTGCACTCTTTGCTTTATGAAATAGGTTTGATATAAAGCTTTGTATCAACCTTGAATTTTAACTTTAAAACAATATTTCAAGTAAAACTTCACTATGTTAAGTTTCTGTGAAATTTTCCTAAAATTTTTATTTCCAGTAAATCCAGTAAAAAAGATTAATTCAATTTGTGTTAAACCACAAATGGATTCTTCATGAATTATTAAATGTTGCAAAAATTCAATTTTGGCTTGTCAGTCAGATTGAATAAACCAAGATAATGTAATTTCTCTTTGATCTGTCACTGATTCAATTCCAGTCAAAAATTTTAAATTGTGTCACAAATTTAACATTCAACTTGTAATTAGAAAAAACATGCAAAAATGATATTTTTTCTTTAAGATTAGTTGAGAATAAAGAATTAATTACAGTGTATCTGGGTGAATCCATTGGTATGAGCTGACCATTCCTCTCCCATAGGACAGCTGGTTTAGGGTCGCCCACTGTCAGACAGTGTAACATCACAGAGTGACCCTCAAATGCTGTGGTGTTCTCTGGTCGAATCGCAAACTTTGGACGTTCTGAAAGATTAAATCAATTATTTCATGAAAATTAGATATCATCAAGAATATATAAATAAATATTTTCAATAATGTGTTCTTCAATCTTGAAAAAAAAAGATGACAAAAATGTGCAAAATGGTATTAACTTCCTTTAAGATAATTTCTGTGAAGAACTTTGTGTGCATCAGTCATTTAAGTATCAAAGGTATTACATGATTTAGTTGAAATTATGTTATTTTGATTAAAAGAGCATAAATCTCAACTTCCTTGTCTCTATACAAACAAAATTAATTTTGTTCTATAATTCAATATTTTTACCAATTTATTTGCTGGTAAATTATCATAACGAAGAGCTCTTCATGTCATCTTAAAATTCACTTAGATGTTAAATCTTGATGACAACAAAAGCCATTACTTCCAAATCAACAAGTACCTCAAGAAGCTTCTTACCAACAACTTTTATGTAGATTGTTGTATTGATGAAGATTTGTCCGGAGGTTGCATGACACGTGTAGTACCCTGCATCAGTCATCTGCACATCGTTGAAGAACAGCGTTCCTCGCTCCTGGTACACGTGATCCAGAGTATCCAGGTTTGTGGGCCCGTGTTTCACCCATGTGATTGCGGGCCTTGTTTCCGCTTCAGCATGACATTCGATTTTTCCATACCCGTGCAGTTCTAGATATGTGTTCTGAGGTCGTGGACTGAACTTTAGTTTCCCTGAAAAGAAAACAATTTTTTTTCATATTCCCACTTTTTCAATACAAATGTACCTTTAAATATGTGTTTTGAGTATGTGAATTAACACGTCCTTGGAACAAACCAGATTCTGTCTATTCCCCAGGGGAATGGGAAATGTCCGCACATCTGGGCAGGATATAAAGATATGCATAACCTGCTTTAGTGCAAAAAACAGAATTACATACATTTGTGATCTTGTAGAAAAACTTGCTTAAGTTATGTCAGAAATATGTATAAATTTTAAACTGACAAAAACCATATGTACTTAAATAACAAAAAGGCCAATGTACATTCTTACCGACGTATATCCATGTCCAATATATAGATAAAAACAATGACATGATCCCTTTTATCTTCCATGACTCTAGTGATAATCAAAATTGATGACAAAGCAATTACTTCTAACAATGGGACTATCAAAGTATGAATCTTGATGATCAAAGTTAAAGTTAAAGTTAAACTCACTTCTAGAGTTAAGGATATAATAAAATTTTATTACAAAGCGGTAATTCATTACATTAGACCAACTAAAGAAAAATCTTGATTTTTAAACTCACTTCTGACTTTGAGGTAGGCTCGACTTGACAACACCTGGGAGTGTCCTTCTGTAGTGGCAACACACGCGTAATCCCCTGCGTCTTCTAGCGTCACCTTGGAGATTCGTAGATTTCCGAACTGCTGGTCCATCTTGTGTCTCGGTGAACCCTGGAAGTGAAACATTTTATAGGTCACTTTCCCTCGTTCATCAGAGAACTATCATTGAGGGTGAATCAAGTATGTCAAACCATTCTCAATGACCAATGTACAGGAATATTATCATCTGTGATGGCCATTGACCAAAAGGTAGGGGGTTGAAAATTCAATGAACAACAAAAACAAAGCAGAATTTTCATTAACAATTTTTTTGAAAAGTCGAACATTTTGAAAGGTAACAAATTCTGAGAAAGGAAATGCTGGAAATTTAGACCAGCAAACCTGATTGTTCTATTACCATTAATACTGACAATTTTGGGTGGTTAGATACCATGTGGTTTATTTATAATTCTAAATGATCAAACAATCCACTTTTTAATTAATTCATATTCAGTATATTTTTGTGGGTTGAATAACCTTGATTATTTTCCTCCTTATTTATAACATTGTGATAACATTGAGTGGCCACTCAAAATGGTGTGTCACTTATCAACCAAAAGTTTGTCACTTATCAATCAAACAGTGTTGATACATTTTGAAAAAGATATTTTGAATGTACTGACAAAATGAATCTGGACCCAATCTTTGAATCAGGTCATGACTGTAATCGAGAAAAGTTCAATTAAAAACAATTCTTATTGGATTAAATATTGAAAGGCAAAATTATAAGTCTGAGCCTGAAAATGTTGAAAAAGTACATTAGCATGAAGCTGGCTAGCATCATCTGCCAGATGTACTGAAAATGTACTCACAACATGTATGGGGACGCCATCCTTGAGCCAGGTGACGACAGTGACGGGGTAGGGGGTGCCGACCACCTGACACGAGAAGTCAACATTCTCTTCCTCCTCAACCTCCTTCGGTTGGGGGGAGCGGCTGATGAACGGCGGAACTGGAACAAACAGGGCATGGTTAACACTTTGCTTACCTATTGAGGATGTCTTGGACCTCGATATATGATATGATTGTGATGGTGTCGTCTCCTGTCATTACAAAGTATAGTAACTCCTGATTGTTTCTTCTAGCTGAATGATCAGCATATATCTTGAACTAAAATATATATGAAACTGAGGGATGTGGTACAGTTAGCAGACTGGTAGTCAATCATCTGGAAGGTAGATTTTCCAACTTTAATGTACCAAAATATGTGAGAAAAATGGAGTTGTTGTTTCCCTATCAAGAGTACAAAAAGCATTTCCAATTTCCAAATAAATGTGGATTAGAATAAAAATTCTCAGTACCATTTCTGTCACAATTGAATGTGCAAGGACATCTAACTTGTTTATTTTGTTTATCAATCATTAATCCATTTTGTGTACAAAACTTACTGCAGCCAGTAGGGAGTCATTCTCATTCATACTGAATGATCTTTCAAATTATTGTTATAATTCAATGCATATGTTCTATCAAAATTCAAACCCTAGGCTAGGCAGATGAAAGTTGATCCCAAGAAGACACATTCATTCATTAAAGTCACTTTACAAGACAGTTTTTACTCCATGTGCAAATCCAATGCAAATACTTCTTTCAGCCCAGAGTCAAATTGTCAATACTATTTGTCAACTGTCATGTTAGTACTTTGCATTTTTTTACGAGGTCTCCTTTGCATACAAATATATGCATCTGAAAGTCATCGAGCAGTAATGGCCTCAACTCTTCCACCACTGACCCGAGCTGCTTTACAATTGACCCCCAACCAGTACACAGGAAGGAAGAAGTAATGGAAACTAGAGGAGCAAGTAATAAAACACAGACAACACCATAACTACTTTGTTTTCCATTACTCAGCCATGTTTGTAAGCTTTATGTGATGTCAGACACGGCCAGCCTTTGAAGACACCAGTAAATTGTCAGCAGCTGACAAGCCGACTTGAGACCATCTCTGAACTAGCTTCTAGTCTCCTCTGTTGGTTAGTTAAAAGCCAAAATTATTGTCATAAAAATGTCAGTTTACTCCTACATATACAAAAGCCTCTCACGGGGAAAGCTAAATGGTTGTGTATACAGGAAGTCACTCTTGAGAGGATCCATAGCTCCTGGGTGTGAATTGAGCCAAAGTCTTGCACCCAAGAACCTTGTGCACTGGAACTTACCTCTATGAAACATTCTTTTAAAATTTCCCCCCAATCTTTTTTACCCATTTCCATTGGGTATGTTTGGTAACCTTGAAATTGCGAACAGTTATTGATTGATTCGGTCTTTTGTGGACATAAGTTGAAATTTTAAAGTAATTTCCTATAACATCATCTGTTATACCTGTTCGTCACAGAAACATCCTAAATAACTGTGGAAATTTAAAACTATTATTGATTGGCTCATCCTATTGGCATATTTTGAATTTTCAAAGTCATTTTCTATATCCATTCTTCTTCAACATCCAAAACTTTAATCAACTGCTAAGATATGAATGATAAATAACCCTTATACCTCAGTAGAAATCAGAAATATTTCTGATGGACATTTGAATTTAGAAACGCCAGAGTAGGACTAGAGTGAATGTTTTATTATTGGAAACATTCCAGAAAAACAACAACTGTACTCTTAATCTCCACTTTAGGTTCATACTTGACGGGTTTTACTGCATAACCCCTTTTAGACAAACTTTTAACATTTATGATTTCTTAAGTTTTATGGTTTTTCCTTTAAAATTTTACTCTTTAACCTTTTTATTGCAAGGAACTCTTTCTAATTCCGTTGTCTAGAGTGATCCATTTGGAAGCCTCCAAGCATAAAATCAGAGGAGTTGTTAATAAGTTGTGTAGTGTGTATGGTGGAACAAGCATTTCAAACACTTTAGTCAATTATCTGGTAGAGAAATGAAGGATAATGTGCCATTTCTATTTCTCGGTAGCACCAACAAACACATTTCCGTGAGTCCCTCTCTCTGCCTCCTAACTCACCACTAAATATTGTGAACTCATCGAATCACCTTTTCATCAGCCGCAGATGTAATTGGCATACCATAGGAACTACTTGTCTTAGGAATTTTGGGAAAACTTGAAATTTCTTCAAACATAAAATATGAATTAGTTTAATTTTTCAATGGCTGTTTGAATCTGAACTACTTATGAAGTATCCATAAAATTTAATTCAAACTGTTTTATGTTGGAAAAGCGAATAACTTCCTGAAATTATGACTTAATTTAATTGTTTTATATGGCTGTTTAAGACTTAACATATGAAATTTGCATACAAATATTAAAATTGAATTATTCCTTTTTAAACATGCAGTTTAAATATACAAATGTCTCATTTTCAGGATAATTCATATTTTATGCTCATACATAAACCAATAGTTTGTTTAAAGTTATTGATGTATGTTTGGTCGGAAGTCAACAAACAGATGTGGAATTTTTTTAGAATAATTATTTGCATAGGTAGGAAGGTATAGCAGTATGGGAATGCTAGATGTCTACAGCAGGCTTGTATTGTGGATATGAAGAAGCTGAAAATATCTGTTCATATTAGCAGCTGACACAACAGCTCAATAACAGAGGGAGATAACCAACTCCAGCTGGGGTGGGGGATTCTCTAACTTCTTCACTGGAGAGTTCTCAGAGGGAAGACGGGCAATTGTATCAAAGATTGTGTATTTGCTATGCATAAATTTTAATCTAATATGGTTAATGTGTTTTAGATTTTAGGAGTAATATTGTCAGATAAGAGGCTATTTTGTAATAGATTGTAAATGTCAATATTCAATATTTCCTAAAATGGTGTATTATATACTAGATTGTGTATTGGTACCATAAGGCCCATCTAGAATTAACAAATGTGTATTAGATTGTTTATTGGCAATGAGTATTAGATTTTAGGAGTGATATTGTATGACAAGAGGCAATTGCGTATTAGATCTTGTATTGGCAATATATGAGATTATGTAGAATGGACATTTGTGAATCAGATTGTTAATTGACAATTCATAGAACAATGTCAATATTGTCAGATATTGGAGATAATTGTGTATAAGATTGTGTATTATAAGGTATAGATTCATCTTTTTGTCAAAAAAAATTATCCACAAAGTCAAAGGATAAAGGACCATCCAACAGCAGGGAACCTGGTAAGTAAGTATATGGAACGTGGTTACTTTTGGACCAATTTTGAAATTTTAAATGGGTTTTCTTTAAGTTTGCCAAATTTATTTTTATCATTAATTTTTGCACTCAAAAGATGAATTTTGATTGGTTGGCAGCAAGGATCAAATAAGCCAGTGATAGAGACTGGTGTAATATAAAGCCATGCAGGGAAGATGAATGCTTAATTCCTCAGTTATTCCTGAAAAACTACATAAGGCTCTTGTTATGTATGTGAGTATTTGATTGATAAGTAGATATAACTACCCTAATGCATGATGATGTTGGGTGCATTATTGACACGTGTGAATGATGCATTTACACAGATATGCATGTGTTTTGACATGTTAACATGTGTTTGCAGTCATGTAGAACATAGGATTTGCATGGTGAAGTAAGAATATGGAAGATTTATTCTACACACATTACATGTGTGGAAAGGTTATCGAAATTTAAATTCATTCATGCCTCTCTTATAAATAATTGAGAAAACAACCACCATGCATAGATAGTATTAATTTTATGAAAGATTGTTTGACATTATTTAAAAAGGCTATGGAGTGAAATGTTCTTCTTTATGTTCATCCTTGAAATTTGAATAGAAATTTAAAAAATACAAATTTTACTATTACAATCACAGGAGGAATAATTTCAACGATCAAGCTCAAAACTAAAAAAAACCAGCCTTCCTGTTTCACATAATTCTTTTAAATAAAATATTAAAATGCTCTTAAGGGAAATCAATTCCAATCTTAAATATTTATAAACAAGCAAAAGAAAACCTTCAGAGCTATGACTTCTCCAAACATTACAGACATATACAAATATGAGAAAGCATGATATTCAAGATTTACTTTTATCCTCTAACCAAGCTATGAGCCTCTCCCGTCACACCCTATTTTAATGAGATATGACTGGGAGGTATGGCTATGAAAAAATATATCTCTATGAAAAAAATTGATGAAAGAAAGTTTAAGGGGCTGGGAATGATATAGTAGAGTGAGAAACATGAAAGCAAAAATTCCAGCTGAAGTCAAAACAATTTTAACAAGTAACATGAATTAGTCTTACTGAGTTTTAAGCATTGAAGAATCTTGAACTTTATGGTGGACTGTCTGGGCAGACTTGGCGCAAAAAATAAACTGACATTTATAAAAAGTGAATACACCTTGTTGTTTTTAACAAATTTTTCAACATTTTTATATTATGAATCCAGTTTTTCTGTTCATGTCTTATGTATTATTAAGTATTTTGTTAATCTGAATTTCTTCTATGTCAAGTAGTCACCTTATAATGAATGGTATCTGTTAATCTATTATTAGTGAACATAATGTTTGATTTAAGTGAATTCTGTCAAAAAAAAAAACTGTCAAATAAAGCATAATTATATCACGTATAAGCAAAAACAGTATCAAGTAATAAACATGATAAATGTCTACAAAAAGTATTCAAATGCCAAAATGAGTGAAACATTGTTACAACTAAGTTATAAAAAAAATCCTACTAATCAAAAAAATTTCATAATTTGCAAAAAAAACATACAAATGTTTCTCTTTAGGTGTCAAAGAAATCTGGTATGAGAGCCTGCTTGTATGTTTTAATTACTGATAACGAGGCGAGAAACAGAAAAAGGTTGGCCATTTTCTAATTATAATTCTGACTGACACTAATTGAATGATATGTCCTCGCTGCAAGAGAATAAACCCAGATAAGGCGCTATCGGCCTGATTCAACCTAATAACAAAACAGTCAAATTATCAACTATCCGACAAGATTTTCAATAAAATATTATCCTCCACCTATTTCAAAGGTATCTCCGATAACGGCTCCCTTCAATGCAATTCACGCCACCCACTGTTTATGGTATGCTTTATCGTCATGTCTAATATTATTTCAAGATTATGAAAATATACTTTTCTTTTATTTGGATTTTTGGTGCAAAAATAAACAGCAGAAATGTGAAACAAGTTGATGAAACTAATAAAAGGTGGGAATTGATACGATGTTGTTGATTTTACTTCATTTGGAGCAAAGGTTGATAATGCAACCAGACAAAGAGAAGATAACTCTCCTTTTTATATGGAAGTGCTATTCGAAATTGTTTTCACTTATCTTGTTGTTGAAAGGCAGCTGATAAAAGCAGCAATGAATTGGAGGAGATTGGGGTTAGCGTCTGGTAAAGTTAAAACACTGCATCGTATATACCAGATCATGTAACAAAGAAAGCAGATTTCTTCAAAGAAGGTTTTTGTCATTCAAACTACTTCTTGTAAGCATTTTTGCGTATAATAAAGAGAATTTGGCTGATTCATGAAAAGGTTTTTCAAATTCTTTTCCTCTTTATTTCCAAAGGAAACTACAGCTATATAAATTACGAATCTAACTCGACATAAACCTTATTCATTTCGGAAAGTTCCTGAGGTTACCAAAACTTGTTGTAAAGGAATCTTGTTTCTTGTTACCCATTTAAAGACATAAAAAATATTGAAATTTATTAAAACAATTTTGATGCATAGAGTCATTTTGTTTCACGTAAAGTTTGTATTGTTTTCAATTTTTTCAAAGGAAAACCTCTTACTGTTAATGGCTAATCTGCTCAGCAAAAGATTTCAAGTTTGAACAGTTATAAACTTTTTAGTTTTTGAAATTGAAACCCAATACCTCAATTTGACTGGAAGAAAATGATTTATACAGAACTTAACAACATTATTCATAACCCATATGCTTAAACATAACCAGTGTCATCAGTGTTGTATGCATGTGTACCAGTGTAATATCACCATTACTTTGCATCAAAATAATAGAGTAGGTATGTCATTCTGAATTACCACATTACTTTATTGTATAAGAATAATGAAAAGCATTTTCACAATAAAAAGAGTTTAATACAACTTTTATGAATACCTGCAAAAGTTCATGAAATTATATAACACAGGCACTCATAGAGTAAGTTCCATAACTTTCCACCTACCAGAGATCATGATCCAAACGCTACGTCGCTTCTCCCCGGCGGTGTTGTTCACGATGAAGGTGTAATTCCCGGAGTCAATCTCCTGAGGCTTCTCAAACACTAACTTGTTTCCTGTCACCCGGATTGGTCCGGTATCCGTGACAACCAGGTCATTTCGGTCAAGGAAACTGCAACATGCGATAAAAAAAGTATTGTAAAGTCCTTATTGAAAACATTATTTTTTTTAACAACCTGTAGAACACCATTTTTTTTACCATTTTCATCCATTATTCTGAGGCTGAGGCTCTTTCCAGAGTAAGTAAAATGATCAATTTTAAATTATCGATTTCCTAGGATATTGAGAGAGCAAATTTGAGTCAATCACATCACCAATTTATGCCCCAATTGGATCTGTTCAAAACTGATTGTTTCCTTTAATTAATTCAGTCCCACAGGTGCCTATTGAGAGGTTCTAAACAGCTTTCACAGCACAAGGAGCCTGTCTTCAGTTCTTGGGTGTGAGAGCTTTAAATCTGGACCACATTTACACCTTATGTTTTGTACTGCAAACCAGCGGTATGATCATGTAATTGATTTCAGAATGTAAAAACATGAATTCTCCAAATAGGGATCATGATGAAAAGAATACAATATGCCATGGCTGGTATGAATCTGGTATGTAGAAATGTATATTCAAGTACAAAAGAATGATAAAGTTTTCATACAATGTTTCTATAGATTTGTGGTCTAGGTGACTTATGTTTCTAATTCAAAAACAATCCATTAATATATAAATGAGACCTTTGATTATATCAAGAAGACATTTGGGTTGTAAATGGATGAATATTTTGATATTGATATTTTGAATATGTAATGTTTCATTGAGATAAATGTTTTTAATCCAGTCATAAGACAGTTTTGTGAGTAAAGAAATTCTCTTTCAAAGGATTAAGAACCGACAATTATTCCTGATTATATTGACAAAACTATCTTGAACAAATATCTGTGTATTTTCAAATATTGTGAAACATGCTAACCAAGTATCTCTGTAATTTCAAATATTTTTAAACATGCTAACCTTGCATTGTGCTGTTGAGATTAATTTTCCAAACTGTTACCGCATAAGCAAACTTGTTCCAAAAACATGATAAAAAAAATCTTCACTTCCATCATCAGATGAAGACAAAGAGTTTCAGCTTATGGCGACTACACATGCATGGGGCTTCAGAGCAGGAGGGTTGGAGACAGGTAGTTATCAGTTGGTTGGTATACCTTGCTGTTTATCTCTGCAGATTCCTCCACCTAATATGGCAGAACTAACTTGCTGATTAGACCTGCATGAAGGTCCCGGCCACAGCAAGGAGATGCTATGTCCCCGCCAACATCTACTGACCCCTGACGTATCTGGTTGCCGCGTGGCTCCTAATGGCTTGGCATTTCTAACCCCTCCAGATAGAACATATCCTGTTTACAGCCTCACTTTCCTGAGCTAATTCGCACCAATCTTCATCATGTAATTGTTTATTTTAAAAATAAAGTCAATATTCTGCAAAAATGTAATGAATTATTTGAAAGGACTTGACAGTATTGATGTCATCTGACATCAGGGCCAAGCAGAGACTCAAGAAACTTCTGTCTACCTTAAAGACTTGGTGACCTAACATGTTCATGCAGTCATGAATTGAATTCTTTCTGCCAATTTTTATTTAAATCCCTCTGAAATGAAATCAATGTTTTTTTTAAATACATGGCGAAAAAATCAGCTCTGAATAAAAGCTTTATTCTGACCAAGGTCTTATTCCTAGTTATAGAATATTATCCAAACATATTGAAAAACTTCAAGAAATCTATCATATACTACACTCTGAGCCCTCAGAATCAATACAATTTTCCTATTTCTTGGCTATGTAAAATGTTCGCTATAAATCATACTTCTCAAATTCCTCAAAAACATACTGAGGAATCAAAACCAGATTTATCATGTACTTAGTTCAAACTCTCAAAGTCAATACAAAGTTCTCATAGGATATCCACCATATATCAAAACCTTTTCCCCAAAACATTGAAAGAAATCCATCATTTACTTCACTTTGGACTCAGGAAATCGATATAAAGTTCATGTCTGAAATGTCCACTATAAATCTAACCCTCTATCTATTGCAGGATAACCCAGGCTTTCCCTGTCTGGCCCACGAGTGTTGTGACTGCTTAAACTGCCCACTCAGCAGGTTTCTAATCGATATAAATGCATCTGAAGTAGACATGCATCTAAAATCTTCCTAAATCAGTGAAAGTGCTTGTTCCACTTGACCTTGCTGACTCTGGTACATTAGGAAAGTATGTTTACAAACATGGAAGCTTTCAATACCAGTGAAAATTATGATTTGATCAATATGTCTTCTAGTTGTCATATTTTTTAAAGCATTCTAACATATTTTGAAAGTAAAAACAACACGAATAATTCTGACATATTCAGGTAAAATTTAAAATTTTTTGCTTCCATGTACACCATGCTTAATATTTGGGGAAGTAGTATATTATTTAGCTATTATAAGTATAGATCAGAGGAAAATTTTGGGCCTTAAGGAGATGAGAGATGCAAAAAAAAATTATGGAAAGCTCTACAAGTGCTTTGCAGATCAATTCCCATTATACAATTCATGTCAGAGAGGCCTTGCTTTGAAGACTGCCAAGCTTCAAAGATTATTTTAGAAATTATTGACTTTTATCTTTTTGTTTTTACAGCATCTAAGGCAAGACAATCCATTTTGAATTATTATGAAAAATGCCTGGTTTGAAATAATAAAGGTGATTAAATTGTCATAAAAGATGAGTTGATCTAAATCAAAATTGAAAAGTGATGAATTGATGGGTTTATCAGCATTAGGAATATTTTCGTTTGTCGATAAAAGTATTTTTCTAAAGAATTTCTTGCAATGTTTTGTTTATGATTATCCTGAACAAACTTTGAATTAAGTATTAGTTTCAGCTTAAAATAACAAGTATCAAATCATAAGGGAATAAATCACAATTCTATTAAACCATTAAATCTATGAAAAAATATCTTAAATCAACTGCATCAATGAAATCAATCAAATGCATCAATCATTATGAATATTTGATAACCTTTTATAACAAAAAATTATAAATTTACAAAACAAAGGACTTAAAAAGTATCCAACAAATATCATGCAATTAAATAAAATTTCAAATTGAGAGACCTTTTAACAGCATGGCCACAATAAACAGAAAGGATTCGTAAAGAAATAGGTGACATTATTAACCCTTAACTCGACAAGTCCATTGGTGTCATAATTCTTCACTGGCTGGATTTCTGGAATTTGGAATAAAAAGTAACTAAAATAAATAAAGTATGGCTAGGGACTAAGGTCAATGTATAAGGTTCACACTAAAATGTCCCCATACAAATTTCTCTTGATACACAAAATGTTTCATTGACTATGAATAATCTGGTTGAGTATTGAGATTGTTTATCCTCTGAAGACAATATATTTTGCATAAACTAATATCAAATGGTGACAATGTTAAGAAACAAAAATTCAAAAAAATTGCTAGAGTGTCTTTAAATGTGTACAGAAGACAGAAGATGGAAACAGACCATTCTTTTCCCTTTTCATATATCAGGGATGGGACCATATCTTGTAAAGATGCGAGGGATGTGAGGCATCCCTTGTAAGTTTGATTGGACCTGACATGTTAGTCTGTATCTCACCTACCCTGCATCAGATACAGATAGATAGAGAGAAAAACATGGCCGCCCTTGTGATACTAGCGGCCAGACAACTGGTTTAGCAGACAGCCATCACAAGATATCTGCCGTAACAATACAACTCCTACATTTATTTCCTTTCCTCTAAGACTTTGTCCTTAATGTCTGTCTCTGTATCTCTTAACCGTCTGTCTTTGTTAATTCTTTAGTGTGTCATCATCTCGTAACTTGAAAGGTAGTTGTCTTGCCGCTAAGTGTTCTTGGTCTGTTATGACAAGCCGAAGTCTGGAAGCAATTGCCTTGACAAATTTCTTATAAGCAGAGCAAACAGCCCTCTTTTTGATGAGTCATACCAATGTATTGGATTACAGTCAATATAAGACACATGTAGTAAACAATATTTTTGATAGCTTACAAATGAGACCATATTTTCTGTCAATTTCCTTATTAGGACAAAACTTTCATCTCAATAATTCTATTGCCTTCAATGGCAAAATCATAACTTATTTAAGTACTTCTGTGAAACAAGAAATCATAATAAATTCTTTTTATCTCCAAGAGGCATGCATTTCCTTGAAAGCATTGTCTTCAATGTAAAAATTGTCAATAACAAAAAAAAAAGAATGCATCTAAAAGAATGAAATACATTTATCATTTATGAGGGAAACTTATACAAACACATAAAAGATCTTATCTCAGAAACTTTAAAACTTAGAAATGTCAATTTTGCTATCAAGTACTAAAATGACAAATTATTTATTACTCAGTTGGGAAAAGATACAGATACACAAATATCTTAGAAATCGATTAAAGTAATGTTCGACAACTTTTCTCTCTTATCAAACATGATGAAGCTTCGTCTTTTTAACTAATTTGGTAGTTTATGACAAGATAGTCAAAGATTAATGCTTCCAATCTTGCCAACATCAATCATACTGTTTTCCTCATAACATATGTCAATAGAAGATATTGCAGCTTACAATTATCTTCGGGATTGTTGTATTTGTATAGACAAATACACCTATTTCTATCTATTTCTTCTGGGATTCAATTATATAATTTATTTCCTCTGGGATTTGTTCTTGTATATCCATAATATTTCTATCTTTGGAACTGGAAAGGCAGTGTTGAAAATAGTTCATCTAGATTACCAGATAATCACCAAACTGATTAACCTATTTCAGTTATAAATCCAATAACTGATAAATAATTGATTATGTATATCAATTAAAAATTCTTGTTGGTTAATAATGTATTAAAGTATTTGGGTAATGTTGATTAAAAATTTTAGCCAGTGATTGTACAAAAGATATAAATTATGTAAATGAGACAAATTGCTTTGTGAATATGTCATATGTGATATTAACAGCACTCCCTTTGAATTGATTTGTTGACACAATTCACTAAACTTGTTAACCATATTATGTTGATAACATAACTGTGAAATAAACTGTGAAAGGCTATTTTAAAAAACATCTAAAATGTTAGATGCTCAAAATTACTTTTGCTACAGATTGAAATAAATATAAAGTATACAAAATATCTTTATAACACAAACCATGCCCTCAAGAAGCGAAGTGACATCTCAATACCATTAGAAATATCAGACAGTGTGACAATACAGCTGTCATCAGGCGATCATAACCTTCATATATAATAACAGCTTACTAAATCTTAGTCCTAGGCCTACCCTTCTCATCTTACAGAACAACACTGAGAGAACGTTAGAATAACAGATATCCTTCAACAGATGAAACTGCCATCTATAGTAAACATACTACTTTACACTGTTCTCAAATCTCAATGCAAAGGATAAAAGACATTTTTCTAACATCTCCATGATGTCATGCTCAAATCTTCAAAATATGACAAAGAAGGATTTTATATTCAAACATGTCAATTCTGGTACCCTCTCCCAACAAGTCAATTCATAGACATCTCAGTGGGTACTAATGATATGACTAGTGCACTGTATGACGGTGAAGATATGAATGGTATAATTGGGTGACAAATGACCTGTCACTCCCGGTGGGGACGATGCCTATCCTATCCCGAGCATGCCGAGGTAATTCCGTCCAGGTGTGTCTCGAGAGTAACCTCCAGGAGGCAACCTCCGCCGGGACAATGAGCTTGTCTCACATTGTGTCTCACATTGCAGGTGCTTGCTCCTCAAGCTGAGAGGGGGGAGGGGGGGTGAGGGTTGATATGTGGAGGGGAGGGAGGGTTTGAGAATGTGACAGTTACACAAGAACGGGAGGACTTAGGTAAGGGACCTTTATGCTTCACGACTACAGGCACCGGCAGAGATGGAAGGGAGAGGATCCAAAACTACTTTTTCCTTTTATCGCAGGAGTCTTTCCTGTTTACAGCGTTACTTGAAAAGATAGATTTCAGATTAGCGACTAATAAAATAATGTACACAGGAGGGGACCTTCTTTCTTCATGAGGAATAAATATGGGGATAAGTACTGAGTGGGGGATAATGTACAGGAGTCAACTGAATACCTTTTAAGATTTCACCCTGCCTCCCATTCAACATAAAAACATCTTTGCTTTGTACAAATTGTCTCTGAGGGAATGGTCAAATATTTGCCATTATTACATCTAAATCTCTCAGACTGTTTAGTGACAAATATAACCACCATGTAGGGAAATGAATAACACCTGCTCATTTAGAACGCAAAACATAATTTCTATTCTTTTCTTATTCAATGAGTGGTTGGTTCAAATTCACCTGCTCATTTCTTCTATGGTGAAAATAGCACAGAAACCTTTACATTGGATGAGGATGAAGTGACTAATTGAGGATGTAGGACATTGATCCAAGAGGGTTATTTGTGGATGATGATGTCCTGATTTCCATTGTTACTTCATACACCTGCTCTTCTTCTTCCCCTTATCTGAGAGGGGACATCTTTATACCTGGCCGAGATGAGACTCAAGGGTGAGAGTAGAGGTGTGATTACAAGACAGAAGTGGATGTCGTGCTGAGTTTTCAATAAAGCATGGTTATATCATTTATACAAAGGAAAACAGTTACCCTATAGCCTCTGTAATCACATTCTACCTCTTGCCAATTGCCCCTATTTGTTGAGATCAGATAATTGACACCAATGGGCAGACGACCCAGTCAGGCTATTTAGCTCCTCCCAAGCTCTAGCTGTCACTTAACCCTAATGACCTAGTCACATATATATTTTCATGTCACTTCCAAGACACACATCTTCCATATTCTCTGACCTTTCAATTTGACATGACCCTCATCATCAGTGCCTTAGCCCTTCCATCCCCAACTCTTTCTCCTTTGTGTCCTT
The DNA here is from genome assembly GCA_921293015.1 of Phorcus lineatus. Lineage (NCBI taxonomy): Eukaryota > Metazoa > Mollusca > Gastropoda > Trochida > Trochidae > Phorcus > Phorcus lineatus. Next base: position 41,989,092 of record OV121084.1, read on the forward strand.
CCATGTGTTCACTTTCAATTATCTCAATACCATAGAGATAATGCCAACCCTCATATATCTGTCTTCATACATTGTATTCTAGCCCTGCTGCTGTATCTAATTTCTACAGCTCCTTCTGAAATACTGTTCCAATACATGTCCCATTCTAGTACTCAATCAAACCTTTTTAACAAAAGATAATCCTTCCCTCCAAGATCTGTCTTCATCTCAAACTCTACCTCAACCAAGCCAAAAAAGCCGAATGTCTTCTCTGCTATCATCCATGATTCAATAATGATAAAATAATTGTCTCCATCCAATCGCTTCATTATTTTGCTATCCACCATTGAACCTCAACCCCCTATACATCTTTATCTTTCTCAGCCAGCAGAGTATTCTTTACATCATAGATCTGTGCCGTTTAACTTGAGTTCTATCCCCATTTCGGTGCAGTCCTTTAAGCTTGTCCATCATGGAGGGTCAGTCACTTAGATCCTCACCCAAATGTAATCTCACCATGTCGGTCAGAGTGATAATCCCCCTGCCAGATCAGTCCCATTCACTGTGCCCTCCATTTAGCTTGTCCATCAGTGTAGGTCATTCAAGGCACTTGTCACTTGCTTGTTAAGAACTGATACAAATTATAGGCCTAACAAATTAAATTTAGACAATTTAAACCTTGACAGATCAGCTTAGCATAATCCTCCAGTTTAAGCTGTTGGTGTTGGATATTGGGAAATACAAGTATTTCAAGATGATATTGGTTCGGTTACAATTTGCTAATCTTGTTAAATTAAATTCAACTCATTTTTTATCCAAAGACTGACATTGATACCATTTTCAAGCAACAGATGAGGATTAAATCATTTAATCATAGGGGAATAAATTCTCTTAAATGTTCAAGATGGATTTCCTTTGACATTCCACAGTGTGACATGGATTACTACCCAAAATGGCTGACATTAAGGGGAGGTAACTCAATCTGATAACAGGAAATCCATTTCTTCCTGTCATGCCAACAGACATTGAGTATTGACAATAGACACATGGCTAGAGTTCTATAAGCCAAGATTACAGTTTCTTGAGCTGACAGCTGTCACAGAACATCCATATTCCAAATACCATGGACAAAATGACATTAATTTATCAAGAAAACTTACAATTTTTGACTACTTTACCAGCAACCTATAAGCTACTGGTAAAGGAATATTTTCAGTACTGATTCTAATAATTAGGCCATATATGAGGGGTCCAAAACTACCTTTCCAGCTTATCTGGGTTACGCTTTCACACTAATATTGGATAATGATCTGGGTAACTCTTTGGAATATCCAGGTTACCCTCGCTGAGCCAGATGCATGCAAGAGTTGATGATCCGTCTGTTTCAGCTAAAAGAATGTTTTGGCAGCCAAAAATATTTTTGCTTTTATAACATTTAAAACAACTTTTATTCAGCCAAGGAAAGACAATTTATCTCCCTGATAAAAAAACATGTAACATTATTCCAATTAAAACACTACTTCACAAAATGTTTGAAATATCACAAAATGCTTTTTTCTCCAAAAAGACTGAAAGTTCATATGAATATGGTCTTTATGAGCTGATAAGGCACTCTCCTAAATGAGCCTAATTTGCTAAATAGCTTGAACCCAGAGAAAAGTTCTTCCTTATCAGATTATTGACATCAAATCTGGATAAATTCAAAGGTAAGAATGATGGGAATTTCAAGTTCAGAACTCAAAGATGGAAAAGATTTCCAACATTTCAAGTTGCACTTGTTACGAGAGCTACTTTAAACTATCAAAGAAAGTTAACATTTTGCTAACCGCCCATCTGGCTGCCACGTGTAATTCGCTTACCACATGTTGTAATCAACCAAATCAACTGTGTTTATTTGTTTTTCGCTGAAAGTTTACTGATCATTACCAACTGGACTGATTTGAAAAAGGCATTGTGTCAATATTTCTTTGATTAATCAACTTTCTGCAACTTCAAAGAAACACTACTTTCCTTTACAATGAACTCATAACTGAATTATCCACTTCCAGCTTTAAATCAAATTACAGGTGTACAAGATAATAAAAATATTTAAATGGACTGACAAATGTGTTGACACATTGAAAATGCTATAAGAAGTATCCTAGAAACGGTAACTGAAAGGTGTCTTTGATGAAGTTAAGGGGAAAGAGTATAAATATGCATTTGTTTTCTTTTTGTACGATAAGATGTTTTCAAGTTTAGAGTTAAAGAGCAACAAATGATATTTTTTATCTAACAGGCTTTAATATTTAATAAGAATGCTGTTGCATTTTTGTATAAATTTTGTTTAAATGAAAACTAAAATTAAGGTTGTTACAACTTTAGCTAAGATTGACTTCATTCACTTCTGTGGATTTGAAAATGATATGATTATCTAATTTTTCAAATTAGTCTCCAGGATTGAAGCCATGCAGGAATCCTAAAACATAGCAATATAACAAAGATATTCTTTCTATTTTGTGATTGATTTAGTTTCCATTGGTAATCCTCGTGAGTGTTACCACTCATATTTCAGTCATTTTTCATACCTCACTTTTTTGTTAAATTCACTTAAATTCCATAATTATATATATAATATAATATAATATATATCTATTCCTTGTATAAGTTGATTTGCATTTTATTACTTTAAACTCCTCTCTAACATAAATTGTGTGGAAATCTTTTATATGAATTCACTTACAAATGCAGATTAGTTATAACTTGTTACCATTTTATTTGATTGTTTTTGGTCCCCTTGAGAATTCTGATACTTCTACTTTTCTGCAGTGTGAAAACATTTACAAGGGTTCAAATCCTCCGCCATGCGACAGAGCATGTGTTAATTCACTTAAAAGCTCATGATTGGCTTTTCCAATTTGTCTCTGTCAATGTCTACCTATCTAATGATGGAAAAAAAGGATGAATACTCCCTCCTAAGCACATGTTTGTGTTGATGTTTTTGAAATGAATGTCCTTTTTACAAGATAACAAACTTGTTTTACATGATAGATTATCCAAGCTTTGCACATTTTGATTTTTTGAGTAATATGATAATGTCTCCAGATTACTCTTTGCTGGCAGGAAATGTCAAAGTTCAAATTCAATTTCTTGAAAAATCTTTTGTAATTTTTCTTAAAGTTGTAAAATATAACAATTGGCAGTAATGATTAAGTTCAAACCTAACAATGAAATGATGAAGATTTGTTAAAAATACCATAGAATATCCTGTAAAGAAAACTTTCTTGAAATATGAAAAATCTCCTCAACCTCTTCTTCTCCTTAACACAGCTTACGAGTGCAATAATTTGAGGAACTCTTCTGTGTTGGAAACAATAAAGTTAAAGATGGTTCAGAAGTCTACAAACAAGCTTTGTCTGTCCATTACCAGTCTGAGACAGCATGACTAAACTTATGCACATTACTAACATTGTTTGAAGTTTGTGTTCATAAGGTTGTTAAAACATCATAAAAATATGCTCTTTACAGGACCAGAGATAGTTTGTGCAGTTTCTCCGTTTTCAATGTGCCCTCAAGGCATCCAAAAGAGCCAGGTTTCTTCCATTCCTATCTCACATTGTCAGAGACCCACACACAAAACCTCCCATTACTCAACAAGCAAGTATCCTAACATCCTAAGTCTAACATACTTGCAAGGTTAGATCGCCTCACCTCTATATAGCTGATATCAAAAGGTTCCTTTACAGTTTCTGTCACTTCTGTCTGTGGAGCAAGAGACAATCGGAAGCCCAATGAATACCAAAAATATTGGAAAATTGACATTCACCAAGCTTTTGAGGAGTTGTTCAAGCTTCTTTGAAATGCGACTATTTGCTGTAGATCTATACTAATGCCATTATCAAGCATGTGAAAAAATTATTTGATGAAGGCAAATATATATACATACAGGCTTCTGTTATCTGTTATCTCAATATACTGTATTAACCTTATTTCTTGTGTAAACTACTCTCTACTGCAAACTTATCACAATGATTTGCACACCAAACCATCTTCATGTATTTGTTAAATCATCAAGTCATCTATGAATACATACCAGTTCATCAAAATTACATTCAAATTGTCATCAGGAAGAATTGGTATACAAAATGATTTTAAACATTTTCAAGGTAGGTTACTACAACAAAGAGAAAGACAGTTATTTAAATATTTTCCAACAGCTGCAAAATTTCTTATATTACTGAACTTTATCCATCTTCAGGGTAAGCATAGCATTGTGAGTTTACTCAGGTTTATCCTGAATACTAGCCTCCCTCCTTTTCCTAGCAAATAAATCACAAAACATGAATACTAACACCATTGGAAATCTTCTACAAAAGAAGACCAAGATTTTACAAACATATGAAATGCTCCAAAAATTTTCCTCATTTGAATTCAAACTAAAAAAGTTACTCAATAAAAATAACTAATCAACAACGTGAATTAAGTCTAACAGCAGTCTTGTGTAGTCAACCTGGCTGAAGTGGTTACCATACTAAAGAAAACATTCCCAGTGTGAAAGGTAAGCCCAGTGACTACACATTTGTGGAAATCTAATTCCGACAATCATCTATGCGTTGTGCCTCTGATCCTGACACTAACAGACGGGTATGCTGTCTATGAAACCAACTCCCAAATCTACACGCGCCAAGTCGACAAACTGTGTCCTCTTACTACTCACAGTTTGTAATGATGAAAAGGTGGATAGTGAAGAACATCTTCATGAGCTTTTCTGTTTTGGAAACAAGAATTGGTGATTCGCTTTTTACAATATGATCATTACCAAATTTGGTTATCAAAATATCAAATGTTTCTTACAAGCACCGTTACTGAATAACTCTCTCCAAAATAATTATTATCAAATTGGTTTATAATAAGATAATTATCAAAATATCCACACACAAAATTTTCACATTGATTTTATGGTCAGCAAAAGTTTTATGGAATTTTGATCCTGTGAAAATAATGATCATTAAAAAAAGTTTAAGTAGTGAAAATAAAAATAGTTATCATTTATTTAATGAATAAAAATGCTCATAACAATTTTCAGTACCTGCTTAATTATTACAGAGTTGGAAAATGAACCACAGAAAAAAGTTTGTAAAGAATATATATTGATCACACAAACCAAACTAAATGATAGACTGTTATCATTAGTAATTAATTCAAATTGTTTTTCTAAATTAGTTGGGCAGGTGAACAATCCTCTATATTGCAACAATGAAGCACCAGTAACCACTTACATAAAGAAAAATTAAATCAATATTTTTTCATTTATGCAACATACCACAGTCTGATAAACATTATGTTTGTATGAAATTCCATTTTGTAATTAATGAAAACACTCTACAAATCAAACTCTTAGATTAAAAAATCAAACTCTTCCTTGTCACGTTATAGACAAGCTTTGTGTATCACTAGCAAAAGCGTTTCAATTATACATACTAAAAAAACTTGTAGCAAAGATTTCTTCCCCTTAATCACCTGGCATTAGAACCAGTTGTTCTATTGTAATAACTACTTTACAATTGTATCAGAATTATGGCTGCTAATATTGATCAGAAGCTAGGAATGAAGAGCAACTATTAAGTTGTCATTCCATCACCTACTCACAACAGTCAATTACCATTCCACATTCAAAAGTGTTGTTATCAAAGAACAAGGGCTAGTAAGGGAGGCCGAAATAACAATACATGATATCAAACTGTCATTTAATTTTTACTAAAAAAAGACATAAAACAGACACTTAGTCAAAAAGTCATTAAGCCAGGCTAGTAGTTGCTTTTCCTAGACAATGACAGAAAGAAAACATAGCCTATTCAATACACAGGCATTAATCATATCACTGGTCACAGTGACTAAATATTTGAAATAAAATGCATCATGTCACACTGTCTATTTAGTAATCATAGAAACTGACATGCATATTACACGTATAGACATTGTGACTACCCGATGCAAGTATTACAACAACAGTAACAGTCTGAAGGGGAGTCAGTGATGCTGGGAGACCTGACAGAGTAATCTGTATCAGATATTAACCATCCAGCTCTCTAGCACTTTACTCGGTGTCACACAAGGCTGACTCTGGCACAGAGAGGGTTAAGGCTCCATTGAGACTTTTGAACTCCAGTGACAAGAATGAATTGGGCAAGTCTGGTTATGAATTAACTAGTTCAGTCGCACAGTGAGGGAAATTTGCAGCACAATATGTCCCCAGTGTCACAGTGATGTCATCAATTTGTTTGAAAACATTTAAGCTCAAAGCTAGGCTACAATCTTTGAGAGTATAGCCAGTCATAAACAGACTAATCCAACATATCAAAGGTAGCTTTTGACTAATAGAATTCTGCTTACATTTGTTTGTGTCTTATTCCTTAAAACACTTTTGGTGCAAAGGTTAGACTATATTTCCCTATCCATCATTAAAAAAATTCCCTTAAAGCTCTTTTCATTAAATTCTACACATTATAGTAATTTGTTTACTTACTTTTTTTAATTTGAGAAATTCACTATTATATTATACATATACCTGTACTTGTTTATATATACATGTACCTGTGTGAAGGCTATGCTTCATGAAGTTTTAACCACTTGGTCCCATCACACAGATGCTGGTCATCAAAACCATCAATTCATATGTCATAAATATCTATCCATTATATGTTCAATACCAAAATCATTTGATTGTACAATAGAGAGACAGTCACTGTATATATAGTCAATATTTCTTTGAATGAATTGAAAATGAACTCCTTTGAAATTTATTTAATCCTATTGCTCTCCATAAATTTATGAGTTATCCTTTTTCATCAAGCATAAATTTTTTTATATTGATTGAGAAATAGGTTTTATTCTTAACGAAATCTAGCAAGAAAAATATTTTTAAAAATCCCTTTTCAAAATATTATTTTAAGCAGCTAACATTACCCTATATCAAGAATTTTCTCCAAAGGGACAGACAACAGCTGCCTGTAAATGGGAGCCCCGAATAAGGAATTCATTTCTATTTGCAGACAGGTATGTTCATCCTCTGCCACTGGTGCCATCATCTGCTGATGTTTCAATCTCCAGGTGTTTTATTAACCTTTAGAGACATTTCACATTTCCGTAATGGGACAAGGAAACCTCGCAGTGTCTCAATCTGACATCAAGGAAAGGTCACAGAAAGTGTCTCTTGAAGACAAACCTAATGACATCATTGAATTTGAACTTTTTCTAGGTTTTCTATTGTACTCATTAATTGATGATCATATAACTATCCAAAACTATAAAAACAACAAATGACTAATTGGTTCCTTCACTTAGCTCTTGACATTCATCTCATTGACTGGTTCTGGAAAATTGTTGACAGGACTTAAAAACCTATACTCAGTGCTATTTTGATGGTCCAGTTGATCACAGGTACTCGTATCTATCATAAATTATTCTTATAAACGAAGGAATATTCACTTCATGGGTTAATTACTACTAAAATAAAACATTTATGAAATATAATCTTTGAGCCTTCAAAAAACTTTGTTCATTGAACTTTGGAAAATTTGAATCATGCCAAATGAACACTCTTCCCATATTTGATTATCCTCGAGGATCCTTACAAATATGAACCATATGGGAAAATAACTATGCACGAAAACTCCTCAAAGTTCTTTATATTCCTTCCAATTAAGCAAACATGATCTGCAGGTCAGTTCCCTAATCTCCAGGTCCACAACAGGGAACACTTGTATGCTCTACAGGTTCTCAACATCAAACCATATGAAAAAACATCTCTGCGACAAAGCTCTTGAAGGTAGTTCTTCACACGCCATGATTCCTACAAGTACAAACAGGATACAGGGTTCTATCTTCCTCTATCGTGCTGTAAATGCTGCACAATCGGACATAACTCAGCAAGTCTCTCATCACAGCCACAGAGCCACCCAGTCTTAATGCTGCTGGCGATAGCAAACTCCAGGAGACGGAGGAGAAAGGCCAGTAAATTCTAACAGAACAGATTTGTTCTATTATCAAACACACCCGATCCTTTACTTTTATCAAAGACAGTCAGAACACCGAACTGCATGTTATGAAATCAAACATCCCTTTCTTTGAGTCCTGAGGCATCATGTAAAGAAATCCTGGTCAAGTTCCTTCTATCGCCATGGAAATTGGTCAGACATTTGGACCACAGATATCCCAAGAAATTGAAGAGCATTAATTTTATCTCCAATCCCTTCATAAACAGGCTTATCTGCAACATGCTCTATGAGCATGCTGTTTGAAAATTATTTGTAGTTTTTGACATGATATGAACGAGATTTATTGCAAGTTCTAACAGAGATAAAGAAGGAGAAGCAGAAACTGTGTATAGAGTAAATATTTCTACTTACCGGAATGATGGTTTCGGTTTTCCTTTTGGGGGGAAAACTTTGAGTTCGAATGTTTCATGCACAGGAACCACAACAGGGTAGTTAGGTCGGAGTCGAGGCTCAAATGTCTCGGAGGTAATCTCACCCAATGCTGAAATGCAGAGAAATTACCATAAATAAACACAAATCTACAGTTTCTCATAAAAAAGAGTTTTTTAATATAATGATAAGATATTCAAATCTAAGTATTACCAAATAAGATTGGAAAGAAATCTAGGAAGTTTTCTAATTAATTTTTTCTATAAATATTTTACAAGAAGATAATTAAGTAATTTTAAACAATATGTTCATAAATTGTGTACAATTCAAAACAATATTCAGGAAAAATTATGTAATGACAAAATGATGTTTGTAACAACTGTTATGGAGATAATAATTTTTACCCCTTTTCTAGCAGAACAGACATCGCTTCCAAAAAAAATTTGATTAATACAAGAAAGGCCGTGTCTCAAGTTCATTTCTAGAAGTATGACATCTCTAATGACTTTATCAATGTCACATTCAATTATCATCTCATTTTGAAAGAAATAAAACCTGTAATCTGAGGATTATGTTCCCAAAAAATATTGTGCATTTGTTTGCTGACAACCCATCATATAAACTTTTTAATAATGTAATGTCACTTATTTTATTTTGAACTTTATCTTTGAATTAATAACTTTAATTTCATAAGAATTTACATTGAAATTAAAAGGTCAACATTTGGTTCTCGAGTTTGATAAGATAATAAATGTTTGAACAATCAACATAAAATAATTATACATATAAACAAAACATAAATTCAAAGCAACATTAAGTGAACCATAGAAACACACATTATTTGGACATAAAGTGTAGGTTTAAGATTTGAAAATATTTTCAAGTAATTCAAATGCATTCAACAAACGCCAAATCTTAAAGGTAGGTGAATGATTCCAAAAAATACCAGCGACATAAAGCTCCAAGTTTAAAAAGCTCTTAAGGAGTTTATTATTTCTTCGTCCCCTCATTAAAGTCCCATTATTGAAAAGGTTAGCACAATTTAAGGTTCCGCTATATTATAAACGAATCACACACACAGCTGTTTTAAGCAGGGGGAGTCGACATTGTACATGTTTTCAATTACAGGACTAAATTTGCTCACATGTGTCGAGTATTTTTCTTTAAAGTCCTAAGATTCTGGCGTCTAGTTGAGACAGAGTCAACAAGGAGAGGGAAGAGAAAAGGCCCTCAACCGAAATGATCCCCCAAACATTAGGGAGCTTGACTCTCAGGAAATCTTCAGAATGTGATATAGAATGCAGGACAGGTGGAGAGAATTACCTGTAAGGGGGGCAGGGAAGCTGTGGATGGAGACTGGGGTGTGGGGACCACGAGGTGGTGAATAAATCGAGGTAGAGAGGGGGTTGAAACAATGTAGAATGATACGACGTCATCTTGTAAAACTTGTAAGGGGGGCAGGGAAGCTGTGGATGGAGACTGGGGTGTGGGGACCACCAGGTGATGAATAAATGGAGGTAGAGAGGGGGTTGAAACAATGTAGAATGATACAATGTCATCTTGTAAAATTTGTAAGGGGGGCAGGGAAGCTGTGGATGGAGACTGGGGTGTGGGGACCACCAGGTGATGAATAAATGGAGGTAGAGAGGGGGTTGAAACAATGTAGAATGATACATTGTCATCTTGTAAAATTTGTAAGGGGGGCAGGGAAGCTGTGGATGGAGACTGGGGTGTGGGGACCACCAGGTGATGAATAAATGGAGGTAGAGAGGGGGTTGAAACAATGAAGAATGATATGTTGTCATCTTGTAAAACTTGTAAGGGGGGCAGGGAAGCTGTGGATGGAGACTTGGGTGTGGGGACCACCAGGTGATGAATAAATCGAGGTAGAGAGGGGGTTGAAACAATGTAGAATGATACGATGTCATCTTGTAAAACTTGTAAGGGGGGCAGGGAAGCTGTGGATGGAGACTTGGGTGTGGGGACCACGAGGTGGTGAATAAATGGAGGTAGAGAGGGGGTTGAAACAATGTAGAATGATACGATGTCATCTTGTAAAACTTGTAAGGGGGGCAGGGAAGCTGTGGATGGAGACTGGGGTGTGGAGAGCATGAGATGGAGAATAGATAGTGGTGGCGAGGCAGTTGAGACAATGTATAAATTGTGGGTAGAAACTTGGGATGTGGAAACTCTGATGTGTTGACAGCACGTGGTAAGGTGGGTAGGAGCAGCGTATAAGAAATTTATCAGGATGTTTGCTGTTAAGTCTAAATCTCTAGAACCTAGATTGTTAGTTAAAACCTTTTTTGCTCATGGGTCTAGATTAGAGGTTTTAGATTTTATTTGACACACTGGGGGAGGAGGAGGGTTGTAGGTAATAGGATGGATACACGGATAATGGGAGGGGTGACCAGGGTCTACCAGTGAGGGAGGGAGGATGGGATGAAGTGGTTTGATAGGAAATGGAGACATAAAAAAATAGAAGGGGAAGTGTGATTCAGGGAGATGAGACGCCTAGGATGGGTCAGGGGTTCAAGGTGAGAAATGTTGAATATGTTCAAGGTAGTTTGAAAGGGGTTGGGTGTTTGTGTAACTGAAGGGAATGACAGTCTCTTGAGAAGCAGCCATGTTTATTTGTATACTGCCCTGATGAAATTCCGTCTACATGTAGCTATTGTTTACAGTAACACAGATCCTTCTGCAACAACCAACCCTCTGGCCCCCATATGGTTTGAGCTGAGGAAAAAGAGTCTAAAAGCATTGTTGGGTTCTTCATCATGGAATAAAAACGACAATATGATTGCAGTCTCGGCTTGTTCACCACTTGACGCCCAATTCTCTCCATACATATCACCCAAAAAACACCATCTTGTTAGATTCACGTGTGATACACGACTGGCAACATTTCAATGAATCTCTCTCCCATGGGGGCCCACTGACCTTTTATCTGCAATCGCGCAATTCTTTCAAGGTACAGTAGACTGACAAATGTATTCTGATGTGAGCAGATTTACCCAGTTCTGCTCCGTACTTTTTATCTGCAACACTGAGAATGCTGCTCGGCCTAATGGTTCTTTCTTCTCCATCAATCACACGGGTAAGCAGAACCCAACATAATCAATATTGTCTTTTACAAAAAACTGTTTTAAGCGACAAGGAATTAACTTTTTTTACCAGCCCTGTCCAAAATTCCCTTCTACTGCATTGCTTGAGCCCTTCCCGGCTGAGTTTAGGCTATAAGTGGAGCGTTCCATATTTCTTGAGCTTTTTGCTGCTGTATTGTTCTTTTCATTCAGATAACATGTTGGCATGTACCAGTTGATCTTTTTTGATTGTTTTGCACTTTTAGATTATTTGAAAAATAATCAATAATTTTTTCGAAATTATTCTAGAATGGAATTTGGAATTGTTTGATGCAGTTGTAAGTTAAGTTATCAATTCCATTTTCCACATTTCTTCTTAAATTTTCACTTTAGATAAAGCAGATCTTCTTAACACTTTAACATTATAACTAAAATCATTTTTTTTAAATTGTTGTCTGAAATAGACTTTTTAAATTTGTTCATTATCATAATAATGGAACAAGCTGCTTTATTCTTATGCAATTCTAAAAATACAAAATTGAATTTTGAAAGTGTTCATTTAAATTTACATGAGATTCAAAGATTCTATGTTCATTTTGTTACCCTGCCTAATCTACCTGAAAAAGATATGCAAATATGCAATTATGTGATTCATTTCCATTATATTCAAATCATCTAAGAAGTCTGAACACAGTCAAACATGTATAAACAAGAAATCTTTAATAAAAACTGCTGTGACATTTTAAACATGAGCAATATGCCAATTTAAGCAAACTAATTACACCATCATGCATAAATGTTGATGCTGTGGTTAACCTTGGCTAAAAGAAGTCCATACACTTTGATATTAGGTTCGATTCTTGATTTGCATCAAATCAACCCAGATGAATCTGTCACTCTTTGATTGGAAAAGAATCAAGCGTTTAACCTATCTATATCTATCCTAACCTGGGAAACAGATTACAGGAATAAGCTGACCCACTTCATTTGGCATTGTGATTGCTTCGACCCCGTTTCTACAGATTCCGTTTGATTTGGTTTGGGAAGGCACATGTTGACAGCCATTTCCTTAATCAATATATTCCGCACTGATTTTTTCTATCTCCATCTTAGAGAGTTCCGACAATCTTTCTCTTTCATTTTCTCATTACACCTTAGTCTTTGGCAATGTTACAAATTATGCTCCGTTTTTGCCTCAAGCTTTTACATCCAGAGATTTATTTACTCCCAGACAAAAGAGCACAGAAATTACGCCTCCGTTGACGCTGATGTTTGATAACATTGACACAGGATTTACTCCCTTGAAACTAAGGTCAATTGAGTTGCAACTTTTTTTCTAAGTAGACAGGCAGTGACAGTTTTCATCAGTACTAGAAGATATAAATAGAATGCCATTTAAAAATTTTTTTTACGTACTTTTGTTGAAGAGGATGTCAATGTCCTAATCAGATTTAGAGTTCATGGAGGAATTGTCGAAAACGTAGAAATTCAGAAATGTTGTTCAGATTCTATAAGACTGAATGACCGTCTTGTCAAATCTTTTACAAAGGAAATAAGTTCTTCTTCTGAATAATAACAGCCAATAAAATCACTGACTGCAAAAAACAAAAATCTATGAGAGGAATTATATTTGAAATTTCCTTAATTCCCCGAAAATCCATAAAGATAGCAATCATAATTAAAGTTTCTGCCTAGTCTCTCTGCTGCTTAGCTAATTGAATCATGCAGAAAATTGTCATTAATTATTGAAGTTAACTGCACAAAAAAGCTTTATCTTGATACCATCTTGGTGTAATTTTTATACATGAGCGCCCAATTTTGCTTATCAACCAATGTCCGGTTTAAGAATCGAGACAGGAGTTCTGCTGGTTACACAGACAAGTTGTCTTTTCCTTCAACAAATACGAAGAACCATCGCTAAGAGCAAAGATCAAATTATTTTAATTTACATTCATATCTTCTTACACCATGCCAATTAACTTTGGCCACACCGGAGCTTCCATCTATTTGTGTGCAAAGTTTTCTCCATGTTACTTAGACCACTGACGCTAAGCCTCTGAACAACAATGATCCACGCTTGTCAATCAAAATCACCATTGATAACAAAGATAGGCATCCAATCTCGGAATGGTTCTCATCCTATAAGTCTGTCCTCTATCTATTTCAAGAAGATCATCACAAAAAAACCAATATTTGAACCAATTAGGAGAAAATCTGGTTATGGAATATCCTTTTCTATCTTCGGATACTTGATAAATGAAAACATCCCAGGTGACACAAGGTCAAAAATCTTCATCTCTACAATCTAATTCATCAAAATGAATATATATTGGTGACCAGAAGTCAAGAATCTTTGGGCACATTCATTCATAGCATACAGTCCATTAAAACTTATTTGAATGAGCTTGAAATTCACAAATTTCTAAGGGGAATTTTAGAAATTGAAATAATTTGATGGGTTACCTAAAACTCAATATCATTCTCAAGGACTACCCCATTTCATCAACTAATCCTTCAGAAATGGAAGTATCTGAAAAGCGACCCAAAGCCTTGTCCTGAGCTGCCTTAGCTGTGAAAGGGTCGCAGAGTCATATCAAAGGTTAACTCTTCTGCAGCCGGTATTAGGACGCAACAGTCATTGTGACAGAGTGAAGTCTGACTCACGTAACAATCAACACGTTTCTACATCAGGGCATCAAGGGGGTCAATATTTCAGATCAAAAGGTTAACTCTCGCAGTGCCAAAAGCAGCTAAGTTTGCCAAATGACAATCAATGACTCACATGCATGAAAGTGTACCCAAGATAGGTCCCCAACCTGTCTATTACAGACATGACAAAATTCATTCCAGCTTTTTCGTCTTGGAATAATAAAGACATGAATCTTTTGATATTTCATGTTCACTTTCCCAAAGACATTTGTCATGCAGTGCTTTATTAAAATATGAATAGCCGTGTAAAACATAAATCATGGGAGACACATTTCTGCTCTGTCAATGAAGCAATTACATTACATCGCTAACTTCAATGATTGATTTCACATCGTGTTCAAACCATTAAAGGGAAATGCTCTTTTCAGTCCTTTGGAATTCTCTCAATTTACTTTCAGACAGGAAGTTCTTGATATTTCAATAAAGAATTTATTGAAAACACAGTTCTGAGTTACAAGATGTAATAACTGAAAACTGTCCATATAAAATTATTTAGTGCATATCCCGAAGACAGATCTAATAAAGTTTCCAAACAACTAATTTTGCCATAGTTTCCAATAATTCCAAATAAGAAGTATTAAAATAATAATATCACATACCTTTAACCAAATCTGTATTTTCAGAAAACTTGTAATGCTACGCAGTTTTAAAAACTAAAATCTAGGTTCTCACTTAGTTAGCTTTTACCTACTGCAAAGATTAAAATGTAATTCAATTTTACACATATTCAAATAAAACAAAAGTTATCTGCACATATGTTAAGTATTAACCCATTTACATTACTCACATTTGAAAAATCAAACAACTCTGCCCTTAACATTCCCATAACATAAAACTATTCCTAAGGAAACAGCAATTACTCTTTGTCTTCCACAAGCATAAAGGTTTTATGAATCCAATTACTTCTCCATTAGGTTTTGCACCTGAGAGGAAGACAAGACCCAAAGAAGTTAACTGTTTGTAAATCATCCTGAAAGGCCAATAGGTCACAATAATGACTTGCGTGAGATACTCATTGCCGAAAAATAATTAACCTCTTCTGATAATATTTTAAGCCCAGAGGCAAATATAAAGCCAGAAATACCTTGGCCACACTGCCTATTCTCATAAAAGTGATTATTTACCACGGAAAACATAACATTTTAATTAAGAAACTAAAACTTCCTGGGAAGATTTTCTCTTAAAGATTGTGTTGTCATTGATTTGATTATAATAGCATGACGGTGAGGAAATTTGACAGTAATCAAGATACAATATTCTGTTATTGCTTGGGAAAGCTTCCTTTAAAAGATTATCTATTGAGATATTAAGAATTGTTTTTAAAGTTAGAGGTATTAATCAGCATGTTGCTCCAGCTTTCTTTCCTGAAATAGAAAAGTTGTCCAAAAGGATTTTACATCGTGGCAGTAGTAAAGATTCTATTACCATCCTCCTCAAATCTCTGATTGTAATTCACAGCTAAAGACAGGACTTGAAATTAAGGTGACAGGAGCTATCAAAGATTGGTAGAATTCTCTCTCCAACTGTCGACCCTCCAATCACAGGCTTTACACTTGCACTCTTGAAGAGACATCTCTGCATTTAAACAGATTTACAAAAAACTACTTTCCATGAGACTACTTTTTGTTGAGTGTTATCAGAGCCTTTTCCTTAAGTGGCTACTTAATATAAGTTTTTGGGAATACCTTATTTAGGGTTTATCTGAAGTGACAAAATTATTGTTCAAATGAAATAAGTAATGGTCATGCAAAATATTTTATATGAAAAGCATATTTTGCTGTAAATTTAAACACGATTTATCCAATTGACATATGTTTTGGCTTGAACAAATATTTTGGCATTTTGTCAAACATCATAAAACCTTTGCTAACCTTTATGTAGACTTAAATTTTTCACACTGCCATTGCAATAATTTTTAAAAGTATTTCAATGATTAATTGCTAAATAAGTGATTTTGAAGTTTTTGAAAACATACATAAATGAGTTTCCCATATCTTAATGGCCAAAAATATTAGTGGCAACAATTAAAATACTTCCAAGAGAAAAAGATAAGATCTACTCTTAGGGTCGTTGAATTTTCTGCAAACAGTGTGTAGATAGGTAAATGATATATTCTCTTAGATTCTGGTGTGGTTGCAATATAACTAAAACATTCCGGTCCATAGCGCAGAAAATGTGTGAAATGGGGAGGGAGTCTTTCATCAGTACTTCCTTCAACACTCGTAAACACGACCACTGACACCCGACCCTATTCTTCATATACATCATCACTTGTTAATACAGCATGGTGCCGCACATAGGTAGAATATACTAGAATAAGAACTCAGTCTTGTCTCAGTTTATAAGCATAGATGCCTGCATTTACTACACATACAGTAATATCTTTGAGCAACAATCCTTTGCATTTTGAAGAATTTCTTTTCAAGAGAAAAATGTGCTCTTAATTTTACAACAAGGGCACTGCAGTTTTTCAGCTGAATTACCTGAATCAAACTTGGATTTTCAAACCTAAGAACTTTGGGACAAGAGTTATCAAAAACTGTTTTTTTTTATTCACATAGTTTGAAATGATGACTCAAAACTTAAATCGATAGACTTTTAATTTTTTTCACAGCAATAACTACCATTACCAAACTGTAAACACAATTTATAACTTTCTAAAAAGCTCAAATACTTTTAAAAACAAAACCCAAATAAAAAATTCCAACCCCAGGTTAACACCAACAAGCTAAATGGAAATAGCATTTACAAAGTTGTTGCTACCAAAATATTTTGAGCCTTGTCAAGAGGGGGGAAGGGAATGAAAACATTGTTATTTAGGGAGCAATCAGTCTCAGGTTCTCCACTCTTTCCTCAAAGTGTCAATCGGCCATCAGTCCGCTAGTACTCTGATCGGCAGTTTACACGATCCAGTTACCATGGACCAGGTTTCTGACTTCTGGCAGAACATACTACTACAGTTTCTAGTCCAATCAGTAATTTAATTCTATCCAATTCTAAAAAGTGTTTATGTCTAAATGGTGGCCATACATTTCTACTATAACTATTCGAAAGAGCAAATTTATATTGTCCAGTTACTAAAATGTTTATGTACAAAAGGCTGGCTTAACATTTATACAAATTTTATTCCAATTTTCAATTTTACACTATATAGTTCCTTGGAAAAGTTTATGTCGAAAGTTGGCCACACAAATTTCTACAATTCCTATTTCAATCATCATTTTTACTATTCAGTTACTAAGCAGTACCAGTGTTTATGTCCAAATGGTGGCTAATAATTTTTACAATTTTTATTCCAATCTGCAGTTTTACACTCTCCAGTTACTAAAAAGTGCTTGTGTCCAACTGATGCCAAACATTTCTTTAATTTCTATTTCTCTCTACAATTTTACACTCTCTAGTAAGTAGAAATGATGGCCAAAACTATTTTCTACTATTCTTATTCCAATCAGCAGTTGACACTGTCCAGTTTCTTAAAAGTGTCCAAATGGTCATCAAACATATTTCTACTATTCCTGTTCAAATTGGCAGTTTTACAACAAGTTTACAAAATTAAGTTGTAGATGAATATAATTGTCCAGGTACTTTCTAAAGTTGTAAAACATTTTTTACTTTTTTCTTTGAATTCTGCAGTTTACACTTCCGATTCTTTAATTCTAAATGATGGCTTCTACTACTTCAATTCACACTATTCTGAAAACTTCTTGAAAAGGACATGTAAAAATGTTATCTTACAGTGACTTTCTATAAACATTTCCTTCCAAAACAAATCTTCTTTCTTTTCAACAAATCAGCACTCCAGGTATAAAAAATTGAAATTTCATCTCTCAAATCATGGTGTCTTTTCAAGTGCTTCAACTTCAAAACAATCCAAAATCTCAATAAAATCCCCTTAAGAACCAATACAAATGGAAACTCCACAAATCCAAAGGCTTTACAAACTTCAACTTTAAATCCCAATGTCTATCAAGAACTTAACTTTCAAACAGTTCAAACTATTTTTAGTCCCAGCTTAATACAAATCAACTGTTCTGAGCACATGATATAGATTTTTATGAGGAAAAAATTAAAATTTGCATTTAGATTGATTTAAGCATTTTTAGAAACTCTTTTGAAGTGAATATTGGGAAATTTCTTAAACAATAGATTGAGGTATTGAAAGCGACTGCTCGTCTCATTTTGTAAATTATTTTCTGCAGATTTGAATTTAGGGAATTGCATCCTTTTAAAAGACATATGAACTATTTTCATATTCTAATACATTACCACAAAAACCTGACAACAAAATATTTTGAAAAATTACGATGGAAATTTCGAAAAACTTCCAATTTTGATGAATAGAATAATGAATAAGTTTAAATCTTATCATGGCAAAATCTAAGCCCATTGTTTCTTGGAAATACATCATCACTATTTATTACTTCAAAAAGTTTTAAAAGATCATTATGAGTGATTGTGGTGCTTGCAATTTGATGTTTGGTATTGATGATTTCTGTAATGAATATACAATGGTTACAATACATTTCCAAAATCCTTAAAGTGGTGAAATGCTGTACTACAATCCTTTGATAAATGATTTTCTTTGAATTAAAAAAACTTATAACAGTTATTTATGTCATAAAGATATTATTGAGTTACCTTTAACTGCTTCTTTCTTTGCTGTCCCTAAACATAATGCTGTATGCTCTTACTTTAACAATAGGGCAGAAAATCTTGAAGCGTTTCCAAAGGATCTCCTATGAGTCTAATTAAGAAAAGAGTCAGAACTTCTGTAATTCCAAATGACCCTTCAGCCTATCAATGCAGTGGCTCAAATACCTGATATATTTTCATTGAATCTCTCAGCTTGCCAACAGAGGGTTTCTTGTCATATAACATTACCATAAAAAATATCCTATTAGACTGGTAATTTATGACAATAACCCTCCTTCACTTTTCCAAACATCAATTCTTACCAAAATAAAAATGTCATAGACAAAAACCAACTGATTTTTTTTCAAAAGTCCTAACCTTAAACGTCCCCTTACACCATAATCCACTCAAGAAGATCTACAAGAAGTATGCAATGCACTACCCACTTACCAGAACAAAGTAGATACCTTCCTACATTCTACCTGTAGACAGCTCGGCTAATTGCAATCAGAAGGACAGGTGAGTGTACCTGCAGCACTTGAAGCGTCCTGCACTTATACGTGTCTCCATTAGTTCCTGGACGAGCTACTCCTTGACATGAGACCATTACTGCATTCTGTACTGCCGATGTCTGGCACCATGGGTTATTTGTCTGGACTCTTCCATCATGTGAAGTGCTGTGTCATATCAGACTTCCTCTTGTCCTAGCCATACACTACACCAAACTCATACCAAGTGCAGGCAATTTTTGCTTAAAAATATAAGGACACTTGATAGTGAAGATATTCAGAACCTCTTTCTCTTTTCATGCATTTTCCTTTTTCAAATTTGAATATTTTATGAGAGTTTGATTTCAGAGAATAAATCTTAAGTCATTAAATCTTTGTATTTTTTTTGATCAAATAGAAAATAACCAATCTAAAAAATCTTTAAATAAAAATCTTTTTTATACAAAATGTACAAAAATAATTTGTGAATTTGTTGATATTGTTTATAGCATTAATTATTATATATCATACAATATTTTTAAAGAAAAATATTGTTCTTGTGAATCAAAACTTAATCCATCATTAGATTTGACATTTCATAAACCTGGACAATAGATTCATTGCTATGGAACTCTATACCTTGAATTATGATGGACAGCTGGTATTTTACTTTTTGTAGAAATCATGAGGTTTCACTTTGTTCGCTTTGATCAGTCTAAAAAACTACCCAAATGAAAACACTTGATACTATAGTCCTTTCAGCATTCCATGATTAAAGGTCATCTATCACCTTTGAAGTATTGAAATCTTCATTAAAGTCAAGTTCAAAGCAAACGAAATCCTCAATCAAAGGTAAAAGAGTGACAATGACCACAAGATCACCTGCAGTTAAAAATACAGGTAGAATTCGTTATCCCTGTCAATTACTTGACGAGGCCAGAATCGCCACCGGGTGTGTATTTCACTCAGGTAAATCCAGGGGGATTAGCACAGGTATTTATTGTCCATCCTTCTGGACATTCATGACCAGCCGAGGGTCATCACTATTTGTATTTGTTGACAAATATCTTAAACGTTTTGAATATTATATGAATCCCATCATCCCTTGCCTTTTCTAGAATATTTTATCAACCTTATGTGTGTATGTTTATTTGTGGAATGGAGGTAACCCTAATTAGATTACCACTGAAATCCAGGTGTATTATCACAGGTATTTATGGTTCCATACCTACAGAACAATGAAGAACAGGTAAGGAGGTTTGTTATCTTCTTGACATGTACCTGGTAATTCAGGTAATTTACGATGTCTCTTCAAACAAGACTAGCTCATCATTGACAATACCAGGTAAGCACTCGACACATGAGAAATGGGATACTTTCAGGGAATAATGGACTTATCACTGATCATAATTACAAACCCGCCTCCTCTGTCCTTCATTTATCTTCATCATCGAGTGTTGACAAATTTGGTAAATATTTATGAGATATGCAGGTTCTGACAACAACGATATATTTGGATTATTCCTTGATATATATATAATTTATATAAGAAAGTTGCATTAAGTACATGCAATTTTGTTAAAAACTAAAATAATTCAAGCCAAAGCCTGAAGGCACACACTTTGAGCATTGTTGAATGAAAGAATGAGTAGGCTTTGAAATAATGTGTAATACAATAAAGAAAAGACTCATTAACCACTTATTCTTCTTAGGTCTTCATTTATTATTTTTTCATTTTCCAATAATCATATTTGTATAATTAAACAAATTAGATAGTTAGAAATTCCTGCTTGATCAATTGATACAATAAGATCATCTTCAAAACATTTGATAAAATCCTGTGACAATGTTACATTACCATTGCCTTTGTTACAGGCCAACTGTTATTTTCGATTTTTGTTCAATTTATCATTAACTAAATTCTGCCTTATTAAAAATTGATCGAAAAAGTAGGTTTCCAAAGCAACTTAATCTAAGTTGAGCTCTGAAATTATATGCACAAGTTTGATTCAATTATGTTCTATTATTGTCAACATGCAAGTGTGACTGCCTTTTAGTGAAGATCCTCGAGGGTGGCAAGTTTGCATGCGATTGAGAAATAAACGTAATCCTGTCAACGCTGCAACGACAATCAAGTTATGAACCAACAAATTCTCTTTTCTTCACACAAGGGAATCCAGGAAAAAAACAAACCCAAAAATCCTTGTCGACTCGCCTTTTTGCGTGATTCCTTCTGTGGTTCCCAATGTGTCATGAATTTTTTATTGTCAATTCTATTAGAATTTTGGATGACAAAAAATAAATAGATTGATCATAAACAGGCCGTAACCGTAATAATTTGGACATTCCTGCTATTCTTATGGACACGGGTCTTTGATAAATATTTCATGAGTGAACAGGGAATGATAGAATGCTGTGAAGAAATCTCTCACGACTTGAATAATAGATCTTGAGTTCAAAAAAATTTCGTTAATCATTCATGAGCAGTCATAATATCCTGGAAACGACAACTAAAGGTCTTTGAAAAGAGCAGTTTCTATAATAGAAGTGAGGAATAAATGTATAGAAAAACAAATAATTCTACATCATCTAATTGGCATGCGATGGGAATTACGAGACCTCGGGAGCCCTGCCGTCAAGATGGCAATTTACCGACTTGGGGAAATAAATTGTATTGTCATCAAGTGACAGGCTTTAATAGGAGATTGTGATATAACGTTAGCTTTATAAACTCTTCACACCACTCTCCTTGATTCCCTACTGATGGAATTCAAAGTAACCTCCTCACAGGGTTAGACAAGTAGGAATAACACTACATGACATACAAATGGGACAGATATCCTTTATCAATCGTACAAGTATTTGAAAGGAGACCTTCATGTTATATTGAAGAATGGCAATTAACTATTAGTGAATGACATGATTCATATTTTAGATTTTAGATTCATACATTATTCTTGGTATTAGATTAATAAAAAAAGTTTGTGGAAGTGTTTGCTGAATGATAATGTGGTAGTACATGTTAATGTGAGAGTAACTTTCCATTTCTGAAGGTTAAATCCCATTATATTAAAGAAATCAGTGATAATAACCTATTCAAATTACACTTAACTTATTGCTTATAAGGATAAAACTTTAAAAATATGAAATTTCAAGTGATATCTAAATGTCATGTTCACTGTTCCATTACTGAAAGATAATGGAGCAATAGAACAATGGGACGATGTCACAAGTGTTATTTAATAATGCATTTGGTTTCAGCCCCTGTTTGAAAATTTCATTGATCTTCTTAGTTTCTGGAGTAAACGCAGAATAAATACTGACAATCATGAGTTTGCTTTGGTCTCAGGTCTATTTCCTTCCTATTTTGGATCCCTTGGTATCACCTTGCAGAACCAAACTTTCTGTTATTCAATGTAAGAAACTCAACAGAGACAAGCACTGTTTGATATGCTGTATTCATGATTCCACCATATGTTATGTTCCTGTTCCTTTTATATGATTTAATCTTTTAAATATTTTGTTCATTTTTGAAGCATGTAAAGATCTACTCACAGACAAGCACCAACTCTGATGTGAATGTTTGTCCTGGGCCGCTGTCGCTGAGTCCCTCACATCTGTAACTGCCCTCGTCAGCCGCTCGCACTTTCGGGAAATACAGCGAGCCATTGTTGTATACTCGATGTCTGAAATAGTATAGTGGGAATAGTTTAAATTGTGAGATTATAGTATGATAGGGCATCTATGATGTTAATGACTATGCCATAAAACATTCAAATTTGGTGTCTTAAAAGAATTCTTGAGTCGCAATAAAAAAATCCTTTTTCAAAAGTTATACATTTTTAAAGTTGATATTGATCTACAACATAATGGAGTTGAAAGAAATATTAATATTTTGTAACCATTTCCACTGTTGTGAATAAAATAAAGTTAAAATTCTTACATATTTTTTCTATAGAATACGAACATAAAAACATTCAAATGTATAATCATTTTATGCACATTCATAACAATTAGGAATGTAACTTTTATTACAGCTAGCAATGGAATGACATCTAAACAAGCTGAAAGATGTTATCAATTTTAACGAAAAAAAAATCAGTCTATCCGACTAAATCTTACAGGGTCAGATCAAATGAATTAAAAGTTCTTATCCATTTATCAAAAAATACTTTCAGAGATAAATACATTGCTCAAAAATGACTCCGAGAAAAACAGCAAAACTTTTAACGAGAAAGATCCGAACAACTTTTTCAATTCAGCAAAAATAAATTAGATAAAAAACCCTACCCAAGATGATTTTTCAATATAAATTCATTGGAGATTCCAACAAGTTGATGACTCGGAAATAATGTAATGATGAATGGTCTGAAGAAGACAATATTCATTAAATATATCGGAGTATATTGGCTGTACCTGGACGTATTGGACAGCTTTTCATAGTTAGAAAACCAATCAATGCGGCTCGCTCCGTGGAAGGCGCAGTCCAAGCGAGCGGGGCTGTTCTTCAGAACCAGTTTGTGAGCTGTGAATCGATCCTCGCGCAAATGAGGAGTATAGTGGGCTGTCAATGAAACAAAAAAACGCAATTAATCATTGCAAAATTTCAGCAAAATTAAAGATTATTGATTGAGAAAACTGTGTTCTCCATTTAGATGTAATGTTTATGCAAGTGAACGTTTCGCTGAGATGGTTTAACAGGCAATCGGCTGAAAATGTCAGGAAAATGGTTCTTTATGTTTGTGGAATGAGCTTATGCTAATCTGGGTAAAATGAAAGATGTTGGGGATAGCAGGGCTATTATATACCCTGGCAAACTATTGGGCAGGCCCTGGCTTCACTAAATTGCTGCTGTGAATTTGAATGCTAACGACATCATGGCTTTTTCCACAGTTTTATCAACACCCTCTCTACTAAAGAGCAAGATATGCATTAAAACATATTTCTAAAATAAAGTTTTATAATCAACCAAACATAAATGAAGAATAAATTAATAAAAAAAAATAGTGACACAAGTAATAAAATTTGAAATCTTGCTAAAAACTGGGAACAGTTGATCTGTGTGATACATGAATTTTGCAAGCAGAGTTTCACGACCAACACACACTTGAACAGAATGGAAATCTGTTGTTTTTGTCCAAAAAATGTCCATAAAATTGGATCTGTGTAAACCAAGTGACAGCCCTTAAGTGAACAGTGATTACATACAGAGCATTTATTGCTTCCTGTCCACTTACCCACATTAGGGGTTTAAAAAACCCACCCACAGGCTCTGTAGTTCACATACCTCATTTACAGACATCTATACAATAGTCTGTAGCTTGGTAACAGACATTCAACTGATGTACAAGTCTTCCTAAAAAAAGATAAATCTAAAAAATAATTTAAAGTTAAAAAAAGTTTTCTTATCACTAATCAGTAGAATTAAAAGTCAATCATAGACCGTCATACTGTTCCTGAATTATCTTTAAACCTCCACCCTCAGTCACCCGGGGCTCTATGTTCTGATACTCTTCACAATCACCCCTTCGAAACTTCATCAGGAAAATCTGTACCCTTTACCATGCGCTTCAGTCTTGCGTAGTAGAAATTAACTTGCACGACCAGCTCTTAGCTCATACTTTCGGGTTCACAGTCAATCAGGGTGGAAAGTTTGCTTTGAAATCACAATTTCAAACGACTGAGTATGCCCTGAAAAGGACTTTTTTTATCTTCGGCTTACCAAACAAATATTTCCACAACTTGTATCAAATCGTGTCATTGGGTTACAGTTTCATAACAAGATTCAAAGGTGGTTAATTTCAGTACACATTTTCACTGTTTCATAACAAAGGTGGTTAATTTCAGTACACATTTTCACTGTTTCATAACAAAGGTGGTTAATTTCAGTACACATTTTCCTAATGAAGTTTCCCAGGGGTGATTTGTGAAGCGTATCGGAACATAAAGGATGTGAAGCCTCAGGTGAAGCTTTAAACTAAGGTAGAATGTAAGCCTTTACAGTATTTGATAGATATATCAATTAACTTAAAAAATAATCTAGCTTAACACAAGTATATGTTAACCATATTTGATTATTTAGAAATCAACATTGATAGCACACGGCATGAATATGAAGATGAATGAACCTAATCTAGTATATGATTTTTATTTAATTGCCTTCAGCATGAAATCGAAACCCACTTGTCCAGAGGTTGACTTTTAACAGAACGATATTCCATTTCTTCTCTTAGTCGCCGAAAAGATTCCATAGAAAAACTTCAAAAGACATCAACAACTTCTTATTTCCATAATTTGATATTTCAAATCCTTTTTTATTCCGAGTGATTTTCTGTTCCGTCTGACAGGTTGCCTGTTCACTTCAATTAATCCTACCGTTTTCCTAATTGAGCAGCCACGTTAAATATTCCATATCAATGGCTGCAATTTGGTAGCTCACTAATTTTCCTGTAAAGCATCCAATCAGAATTTCTTGGCAAACGGCAATGCCGAGAGATGACTTGTTAACCCTATACGGAGTCTGTGGCTCTCTGTCTCACTGTCTATCTCCTTAATCAATCATATTTGAAAATTGTTCAAGCTCAAAGGAAAATGGCCGCTGAAAAAATTGAATACTACTTGTTGGTATAAAGTATGACCGTTAATGTCATTGGGACAATGATTGTCAATTAATCAGAATTAGTTATGCTTTCCTATCACATTAAGCCATCCAAGAATAGGAAGAGTGCAATAATTGTAATGATTAAAAAAGAATTCATGAAATTTATACCCATATTTTTTTCTATGATTAATATCAATTTTGATCTAAAATTGTTTTATTGGATATAATATTGACACTATCATAAATAACAACAAATAAATCTTATAAAAATTTCAATCTCACATTTTTGACATTAAACCAAAGTTTTTGTAAACAAAGCTTTTTTAAAGTCATAAATGTCACAGATGATAAATGAAAAATGTATTGCCTGAAAATAAATAACAATACCGACAAAATCTGATTCATAAGCTTAGCCAAAGTCATATCATATAATACACAAAAATCTGATTGAAACAATATTGATTCAAACTAAAGCAATTTTTTACTTGACGGGTGATCAATCTTAGTACATCTGACCTTGCAGAATGCACTAAGTCAACTATCCCTACCATCTTATCTTCTTTTCCATGAGAAGAGTCAATGTTTTCAAATTTAGCTAATCAAGCATACCAAGGAGCTCTAGGATGGACAGTTGAAGACCACGGAATGCAAACTTTGCCGACCTGATGGATCAAAAGATGATCAGTAACAGAATAGTCATGTCGAAACTCAACAAGATCCATGAAGAAGTGTTGAGGTTGCGTTGAGTCCATTTTGGCTAAAACATTTCTGAGGTAGATCACCTGACCTGAAGTTGAGATTGGACTCATTACCGTGTGAGAAAACTGTGTTGATCTGGCATTAAGTGTCCATATTGTATTTAGCGAGGTCGAGGCTGAGACCTTCTGACACAAGACCTCTCGCTGGAATTGGCCTCGTTAACTCGTGAGAAAATTGTGTTGATGAATCCACATCATGCTAGTGATGAAAAGATGTTGGTCATGCAGATTAGTAAAGGTGGCTGGGTTTGAAGGGAAACAGGTATGGATGAGCGGAGAGGGTGATAGAAGGCTAACAACTCAATTAGTGATGCTTTAAGACAGAGATTCTGGACAGAAGGTCTGGCCAAGGCATGAGGCCGCATACATTATCCTTAAGCTTTAGGTATAGGAGACTAGGTTCCACGACTCTTCATTAACCTTTAAACTGCCAGGGTCTACCTAAGTGTGATCTCAATTTAGTATGCAAGGACAGGCATTTGGGGCTAAGTTATTTACTTTCATTAACCATTAAACTGCAGACATTTTACTTACAATGCAGATTCTGATACAGAGGAATTCAGGTTATTGACTTTGAAAACCCATGACAGGCTCTACAATACATAATGTGTTTAATAAATTCATTACACTTTACCTTAAGTTAGTAAATGTTAATTATTAGGTTATCAGTATCACCTAATTTTTACAAGAAAGGCATACATGAAATTGCTGATTTTGGTTTAATGCAGTTTAAAGTTCATATTTTCAAACTTAAGTGATTCTACAAAAGGTAACTATTGTTGAAAACAAATTTGTGGTTTCTAATTATACAACTTGTTACAAGTCAATACATAAAATTTACATCAAATACAAAGTACAAGACATTTTGCAAAAGTTAAATTCTGATTCCTAGCAACTGCAAAAAATTGATTTTGCAAATCTTTAATTCATGAGGACGAGAAAGCACTTTTCGGGAACAAGAAAAGAGTCCATATTGAGGAATTTAGAAATTTTCAGAGTTCAATCACAGATCAAGGCCATTCAAACAAAAGCTGTTAAAGGATACAAATCATGTTTGATCAATTCAACAAGAGCAAATGATACAGATGACATCAGTTTGCATGTCTATGCTCAATCGTTAAGCTCATCGGTCATCTATTGACATGGAGGAAGTTCAACAATCATTGACCGCAGTCCTGTAATTGAGGTCCCAAATTACTAGGAGAATTGCTGCCCAATTGCTCACAGAACGTTTCACCAATTGGTCAAAGATCCATTGAAAAGCATCCGCAGTGGAAGTATCAGTAGTGGATGGAAATCAGGACAATTGGACATGATTCTTGACCAGGGAATTTGTATGTCCTGATCGGAAGCCATTAGTTGTATTGCTTTGATCCTTGACCAATCAGACTGGCTCATTGGTCACTCCTGGAAACGATGCCATGTAATTTACACTCATCATAATTGACGGGTTGTCGATACTGTACGCTTGTCATTATAAATCCCGATACCCAATATGGCATTCACTTACACCAATTTGTCATTCAAAATTAACCATAATTCACTTCACAACATACTTAATATTGAATATACTGATCAACTTTTCATCCATAGCATTCGTCAGTTTAAATACTTAAAAGATTTGTCATGGTTTATGAAATTACTGATAACACTGGATACTGAAAATTATGTCTTTATTATGTGTTATGTAAGGTTTTAACAAAATATAATAAAGAGTTATACCAGACAGTTGATGATTCCATGGAAAGGTTCAATTTACTTGCAATGATATATTTGATATGTCATACACAAGAATATCTATAAAATTATCTGGATAGTTATCTGTATTAAAATTCAGAATTTTCATTATATATAATGTTTTTGTTTTGATGTGAGATGGCATGATTTGTAGATGAATATATCACAATATTTACATTTCCATGTACCGGTATACACATACATCTTCTATAGTAAATTTTCATCTCTTTTTTTCTTGTTTTATATAATTCATATAAAATGTCGTCTAATAAAAACATGGCATAAGATCATCAATTAAATCTAACATCAATGTATATAGGAAATCAACCCCTTTACAAACCAAGATGATTTTCTTACACCAGAGCTTACTGTAAATTGACCACAAAGAATGATCAGATACTAACCAGTTCATCACTTTAAATGTTCATATAAATCTATCATTCAGAGAAACAATATTATTAATGGGTGCCTTTATCTTAATGGAGAAACAAAAACAAAATCTAGAATACTAAGTACAAGTCTACATTTTCAACTATCAACTGCCTCTAAACTATTCAGTAACAATACATGGGCAAGTATGCACAGTCATAACAAAGCAACAATGGGTCGGGTCAGCGAGAGGTTACCCATCAATACCGATTCAACTGTCTCTCCAAGAGCCTTCAGCAGATTTCCAGGATTCCAGTCTTGGACAAAACGGTAAAATTACCTCTACTCTGAGGCTGTGATTGAAGGGGCACCAGTGACCTCATGCACATCCTTAAACTTCAAAGGAAGTACATACCACTCTTGATTACAAGTTTGCTAATAAGAGATTCATCAGTCCAGTCTTACATAACCAGCTGCCCTCTCCATGACTGGTATTCAAAGAATTATCACTATTGTAAACCAAGAATTAAGGGCCCTCTAATTTCATGATGTTGTGAAAATGATCAAAGCTTTGACATATAATTTCAAATAAATAGCTGTATGTAATCAAGTAACTATACTTTAAGGTTTCTTAAGCAGTTTAACACTGTAACCTTGTTGTCAGTGAAGAAACAGTGTGGGAAAAAATATTTCCAAAGTAATAAAACACTACCCTTAAGCTATAGTATATAACATTTTATTCAGTTGGTGATTTTTTATAAAATTTGTAGAGTGAGTGCATAGTTGGGATATATCTTAAATTCTATCTAAAAAATACATGAATGAGTTGTCTCTTTTATAATTGTAAGTTTATTGAAGCCAAGTCATTGATATTTTGGTCAATTTGAATGGTACCCCTAAACTAGGTTCACACACGAAGGAATTACAAACATAAAGCAGTGATGAGATCTCAAGCAGTACAAGTTGATGTAACTACTCCATTGTCTGTAATGAAATAAGCTGACACTATAAACCACCATGGGAAGATAAGACTCTTACCTTATTACCTCGAGAAACACGTTTTTCTGATTCATTTTTACCAGATGTAAATCCTGAATATCAAAACAAATACTAAGCCCATAGTCTACTGATTGCCATGACCCCACAATTACTGCAATAAAAATAAATATACTCATTTGCCTTTTTGTTTTAATTGATCTGTGCTAGCTGCAACAAAAATAACAAAAATCATTATGATTAAGTTACAAAGATTATTAATTAAATTCAAACCCAAAAGATTCAGAGTGTAAACTCGCTAATACAACAACTAGCTTTTGCTCATGCTGTAAACTCATCGCAACCCAACTATCACTTCAATCTTCAACTCTACCGAAACTGAAAACTACAGTTAATAATATCATTTACAGTTATCAGTTGTGAGTCAAATTTTCGCCTTGTTATCCCATGTTATCTACACCGGACTCTTCCCACTCTCCTGTCAGAGAAATTCAACCTGACATTGTACTAGCGCCCTTCAAACATATTCACAGTAAACTTGAATTCTTCCATTCAAGTAAAGTTAGCTCACAATGAGCATTTGTTTAAAAGTAAACAAATACCCTGAAGGGATGACACTCCGTCTCATGTTGAAAGATACATCTAAAAAGTTTAGTTTATCTCTTAGTTGAGAAGTATCGTTAACGGTAATTAAATGTAAGAGTGGAGACAGTTATCTAAAACTACATGACCATTAGCATGGAAATAAATTGTATGGTTGTTGTGCTCTTCTTAAATTACTGAAGAGTCTGTTGTGGATGCTGATCTTTCATCTACTGCTAATTTTACAAAATTATTTTCAAAAAAAAATTTGTAATAAAGATAGTACTTAATCAAAATTTTCAATTAACATTTCGATAACTATTTGAGATGTCTGTTTACACACAAACTATTTTCCTTGAAATTGGATTTACTCCCATTACAGGAAACTTAATTTTTTTAACAAAATTCACCTTTTTAGGTTTTAACATTTTTCAGATTTGAAAGATACATTAGAATTTCAGAAATGCTTTTAGTTGTGTGCCATTTGAAGTTTGCAGTTTCACAAGGGAAAGGGGTATTTTGTGAGCAAATGTGAAAGGGGATCACAATGACATCATAAATCTCCCACAGTCCTTCAGGTGGAAGAATCCATTTGTTACGACATCGTGCAGCTGTTGCCTGATAGGGAAAACCATTCAACACTTGTAAAGCTTTTGTTAACCACAATGCTCTGACAATGTATATATATCACAGTAGGTAAAAGCTTGCAATAATCGCTCTGTATGTCTACAATGGTCATGTCAACAATAGCTTATATGGTATCAAAGAGAAAAAAAATGTTTCAGAGTGACTCTCGCAAAAGATGTTGATACAACTACATTTCCTTGTGCCTTGTATCTTTATTTATCCAATATTTCTCTGTGTCTTTCATCTCTAGAACAATGTAATCATTAATCAAACCAAGCGATAAAACAAAGAGCAACAGAAAAGATATATTCTCAGAGTTACTTAATAAAGAATTTAAAAGAAAACATATGCTATAAACCACTTAAAGGCAAAAAGGTTGCTCATAACAATTGACATATTCACCAATGATAGCACTAACTATAGTGTTATCACCATGAGCATCACCAAGACACACAATCAGTAAATCTTTGAGTTTTGAAAAAAATACATTCCATCCAAAATATACCCAAAGTTCTATAAAAAAATCCCAAAATATGTGTAATTGCAAAAATCAAAATCAAAATTGGATAGCAGATCAACAATATCAAAGCAAATTATAAGACTAATCTCAAAATATTGTTAATGACCACTAGTGTCCAATCAAGTCCGAATCTCCTGTGAATCTTTTTCCCTGATACTGGACAGGAAGTCAGTGAATATATATAGCGAGGTTCTCTATGATAAGAGTGCACATAAATACTAGCTCTCTAGTCAGACTAGGTGACACTTTGCACATTTATTTGCGTTCTCTCGACATTTTCTGACACAATCTGAGTCAGGGTGGAATTCCAAGCTACTTGTTTTTCTTTCCTGACAAGAAGATGGTCTACATCAAAACTCCAGTGAATTGTTAACTGATAGCCAATCGCACCAGATGTATCTGATAAGATTTCCATTTATCTCACAAAAATTATTTCTCAAAAGGCAGGTCATGCAGTTTTTTTTACTTTTGTTCATATACATAGGCTGTAAGTGGTTCAACAATTCAAGACAAAAATCAAGACTGAATAACAAAGACAAGAGATTATTTCATGAGTAAATTTCATTTCAGGATGTTCTAGTTCACCACTTGTTACTTAAAAGGAATTTATCGAACATCTTTTTAAAGATTAGATAATCAGATCTTCAAACAAGATTTGAATTCACAAATAACTTTTATCAACCATTGGTGATTACAAATGTCAACAACCTTGTTGAAAATATGCAAAAAAGCAACATTTCTTTTGCATAAAAACTAATTCACAGAAGAAATCCAAAAATTGCATCTCTTATCTGAAGATATGGCTCCCAAATGGTTTGTCATGTTGAAAGCTGTGTTGCTCAAAACAAACCAGCAGTTCTCTTGTACATTTAGCTTGTAGATATAGCTCGGTCAATCAAACTGCTATCTTATCTGGCCATACCATGCTTGGGAAGTGCTGACAGAACGTGAAACAACTCAGCATAAAATCAGTGCATGTGAAAACAAACACTGACCAGCATGCTGTTATACATGGTACAGGCATGGCTGCCTTCTGCCTATCAATCCAAGATGGACGCTTAGATTTGCTGATGTTTCTGAAACCTTGCAGACACTGATAGACGCATTACAACCACTCTGTAATCTTTGTTGGCTGCTGGACAGAAGCAACTGATGAGGTGTTCTTGCATGAATATCTGGGTAATGGACATTGATTATGAGAAGATGGTTGAGACAATCATTGATTATGAGAAGATGGGTGAGACTTATTGTCTTATGTCTGAAAAATTGTTTGAAAGCAACAGGACCGACCTTATAAAATGTTCTTCCATTAACATTGTCAATGGACATAGTTTGAGGTTTTATGAATATTTCATCCAAGGTACAGCTTCCCTATTGCTATTTGTTACCTAAAGGATGGAACTTACAGAATATAGAGTTCTCGAATGACAAGGCTATGGAAAAAAATATTTTTCGTCTGCAGGGTTTTAACTTTCTCTGGGTTTTTTCTTTCTAAATACAGATGTTAAATAATAAAAGCAATAGCAATGGGCTGTTATCTTTTCCTGCTGGAGAAAATTGACCGAGAAGCTATTCTTGCATGAACATTGTGATAAAAGGATGTCCTCCTATGTAGAAGAAAGTACTGCAGACGTGCCATGTAGCAGACCTCGGATAGCAGACACATTATCCCTGGCCTGTAATCTTCAGTGACAAAGTGAGAGTTCTAACATTAACCTTGGGGCGATTGACTTTGATTGTAAGTGCAATGGTTGGAGACTAAATCGGAACACTATCACACCTTGAAATGTACAGTGCTACAGACAGATGGCTTGCAAACCATTTTTATCTGTCAGATATTGAACTATTGGTTACTGCCATTGAATTCTTGTAAGAAGAGAAAAAGAGCACTCTTTGTAGTAAGATCTGTGTAAAACTTGAAAAAGCATAAGATAGCTGACAATATTTTATATAGATAAATATAAATATTTCAAAATCATTTCTAGTTTTCAAACTTAATATTTATTACATAAGTATTTCCTCCATCAAAACTTTTCCATGTTCTGCATGATATCAGTTAACAAAATTTCAAGTTGAAACATTTGATAATTTCCTCAAAATAAGCTCCCCATTTAATTCTGTTCTTATTAAACGAAATAATAAATTCTCAACCGTTATATTTTGCGTTTCATGCCTTTTCAAGATCTCTTTTTTTGCCAAGCAATCTGAAGTATCATTAGCATTTATTATGGTATTCCTAGAGCTGATCTGTCATGCTGAAAATGAGAAGTACACAAGTTCCCAATAAATCAGCGACAAGTTGAACATACAGATACCAGATTTAAAGGGACCATTCGAGCGGGGTATTTTTTGTGGAAACGAAATTCAGGAGGACTTTCCTGTTAACAAAAATATATGATTTTTACATGATTCTTTTCACACTTAATGTCAACTTTGTACATGAGTTTAACATTTCAGTTGTTCAAGATTTCACAATTTGACAAAGAATAAAGTGTATCGATCAAAAAAGAAAAACTTCGTGAAATGAAGCCAATCATCGGAGCTACGAATGTGGAATGCATTACTACGACAAAACATTGTCGTAACTGACAACTTTTATTATGAATTATTTGTAAATATGCCCCTCTTCTATCAATCTATTAGTTATTTCTTAATTTTTTCAATGAATTAGCAAAATACAGCACATTTGATTTCTCGCAATGTTAACATTGAAAGCCGCTCGAATGGTCCCTTTAAGCTATCCAAAACGTCTATCGGATGTGGAAGGAGCAGAGGTCACTGAAGTCACCGTGTGGAAAGAATGTTCTCACATAACTCTTCACTGGTAGACCTGCCATTTTATGCCCAAAAATTTCTTTTATATCATTCCCTAAGTGACAGTGTTAAATAAACATGCACCACATGTTCCCCTTGCACATGCTATGACATCATATATCAGTAACAGCGCACTTAGGACCAAATCCATTTAGAATGCCTGTTGCAGGGTGATGCTCTTTCTCTGACTTTATTATGCATTCTGCAGTACCTGATAGGAACCTTGGCGGACGTTGCCTAACATTCCCAAAATGGCTCTCATGAAAGACACAAATGGTTCCTGAGGTAGTGGACAAAAAGCTCTATTACATAAGTCGTGGAATGTGTGAGTGGAAGACAGCAGCCATATTGTTCTGACAAGATAAGACGAACTTCGTGAAACAATTATCATCACAGACATCATCTGGTGTCTCTTTCAAGCAGGATAACACAGTTAACCCCATACTTTCTGGATTTCTTTTTACCTGCATGGACCTTGTTAAATGATTTTATCATACAGGAATTTTATTGAATCATATAGTAATGATGTATCATTGATAATTCATCTTTAATCCGTCTTTTCTAATGTTTTTTTTACATAAAACAGTTGACTTGTGGTAATGCTCCATTGAACAGGCTATACTGTTTTACTTAGAAACTATCATTTTTAAACAAGTAAGAGAAATAAAGAACTCAAAATATCCATATTTTGTTAACTGACCTTTCAGTTGAACAGCTTATCAGCAACAAAAGAAACTTAAAACATCTCATCAAACCATCTCAACGAAAACATTATATTAGCTTCAGTTATCATTAATTTTTTAAAACAGAAAACAGTGTTGTAATACAAAAGGTTACTACAAAATTATAATCTTACCTCGGATATTGAGAAGGAAGTTTGTAGAACTGTCCACTGCACCAGCCACATTCTCTGCTCTACATGAGTAGATTCCGTTTTCCGCCGCTGTTATGTTTGCAATCTTTAGTCTGCTTCCTCCGTCCAGAATCTTTACTCTTTCTGTGTTGAATAACCTGCAACATGAATATTTTTTTAATAAGAAATGTAAGAAACCTCAAGAAAAATTGTTTTATGCATCTTACTGAGTAGTGATAAAAGGAGAAATATCTATATATAATCATATTTCTGGGTGTTTTTTTAAAAACAATAATGAAGAATGTAGGCATTGTATGTAATTATGTTTTACTATTGAATAAAGTAAATTTAAAAAAAGATAGTGGAAATTCCTTTCTAACTCAAACTTCAAGCTTATTCACAACAATATTGATAACAATTTTACCACCAAAATAAATCTATGACAAACAAAGATTATGAAATCTGTTCAAAACATATGGTTTACATGTCAAGCGAGTTCTGTTGTGTATAAAAACACATATCTGCAAGATGAAAGAGAAGTAATACTAAGGATGGATTAAATTAACCATTTCATACTGTACAAAAGATGGGTTAAGGAAAACAAGATTCAACACTCCAGGCAAACCTTTTGATGGCATTTAAGTGCATCATCTTGAAAAAACATTAGATATTTAAAAAAAAAAAATCTCTCATAAACAAAAATCTTTTTGCACTTTGAGGACTGACTTTATGTTTTGAAGAGAGTTAGTCGTTGTTGAACTTCATTCAATACATTCAATGACAACTAGCTAACATGTTTTTTAAAAACATTATTTGCTTAGGTTCTTCATTCATTTCAGTGAATATTGAATAATAAAGAATTGCTGACTGAAGTATGAATTAAGAAATGTTATTTCTAATGTTTTTCACTAATTTAAATGATTGATTCATCAGTGACAGAGCTTTCTAAGGAGATGAAGATTTGCGGAATTGCTAACTTTGTAAACAGTAGCAATCCTGGAATAATCTGGAGGTAACACTATAATGAATGAATGAATGAATGAACATACGGAAGAAGCATTTGGACATAAAACTTGTTCATTTAATTCATCACAAATATTTATTACATGAATGGAGAATTCATCTATGAATATTTCAAACTCATTCAGAAAAAAAATAACTGATTGAATAAATCTTAGAACATCTTCCAATTCTTTGTCATATCTGTTAAAATGAACTAAAAAATATGAAATGTAATTATCGTGTGGGAAATATAACCTGTTTTTGGAGAAACCTGCTGACTTCCTGGTGATTTTAGAATAGCTTTAACAATTTATGAAGGCATAAAATAGGGAAATAATTATGAAATACAATTTAAAAACAAACTAAATGCATTTTTAGGGTTAGAATTGACATTTCTAAAAAAAAAAAAAATTAAATGAGACAATGTTGCAACCTTTCTCACAATGTTGCTGTGATAATAATACATTGTTGTTCTGATATAAGACTCTGGGAAATGTGGTTAATAATTTTAGGCAATGGGGAGTGAGATGATGTATATTTCTGTCAGCCTGGAAAACTATTATCTTGCATATAATATCACAATTACAGAAGATCTATAACCCATGCCATTATACTTAACTGAAGAGGATAAGATAATATATTGATAGTTTCCTCAACAGCAGGTAACTATTATCCATCTTCCATGTCATTTATGGCACTGACATATAATCATAACTCATTTATACTTACCTAGCATCTTTTTTTAAAAATTTTTTTAAAAACTGTGGAAAATGTCTTCAAACACTGATTCATCACTTATTTCAAATGATATAATACATTATTAAGAATTTGCATCAAAAGATTCTCCTTCCCTTTTTTATACAATATTTTCAATCACAATCACTTTTTCTCAAGAAGATTATATTAAATATTGTGTAGATGTCATTTACCAACTTCTAAGAGCAAACGTTGGCCACTTACAAAGATTTGGCACGAATCAAATAAATGAAGGCACTGTAGGATGTTTTTGAAAACTTTGTTTCTTCTAATTTCCCAATTTAATATTAGTTTATACAAAATTTAATTACTTTCAAGTGTACAACATCTCATTGGTCAACCCGATTATCAGAAGAAAGAAAGAAAACGGTGTCATGTTTCCAGTAAAAACTGTACAAGGCCATTATATCATGAACACCTTTTAATCATGTAACTTAAGAAAAACGATTATGTAGATTAATGGAACCTGGTACGTTTGTTTCAGAAATCCTTGCATCGATTACAAAAGTTTTTCTTGCAATATTGAACACTTTTTAAAATTTTGTGATTGCCTCATTTTCCATTCAAGAACGGTCCACAGTGACTTTAAAGTGTTGAATTGAAACCTTGAGTATAACCTCTGATGTTATTGTGTCTTGATATTCTACCCATCAGTCCCTATTACTCTACCTTCTAGACTGTAACATGTGCAGGGCATTACGCAAGCAGTGTAGGGGAGGCTTCAACTGACAATGTTGGCAGACACCCTGATGTCCATAAACCCAACATAAGCATGCAGAGCAAAGAAAACAATGTCATGAACCATGATGTCAAACTAAATCCAATTTTCTGGAAGAGTGATTTTTACAGCACGGAATCACAAGTACCTCACGGTTCCTCCTCACTGGGCTATAAATTACAAAGGATGTCATGTCTGACTAGAGAATTCATGTTACTTATGTTCACCTTTGCAGGTGAAATAGGCAAAAGCATGGTATCATCACCTTAGTAATATCATGCTTTAACATTGTCTTTTTTCCCTTATACACATGTATATAATATATACTGATATGGGTTTTATTGGTATTCTAGAGGGTTGTAGTTATGAAAGTTTGGAGGAAATATTTATGTCATTGCTTATGATAGATTTACCATTTCTGTTTACCATTTTGGATACAGATAAAGATAGAGATAAAACGAAAATTTTCAAGGATTTTTAAAAAGACATTAAATGGAATTCCATGTACATAATGATCCATGACTCTTGTATGCGCTATGAGCATGTCATAGTGGAGTTTAGCTCTATATAAATGGACATATTATTATTATTACATAGTGATGTTTTTCATCACGACATTACTACTATTATTAGTGAACATTTAAATTCTCTACTTCTTGAGTCAAATTACATCACAAAACTAAAAATTAACTAAGACAATAACTTACTATAACCTTAAATCAAGATTATTAAAGAATTATAAATAATTACCTCTTCTTACATCAATAGAGCATGAAATCGACTCGTGGCATTTATTTTGACAAATAATGTTTACTTAGTACTATCAAACAACATACATTGATACTATGGAGAAACAGAACACAAGCACAGGAGCTGAAGGAGTCGGCACCAAATACATGGGCTTAAGCTGTTACGAAGGTCGCTTCCAACTTGCATAAACAAACATGTCAAAATGGCCGCCTGGCTAGTCAGTTGCTGTCTGCCACACACAAATAATGGCCGATTCCTAACTCATCTAGTTTACACAAGCACCATCACATACTAACTGTTAGCGTCTGGCAACTTTCACATTTACACTTTTTTCAATCCCATAATGCCAAACTGTAAACTTTCAAACTCAAACTTAAATGTGTTGTATACTTTGCTCAGAGAGTTTTCAGTGGGGGTTTTCATTCTCAGGGGAATCAGACTTCAAAGTCTGGCTTTTGTTATTATTAAGTGTATAATGCAATTTTTTTAACGAGTTTGTCCATTTAAATTTTGCTCAATTTTCATCCTTCATAAATATTAAATGAAAACTCCATCAATCAGATGAAAAACTCATTTAGAACCATATATGCATGAAATTTGATTCCATATCAAGTAATAAAAAAAATTCAAGCGTTCTCTACACAAAGAATATTCATGATATACAAACTTCTTCAACAAAATTATTAAAATTATCAATGAAAATCCTAATGAAAACATTAATGTCAAAGAAATTATGAAAAACAACTTGTACATGACATTAAAATAACATCAGAATAAGAGGACATAACGTCATACAATTACAAGCATGAGTAGGATTAACATTTAAGATTGAGATATGATTGAAAAAAAAATTAAAAAGATCAAATAATTCTAAACCATGGCAGCTTGGGTCACCTTGACATGATATTTAGTGCTTGTTCAGCGGCTGTCAATTAACCATTGAGTAATTCTGACATGGCACAGACCACTGCCGAAAATGTCTTGCCAAAAAGTGACCTTATCCGGTGTATAATTCTGACACTTCCTATTCTCATTTGAGTCCTTCTTTCCCCTCCCCCCCAATTTCTCCCCTCTTCTCCCCCACTTTCTGCTCTCCTCTCTCTACCATCCCCCACCCTCTCTGCTCTATCTCTCTCCTCCTTTTTCTCCTTTGAGTTCTTCTGAGTTTCGCCCACATATCCTCCTCCCCCACCTTCTCCCTTTATCTCCCCCACTTTCTCCCTAAAATCTCCCCCACTTTCTCCTTAAAATCTCCCCCACTTTCTCCTATCTCTCCCTTCCTTCCCCCAACTTTCTCTGCTCATCTCTTTTCTCCTCATTTCTCTCCCTTCCTTGCTTTCAGTTCAAACTCCCACATCTTATGTTCTGTACCAAGTATTTCTCTATTTCAACTCATTTGCTTAAAACTTCAATCTAATTTCCTCACCCTCTCCTTTACCCCCCACCCCCCACAACCCTGCTATATAAAACCCTTGCCTCTTAGTTTAATACATGCATATATCTTTCACCACTTCTCTTCCTCTAAACTCCTTGACCTAACTTTTATATGGCCCAATTCTCTCTTTCTCCCTCCTTCCCAATTTTCTCCAACACTAGATTTCACATCATCAAAATCTTTTCTCCCTCTACAGCTTTCCAATAATACAATCCCAGTATTTTCTCAATTAGTCAATCTCCTAAACACTACCTGAGATCAAGATTCTCCTACAGGGATACATCCCCCCTCTAAAATACATGCGACCCTCCATTTTCATCTTCATCATTTTCCTTTTGAATAATAACCTGGGCCACATGGATGGCATCATTGACACCCCTCCTCAGATTGATCAAAGTCTCTTGGAGAAACAATGCAGCAACCTGCCATACTTGACAAGCCTTAACCCTAATCATAGCAAATTGTCTTGTCACAAATATCTGCCTCTGTTGACCTTCAGCCAGCTGTATCATAACAAGAATACAAATGGTTGTAATTTGGAAAAAAATCACAATCAAATATGTGAC
Source organism: Phorcus lineatus (assembly GCA_921293015.1). NCBI lineage: Eukaryota > Metazoa > Mollusca > Gastropoda > Trochida > Trochidae > Phorcus > Phorcus lineatus. The sequence continues at coordinate 42,029,472 of OV121084.1, forward strand.
AGTGAAATATGAAATTTCTTAGCACTTTATCTCTAGCCATCCAACATAGTTTTGGTAAAGGCAAACTGTAAAAATTTTAAGTGATATGATTTTTAATTCTATAGGCTTTCATTTTGACAATCAAAATACCACAATTACTGTCTGCCATACTAAATTTGTCCACTTTAAAAAATTGTTTGACACAAAAATGGCATTTAATTAGTAAATTATTCATTTGACTTTTCAAAAACATATGCCAAACTAGTCAATGTAAATAATTGAAAAAAACTTACCGGTACATTTTATTTTATCATGTTAAAAGATTTAATGTTAAATTTTTCCTTTAAAATAATCGGGTTTATTTCATTGATAAGTAATATATAGAAGAAATTTTAGTTTTCTTCTTTACCCTCTGATGTTACAAAGTCTACTCATGGAATATTTTCAGCCAACTTTTGTATTAGGTATTATCTTTGCATTTATAGGTATGCAATTTGCTGTTTTCCTTTTGTAACTAAGTGTATATTCTTAGAAGTAATTTGCCTTCTGCACAAAAACCCTTGCTCTTTCGTCTGTTTAACACATCATATCTCCCTACAACTGATTAGAAGCCCTAAAGTAAGGTGTCGACAAACATAACACAATAAGATATGACTACCTGCACAGCTAAATATAGAACTCAAAAAACAAAACTAGATATTTTCGTACAACCACAACCATTTTTCCGGTGCTGTGGTTCCTGTCAGCAACATTTCTTTGAACATCTTTTTTTCAAGAAAGCTGAGGAGTTGAAGTGAGGGTGGTATCTTACTTTTGAAGATATATCAGCTACAATTTTAAACCAAGTGCTTGTTTTTGACAAACTTTGAGATAAATAAATTTAATCAAGCATTCATGAGTGGTTTTGATATTCTCATGGCAACTGGGGAAATAAAATTATGTTGGCCTTGCATTTTACATGGTTGTAGTTCCAAATGATATTTTCAAACAGAACTTTACATTTATAAATAATGACAATTGTCATATGGCGTCTTGACAATGATTTATAATGCGTTGTTCAATTAATAACCTTCTTAATGATGAATTTTCTAATCTGTAAAAAGATTTCACCAAATATTCAGGTTCAACAGTTGACTGATGCCACCAAATCTTTAAGTTATGTGTTGTGAGGGAAGCATTATCAGCAATTGTCAAGGTAACAATAACAGAATTCTCACAAATAACCTGTCATTTTCATCTCCTTACCTATGTGACATTCACCACCGATGCCATAATTAGAGCCAATTTTCTTTTATTCATACTGTCAGCCATCTATTGCCACATTCATAACCAAGACACAAAGGTTGAACAAAAATTAGCTTTCATAGGAGACCTACTGCTGTTTCCGGGCCAGTGTCAACAAACCCTTCCTCATAGATGCACATCTTTCCCAATTTGCACTGGCAGCAAATATAAAGGCATAATTCTTTTACTATAAAGGGGTGCTTTCTTCCTAATTTTACCATAACACCATGAATTCTGATTCCTGTCTTCTTGACAACTATTTCTAAGCTAATTGAAAATGTCAATCACAGTGAAGGAGGGCTATTCATTTCTATAAATGATACACTTTCTGTATTTCCTCCTCAGGTTATGGTTGACTTGTATGCTTAATATGTTTTTCGGTTAACAAACTTTTGAAATGTTTGGTTTTCAACTCTGAGAGCTTTCATTTTGAAACACAAATATCAAAATGCAATAAGAAATAGAATTAGTACTTTCATCATGCAAAATTCAAATGCAAAATACTCATGATTCAAGAATCAACATACAAAATTTCTTATTTCAAACATAATGAAGACATAAAAGGATAATAAATTTTTATTCTGCAATGTTTAAAAACAAAATTAAAATCTGGCTGCATCAAAACATCACAACCTCAGAATAAAGAATGTTTTATAAATATTATCATAAATAGGCCATTTTTTACTAACAGCTTTTAAAAGGTCTCTAAAAGAAGTTATTCATAATTACTGTAAAACGTTTAAAAAGAAATTGATAACCGTTGTTATTGCTTCGGCAGAAAATACTGACTGACAGATGGTTTATTTTAAAAGTTCAAATTTCACCTTAAGCCGGCCCCACATGACAAATGAGTATCCCTTTCGCTAAATGATGTATTTTGATATGATGCGAGTAAAATACAATCTCCTGATTATGTGTGTGATATGTCATTCAATCTACCGCCATAATTTTCTTAACAAGACGTTTGTCATATCATGTTGAAAAAAATTACAATACTTTTCTATTTTTTAATACTAGCAAAGAAATAATTCAAATTGTTTTCATATTGAATTTCAGTATAAATCTCCTAGTATGTTTCTAAACCTACAACTGCATAATTCAGATTTATCAAGACTCAATTAACACTTAAGCTACTGAATTCAAAAGAGTAGAATCATTATGCATGGCCAAATTACAGGAATTACAACTTCTTAACTAGGTGAATAACCTGGAATTGGCTCTGTGGAGGGGGAGAGGAAAGGGGGAGGGTAATTGGGGAGTTTCAAGGGTTCAACCCCCTTTCCTTTTGGATCTAAAATAGAATTGCCCATACAATTTAGAGTGAACCCCCTTCCAAATATTTAAACCCCCAACCTAGCTCTCTCAATCCTCTCCCTCCTCTAAAATTCCCGGTTCAGCCCACTGTTATCCATTCCAAGAACATACAGGTGAAGAGTTAAACTGTTCCTTTTAGCTTAATCAACACATGATTCCTGATAATGCAAGGTCACCAAGATCTGATGGATGTCAGGCCATCTCTGGTTGGTTAATTCCTTAACCTGCATTAAGGCAGTTTATGAATTGAAACTCATCATACATTCAGAAGATTTTTTGTGTATGCTCAGGATGGTAAATTTTAAAAGATTTTATCCATATCCTCCAAGGTTGAAAAAAAAATAACTTTTCAGTTGGCAAGTTTTCATAAATTTTTATACATTCAAAAGAAAAGGTTAAATTTTTATAAATTAAAAAAAAAAATTTTCTACATATATTTGCATACCACCGTGTAGTTTTATTTGGATATCTTCCCATCTCTGTACAATAAATTAAGACACAACCCCTAAGTATGTTGGCGCCTTGTATGAATAGAGTAAGATAAGTTTAATCTTCAGGAAAATTTAATGGCCAACCACAGAGCAGATCTCAACAAAATTATGTAGAGTGACAGCAATAAAGTTTTTTCTGAACAACCATTCCATTGATAAAGATGTCACTTTCTGAAAACAACTCACAGAAACTGTTATAAAAAAGGCCTTGTAAAATTCTATACAAGATGTCCAATTTCTTATCCCAGTTCCAAGATGGCTATCACCCCAGGGATGCTCTTGTCTTTTTAAGACGCATATCTCCCTTTTGGTGTACAGGAGATCTTATTTCCCAGTTAGGTTAACAATCCTAATTCCAGAATAAATATTGCCTATGCTCACTACAATTATAAATTTCATGGATTTACTGTTGGCAATTAGAATCCCGGAGAGGGGGGTTGGGACCGGCCACCCAGTGGGAAAAGGCATAAACATCGAGTTCAGATCTTGTTACTTCTGATAACCTAGAGTTTAACTCAGAGCATCCTACATTCTCTTTGCAAATCATTCCAAAACTACATACCATCAAAGCCTAATTTACTGAAATCTTTAAATTATTCAAGATAATTATCAGTGTTGGGATTAGTCCGTGGAATTCTCCAGAGGTTTCCAGTGCATTATTTGAAATTCTTCTTTAATTACATAAATCTAAAGCCACATGAGGAAATCTGTTAATTTGTTTTCAGAGCAAGTATCTATTTTGATAAGAAATAAGCCGCTTCCATTCAGCACAGCTGCATTGGGAGAGAAGCTCTGAGGAAACCACAGAAACTAAGTTCCTGGAAATACTTTGCTTCTTCAATCTCACTACTCAAACAAGCTAAACCTCTGATGTCTTACATTTTGAAAACATTCAAATGCTTTTTTTTTTAGATTCCTGGATCCATCTGCCCAAAGCACAGTGAGCTTCTCACTAGAGCAGCTATCACTGCAAGCAAACTACTCTCCTGAGGGGAGCTGCAGGCCTTCACATAATCTTGCACAGACTACTGCAGCGAGCAATTGTACAGCTTAGGAAGATCCATTCTGTTATTGTTTGGATACACACAAGACCAATGGAGATTTATTTAACCTACAGTTGCTGTATACAATGTTTCACAAACCATCAAGCATGTACACAGACAATTCATTCATGCATAGAATTTTTTCTGTCTTTACATTATGCTGATTATATATATGACTACCACCATACATTCTGAAAAGCTGTTGAAGGAAAGAGAACCCCGATGTGATAGGGGAATACTGAACTACTTTGATGGTGGACAAGTTCTGTTGCCAATAGCAGTTAATGAATGAAACAATGAATTCAAATCATGGATCAATGGGGTTTATGACTTTGTAACGAAGTTTTACTCTGCTATGTGACAAGATGTTTTCAGTCTACAAGTTATCTGAATTTACATATACATATTTTAGAAGCAAGGACTGTTCAGAGATGAACTCCATCACTTCCTGTCATAGGAAGAACGCAGGATGGTGCAAAGTGGCCTAGTCTGGGAATCATTTGCCGCATGACTGCATCTCTGGGTGTATCAGGTGAAGGCGAGAGATAAACTAGGTGTTAAATCACTGACCAAAACCGTTTAAACCTTCTGGACAGACATAACACCTAGAGAACGTGTAGAGGCCAGCAAAACATCTCATAAAGCACTCAAACCCACCCTCAATACACCGCACGTGGCCGCAAATATCCTCATCTTCTCAAGGGAAGTTTGGAAACAATTATCGACCTTGTAACTATCTTCCACAAGCAAAGAGAAAACCTTATATCCTTTGGACAATCCCTATAGGACATTTACTGTTGTGTCTTTCTCTTTCTGATGGCCGTATATTTGCTATTTAACTCTAAAGTAACTAAACATTTTGGAGAGGCCAACAGAGGGTCACCTCCTCCTTATTTCCTGTGATCAGTCGTGCAGATAACGGTATTCACATGGTCTTGATTATTCCTACCACCTATAATGCGGAGATCCCATAAAACAGATGGGCTTAACTCATGTTTGACACTACTAACAACAGCTTTGAATTATAAGATATAAAAGATGTAAATCGGTAATAAAATCTCCATTAAAATAAATGGAGTCGAGGATTTGTTACAGAGGAGACTAAACACATCCTATAAGCTTGTAACAATTGTGTAATTAGTAATATAGTCTTGTTACAGTTTTAAAACTTTTTTGGCAAAGTGATAGGGTTTTTATATCACCATTTGTAATTTTGTAAAAATCTGAATATATTTTTAAAGTTGAACTAATATCTGATACCTATTTGAACATTTTTGTATACAAAAATAATAGATATCTATAACTATTTTGGAAATTTGCTAATTAAATTATTAAAATCAGTTAATCAAACAATTAAGGGATATAATTACCTGTAATCAAATGTAATATGATTAAAGCTTCAAGTAGGTTTATGTCTCTAGAGAGCAAGAATAAACATGAACGGGAGAAATGTTGTTGATTTAGAAAACAAATCAGACTTTGTGTTCACTCTAATAAACCTAATGTTTCACATTTTGTTTTCATTCAGTGTACTCTTAGATAATCATATAATATTTCAGAACTAATATGACACTATTTGCTAAATAATAATCCCCTTGATATTAAAAGTGACATATTATGACTCAGAAACAGAAGAAATGCTATAAAATGTCAAATAAAATGATACGTTACCAGATATTGCATTGACAGACTCTGACAAAAATAGCCTTTGGTGGTTGTTACAGTGACATGGTGTTGTGTAACAAAATATAAACCTTGCTCTGATGATGAGGAAAGCAGCAGGAAGAAAAACAAATATAATTCCATCCTCATTCAAGAGATAAAATGTCGAAAAACCCCAGGAAGAATTGACTTAAATTCTCTTTGTTTAAACTTTGTAGCCTCTGGCAATGACATTGGCTTGAAATTAGCAAGTATGGGTTATTTTTTAAAACTTCATTTCACCCTTTAATTTTCTTTAATCTTAACTTAAACTTTACACCCTGTTGACCTCCCTTGAGCTTTTTCACGAACAAAGAAATCGAAAAGTTGAAATTTGTTAACAAAGGCAATTTTGGATAAAGAACTAACTGTGAAAAAGTATGATGGTTTCAAATGTGGTGTTCTATTATCTGATTAAACTTTAATTTCACATGTGAAAGAGACAAATGTTGAAAGTAGAAAACTATGTTATCCATTTTAATCCCTAGAAAAGGCGAATTAATGCAAAGGTTTATTTTTTTCAAATTATAGACGAGTCCCATTTTTTCAAAGATCAAAGACTGTTATCTGATTACAAACCCCTTTAATTGGTGTTGAATTTACAAGGTTGCCTAATGACATTGACAATAATCTAAATCCTTAAAGGGAAAATATTCATGCAATATTAAAAACATTTTCAGAAAATGTTTTTAAAACTATTTGAAACAGCTAACCCTTTTTCAATATGTAATCAATTTCAATTCATACACATAATCTAAAAAAATGTAAAATATGTTATATTTGTATGAATAGACCTAATCAAACTTATTTTCTAAATTTCATCCATAAAAGAACAATTCTTTATAATTATTCTTAAACAGTCTCTAAGCAAATGAAAACATTTATCTATTTAATAGTTATCTTTCATAACTGGAAAGTTGAAATCATTGTAATTATTACCTCTACACATACATTACCAAGTCCTAATAAAGTAGTAATCAACTTATAAACTATGGACATTACAGATCAATAATAAAACTTAAGAGTGAGTCCCATTAGAATTTCAATAGTTCATTAAGCAACCTTCAATTTATAAAGTTTAAGCCTAATTATAAGTAGTGCTTGTAACCACACATTGACAAGTTATATGAAATCAACATCTAAAGGGACGAATCTTACAGATTCTGCATATAATAACAGAGCTTTGAATTTTGATCTGAAAATGATTATTTAAGGCACGATGTGCTTGAACGATGTGTCAGAAACCATGTTTGTAAGTGTTTAGCATTTGCATCTCACCAAGCACCATGTCACTCAAACATAAACCCTGAGGGAATTTGGACATTGTTCTTGTTCTCTATTGCTGGAATGGGTCATATCTGTATGGCTGTGTATAACTTCTTTCTAGTTATAGAGGAGCCCTACTGCACCCAATGCACAGATGCTGTACAATGAATTTAAGGTACTTGAGAACATAAATTTATGAAAGTTTATTAGGTAAATCATAGCACAACAGATAGCCCTAAAGATGCTCTACATTTCATTGGTTATGTTGAAGAAATATTATTTCATATATATATATACTCTCTAGTGTGCATTTCTGATCCTAAGTAACAGATTGCACAGCAGTATTGTTGCAAGGATACTCTAATTGACTTGGAAAATGTGCAATAAAATTCAATTTTAAAACAACAAGCTCTGAGAAGATTCATATATGGATCCATTTGCAACTTTCTAAATGGCATAAAAGAAGAGATTCCCAGAAATATGTTTTTGAATATTCATATTAGGTTGGCTTCGACAAAACACCTGAAAGACATTTCTACACAATAAAAGTATATAATGAAACTTTCACCCTGAATCCAATTTATTTCACATGAAACCACTCCACTTATGGCTGAAATACTGCCCAAATGCCACATAACAATAACTTATGACTCACTTACTTAAATGAAACCTTTTTACTTCAACTAAAAGACCTGCTGCATTTGATAGTTTGACGTCAAGAGGATTGGTAATACCTAAATCAATAATGTTCCTCTTTACCTCAACATATACCATTATACATATCCATCATCATATAGAAGATTAAGAAGAGACTCTAAGAGGTTTGCACTGAAGAATTTAAGTTTGTTTTAAATTGCAACATTTATATGTGTAACCTAAATACACTTGCAGTTAAAAATATATTCAATCATAAAAATGATTATCAAAAAGATGAAAAGAGGACCAAGATGTTTGCACTAAAATGTAAAGTTAGACCAAACTAATCAAAACAGATAACTAACAGAGGTGATATAAGAGCTTGATGATTATACCAAAAGAGTAACATGAAATGAATATAAAGAGTCTGCATAGTGAAAAACATCTCATGGGCTTTATCAAAATAGTTTCCCTATCTTTCAAGTTTGTTTCCATATTAACAATAGTCTCTTTGGTTCTGTTTACACAACATTATTTCCTAATTCATAAGGGGGTAACTTTCAGAGCAGATGCCTTGAGGTGGAAGCGCTGAATGTCAAGTCTCGTTCACACAGCGACCAATGGATCTACCTCTTAGAATCTAGAGGCCTCTGAGAATCCAGAGATTGCCCTGGAGATTGAGGCTTGGACAGAGTATCTTGAAAGAGCTTTAAAGAATCCGGAATCCTGGTCAGCAAATGTCTTCTCCTCTTCAACAATGTGTCTACTTCTTTGATATTGGTATAACTAATGCGAGAACCCTTGGCCCATCTTGCCGATGCTCCTCAACAATGGCTACTTGACTCCTGACAGGAAGCAGTGAACATGCCAAGAGCCAACACTACTCCAGTCACAAGAATAAAGATTCTGCCAATGGGCAAAATGGAGCATTACAGGAAAGAAGAGATGTTCTGAGACATGTTCTGATCAAACACATCTGGAACGTGAGATGCTACTCTCCTACAACTACTGAACTAATGAGATGCTATTCATCAACAACTACTGTTTAATCTGATGAATGATGCTTTTCTACTACAACGGTTTATGAGAGAAAATGGCTTTCTTTTACTAAAGTGTTGGCAAATACCTTATAGAATATAAGAATGTGCAAATGTTGATCTACCATTTATGGTAATTACTGTTTCAAAGAATTAATGGGACTTGAGTTATAAGGAATTTGCTTTCACTAAAATCCTATTTTGAGAAACAGGATATTAAGTTTTTGTAGAAAATGGTCAGACAATGCAATGATTTATTTTTAAGAATATTTTCCGTTATTATCCCTCAATCATAAAAGAGGTCAACAATGTAAAGGCTTCTTTAAGAAATGTCAAACACAACAGTTTATCAAGTAACTTTATATAAAGAGATTACAATTAACACATATTTAGATGACAATATATATGAACTCATTTTAATAGTTTAAACAGCAATTAATCATCTTTGTAAAGACCAAAAAAGAGTGAAAAAAATCTCATTAACCATATAGCTAATATTTCCTTAATAAAATCATTGGAAATTGATTTATCCCAGCTTGCCACCATCAACATCTCTTGACCTCCAAACTGGAGAATTTCTGAATTCGTATATTTAAAATATGAAAATTTGAGTAACACCTTAATCAAGTCTACATGCTCCAGAAGCAAATGGGTCAGTCTGTTTGTTCAGATGAGTTTAAAGCAAGGGTCTCTCCTATCATTAACCTCAATCTTGGAAAATTTACTGTAACTGAAGAGCAGGACTATCTGTCCATCTGCTAGTAAAAGTGAATTATCTAAGAAACTGTTAGTCTTCCGATTGACGGTTGAAGTGTTATAGGAAACATGCCTCTCTCTTTAACCAGGCCAAGAAACTTGAGACACAGTTTGTTTTTAACTCCAACTGCTAGGCATAAACAGCATAAACAACTTTGTTGTGGCTTGCATGACTGATAAAGGCTTTTATTAAATTCCAAATTGGACATTATCGGATTATAAGGGAGAAGACTTTAAGATTGTCTTTTGTTTTAGACAAAGGTGTGAATGTCTCTGGAAAACAAGTTATACAAAGTATTTTTCATAAAATATTTTTTCAAAAATTTATTTGTCAATTTCAAAAGCTCATAGATTAACATTTGAAATATGACTATAAATGTTTAGATTAAAAAGGTCGAATTTGAAACAAGAGTATATAAATTCAAGCTATTTCCATTCCATTTGGAAATTTAATTTAATCTAAAACCTTTCAAAATTGTTTGACAAATGTCAGTATTTTGGTGGTCTGACCTGGAAATTAACAACATCATGTGAGCATGAGGCTGCTAACCCAATATGACATAAAATGGTCGGTAATGCTTGCAGCCTGTTGAAAACTACATGCACACTGGAACAAGGTGTTGAATGAAACTGATATCGAAACCAAAAAACACTTTTACATTGTTCACATTGTTTTTGGAAGAGGGCAAAAGGTTGTGTAATAAAACAAACATCTATTGTTTAAATTGCCTAAAATGTATGGTCTTGATTTAGGAGATCTACTCCTGGAAATGGTCATTAGGAAAACATTATGTTTGGAATGACATCTACCCTAAACCACATTGTCTTGTAATAATACAAAAACAAATAATATTTTTCTGTTATTTTTCCGAGATTCTGTCATAGTATGTAACAGGTTGTATTAGTGAACATACCTCTCGAAATAGCCAATACGGACTTAGTTACACTTGAAATAACAACTTCCTATTCAGGAAATAATTAACCAACTGCCATAAATTAGTGTCATTTATGTTCAAGTCGAGACGCACACACCTTATACAATAACATGCTTCAAGTCCAGATTTATTTATTTATACGCGAGTAATGTGGCCTTTAATTGTTCCAAATTCAACACTGATTTGAATTTCATCTGAATTTCCTCTGCAATGTATTGCATAAGGATTTGCTTTGACACTTAATTCCTAGCAGTAGTTGTCAAACCAACAATACTACCCTTCGCCCCCGCTACATGTGTTAGGAAATAATATTATGTTGTTGGTGCATTTCTCTACCGGGCCATTTTAAACTGTAATCTTTGCATCAAACCAACTTTCAGTTTGAACTGTGGACACCATTTAAAACTCTTTTGTATATGAAGGATGTGCATCTTTGTGTAGTGATAGTTGTGGAATGAAAACTGTCTTTGATTAATCTTGAATTGTTTTAAAAAAGTGAATCAACATTGAGGCTTGGATGGTATAATCCCAAGGGAGTTGAGCTTATCATCATGGAAAGATGAAACATCAGATGACAAATTATCTAGATTAAATGAATGTTATCATAGCAAGCAGTGGTGGATCAAGGAATTATGAGGGTGATGTAATAAGTCATCTTGGATTTTATATATTTAAAATATGAAATTTAGCTACGGAATTTTTCAGCCTCCAATACCTTGATCCACCATTTGCAAATATTAGGGCACTGAGACTGACCTAAACTTGTTGTGGTACCAGAGTATGGAAGGTTCTGGGTTGCCGGTGATGACACACTTGAGGATGATGTCCACTCCGAGAGTTAACTCCTCCTTCTTGGGTCTCTTCAGTTCTACTATTGCTACCTCGGCAATCCCTGCAATACATAGAAATGCACAGTTTAGAATACTACACAATTGGTGAATCAAATTTTGACTGGTATAATTGTAAATGTATGTTTTCCATTGATAGGTGTATGAATTAATGGTGAAAAGAAGGATAGAAGGATGGATGGATGGATGGATGGACAGATTGACGGGTAGATGGTTAGTTGGGTGGATGGGTAGATAGGTAGATGTATACTTGGTGGAGGAATAAAGATGGATCATTGGATTGATGAAACGCTTGATGGACTGTAGAAACGCATGTGGGTGTAAAAGTTGCTGGTTGGAGGGATGTTTTAATTCTTTGATGGTTGTCAAGATTGATGGAAACATTGATATATAATGTTATTGGTTTGAAGGGAAAATAGGATATTCTGAATGACTGCTTAGTAGATTGATAGCTCAATGAGAAGAGTTCAAATTTGGAAAACAGATAGACTGTTAAAACGTTTGTATAAAAGAATAGGTAGCTGAACTGCCTTTTCAATCAAATTGTAATGATATGCTGAGGTTACCAGATACATGTATTCTAATGAATGCATCAAACTTAGATAACCTCTCACATAGAAAGTAATAGAATCATCATCACTACACTCTGCCAGCGTTCAGAGGATGATGAAGAATAAACAGGTATAATTGATTCCAAGATTGATAGCTAGAACATGAGAAAGACATTCCAATGGAGTAATATAGTTTGTATTTTGTGTTAATCTCATGTCAAAGGCAACACGGATATCTATCAAGTAGAGATCGGAGCACCTGATAGTATCATTACTTCATAATGATTTATAATGCACCACCCTTTATGACAGTAATGAGCTATATCAAAATTCCTCAGTGGCAAGGCAGTCTACAAGCTGGCACAATGAACAAGACTAAGGAGTCCAGCCAAGGAAGTGAGCGATATGCATTTTCTCCTTCAAACACATGGGACATGCAACATTCTGCACATGTGCAGTCGAAGTCTGCAAAGCCTAGAGATCAAGTCTGAGACGCCAGCACTGTGAACTGTAAGGAAGGAGAGTGGGAGTCCAGCCAAAGAAGTGGCAGATCTTCATTTTCTCACTCACACACATATGACATGCAACAACTAAAGTGCAGCACACGTACATTCGAAATCAACAAAGACCCGAGGTCAAGCCAATTAAAGGACCGGAGCCTTACTAAGTCTTGAAAATGTAGACAACTCATAATTTGTATTAAAGATTGTTCCAGGCTTTTTTTTTTATTTCACAGAACATTATCAAAATTTATCTTAAAATATTTGTTGTGCATTCATGAAACCGGGTTTTTCTTCTTTACCTGGTGTATTGTTCATTCAGGTTGACATTTTTATCTCAAACTTATTTTCTTCTTTTGAAAATTAAGGCTGACATTATTCTCTCAAACATTTCACATTTTTATCTCAAACTTATTTTCTTCTTTTGAAAATTAAGGCTGACATTATTCTCTCAAACATTTCTTTTTCTGAAAGGCTCACCATTTCTCCAACAAAGTGGACAAGTGAGAGATGAAGCACACTGCTGTTGGTTTTCTGAGCTTAGAAAGTTCCTTTTTGAGCAAACTGCATCTCTTTATAGCAAAATAATAAGTGAAAATTCTTTTGAATTCTTATTTTCAACTGCCAGACTGTTTTGTAGAAAAGTCATTTTAAAAACTCTTTGATACCTTCATAAAACCTTTCTATACTGCTGTGTCCTGAGGTGAAGAATTTCACTCCAATAATAATCCTAGTTTTGCTATGCAATTATAGTTTTCAAGCTCTGACAATGCTCAGGTTTGACTGTGAATACAGCACAAGCCCAACAGAAGAAATGTAACTCAAGTGTCGTCTGCTGCACAATAGCAGACGTCAATGTGTGTAATTACTCTAGAAAAGCCTTCCACGTTCCTTGTCCCTTCTTTATCATGTATTTATATGGGTATGTCTGCCTCTAAATCCTTGACAATACATGAAGTCACTGTCATCACCACTCATGTGGAAGTTTATCGTTTATGACGATCTCATTTCAGTCCAGTAAGCTAGTTTTAGAAAAGTCTGCCATCATTTAGTATTGGAAAAATGAACATAAGAGTGAACTCTATCTGCTAATAGGTTCCCGTAGACAAGGATATGACACTTGTCTGTCTCCAATCCTGTAAGTTAGATGTAGGTTCTGATAGCTGCATGACAACTGAGTCTTCATTGAGACTTTCACCATAATGAGCCTCATTATATGCCCTGATATCATGAGATATGCTCGAGAAAGACATAGATTAGTATCAGGCTTACAACTGTTCTTATGTGAACCCAAGCTTTCTTTGCAGATAATCCTCCAAAGCTGATATTTAAGATTCGCCACCAGATGACTTACATTTGTACATATGTTGGATTCACTACTCAAAATAGTTGTATGATTTACAATGACAGGAATTATATCTGTCTCTTAAATTCTGAAAACCAGATTAACACATGTAACACAAACTGCCTGTCATCATGCAATTGAAAAAACATTAGGAGATGTGACACTTGTTAAATGCAAATTCCCACAGATGAGAGAACCCTAGAATACATGCTACAGAGGAAGACTTGAGAAATGTTCAGTCACCTTCCCATCTATGAAACATAACCAACTACTCTATATTACACAGTGAAATTTTAAACATCCCTATCCACTTGCATGAACAGAAAAATATGCCCAAGGTTTTCAAGACTAACACTTTAGCTGTTGACTATATCATTTCCAAACCAATCAGACAGAGTAATTTACAGGATTCCTAAACTAAAGGAATTATATCATTGTACATAAGGGTAAAGGGTGGGAGAGTGTGGGTCCAAGGTAAAGGGTAAAAGGATCCCAGAATCTGTTCCACAGAGTGAGACTTTCCCACACCATGAAGAGTTTTCTATATAAAGGTCAGGCCAGATTTTCACCTGTAGGGACAAGACGAAGTCGCTTCAGGTGTATTGAGGGGCAGTCAGAGGGAAAATGAGCATTAAATTTCCGAGACATGAAAAATATCCTCCAGCAGTGTTTGCTTATACAGAATCAAGCCTGTGATAAAACTGTCAATTTAAACAGCAACAAAAATCAATTACCATTCTCGTGTATGACAACTGAACTATCAGATTACAATGATGCTCATACTTAAACATACAAATATGAAATGTTAGATGTTAATAGATACCCTCTTCAGACATATACCTTCTAGCATGTAAAATATCTTTTCAGAAAGGTGAAGAAGAAAGGGATTCTCTTTGATTTATTCTAGATTTGAGGTTCTATATGTGCAATATTTACATACCCCTTTGTCTCCCCATTGAAAAATGTTCTGTTCTCTTAATAGACAACAAATGCAATTATCAGATTGTCGACCTTAAAAAGTATCTTAAAATTTTAATCTTTTTTTTCAAAACATATTCTCCAAAAAACTACACTTGTGTTACATTTGACTTGGAGCAGAAGAATTTTCTGTTTCTCTTAAAATTTCTCACAATATCAACAGATAGTATTTGTAAATATCTATACCAGAATTATCAAAGGTATCAAATATTCATTCCAATCTTAACCCTCATAAATTTTCTTGAAAACATTTAAAAGAAAAGGTTAAGGAGGTTGCTCCATCAAACCCTAAATTGAGATACCCACAACATGGATCAGGTATCTGCCGACATCATCAACACACCAATAGCCAGAGTCTGTCCATTCAAATGACCAAGTTCATCAAATTCAATGTGGTCAACAAACCGAAACTGTAAAGGCATTAAGGAGATAAATTCCAAAAGGTGTCAATCTCATAATTCAACAGGTGTATCATGTCTCCCTCGTCAACAATCTACCCATTGTCATACCTGACCAGACCTCATAACCTGTTTTTGCATCAATTATACACTCACTGAGTTTGAAAGGAGTGGGGCACTGACTAACTGGAGTTATCTCCCCCTGGGGAGACAAAATTAGGTGTGTAAACACCAATCTCATAAACTTCACAGAGAGAAGCTCCTATGCGGTACAAAGAAATTGTTATTTTGTGATGAAAAGAAAACATTTTTGAGACCCCAATATATCATCCTTTATTTGCCTGTCAAACTTTGGCTACTCTGACTGAAATTGAATTATTGAATGATGCCTTTACTTTGAAATGAAGGTATGTTATGAAACCGCAAGATAAGTAATATATTCAATTTCAAGAAGAGTTTTTTTATTGTACACAACTACTCTCATTAACAAATATTTGTAATATCCCTTGTGTAGCGTCATAACATATTGGTGTGAAAAAAGCCAGTGAATATATCAAACACTCCAGAGATAATTGAAGTGACGATTCAAATATCCAAGAAGAGATATTCATCTTAAAAATTGTCAACTGTTACAAAATTCTTTGAGAAAACTTAGAAAAACTGATTTTAATCATAGCAATAAAAACATTTCAATTGCAAAATGATTCCTGTGCATGATGAGGATAAGTACCTCAAAAGAAAGCACAAATTTCAAATTCAAATACACTACTTTAAATTCAAATTTCAAAACTTGAAATCCATTAAAACTTTCTGGAAAGATATAGCTCTTTTATGGTACTTATTTGCCAGGAATTGATGCTAATATAAACAGAATGATCATTAGCTTGGTTTTCCTACACTTCTGGGAAATCATTGCAAACACTCATCTTCTGGTGATGACTTCATGATAGGCCAAGTAATCAACAAGGAAATCAGTCTGATTTATCGTGGATAAAGTCTGATTTATCCCTGATAGAGCCCATCCATTTACAGAAGCTCCCAGCCTAGGCGGAACACTTAGCACCGTGGTTCGAATCTTCATCATAAAATGGGAATATCCTTTTCTGTGAGGAAATCTGATGAGAAGGATAAATCTGATATTGTTTGTCAAGCTTCTTGTTTGCACGATAATACTTTGAGTTATTGGTGTTGTTGGAGAACATTGCATGGCTAAGACTGCCATTTGTTTGATTAATGGTTGGCAAATCTTGTTATTAGTAATAAATAACCACTGAATTTGAAATCTATTATTTGAATTTCTTTTAAAGCACTTGTTCATATGAGAAATAAAATTTTATAAAAGTTAAATCTTATGTAAGAATATTGATTAAGTGGAAACTAGATTAATAGAAATTGTCCCACTACCAAAAGTTCAAATTTGGTAACCAAGTATGAAGAACTGTTAATACTTTTCAAGGGCTGATCTAATCTTGGAATGGACAAATAACATCTATCTTTAGTATACAATATTTTGTTAAATAGGAAATTGATTTCTTGGGAAGAAAGATTCTGTGTTAACTTCATCAGTAAACACTTGAAATAAATATCTATCAATTTCGCACTTTCCACTGATAACAGTTTTGTCTGTGCTATTTGATTATCTTTAGATTCCGTTACAAAATACTTTTTTAGAATTTGTGGTCATTTCACCATGGCATATGACACTTGTTTACATTTCCTCTAAATAAAGTTTAATTAAATGCCAAGAAGTATATACAAACATTTAGAGTTTACAAAGATATTATTGTGGTACTTTGTATCAATGGAAATGATAATTGCAAAAATAATTGGAAAACATCACATATACAAAAACCCTTTGTTAAAAATGATCTTTGCTTGTCAAAATTATTCTGTATGTTGAATTGATCCAGAGCCTGGTATGACAACTGAGAATATTTTAATTAAATCAAATAAAAATGCATAAATCATAAAACAGCACAAAACTTTCATAAATAAGATGAATTTTCTTAAACCTGACATGTTAACAATGACTAATTACCTCAAAGACAAGACACAATTCAAATGATTGACAATACCGCTCATCAAAAACATCCACAAAATTATTCTATCCAACCTCTTCAAATTATCAAAATTGTCTCAGCTGATCTTGGCAAATTAACAAAATTATCGTCACAAGAAATCTGTCCTTTGTGACAAAATATGAAATTTCATATTTATTTCCAATTCTTTTGCATGATATGACGATTATGTCCCTTGGTGCTCCCATGTCAAGATGACTAAATTATGATCTTTGTGGCGAATTTTATTTTCAACTCACCAACGAGAATCACAAATATCTCTCTCTCCTTTACAGATCTAGAAGATCAACCTAAGACAAACAGTTCATCATGCGCATGTGGTTTCTGTCCATGAATGACTCACGAGTATCACGTAATGAAAAAAGCTTTTGGACGACCACTTGCATAATTACTTCAAAAACTCCATTGTGACTCGAATGCGATTATGTTTTTGGGAATTATCCTTTGATTTACTGTTTGAAGTTTGTGACACATGCAAAGAACACCTGTGTATTTGATTTATCTCTCCATGTTCGCTAATTTTTTATCAGTTCCATCATCTTTGATGTTCTTTATGAATAATTCAATACAAATAGTAAACTAATTATTTTCAAAGATCAAAATCTCATGTCAACATTGTTATCAAAAAAGCCTTAACGTGTGAATACTGATTTTTTTTAAATTAGTTAAAATGTTTTTTTTTTTAGTTCAATGTCAGTTTAGAATTACATGGCAACTTTGAATTGGCACATCACCTGATATATAACAAAAAGATTTAACATCACGTCAATTTGGTAAAAAGAATACTCGACATTATCAAAACAATTTAATCATAACTAATTTTCATTTCATAATAACAATAAAAAATCAACATCAAAACCCATCAACAATTGAACGTCAATGTGTCACCTTTTCATATTGACCTATGAGATGTCGTTAAGGTATTGCAGGTTATTTATACCTCTAGTTATTACCTGGGCCCCCGAGCTCTTTTCACATAAAGGTGCATATCCTATATCTACATTGGCACAACCCTCCAATTCATCATATGTACTTTGAACCTTATGTGTTTCAACCTATTTGTCTACTGTCTTACATTGGCTTGCATGAGACTGTCAACATAATCCCACTTTATATACACAGCTCCCGTATACATATCACAAAGCAGATCACAATGTGACAGGTACAATAATTTTTTATCTTACAAAAGTTAAGTTATATTTATGTTAAAAACATTTTGATAATTCAACATTGTTACATTTTGGATCACACTATGCACAATATCATGATTTCTTGTAGTTTTGGGTCGATAATTTGTATTGATTATAAAACATTTCTTTCAATAAATATTCAGAAGAAATTGACAATGATGTGAAATTTATTTGAACAAATAAGATAATACATCTTTATCATAATTTAAGGATATGCTGGTTAAAACTTCATTTAACATTTCTGGAAATCACACATATAAATGAGGCTTTATTTCAAAACATAATTTTCTAATGGAGTTAGTGATAATAATGACATTGTTCATCTTGAAACCAAATACAACATGAAAAGAAATATAATAACAATCTAAACCACAAATCCATTTACGAATTGTTAATCATGTTAATGAATGCATGATATTTCTTGGAAACCACAGAGAGCTTTGAGAGAATAAACGGAGAAACTGTAATTAGTCAATACAGGAGCATGAAATTGTCTCCCCTTGTTACACAATCTGACAATGTCATTACTTTAAACAGGTTCTACCTCACGCTCAAATGAGTACATCCATTGATACCTTTGTAATCAGCTAAAAAGTCCTGACAGATCAACAATGCTAAATTCTTCATCTCAGACAGCCAAAATGGCAGGAAATAGTTAAAATTTGTTAATTTTGTTCTTCAAATGCTAGTCCTAGTCAGAGATGTTGATTCAAGGTTCATTTGACATGTAATCTGTCACCAATCTTGAATTTAATCACGTTACAATTGTAATTTATCAGAAACAAATACCACTGACATTAATTGTCATATCAAATGATCTCTGCTTTTGGAACAAGTCTCATTGCTGATTGGATAAAGAAGATTATAAGTTACCCAATGACAGGTGAAGATTACGGTTGTATTCCCAAATGTAAACCTGATCACATAATAGCCAGTATGACTCACATATCAGCAAGAAGACCAGGTGAAGAACAGCTAGACGAGCGCAGAACTCAATTGTCCACCTGATTAACTCAGACTTACGCTAAATTCAGAACATCATCCACTAGATCGAGCTATTGATGAAAACATAAAGATTTGCCACTCTCAGCCTGTAAAAAATATTAAGGGTAGAAATCGTGGATGATACGCTCATATAACTGTATTCGACAAATATTGTAACACTCTAATGGTAAGCCATTAAATTTGTAAAGTGTTTTCCTCACCACTGCTTTCATTTGATATGCATTCAGTGATTTATAGCCCTTCGCTCCTAAACCGTGTCATCAGCACGTCCACCCACAATTGAAAGTCAACCTAATATTATTGAAAGCTTTTACATTGTGGAAATGCACAAAGCAGTAAAATTGAAATCTCTTTAGCATTTCTATTGAATTTTAATCAGCAACATGTCTATTTAAAACCAGTAAAATGGATACTTTGGCAGAACGACTTGCACATTATGGAAGTTTTATGGATGAAAGGCAACAAAATAGCAGACCATGAAACTGCTTAGAGCAGAAATAGGGTGTTGATCATGCCCATTACAAGAAAGTCCAATTTTTATGATGGAATTAGTTGTGTAATCATTGTGTTGCTTGCAAGTCTCTGCAGCTCAAGTAGCTTCTAAATTCCCATGAAGCCATAATACTTGCCATAATGAAATAAGTTGTACAATCAATAGCAAGTAGAACATCTTCAACATGCTACCTGCCTGTCAGTGAGTTATGCTTTTTATGCAGTAATATTTTGCAAACTAAAGCACACTGTTCAAGAAGAAATTCTAAAACTATTGCACTAAAATGTATGACTGACACTGAAAAGAGAAACTGTATGGAGATCTTCAGAGTGCATTATATAAATAACTACTGAAATTATCATTGAACTCATATTGATTTTTTTTTAAAAAGAAGTTAATTTAGCTACTGGTGACAGGAGACATTTCTTCTTGAAGTCAAAGCATCTTTAGATCAGACATCAACCAGAAGCTTGAAAAACTCAGTTTCAGTTTTGTCAGTCCAAAACGCCAATTATGATAAACAACTTTTAACAGAGCTAGCAGATCCTACAACCTATGAAAAGTCAATGAAACTTTTGATCTGAGTAAAGAGGCAGATGGCGATGTCAGCATAGGTCTCATGGTCAGATTGTGAGTCTTGGATCTTGACTGAAGTCCTGATATTCTACCACCTGGAAGCTAAACTGTGAAGCCACTGATGGAGATATATTACTGATGGGTGTAATATTCTACCCACAGATTCTGAAAGAAACTGAGAGGTAGTGATTCAAATCTGTCTAAATATCTAAAGACGATTTATTAATTTGTAACTTCTTTCACTTTTTAAAAAGGCCAAAGACAGACCTTGTCAAGGATTTGACCATTGCAGCCTGTAAACTAATCAAGATATTGACACTGAGCACCACAGACTACACCTAATAGCACATAGACCAGAAGACACACAGTTACCAGATACAGATTTCCAACTAGAGCCCAGAGACAAATTATTGAACCTTTGATGTGAACTTTTCAGATTGATCAGAGGAGCATAGGCTCCAATGGCATGATCTATAGTCTGGCAGGGACCAGAGTTAACAAGATCGACACCTACTCCCTGAAATACATATGGGTTTCAACTTATTGATCCAAAACACAAGGATTATCTTATCAAAGTTTGAAAAGGTGCATCAGAGAAATGAAAATGTCCTCTAAAACTGCAATTTGCTTTACAGCAATATCGTTCTTGATTTCAGGTGAAAAACTAATGGCAAGTTAAGACTAGTAGAGCTAGGAGCAAACCGATGTCAATGACAATCAGTCTCTGAAAAACTCATTCTTAAAAAAACTTGATTATTTTAAACATTTAGGAAAGAAGATTCAGAAAAATAGGATTTTGTTCATCCTAAATTTAGACTTCCTTTCATCTGAAATATAGACTTGCTTATCAAGAGGTGATATTTTGAGCTAGGGTGAATTTATTCTTATCACATGATGAACCGCAGTTGTGTTGGCAAGAGGAAGCTAACCTAATACTGAAACATATACACCACACTTGATGCAGGTAGCTGTTTGATCCTGGTTCAAGACCAGCCACTGTCCAGTCTAATGGGGTCTGATTGAGATATCTCAGTGCAGACTGCTGGACACTGGTCAGATAGGCTGACCACCCAGATTCACATGTACCACTGATACTCCTGATCTCACAGATTCCGTCCTGTACAACACATGTTTGCTTTGCTGATGGTACAGCTTCAACTGTCAGGTACTATCTTCATACAAGCCCTGACAAATACCTCCTGCATTATCAGAAATGAAAAATTCCAGATTTTCTCTAATATTTTAAATATTGGACAAATATACATCTCTATTTACAATTTCAAAATGAGAAAGACTATTAATTCAATCTTTCAAAAATATTTTACTAATGTGTCTTTACAGCATAGAACCTGATAATCTACAATATGAAAACTGACCATTCAAGATTTTAAAAAAGTATTATAAACTTTTAACACTTCATCTCAATCTCCATCAGATAAACTCTTAAACATGAAAGTTTCAAAGAATTAGACACAACAAAGTAATTAGAAAACTCAGACAAGGTTTTTTTAACAGGAATACAAAAATTGACAAATGTAACAGTGTTGAAATTTAAGACTATGTCTCTATCTACAACATAAAACCTGAGGAATCTTACAAATTTCCCCAAGTAGACTACAAAACCAACTAATTTGTCTGTCTATCATTGGAAAAATGATCAGAGTTCATTAGCTTCATTTCTTGACAAGCCTTATAATGAAGATTTTCTCAAGGGAATGAATATACAAATGTCAAAATCCTTCACAGCTATCCTCAATGACATCTCAAGCTAGAAACAATTGCAACTGAAGGTTCTCATGTCTTTATCTCAGTTAGAATATTTACAATCAATGGCTCTCCAGTAAGTTCAAAATGCTTCAAGCTAGGGTGTCTATCATTTAATCAGATACAGGATTTGGTTATAAAATCTCACAATGTATAAATAGCCCTTGGATAGGATTAACAAAACTTCTAAGTTCAAATAACTTCATACAGAAAGTTGAGTTCAAACTGATTAATTTTTATTCAAGCAAATAAAAATTAAAATTAAAAAACTAACTTTGGCAATAAGGCAAATCTGCATAGATGTGAAGTCTGACAAGATCGTTTCACAGATTGTTGCTTTTGGAAAAATCTCATGAAGATTATCAATGTCCTTAAGCTATTATTGCTCCTCTCGCAAATATCTTACAGGCATATTTTATAGGGACTTATAAGTTTTTTAAGCTGATACAATTCATTGAACTGAATTATGCACAATTCCATATAGAAAAGTGTATGTGAAAAAAAAAATTATTTTTAAAATGTCACAAATCTTGTCAGCCATAAATATAAAGCTAACTGTCACATTAAAACATCTAAATCACAATGATTTCTCAATAAACGCCATGTCAATTTTTTAATTTCGAATTCAATAAATCACTTACACCTGTCCAATATTTTTCAACTTTCATATTCAAAATTTGCATGCAAGACTGACTTCAACAATATGATATCAGATTTCACCGCAATACCAAGTGTCTGCGCAGTATCAGATGGAGACATCAGATGAAGATTGATTCCCATCAAGTGTACATTATAGCTGCTTGGTCAGACTGGTTACATAATGACTAATGAATTGCCTTGTGGCTAATTTGTCCTTGCTCAGCCACAACAGAAGACCCCCCATGTCCTGTGTTCAATACAGAAATATCTCCTGCATCTCTTGTCACAGATGGTCGAGCAAAGTCTCTGCCCCTCGGTGTTAAAAGCTGAGATTAACGTCCAATCCCTTGTCCATTTTTTGGCTTTTGTCATGCTTACAATTACCATGATGGAATCATTTTCTCCCCAATATAAACACATGAAAGGTTGCCTTTACAAATGATCATAACCAAATGTGAAATTTATGGCCCAATTTCACTGCCATGGTCCATTACATTTGGTACAAGAATAAGAAATCAGCATGGTGGGTGATATATTGTCACGCCTGGTTGACCATGACTCCTAACAACAGCTTCTGGGAGGATATGAAGGTTTCCCTTTCGACTGTGTCCCCCTCTCTCAAATTCATCCCCTTTTCCCTTAGATTTTCCCTTTCCACTCAAACGTATCCCCCTTCACTCAACTGTGTGACACTCACTGGTCCACCAGATATCTCTTTTGTTCCTGATTCTGGGAACAGGGACCTGGCAGCATTAATACTTTAATGATGACAATCTAGATCAGGTTTGCCTGTCTGCATTCACAGACTGCGCCCGGGGAGTTTGGGGTCTTTGATGTCTTGGAGTTGTCCTGGGGAGAGGGCGGGAGCAGGAGGGTCGTAATGTGGCCCTGTCACTCCCTAAATGGGCAGTGACACCACTCTGAGAGGTTCTAATCAGTTCTCACTTTGTTCAAAGACAGCAATAGAGAGGAAGATAACCTCGAAGACCTCCAATCTACTCCCAGTTCAACCTGTCGTCTATACATTTCACCTCTACACATAAGACTCTCAGATCTTGACAAGGGCAAATTTGATAAATATTCCTCCATATGATCAAGCCAATCACATGGCGGATAAGTAGTTCTTTTTCATGTTTATAAGCAAATTTAGGTTTCATGTTTGAAATCAAATTTAGGTTTCATATAGAATAATGACCCCATTGACTCACAGAATCAAATGTGTATAATTTTGACCCCATTTCGTTCACCTAACGATCGAACGCTTGATATTCATCCTCATGACTAAGAATGGAACATTTCTATCAGGACAATCGTGTTCACACATGAACACCTTTCATGGCTAATTTTATTGAGTATGAAAAGAGCTAATGAGCAGTGGAGTATTTTTGTAACTAGATTGAGATTATGTGCGAGGGGCAATAAATCAAGGAATCAATACAAATACAACTACTATGTTGCTACTCTATCCGCAGATACTTCCAGATCAATGAAGCCTCTCCAAGACTCCTAGTCCCCTGTCTGAAACAGATCCCAGTCATGTTTTTATTCCCGACACCATACACCATAGAGGACCTGTTATTAAATTCTGACGATTATTTAACCCAGCAATTAGCATGGAGGTCATTGGGACTAAGTCCCTTTGCATCTATGATATCCCCTTACAGCTATATCATTCATATTTTATCATCTATACTTCTCATAAATTTAGTTTACGTATGCTAATATGACAGATAATGGGGAAATATTACACAATGAAATTTTTTGAGTCAGTGACTTCTGGTTAGATACACAGACAGATGAATGATAATTTGCTGGGACTCACAATGGAAGATATGGTTACAAGTCTAAATACACAGACCAGGGTCGGAACTTTACTCTTTCTGGAGCATTGCAACAGGCATTGGAGCTGAGGCAAGCCAGACCTAACACAATTTATAGACTTGCCAAGTCTCATTTATCATTTCTGCCCGTGGATGTGTATGACAGACCAGCACATATGGAACATGAACCAGGAGGAAGGTATCATGTATAATGCAACAGGTCCAAGGAATATTGTAAATAATTGTGAAATGATAAACAAAGAGGAAAGGTCAACAAATACAGTTGGTCAAAACCTGCAGGAGTCCACTACAAATGGATATTTATTTTTCTTACAGACAGGTCACAGACCATAGCAATCTTGGCACATTGAGTCCGGTAAGGGAGGATAAGGGCAGACCCCCCTGGGTTCATTCACATTTTTCTGATTCATTCTGCCATACCCCCATGACCCTTTCTAAATACATCTATGAAACTCATTTCCATCAATCATACATACAACTACAGTCACCCTCTTGTATACCGGTAGTCATCTAGTCTATTTAAATCTATACAGTGTTTTTAATTTCAAACCAATCCCTCCCTTGACTTTGATAAAATTAAATTGTACATGTCTTTCACAATCATCCTCATTACTTGTTTCTTGTATTCGTCCACGCAGGTGCTTCTTCTATCTGTGTGTTGTTCTTGTCTATTCCTCCACCAACCCTTCTATCATAAAACAGCTGTCTTTCTTTACATAATGTCATTCCTTTACCTGTATTGTGTATCTTTTCTTATACTTTTTCTCCACATCTCTCAATTGCCAAATAATCTTACTCCCCCTCCCAAATGGTGGTTCCCTGAGGCACCGCAACTCCTTTTTTTAACCCCTCCCACCTACATCTTGCTTTAAGTTCCCTTTCTCAACCCTCACCCTTGCCTATTCTGCCATTTAAATTCCCTATTCCTTGACCCCACCTGTTTGACATCCCCTGCCCTTATTACATAACTCCCCTTCCTACCCAACTGTTCCTCTGTGCAAGTGCAGAACAATTTGCCCATGTCCAAACCATCTGTGGAATGGCTGCACTGGTCAGTTCACAAGATGGATGGCTACTAGCAGGTCTGTGTTGACTACAAGACAAATGTTATCAATTACAACTCCCCACGTGCGAGAGAATGGAACTCCACTAGGGAGGCATGTCTCTGATAGATGTCCCTAGCAATTAAACCTGCCCAGGAGACTCTGCTAATACACTCACTGGACATTCCTCCTGTAGAAGGAGCATCAGCCCATGTATCTAGTACATAGACTTGCTTCTTACTTCATTCCTGTTAAAGTATCCTTCACCTTATATCCAGTTTCAAGTCCTGCTTTGTTAAAATTTAAGGAAAAGTGTATTTCAGGTGCAAATGGTTTTACTTTATTCCTTTGAAGTTCTATCTTGACTTGCTTTAAGCATGTTTAGTGAGGAACAAGGGGTCTTTTGATTTAAAGAATGCAACTTCCATCTATAATTTAGATATTCTGCTTTAGATATAACAACATTCTAAGTGAACTTTGTACACTCACATCATCAAAGAAAAATGGTATTTGATAAGTATCTGGTCAGAGGAAAATGACATCAAACAATAACACTTGTTTACAAATTGTTACCACTTAAAACATGAAAACATATCAGATTTGTGAAATTCATGGATGTTTATTGAATTACATAGAATGGACTCACAGAGCTTACAGATTATCAAAGGAACACAGGCACAAGCCATTTACAGGCATGAGGACTTTCCATCAAAATGTCTCTACAGCTACCTAACCCCAACAGATTCCTCTGTGTAAAAGGCAGGCCCAAAAATGCCTAAGAGGAGAAATTCTAGTTAGGAAGATGCCAGGGGAGGCAGAGATTGCAGCAAAAGTTATTTGAAGCATCATTGATTATTTGGTAATAGCATCTTGAAATAATTTTCCATATGGAATATAAATGTGATTTTTACCAGCATATGAGTCCAAATATGATTTTTTATGAATTTAATGACAAGCCCCAAGTCTGAGTAAGTGGGGTTATCTAACAGCGTTTTTGGATGTGAATAGATTAAAATATGTTTGAAAATTATTTGACAGATGTTATTTGAGCTGGTAGTGACTACATGCAAAGAAATAATTGGATCTTATTTCCAGACTTGACCCTAAGTTACATGAATTACAAAATATGATGTATAATCTTATTTGACGCTGCCTAATGTGGTTTCTATTTAAACTGTTACTGAAAGATTTCAAATCTGTTTTCATTTTTCAAAACAGTAAGCAAATGCAGCATATATATGCTTTTTGCTTTACTTTCCATGAAAGACCAGAAATTTATATATTTTCATAATCTCAATTGTGAATCATCCAATAACCATTTAACAATCCTTAATTTGTTTCTTTAACGACCGTTTCTCTTTTTAAAAAAATAATAATGACATGATAGACAATGTATACTTAGACATTCTTAATGCTTTCAAAACATAATTCAAATTTAATGATTATCAAAGCCATCAAAATTTTCTTCAATATCGTTGTCTCTGTATCAGTAACTGGCATACATTTCAAGTTAATATGAATATATATATATACATATGGCAGCCTCCACTGAGTTTCCCTGTGTGATGGCATAAAACAAATAGACCGCCGATGGTGGTAATGGTTTGCCACCAGGGGCACTGCATTGTTGACCTTTACACCCAGTCTTTGGAGAATAATTTATCAAAATCATAAACATTGACGTAGTAGTGTATGCAATGTATGGAAGAAATTAACGTATGATATGAACAAGATGACACCTGAATCATATCAACAAATAGACTTAACGAGTTGAGTCAGAGAGTGTCTTTAGGGAATTATCATTTTTTTTGTTTAATAACTTAATATCAAAAACCTACTTTGATAAACAAACTTACTCCATCTTGAAAGATACAATTATCAGTAGGATGAAAAAAAGGAAACAATGAAATAAAAACTAATTACCAGGGAGGTGCTATATTTACAAGCTTCCTCCAATAAAATTTGTGCATTAATGATATTAAAAAATCATTTCAATAATAGTAAAATCACAAAAGACAGTTTTAGTTCAAACAAAAGATTTAGAATTAATTGAAATGTGAAGGATATTATGCTACAAAACTATCATATTTTATTGCCGTTGAATGGAACAAAATGTATTTATGTAATTTAAGAAATGATGCAAACCTATCCTCTTTTTCTATTATATGAAACAAATATAGTATTTAGTCTATAGTCTATAGAACTATAGTCTCTAATTGAACGACTTGAAAACCCTGTTAAGAGCTCTGCCTGGGTCCTCCTGAAGTGGCGTCCACTCGTAATCTTAAATGGGGACAATTACAATTTCATGTTTGTAAGCTTTTAGGTATGTTTAACTGACAGATTGATTGATGGCTTATGGTAAAGGAGACAAACACATTTCACAGATTTATTCTCATAATTTTTCAAGTATTAATATTTTTTAACAGCTGCCTTTTTCAAAGACTTACAGACAATTGCAGGTGGGGGATATTTTAAGATGGTATGACGGATTATTGTTCCTGTGCAAAAAGTATACAAAAAGACTGGATCATTTAAAACAGAAAAAAACCATCTCTTTAAAGTCATCAAATTCTTTAAAAGTTTAAGGTACAAAGATCATCACGTTTACATATACAGGGTGACCCCCTCGTTGCAAATTTACATGATTATTTATTTCATACAAGACACAGACTAAATTAAACGTGTAGCGGTAAGATTACGAGGACGTCAATGTAGACAAGTGTCACTGGCGGGTGCTATGTATAAATATTGACCTTGTAATCATAATCCCCGGGCTGTCATTATCTTTGAGACCATAACTCCTTTACCTGATGTAAGAATGTTAACACCGGGACTACCACACTCTACCCGAACATCCAGAGCTCTTATCTCAAGTTGTAGGTTGGTATAAACAGAGAGCTTAATTCACTCCACTTGTCTGTATTAACTTATGATGAAGTTTTTTCTATAAGTACAATTTAAGTGTCAGCTATTGTTGGTTTTGAAATATGAAATGCAGATATTTGAAAAATAATTGTCGATTAACTCATAATGGAGTTTTTTCCATAATTAAAATTTAAGTGTCAGCATTTGTAGATTGGGAATTATGAAAAGATGATATTTGAGTGATATTGTTCCTTCTAACTTATAACAAAGTTATTTTCCCCCATTATTATGATTTAAGTGTGTTTTTGTTCTTTATAATTATAAAATTGGGATTTTGAGAAAAAAATTCATTCCATTAACTATCAACCATGGAAGTTAAGTTAAAGATAACAGTCCAGACTGGAAGGGTTATATATTTCAAGTGTAAAATCCCCTCCATAAGATATTATGATTAATTTGACATTTGAAAACTTCAGATGATGTTTTTGACAGTTTTGCTTTCAGCATGTCTTAAAATAATCTGCTAATTGGATCAAATTTAATTACAAATGCTAAATCATATGATCATTTTTTTGCTTCAGGGGAAATATTTAGATCAAAGGAAGGTCGTTAATGTCAAGTTCACTTGAATCTGCCTTACAATGCTGGGGAGCAAGAATGAACACAGTGGACATTGTTTTCATGTAAAAGTGACAATGACATCTTTACCGAATCAAATTTTCTGTCCAATTAAGAGGAATGTATAATCTCAGTGGTGATTATTCTCAAGGTAACGGACCAGCAAACTCCTAGCTTCCCCTAAACACGATATAATTGACATTACACAATTCTAGCCAGCTCTAGTCAGATAATGCATTCTGAAGCTCAATTTGGCTAATTGGCTTCTACAGACCTGTCAGTCTAATTATCTTACTAATTAAATCCAATTTATCCCCCCTCTAATGCATCGTCTGTTCTCAAGAAATAACTGTAACCGTTTTTTTTTTTAAATCTCAGGAGCAGTTTTAATGACCAATTCAGTTGTCAAATCCTCATTACTGACTCAGCATAATAGGTTGTGTCATCAAAGCTCTCTTCCGTAAAATATCTAACTTCAATAAAATGGTTAAAAAACTCTGTTAGGAAAGCTTTTGCATAGCAAAGTAGTCATAAAAGTGTCTTACATGGCCGACAGGACCCAGAAATGTCTCCCTAAGGAAGAAGTAAGATAAAATCACCTGCCACACGCCGCCAAAAGAGAAAACAATTTTAGAGCAACTATAACCCTAACCACCATTTTGTTGTTCCACTGATGCCTATGTCTGTACCCAATGTTACACTTATTTGATTCACTGATGACCAGTCCCCCTTTTCAACTGCCATTTCAATTCATCTTCAATTGGTCATTGAGGTCTTCTCAATTTATTTCCAACTCATCAATTGGTTACAGAGTTCTTTCCACTTTCTCAATGAAGCAGCAAGTTCATTTTACAAGGCCCTATAAACTCATTTGTCAAGACTCTGTCCCCATGGGTTCAAACAATAAGGGTCCCTTCAAAGGTCAGACAAGGGCTGACCTCCGTATAGCCACTTATAAACCATTGAGCAATTAGTCTGCTCCCTGGATCCTGATTAACTGACAAGATCACAATTAATTTGTCTAGCTCGGGTCGAAGACCTCAAGACCCTTGGACCCTGGAACCCTAAGATCTTGAACCTTTGGGAGTTCCCAAAGGGTCAGAGAGAGCACCTGATTAGAATGAGATATAGCTTTATTATGCTGAGACCTCCAAATGAAAGAAGACATTTTAAAATGTCAATATTGTCAGTTTCATGGTGTCTTATACTCTGACTCATTTGACAGTAAACTTAAACATGTTTATGATTTGATGCTTTAATCATTTCATTACATTTTCTAAAATAACCTTTTTATAGAACCATAATGGAAAGTTGGATTATTTCAAATTACCATCATTGTGCTGATCTTATATCCTATGTATTTTGCTGATATCATTTCCATGCATAAAAACACAGACAAAGTAAACTTAGGTCTGTGAATCATGGTATCGAGGTATGCTCGGTAAAATCTAGACTTGATATTTAGATATCTAGACTGATCAATGGAATCCAAATTTGGACTTCAGATATATTGATAGGCTCGGTAAAATCTAGACTTGATAGTTAGATATCTAGACTGATGAATGGAATCTAAATTTGGACTTCAGATATCTCGATATGCTTGGTAAAATCTAGCCTTGATAGTTAGATACTTTAACTTCATCACTGCAATATAGACTTACATCTCAGATACCAAGACTTGCTCAATGAGATGTAGACTGTGTGTGAGTTCCCTAAACTTGGACCAGTGATGGGAGCTGTACACAATTTTGTGTGTATATAAAAACTCCAAGCATCGTGGCAACACAAGAAGCTATCTACTGGCCAGTCTTATGGAAGAA
Organism: Phorcus lineatus; assembly: GCA_921293015.1. Taxonomy (NCBI): domain Eukaryota; kingdom Metazoa; phylum Mollusca; class Gastropoda; order Trochida; family Trochidae; genus Phorcus; species Phorcus lineatus. The sequence continues at coordinate 42,060,469 of OV121084.1, forward strand.
CAAGTGTTTGGCATCCACATCCATCATCAAAGTGAGACCACCACTTAAATTTGTTTCCGTAACCAAAATAACAATATCTTTATCTAGTCTGAAAGTACATATGATTATGAGACAACAAATAAATTGAAACATTTATGTATACAATCATTTAGATATATATGTTTCTGCTTTGTTCAAATTAGATTTACGATGATGAATTCTAACTGTGGATTTGAAAAAGTTCAATATGATATGAATTTTAATGTGTAATATGTTAATTACATACAAAACATATATGTTTGATGAACTAAAAACGTTTAGTATTTTACTCTCAGTTACTGAGTTATGAAATGTCTATATATAGTAATGAACCATTTTGCTAAATCTATTGAAATTTCTTAATCATAACTTATCATCACTTGAATTATCATTGTTTTCAAATACTTCATTAAACTCAATTTGTGTATGACAGCAGTGTTTACATTATCCAATAAATGTCTGTCTCCTTGCCAGTGTGCTCATTATTTACCTGAGTCAGCTCTGTTAACGAGACAAGGTGTTCATCTAACGAGGTATCATGCACCCCACCTTTTTAAAGTCATTATTTCAAGGTGAAATCTCATTTATTCTCATCATACTTTACAGCCACATAACCCCTGAACCTGTTCTCCCTTACCTGTGAAACACCTGAGCAAGCTGACGAGCTAAATGGTGATGGACTTGCTCACCTGACTAAAAAGGTGCAACACAATTATGTAATGATAAATTCTGTGTTCCACATCCTGAAGATATACAGAGCATTCCTATGAAGTTGACGAGCTTGCTAATTTTCCCCAAGCTCGCCTCCCCCCCTAACTCTCACATACCCTCTGGAGGCATGAAAATCCCCTTTCCATATTTACATATACCCCTTCTATTTCTTTGAAGCTATTAGAGCTGTATTTTTTAAATACATTATCCACCCAGGTCGTCAGAGGTTAAATTTTCTCAGCATGCCAAAACATGGAGACTTTAGCTACAACATCAGATTAGGAGCTCTCCTGTCCCTGGAGGTACAAACAATCCTCCTCTACGCATCCCAAACAAAATGGACCTGAATGTCATGTGACTGACATACACGTTTGATCCTCAGCTACGTTCGTGTGATGTTTGGAGATTTGTTCTTGTGTTGAAAATCGCAGAAATCCAGCCCTACAATCACAAAGTGTAGGACGAGCTAGAGAAAAAAACATGTATCAGATAAAATGTCAACCAAATAGATCCTTGGTTCCCTATATCACCATGATGAAACAGCAATGTTTGTACATGTAATCATAAACAACCGGCCAACAGTTCAAGCCCTTATAGATACAGTTACCAAACAATGTCTACAGACGACAGAAAAAAGCTGAGATAAATCTTTTGAACAGTGATGCGGGGGAACTAATTTTATGTCTTCTGAAGCCACAAGAGAGAGATGTAAACTGGCACAGGAAATGTGACTTGTTGCAAAACTCTTGACTATATTGCAATCTGTGTGCAGTCTAATGCTGCTCTAACTACTTTCAGTCCTGCCAACTGCCGAGGAATAATCACAAAACCATAAATGTCTGTGTTATGGTGATAAAATTGAACAATTTTGAGTGTTAAATCTGCTAGGAAGCAGACATTAGCTGAGATGGGTTGTTAGAGGCAATTGAGAGACGTTGTGAACAACATGATAGGGTGTAAAACAACTCAGTCAAATATTAACATGAAGTCTCCATGATTCTGAAACAGGCCGCAATGATGTGGGAATGTTTGCGTTTGTGTTGGTGTTAGTGTGGACACAAATCTTATGCCACCTCCTGCAATGATAATGCTCTTATAGCTCCAGGACACGCGAGATACACAAATGTTAACTTCAAATAAAACATGGCTGCAGTTGGCGTCTGCTTTGCATAGATGACGTCTGTTTTCATATGAGTTGATATCATGGGGCTGTGTTCAGTCACCACAGTTTGTGGCTGCTTTATGACTGACTGCTAGATTTTATTAACATTATTAAGCCATAGCTGTGCAATAAAATCATATATCCCTGACAAATTGCTTTCGGATTTAGTCTTGGAGCATGGCAAGCTTGTGAAGGTGACGATAGTGTTGGGATTGAGGGATGATGATCTGGACATAAAACAGCCACAATATTTGAGGAGGCACAGACTGAGGACACAAGTCACTTTACCACCATTCTCTTCTTTCAAGAAGATTAATTGATCATGTAATGGTCTTATGTCCTGACAAATGTGCCATGATACATGAAATTGTAGTTGGGACTATTTTCACACTTCTGAGTTTTACTTTCCTCCCCCATGCTTTCATCTGTTTGATCACTTATCTCTCATTTGCATCTTCGGTAAGGATCTTATTTCATTTTCCATTCATTGAATGGATAAAGTAACAGCTCCTAGAGCAAAAACATTTGCCATTTGTGTATGTTTATCTACTTACACATGTTATAGCAGAAAATGATAGTTTGCATATAGTTTTTGATAAAGTGAGGTAACTTAAAGTCAACTTCCATCTGCCTAATGAAAACATTAAATCAAAAAGCATGCAGTGGAAAAAGAGAAAACTGCATCAGCATCGCCATCTGCTTAAAAGACACAATGAACTTGCATCAGACACAATGAACTTGTACGTATCAGGCACAATGAACTTGTATCTGACACAACAAACTAGTATCAGACACAACTAACTTGACACAATGAACTTGCATCTGACACAATGAACTTGCATCAGACACAATTAACTTGTATCAGACACAATGAACTTGTATCAGACACAATGAACTTGTATCAGACACAACAAACTTGACACAATGAACTTGTACCTGACACAAAGAACTTGCATCTAACAAGATATGTGAAATCAATTATGTAATCCTGGAACTAATAAATAATTTGCCACAGGAGACATAAAATTTAAATCTTAAAGTACAGTTGAATAAATATAAATAAAAACCCTTATTGTTCTATTTGTTTCAGATCAACATTTACATAAGAAATGTGACGGACACTATCTTGACAAGGTTTCCTGAACAATTGAATTACGCAGATAACACACAATATGCTTGCAAAGACTTGTTTATACTCCTATGTATAGTTCTGAGTGAGGCAAAATGCACTCAATGAGCCATCCATTCCATTTCTCCACTATCTTAATGGCATACATTTGTGACATATTTTGAAACATTTTCTTCAAAACCGAATCTTCATATTAAATTATGTGCTTCTAAATGGATACATATTTTCTAAATTCAGACTAACTGCACTACAAACAACCCATTTCATTTGTTGATAGTCTAAATGTCATATAATTTGTTCCTATTTCAGAATATTGTATTACATAGAATCGAAAAACTCCAAAAGCTGACCGACTCACAATCTATAGATTTAGCAGTGCTACAAAGCTATGTTTTCAGAATCAAAATGACAAACCTATGAAGCAAGATGCCATTGATTTTCTCCACAATCCAAATGACATATCCTTCAAACATGTTTAGAACATGTTTACTGTGCAAAGACTACCTACACCAACAAATAGACATCGTAATGAATTTTCAGCACTGCCATTACAATTTTCAGTATTTCAATATCATTTCTAATTTGTATATATTCAAGATATGATAGATATGATAAAGAGCAATGTTCAAAATAAAAGTAAGCTGAACAAACTCCCTGCACTGGTATGTATAGCCTAAAGCCATGTAAGTTTCACTGCCAGAGACTGGTGAGGAGTTTGTGTTTTGTGAGATAAGATCAAAGATGCACACTGATCACACCTTCCCTGGTCTGTACTAACATCATCTTGCCCCGCATCCCCTTCTCCGCTACAACTCTACTTGAATACTTCTCAACTAGCTCTTCTTACTTCCATCTTTGTCAAGAAGTGTGTCTGCTGGAATAACTTTCTCGAATTAGTCTTCAACTTCCGTTGCTTCCTCTGTGTAATGGTACAATAGGTTCCAAACAACATAACTCTATGCGTCTTAAGTTCTTTAGGATAATGGTAAAATATGGTGTAATGATGATTTAGATATAAAACAAATAAAATTTCAGGAGATAAGCCCTTAGTTTTTAGTCATTTATTGCATGCCTTGTTGTAATACATTCCGAGGGATAAATTCTGTAAAAATGTTCATGCTCAAATAAAGCTTAAATTAGCTGCTATCATGAGATTTTATGAAATTCAATCTCCAACATTCTGAAATTTCTTTTGTAGCGTACTGTAATTTCCATCAAAGCCTCTACATTTTCCTCTGAACATATTCTTAACAACATATATTGGAATATATGTCATCATCTGACAATATGTAGCAACATTTGTAGATCACACATACATAACATCCAATTATCACAGCTTAAGGAAGACGTAAATGTATTAATGTTTTACAAATGTTGACATTGTTCCATCTTTCACCACCACCCAGGTGATCAAAACAATATCATGTCAAAGGTCATGTCTGACAAGTCTGCAAAGCCTGGAAGGTGAAGGTCACTGTTGACATAGATGCAATATAGGAAGATGGAGACGAAAACTCAGTCCTTTTTCCCTTCCTTTGAGTCAGAAGATACATCTGCCAGACCAAGATGGCTTCCTCTATGCCAAAGTCTCGGAAGTATCAGTCAACCTGTCCGCTACTTACACCATATTGTGGTATTTCCTGCGTCTCTCTGATATTTCTAACGTAACATGTCCGTCAAGAAACAAGAATCATTGCTCACTACACCTGCATCTTACCCAGGTCCTCTTTCCCCCTTGGGACTTTCCCCATGTACTGAACACACACAGAGTGATGAACAAACATCTATAAAACACTCATCTTTCAGGTAATCTAGTGGCAGACATGCCTACTCATTGGTAATGACAACACAATGTTTTCACCAGATCTGGTTAACTGGTGTCAATAAGAAAGTAGACTGAAGTCAAGTGGATTATCATCAACTCAGATCCAATATCTTTATTGCTTTCTCACATATCGAACATAAGCTGTGTCTTTTTTAGTTAATGATTCCTATCTAATTCATGATATGGAAATGCCCTGGTGGATTCCCTTGTCAATTGCAGATCTTTTCCATGGGAGTATCTCAGAATTTTTGTTCATCCAAGAAGAACAACAGAGATTCACAACCTTATAATCAAACAATGATATAAGGAGATACCATGTCTAACAAAAGCTAGAAACTGTTCATAAAACAAATGACTCTCAAGTGTAGGAAATTAATTCCTCAATGAATTGATGATTAAGGCATATAATATGATCATTTTCAACAATTCTAAGCATTTCTTCCCTTCTTAATCTGAAGTTACACAGCCTGACTTGGAAGTTCATCATTTAACTCTTTTTTTTCACAGGTATATCTGAAAAAAACATAATACAATCTGTCCCTGCAGTAGTAAGATTTGCTCAAGGCATACTAGGGAGTAGAAATCCCTGTTGAAAACTTATACAGGATAAAGCACCCAATAAGCAGGTGCTTGAAATAACACCCTGTATCACACCCTACCTTCAAAGCAGACAGTGACACTGACAATATCATTATGATCTGACCTAAAGATTAACACATCAGAACCCTCTGGGAGGGGTTGGTAATTGTCACTAGCACATAGATCACAATCTGTCACTAGCTAAAGAAATGTAACTTAACTCAGGTGAAGAGGATTCCATTTGTCAACATTATAAAACTGTTTTTAATCCTTTTTGATATGTAGATGAAACAACATGCATGACCGACATAATTAGCTTTATCCTCACCGATCTTTTATAATCCAGGTCACCTCCATGGATCATCGACTTTGCAATGGATCTTTTGTATCCACTTACAAGGTTGGATAAATTGAAAAACTTTTTAGAATCATTTGTAATAGCTTTTGTCAAATGAAAAAAGATCTTTGCTTGCAAACGTGCAAAGCGTTGAATGAATTAAACTAAACTGCATGAATCAGAACCCTTGATGTTTAGCTTTAGTTCGTGTAGCTGTACATGAGCCTTGGTTCAATTTAATATGGTATGAAAATAAGAATAATGATTGATGAAAGAAAAAACTTTGCAACATTAAAATTCCACTCCAAAACTCTGACTTCCTATCAGAATCCATAGAAAACGTTTTCTAAAAATGATGAAAGTGTACTACATATTTTTACGTGCGATTGAAAGAATAATAAAAATATTTCAAATGATATCTATTGACATTTACATGTCTTTAACATAAATTTCTTCAATATATAGGATATGTCATACAATATTAAAACATTCTCCAAAAATATAATTTACAACATGCTTGGTACCTTATCTATCATCAATTTTCCTTTGATCAAACAGATTTCTTGGAAATGTAAAGATATATGTCATACATAACATACAACTTAGTAGTGCCCATTGTATCATTACCAAACATTTTGCTCCACGTGCCTTACATTTGGTAAAACAGAACAAATGAGTCTCCAGCTACAACAGGATCGATTTGGCAAAGCTTGTATGAAATTTGAGAGAAACATATTATCATCTTAAAGTTTCCTCATTTGGTATGAGTCACAATCAGCAAGCGCTACTAACGTGGAGCAATGATCATCAGCATTCTGGCAACCATAAATTGACACGAGATGACGCGTGGTGAGAATTAATAAGACATTATCCCAGGTCCCGTGCATTCCTTTACATGCTTGGAAAATCGGAATTAAAGATTTCCATTTTCTATTCTCAGTGGAAGAAAAAGTTCATAAAAGCCAAATTGAATTGTTCATTAGAATTGAAAATACTGACTTGTCTTTGATGTGATGTTATATGAATCAATAATTGTCTTTATCAAATTATATTTGAGTTTTTTGCTATTAAGTGAGTTAATGTGTGCTAAAGGTTTAACGATTATGACTTAAGAGGTATTTTTGTGACAATTTCCGCTTGTATAAGGAATCAGATAACCTATACTTTACAATTTTAAAAATTCCATTAACAAGTAAATTCTCTTCATGACAAAATCCATTTTTCAAAGATTTTTTAAATTCAACATCTGATTTATGACAGCAATAATTTTGGTCTCTAGTTTATTTTCTCTCTACCTGTCCCATATTGCCATTTGAAAGCCAACATTATCTTTCTTTTCCTCGTATATAATATCTGCATGACATGCAAGTTATAATTGGTTGGCAAACTTCACAGGGATTCCAACGTCAGCTTCAGAAATGAAACAAATTTCAAATTAATTCTCTCATTTTTCAGCTGGTTCCTTAGCTCTTGCTGTTAAGGAGAGGCTTTTTATGCGGAATATTGCATTTTCCACTACAGCTGTGAGTGTACACGCGAGCATCACGCATCACGGACAAAACATGCAGCATCTCTCGACTGTCAGATTGCCTGTACGATATGCCAGTTTAGTGGCGGAGAACTGACACTAGGGGGAGCCACAACAAAAACATTGGCAAAAACTAGTTGAGTCTACAACCCATATATCAAATCAGGTGCTACGTCTTCAGCAGGGAACAGGCTTTGTGCTCTTGGTAAATAAATAGTTCCAGGTATACACAAATTTATTCACTGATATTGTTGTTTGAGGTGTATAATGAAATATTTTTATTTAATGTAGAAAAATGTTTTTTGTAAAACAGAATATTTCATGAAATTATGTAAACAAATATGTTTCTACTGATCAAACATAAGTCATTAGGAAGGACTTTGTCTAAAACAGAGCAAGCTAAAACGGAGATGTCACAAATCAGATGTCACCACTTTCAAATATCGCTATATGTTCATATCAATTGATGCTGACACTTAACTAAACTATCCCCAATGCAGAAATAATTTTCGTCTCAAATGAGATCCATCAATTGCATCAGCAAAGAAAATAATTCAATATAGTTTTTCACGCTAGAAATATCAGCATTTAACACTCCATGAGTAGAGGAGACTTCATGCATTAGCCTCACAGTGCTGAGCACACCGAGAGTATGAAGAAAAAAGTCGGAATTAGTCCTACCAATACTCCATGATGAGAAGTAATGGAGCCCCAAAAAAAGTGGTGCTCATTTAGCGGAGACTGCTCACACGAGCCTGCAACATATCGTAAGAATCAGCAGGCCACGGGGAATAGAGTTAACATGGCAGAAAACGCAAGGGCCATTTGATTTACGCGATGCAATCTGATATATGATTGAGATTACATTATACTTTGAAATTTACACAGGATTCTGTCCCAAGTGGAAACCTTGACTTGAAAATAAGCTTACAAGATGTCTTACATAACGGTGTATTAGTTTTAGTATTATGTCTGACTTGTAAGTATTATATTTACATGAAGGTTCATTTGTAGAACAGAAAACCTTTAAGAAGAACATAATGATTTCGACCAAAATAATTACTGAAACCTTTTTGTAAGATGGAAATTCAAATATTATATGGTTTAATGAACATAAATCAACTAGAATTATCAGGCAACAAATCTTTTTAATAAATTTCACAAATCTTTCATGAAAAAGACTTTGAAGAGGAAATCACGACAAAATTGTATCTGCATCGCTTCACAGATTAACAAAACTTCAAGCAAATACCATTATATCAAACCCGACAAGTAAGGCACTTTAATTGACAGATGTAGTATTGAAGAAGTCCTATCAGAACCTTATATCAATTAGCCAGGCCTGTATAACAAGCCTTTCTTCCAAAAGGGAAAAACCTTCTTATTCAATCAGCTTCTATCATGGACATTTGGGACAAGCTTGTTTGACATAGATTGAAGTTGTCACATTGTTTTACAGCTGATATTTGAGGGTTTTGAGATAATGCCAAGTAAGAGGCGGAATACAATGCTTGACAAAAGAATATCATTTTAAGGATTCAAGTGATTTTTACAACTTCTATTAAGTGTTAAATTTAATTCCATTGTGACAATAAAACATTAGATTTGGTCTTAAAGTATTGGTCTTGGTATTATCTTAAAGATTTTATTCCTTCAAGAATTCTCTCAACATTTTCCTTTAAATCCGTTTAGAATGATTTCAAGGAGTCATTTGTTGCAGTTTTCTCTGTCAAGATTCAAGCGCTTGTTAAATAAAAAAACGTATCTCTTACAGAGAAAACAATGAGAAAAAACATTTTGATAAATTGCTTCAGTTTTCGCTTTTTCAAAAAACAAAGTGACACTTGAAAAATACATCTAACATAATGTTTGCCAAAATAGAAAAAAGAACATCAACAAAATTCTTTTATAACATCAAACAAAGATTTTTTTTGAAGAATTCAAGAAAATGATTTGAAATTCCTCTAAAATTACTTAAAGACTAAAATAATAAAACCTATCCTTGTTTCAATCTTGAAATCTACTATTCTCCATTTATAAATGAATTATTTCCATAATAAAGTTTGCTATCAATGTCTTTACTTCCTGGTCCCAGGACCTGCTCATGTTTTTATGATCAGCTTTCTGCAAGTGAAAGAAAGGTGGAAACTCCAAACCACATGTTGACAGAAATGCATTAGCACTGGAATGGACAGGCACATAGCTCTGATATCTTGGAGGTCAAAGGGAAGGTCAGGGCAAGGAAGCCATTCTACAAGTCTCTTATCAACCTGCAATCTTAAAGAAGAATATTGGGGCATGCCGAGCATCCCTGAGATGTCTTCACTGTCTGTGGTGGACATTGAATCATGTTCTGTATCAGAGATGCATGTTGGTGGACATTGAATCATGTTCTGTATCAAAGATGCATATGGTTGACATTGAATCATGTTCTGTATCAAAGATGCATGTTGGTGGACACTGAATCATGTTCTGTATCAGAGATGCATGTTGGTGGACATTGAATCATGTTATGTATCAAAGATGCATGTTGGTGGACATTAAATCATATTCTGTATCAAAGATGTATGTTGGTGGACATTGAATCAGTCTGTATCAGAGAAACCAGAGATGGATATTGTATCACATGCTGCCTATTGGATAAACATTGATGTCTCTTTAATCTACTCAAGCTTGGGGGTTCTAAAGATTGAAATTAATTTACAATCTTGCCGCAGTAGTAATTTAAAAAATAAACGTCTGAAAGGAACGTAAAATGACTTTTAAGCATTTATCAGAGAAGTTTTCACAACATCTTATAGAAGTTGCTCAATATCACACAGTAACCCATATGACACCTTCACCAAATACCATAACCACAGATCTTTAATGATGAAATAAAGATTACAGTCAATAAGTGTATATGTCGGTATACTGCGAATATAAAAGTTTAACCCTCTCTAACCATCACCAAGTCAGGTTCATGCAAGTCATTCATCCTCTAAGAGACCTGGATCAAATAACATTATCTTGACATATCTGCTGATGAGAACACAGACCTCTATGAAGATACATGGAATGGTGGAGGTCACTTCTCCAGACAAGCTCCTATAACCAATGGGTTCTTTATCCATCATCAACTTCAATAAACCGACACTTCTGTTAGATGCCCAGTAGAAATCCTTTCTATTCCAAGCAGTTACAAACGTGTGCATGAAATAAAGCTGCCAAGGCTATTAACGTTCACCCTTCAAACTTTGGTGGTCTAAAGTTTAATTCCAGTCGTTGGAGCTGATGGTGAAATGAAACCTAAGGATATGTTTCTGTGTGTCCTCTGCGTCCTCCTGACCTAAGCACAATGGTGTTGTTTCCAATCTATCTTTGCCTCTGATGAGCTCCCAAACCCATTTTCTCAGATATGCACCGTGACACTACCATTATGAATAGCAAGCATTTCTCAACTTATTCAAATACCTCTGCAAGCAGCGCGGGACCAGCAATCATTAGAATTCCCTAATGTTTGAGTAGCTGTGGATACAATTATCACAGGGCTACTTCTGGAGGAGTCATTGCTTCTCAGTACCCTCCGTTCTAGAGGACAATTGTAAAGGAAGCATCTTTCAACCAGTTTGGCGCTCAGTAATCATGGAGGAAAAAGTCAGACTTGGTGGATCATGAAGAGTGTCAGGAAGTGCGTTCCGCTTTACACAAGAATATCCCCTTACTTCTGCTTTCAACTTACATAATGATGCCCCGTCTCTCCGTATATATATATATATATATATATATATATATTGATGAGCAAAGTTAGTTTGCAGTTTATTTGAAGTGTAAACCCTGTATCACCATGGAGCGCGGTGGTGTAGTGGTTAGCATGCTGGCCTATCGCCGCCGACGACCCGGGTTCGAATCCCGGTGGAGACACCAAACATTTGTGACCTGGGTCTCATACTGCGTTGTGTCCTTGGGCAAGGCACTTCATCCACATTGCACTCAGTCAACCCAGCTGTACAAATGGGTACCTGAATAAGGGAAGTACAGAAGCGCTAAGTAGCTGCTGTAGTACAATTCCTTCAGGGTAATAATGTACCGCCAGTGAGCAGTGCCTCGCACTGGATATTAGGCATTAAAATGTATATTATTATTATTATTTATCATACAAACAAATTACATTCAAAACTGTATATACACTGGGATAAAAAAAATCTTTGCACAGTATCTATTATTATGTGGATCATCATGTCATATTATCTCATCAAATCTGTCAGAAAAAAGCCTAATACAAAACAAGGAAATTCAAATTAAAGAAATTTGTCCATCATAACACAAGTTCATTGACTAATCAACTAATTAAAAGGTACTGGATCTATCTATGTCCATTACACCAAGTTTATACTTTATGATGAAACATGATATCACCACCGTGTCTTCCTGTCTTCCTAAAAGCGAATCCCAGCCCAAAAGGTAGTTTAAACGTCAAAATGTCATACAAGGCTGGTTTTACAAGTGATAGTTTTACACTAGATCAGTACACTCAGCGATAAGCCAGATGTCAAACAACTTAAATCATGAGAAACTGGTGCTAATTGGAATAATAACTTCCTAAAATTTCAACCCATTAATTTTGTAAACAACAGAAGATGAAGGATTTAGAGCCTTGTTAGATTTTTTTATGTCTAGGGGTATGTGAAAGTTACCATAAACACATACTTAAATTTGAACCAGTGGGATACGACCTAGTGTGATTAATTTTGCCATATGGGAACTGATAATCTTGCAAAAAATAATTACTGAGCTACAATGTCATGGAGGAAATGGTAAAATAATTACTGAGCGTGGAGCTACAATGTTATGGAGGAAAAATGGTAGGTATGAATTATTAGGTGTGATAATGACCAGGTAAAATTCCATATTTTTATATAAGCACATATTATCTAATAATATCACATAGGTAATTATTGAAAAAGAGATAAATTAAAAAAACATCAAAAACATTTTCAAGAATGAAAGTATACATAATCAGAGGACATGTTTTAATCTATTAATCACTTAAGCTCCTTCTTGCACGACTGTATACCATTCTGAGTGGCACTTTAACAGGAACCTCTATCTAAACAAATCGACTAACGACTTACTAAAGGTGAGCTATTTTGTAATCTTCCAGCATACAAGGTAGAGGGTAAAAGAAAGTAACTTTTAGAAAAAGAAGTTCCAACAAATATGAAAATCATATCCTGTTTTAATGTGATGTTGACTTGTGTGAATCTAATCGATAACAGACTGTTATTCTGCATGTTGATGTACATCCGCAGATGCCTATGGTTGTAATCAAGGCCTCCACATGTTGTTTCACGTCAAAATGAAAAAACAGTCAACACTATCTTGATTTGAAGGATCACTTGAAATAATTTACATATAATTACTTCGCTAATTACATTGTGTTTCAAACATTCAAACACATCAGAGATCTCTCTTTTTTAGCAAGCAATTTGAAAGAAGTGAGGAGAGTTATCAGCCCTTTGAGGAAACTGTTTGATAGCACACATGCTGCTGTCAATATGAGGGTGTTTCTTCAGGCAGTTGAGGCTGAAATCCACCTGTATAATCTGCTGAATCGGAAGTGGTGGTTTTGTAATACATGCAGTTGTGTGAACAGTTCACACATAACCACTTTCTGCTGAGAGTTTTGAAAAATCAGTGAAGTTTTTAAATAAGTGTTTTTGCAATACCGTTTTCAATTGGAGTTTGAAAACATCACTTCTATTTGTCAATGACGACATATGTAAGATTGTTAAAATGTTCTTTTTTCTTTTACCCTCAAGCTCTTAGACTGCATAAAAATAGGCCTTAAATACAATTCAAGTCCTCATTCAACTCTCAATACAATACAATGCATATATTAAATATATGTATGAAAGTAAAGGATTATTTTTCATTTCCTAGACTTAAAAGCCTTTTGAAATTATCATAGCACTTTTCTGTAATTAAAATGATGCCTTTAGGAATAATGTCCATGTAGAGCTCAAACATTGTGTGTATGAAAACTAAAGTTCACATATTTTTCATTTTGTCAATTATTGGTATATTTTTCTTCTGATTCGTTTAAAAAAAACAAAGATCACAATATGACAATGTTTTATTTGGGTTTACACTAATAACCATCAAAATCTTAAAAGTAAAATTGTGAAAATATGTTAAACAAGCATATAAATATTTGTATAAATTTTATTTAAGAAGTTCTTACCACACACAGTGAAGGAACATACAGGAAACATGCACGTTTACGGGGCAATAAACAGTGTTGCTCCATGTTGATAGGATCCTTCAAAACTTACAAGTAAAGCCAATTAACTGTTCAAATACTAGGCTCACTCCAATCCATCATATCTTTCATCTTCACTCTTATGGCGGACACTAACTTCTTGACAAATCTAACCCCGGAAGAAAATAGACACAAATGAAGGTTCAGTGTTGAAATGCTAGTGTTCAATTACATAAATGAGTTAAAAGTGTAAAATTTAAATTAGAACCTCTCATAATTTTGACATTTAAATCTCCATAGTTACTGGAAATCCTCTAAACCTCATTTACCCGCCAATAGAAACATTCATTCTTATTTTCAAAACAGAATGAACATGGACTTTTTAAATTTTGAAAAAAACTTATTTTTCTGAACATTTACAAAAATAAAACCTCTTATGTTTTGCATAAATGAAACTTAAAAGCTACTGGAAATTTTTTGGTTCTCATTTGCATGTAAATGTGAACACAGATGTATGCTTTGAAAAACGTAAATGAATTTTTAAATTTTGGAAATATTTTGTCTCAGGTTTTATGAATAATTATTGTTGTACCATTGAAGTCATTTTTGCATTTGCTGTGACACGTCTCGATTAACACATGCTATTTTCCAGACAACTTTAATGTCACAGCCTGACAGCGGTTGTATTACTTGAATGACAACATATTACGTGTGAGGTCCAAGAAAAACATGCCTACCATTGCCAGATAAAATAAATAAATCTTAGGGTTCGGAAAAGAATAATAATGGTCTTGTTCACACAAGTGTTTAAAATCAGAGTTGATTTATAAAGCAAAGTTACGGAAGGAAGGTGGTTTTTACCGATTCTGACCCCATCAAAGCTAGACAGATCTGTTCTGAAAGGCTATGGCGCTTTTCCAAGATAAAAACATATGAATGTGATAAGAGCCCTTGCCTGTAGATGCTATCATTTATGTGAACTATAAAGAATATTTATCTACCTCGTTCAGTGACAAAGCGAGAAACATGGTTCAGATCATCCCAAATATGTTCTATCTAAATCACATATATGCCAAATCAAGGCAAACATCCCTCTCAGATTGAGCAAACAAACACACAAAGGTACAGCAGTTCAAAACACTACACCCAGGTCATAATAATAGCATATCATCAAACGCTGAAATTCACATAAATATATCTTTTTAATTTTCTTGAAAACTTTCCCAAAATGCTTAGAAACAGCAAGCAACCAATAAAGACAAAAGGATTACCATTAATCCACAGGATGCATTCATTCAGCATGAATTCTTGTTTAGAACCCTCTAATCAAATGATTGACGACATTACAACTTTCCTTGCTTCAGATAAGACCAGGTTTAAAAGCAATATTCAAAGTCTTAATTCCTCATAAACATCACGTAGTTAACAGCATTCAAATATACAGAGGTAAGATTAGTTTGAGGTCGGTAATAATTCACATGGATATCGACTATCCTTAGCTCAGGTATTTTTCAATGTTGAAATCAGCCTTTGTCACATACACATCAAAGTTTCAACGGGTCTAATTTGAATGATTTACGCCTCACGTCAAACACAGCTGATTGGACAGTTGATACGACAGTAAACAAATAGCGCCAAGTTATGATTCCGATATCTTATTAGAAAAGGACCATAGGCAGGACGGGGGGATTTCCTTATCGTTTGATGTAGTTAATAATCATGAGAGAGACCTGCAAGTTATTTATGCCCTAATAGATTGCAAGTATCAACTAAACACTGACAATTTCTCTTGAGGTCTATTGTTTCAACATATCATAAAACATATATGATATTTAATTTCATGACATCATTACAATATGCTCAAGAGTTATTATTTCCAACCTCCATATTTTCCAGAAACGTATCTCAGCATTTCAAACAATAATTTCTATAGAATTGCTTGAATATTTGTGATTTTGTTTAACTTCTAATAATTAAAAAGTGATAATGAATAACAAATTATCAAGTTACATGTTAAGCTAAAGGAGCGTTTTGTTGGAGTGTCGTTCTCAATCACAAACTCACTTCATTGGATATAATGTCTCCCTCATAACAAACTACAGGGATAGAAAACAGGGTTGGTAACAAACACCAGAGGCACTTTAAAATCAGAGAACCCCTAAAGAGATGATGACTTTCTATGGAGGAGTCTTTTTCTTAGGTAATTAAAGCATTGGTAGAGTGTCAGGAGAGACTTGTTATGTAACAAAACACAGATTTTAATGATCTACCTCTGTGAAAGTGAACAGGATACGATTAAGGATGATGACGTAACACAACAATTTGCCAACAATGATTAGGCCGAGATGAGGTTGTTATCCCTCGTAGCGAACATTTTGGCAATCTGCGTTCTGGTAAAGTTAACTCTCATCACTAAGACCATTATCTTCCCAAATCATGACTTCTCATTTTCCCAATCTCTTTTTAGAGTAGCCAATCATTAGAAATAGTCACAGCAAGATTACTTCAGCTTGATTACATTTCCTGTCTTGGGTAATGATATTTAGAGCAACAGAGATTCATTCACATCAAAATCACTTGACAAACAATTGCTAAATACTTCTGTTACTGTAATACCACAATCTACTTGATTTTCAATGACCTATGATCCATCCAATAAATATTATGAGAAAATTTGATCATTTAAGAAAACAAGATCCCTCAACATTTCCTTTAACCAAATTTGTTAAATTGAGGCTGATATTGGTGCTACAAAGGGCCATATGACTTGGTAAACACAGTATTTGTCCATGAAAACATAACAACCGTGGGTAGGAGGCTCAATAGGCTAAAAGCCTCTCAGGTGATGTGGGCTAAGTCAGCAAATACAATGGTCGTTTCAAAGGGTTTTTTAAAGAAAAGAATAGGCTGGAATTTTGACAGCACAAGATCGTTTTGTGGTTGCCTGAAAGGCGAGGACCTGATAATTGAAGTTGTTCCCTCATTCGGGGTCACGGGTTGCAGAACATTTTTTGTGGATGTTCAGGAGCTTTGCTCAAGCAGATAATTCTTGAATGAGGGAGAGCTTTGGAGATAGCCCTGAAGGCAGATGAAGGTAAAGGGATGGGAGGTGGGGAATACACGAGACTGGAGGAGAGGGAGATACAGGGGATTGATTGAACAAAACATAAAGGGGTGTCCACCCCTCCTACCTCATGCACCAAAACAGGTGGAACAAAATCTCCAACCACTTCCTCCAGGGGATCATTTGGCCAACTGTAGTCAGAATTAGCTTATTCAAAGGGGTTAGTCATATGTGCGACTTGACCTGGAGTTTGACTTGAAGGGGTTTGTCATATGGATGATTGCAACATGCCCTTGGACTTAAAAGAGTTAGCTGAATGGGTGACTAGAATTTGGTTGTGGCTGGAGGTACTGGTTATGTGGATGAATGCACCTTGGTTTGAAGTCTGATGCAAGAACCTGAGCAGATTGTCTCCTGGAACCCTGTCTGTCATTATCAGACCTCTTTCTGGTAGGAAGGAGGTGCATAGTGCTACTGTGTAATGATCATGTATTGCTGATGTTATTTACTGTCAAAATATGACAACAATGGCAATGAGTGTTGTATAGTTCTACCATGTAATGATCAGTGTGGATTGAAGATGTGTTCCTCTGATGTATGACAATGGGACTGAAAGATAAAAAGTTTAAGTATAATGATTTTAGGAGAGTAAGGATGAACAGCCCCGTCTATGAAGATGAGTCTATGGGTTACAAGAACAAGCTGCATCTTGAGGAGCATGAGTCTGATGGTGTATGGCAACAATAAGAACTCAAGAACTGCTTTCTTCCATGTAATGATATCATCATTAGAAACATTGGATTGCA
Source organism: Phorcus lineatus (assembly GCA_921293015.1). Lineage (NCBI taxonomy): Eukaryota > Metazoa > Mollusca > Gastropoda > Trochida > Trochidae > Phorcus > Phorcus lineatus. The sequence continues at coordinate 42,077,869 of OV121084.1, forward strand.
TAATTCCATTCTAAAACGCCATCAATATAATCCATAATTCCATGATATAATGTCACCATTAGCAATATCAGCTTGCATAGTTCCAATTTAAAATGACATCCTTAGAGTTCTTAGTTCAAATTCATAATGTCATCATTAGAGTCCATAGTTCCACTTTGTAATGTCATCAATAGAGACATGAGACTGCATATACAGTTCTAATGTATTCATAAATACAATGATATTTAGGTTTGAATGATACCACAATATGACAAGGCTCCTAATGGCCGCTGTCACTGTGACTAAGACTTTGAATCTGCCCCCAGGCCATGCACACTCATACTAGTGATGTGAGCTAGGCTTTCATCAAGTGGGTATCTGTACACATTTGCTTCATCAGGAAAAGCATGGATACCTTACATATACAAAACCTTTCTTCTTTCATTATCATTATTTTGTGAAAGTTATTAACACAAATGAAAAAGGCTTAGCTTTCATTATTTTGCTTTAACCAAATGTTCTGGAAGGAAATCTATCTTTAGCCCATGGCCAATCAGAGGTGATTCCCATTTGTTTTATTTGCGTTATTGCCCTTATTTACTCAATAATCAATTGTTAATTTTTATTCTTCCAATATCATAATATCACTTAATGGACGATGTCAATCAAAAGATTCTATGACCTTATTCATTCAAGCAGCTGAAAGTGGTAAGAAGGAGAACTTTCTATCAATGTAAGTTAGGCAGGAAGGACATAGTGAACCACTTCTGGAGGTGTATACTGTAAACAATGCCCAGACAACAGGTAAAGCCCACCTGGAGAATAAGAATACCCTGAAAGGTCACCCCCTGTGCGAATGTCAAACGATGATCCTAAGCCTTCCGACACCCATTATGTTGTTAGGCCAACTTGAGTAGCCAGTCTCTCCCTCTGCTAGAGCCTTTCTAGGTTTTTATTGTGCTTAACTCTCTGTTTGTGTCTCTGTTGAGTGTCTATCTTTCTGTCTATCTTTCTGTCTGTCTGCCTGTCTGTCTCTCTCTCTCTCTCTCTCTGTCTCTCTGTCTCTGTCTCTCTCTCTCTCTCTCTCTCTCTCTCTCTCTCTCTCTCTCTCTCTCTCTCTCTCTCTCTCTCTCTCTCTCTCTTTCTCTCTCTCTCTCTCTCTCTCTCTCTCTCTCTCTCTCTCTCTCTCTCTCTCTCTCTCTCTCTCTCTCTCTCTCATTCATATATTTATATATATATATATATACATAAATGGGGTGATGTGAGATTGCAAATCCCACTAGGTTCAATTACATTGCTGGTCGCCCTGAGGAATTATACAATTATTATACAATTTATAAACATATCGGTCTATAGAATTTGAAAGTTATGATGACTACATTTCCTTCCTTTTATTAAAACGTTTGCCTCAAATTGTAACCATCTTATCATTATCATGCCAATAAAAAATGGAATGAAAAAATGGTTAGATTAGCTGGGGGGTTCTGAGTTGACACTAACCAGAAAATGAAAAGCTTTTACTGAATTTGAAAGCTTCGTTAACATTCTAAATCACAGGTATTCCCATTAAGATTTCAACATTGAAATTTCCTTAACTCTGAAATTGATTTGGAATGAAAAAGTGACAAGTTGGACAAAGTGGAAGTATTCATTTCCCTCAGCAAAGACTGACATTGGGTTAAATGGATGCTTCTGGTTAAAAAGTTTGATACAATTAAATGAATGAGAAGGGTTTTTACAACAGGAAATTGTACACAACTCCACCACTTAAACAAGAATGCAATCTTTTAAATGACATTTAAATTTTGATTTTTAATCTTATTTATAATTTAGAAACTTCTTGAAAAAATCAGTTTGAAGAATTAACATGACAAAAAAATTTGAATTAAAAGCATTTGGAAAACATATTGAGAGAATGGAAGAGAGAAAACTATTCATTTTTAAGAACGAATGCTGTAGGGTGTAATTATTTCTGTGTACAAATGTAATTTTTAAAGATTTTATTTATGTGAAAGATTACAATAAAAACATGCTCGAGTGAGCAACAGAAAAAATTAAGTCTGAAGTTGAAGATTTTGAGACAGAATCATTTTCCTCAAAGAAAATGAATGTGTCTGAACACTGGGTTCAATAGAGAACACAGACGCAATTGTAACAGCACTTTAACATGAAAAGATGGTTTCTGTCAAAAATGTCAGGAGATCTTAACTAATCCCAAAAGAAAGAAATATTACAATATAATTGTCCTGCACAGAGACGCTGGTTTAATATCAAGAATCATTCTGTTCCGGATGCCAAAGAGAATCACTGAAGAGTGCAATTATTTCAAAAACCTTTTATATTCTCACTGTCTGGCAATATCTCTGTTCAAAGACGACTTATGACATCAGCTTGACGTATATTTCCGGAATTGCATGCGAACAACAGCTATGCATTTCAAATGACAGCTCATGCCACGAAAATAGCCGAGGACACCCATATGACTGACCCCTGCCCTGCCTTACCAAGGATATCCCCGGAATACTGCATAGCATTCAAGCTGAGCATATCTTATAGTAATAAATCAGGGGTATAAATGGCTCCTTGGCATGGGCCTGTAAACAGCTTTAGCATGATGGCAGTCCTGTGTTCACCTTGTTTACGTCCCTTGTGTTGCACTACAAAGGAAAGCTTGATTAGCGCAGGTGTAAATACTGGGGGATTGGGTATGATACTATTCCTACCTTCCCCCAGTAATCCTAAGGATAAAGCTTGTCACATGCTGAAAGAAAAAAAGGGATGAATCTTCAGGGAGTTGCAACATTTTACCAACTTTTCAGAATCCCTACATCATAAATAAACTAAAGAAACTTGACCTAATTCAATATTCAAATACAACTGACTTTAAATCCAGAGTAAAAAGGTCAAGATGTTTAATCTGAGTATGTCTACATTAAAAAAAAGAATTATTAATGAAAAAAAATCAAATTTAGTTCTAGCCTCTTAACACCATTTACATATGATAATATTAAATATTCCTTGCAACATGATGTCTTGTGAACATTTTATTTTTGGTATTGTGAACATTTTATTTTTGGTATTGTGAACATTTTATTTTTCGTCTTGTGAACATTTTATTGTTTATATCACTTTCAAAGCTCTCTCCATTATTGTTTATTTGCAGAGGAAAGCACGCCCTTAACACTTGCTAGAGTATTGTGTGTCAGGGAGGTTTGGAGAAACTTGTTCAAAACACGCTCATTCATAATGGGAGTTTAAATCTGCATTTGTCCACTTCAGAAATATGATATGCTAAATTTATTACAAGTGTACACATTGAATTCAAAGCATGCGAATTTTATGTCGAAAAAGATTTCCAACTGTTCAAATAAATCAGAACCCTTTCAAACTGAACAAATACCAAAAACGGGAAGTGTTCCCAAAACAGAATAGGCGCCTCTTCTTCTAAAACCATTTCTCACAGGGTTCAAGTTGTGTTGCACAAGATAGCGTCCTTCCAGTATTTACCGGCAGGCAATCAGCTAATGAAATGGTTGTGTTATACAACGCTGATGAAAGATGGAAGATGAACCGCACTATCTTGAAGCTCAATGCTCTCCAAGCTGCCATCGCTCGGCTAATCTGCAACAAGAGGTTTCATGGACAAAGTAGTTTGTCCATCATTGATTGGTTGACCCTCTCTTGTGTTTGACCACTGGGCAATCACAACGACTATTGTCCATGGAGTGTATCTGGGTGATAAGGGGTTTAACACACTTGGCATAGAAGTGATGTATCGTTCTCCTAACAGGGTAGTGCTAGCAACAGCACTGTCACGAGTATCAGGTGGTTGCCAGCTATAAACTGAAACTTATACCAACCATAAACTCCACTTTACTATCTGGTATCGTAAAAATAAATAAAATGACTCAAGTGATGAAATAAAATGACATAAAGTTTGGAAATAAATTGCAATATTGTTAAAGATAGTTCATACTTTTTGCAAAGTATGGGAAATATTGTTATAAAGTGTCCAACTAAATTCCATAAATGTTTCAAATCAGATATAAAATTCGTCTTGGTCTGAAGATAAGACATATTAAGTGACTGATCCTGAAAAGTGGATTATCAACTCAAAAATCAAATAACTTAAACATTTCGATGATATTGGTTTAAAGTATTTGCCACATCATTATGTTTTAAGAACAAAGGGAAAGTTTTTTAAAATTAGCATTTAGAAAGATGTTAAAGTGTAAATTGACTTTATTATATCATATCAAATAATATGAAAATAGCCTTAAATGACCAAGATGAGGTAATACAGACATGCCAAAATGTTTATAACAAAGTCAATTTTAAGTAATGGCTCCAGTGTCTTGATGGGAGAGATTTCATAAAAGATTTATTTTGTTTGATAATATATATTGATTTCATAAGAGATTTTGAATATTTCCTAGCTACAAAGCCTCGCTCATAATTGGACACAAATTGGAAGCAACACATGTTCCAGTAGGGTTTCTTCCTTCTATAGAAACCTTTTGTATGACAGAAAAATGAACCTTTCTTCTTAAAGCACCAATAATTACAAATTCCTTAATTCAAATGACCTTAAATAAAAGTTATTGTTAGAATTCTACATCTAATTATACATTTTTAAAGTTAATCAAACAATAATTACTGATTCAAAATAATTATTTTTCATGTTTTGTATGCTGCATATGCAGACTATACAAATATTGTTCATGTCTTGCACAATCCATGTTTAGAATGTCATTATGAGTGATTAACTTCGAAAGGAAAGAAATAATTAAAATATGAACAAATGAAATGATGCTAACTTCCACCATAGAAACCGATAACAATAGAACTAATTTTGATCAATGAAATAGAAGGAAATTACAAATTTTCATTCACAAGTGACTAAATTTTTCAAATGGGGATATTTTTCAGCGAGTCAACAAGAAAAAGAAATAATGGTGAACACATGTCAGAAATGATTCAAGTGAAATGCAAATGAATATCAACCAATCTGTCAATCTTTTCTATCAAGTGACATATCAAAATATCATTTCTTGCATTTAATCCATCAAAATCCCTTTTATCGACAGCAACTGCTATCAAACAGAAAAGTGAATCACAAATTCAACATGGAGAATAAGAAAAGAACATCAGAATGAAACATTATTATTTAAAAAATCTGATCATAAAACTCATTAAAATTAGAAAAAATGACTTTCTCTAAGCTGGTTTAAATCAACTTGGATATGAAAATGTCGGAACAAACAGCATGAAACCAAAGCTCGTCACATCGCTTTCTGTCAACAAGTTGCTGACAGCAAGTGTGAAAGGGAAAGAAAGAATAGACTGTATTCTGTGTAGGGAGTTTACAAAGAGGCCCCTTAGTGTCACAATGAGTCCTCTGAGGCCAGCACTGCCCTATATGATCATCTATCAGCCCCTATCTCAGGTCTGTTCACACTATACAGAGATCAAGCACCTTCTATTTGCATTGAGCCCTCAGAAATAATTAGTCATTCGAAACTTTGCCTTAAAATCAGTAGGTTTCTTTGATGTCATCAAGCATATCATACCTGTATGGCTTGTGGAAAAACTTTCTTAAAGGTAAAAGGAAGCCAGCACTTGAAATGCGATACCACAGGTCAAAAGTTACAATCCGCATTTACAAACTTCTCAAAGAGACCGCCAGTCTAATCAAAATCAAATCAATCACCATTTTCGTATTGTACAATGTAGATGGTCTTTCTGATCCGATTATCTGTCAGACGTGTCACATGTTCTGGCCAACCTCGAGGCAAAAACACTCTTATTACTAACTCTGCAAGCAATTTGCATCAGTCATTGGTACATGATTGCATTGCTTGCTTTATCAATACAAGTTCTCCCCTGGACAAGAGATATTTGAGCGATTTCAGCATCGACTTTATTCTAATGCATTTTCCCAGAGAACCTCAAAGGACTCTTCCATCTTAAAAACATTACTCAAATCACATTGGTCCCATAGCCAGACAAAATGTGTTTTTTACGAGAAATTTTCCCAAGCACAAACTATGGACTATAGTCCATTGGAAAAATCAATCAGACGAAATATTCATCTCGCAGATGTCACAAATGTCGCTTGGTGTGACCTTTGACCTGTCATGGTCGCTCGTCCTTCATTGATTGGATTGTCACATGTTTGATCGTCAATACCATATGCTAAATGACGCATTACCTGGACATCTCAATTGCAATCTGTTGGCTAAGGTCATTAGCAGCTTAGCTCAAAGATTGATAGACTGACATTCATGTACTTACATTGATTACTAATTCAAACTTGAGACTATTGTGAGAACAGTTTAAATTGAAAATATCAAGGATAATCCGTAATGTTAAAAAAGGTTTTGCTAAGATTACAGAAGCTTAATAATTGTTACAAAGTTACAATCCAACACTTAACTTTGATACAAATTCTTCGCTTTATATTGATTTAAAATAACATTTTCTTCCAAATTTTACAAATAGAGTATCCAATTTCCAAAGCTAATTTCATCATGACTTATAAGAGAGGATAAAAAAAATCATCAATTTGAAAAAATAAGAATAATTCCAAACATAAACATGATGACAAAACAAATTTATTAAAAAACAAATAAAGCCACTTTTCATCGATTCACATTGCACGTGACCATTGAACAAAGCAAAATTTATGTTTCAAATGCTAAGCCATGCAATAGAGGAGGCCTAGCCTGGTTCCCCCTCTGCTTACTTCAACAGCTGTTCAAGAGGAAATTTGGGTGAGAAAAAAGAGGAGAATCGGTAATCATGCCATAAATCCTGGTATTCTGTCAAATATTATGTCAACAAGCAAGTGAACATGCAAACTGAACATTTTCCCAGAATCTTTGTTTAGAAATAGATTATTTCAACATTTCATCAAAAACTTTCTGTTCCTAAATTTGGGAATTATGGAAAAGGTTGAATGCTTATTATTGTATATGTTGCAATGGTTATGCAGTAAAGATGGTATTATTGTGTTCTTTATGATGATATTCATTTTAAGAGTTACATATTTATTAATGAGGCAATCGGCTAGAAGATTGTTTAAAGTTCCACAGCAAAAGGACTCATTTATTCCGAAAATTTACAAAACTGATTCAAATGAAGGGAAATTATTCCAAAAGGGACTCAATCAATAATTGAAGTAGACATTGCATGACTGAAGAAATATTACGGACTTGCTGATTATACAATTTCAAGTAATCATAAATTACACTGACAAATGAGCGACCATCTTGGAATGTGGCCAGGATGACTTAATAATTATTCAGTGATGAAACTGTCAGGACTGGCTTGAATGATAAACATGATTCTTAATTAGAGACGACAGATCTGGACAACTATAGAATCCCAAAAGGAGAAATAACGGATTTGAATAACAAGAGAATTTAATCAAAGACTGAATAAACACAGAATCAGGCAACAACAAATTTTACAAATAAACTGTTTAACTTCTATTCACTTACAACTTATAATACCTACATCCCTATTTGTAGAAAAGCTCACAAGTGTGATACCAACAAAGTGATAATGGGGCACATTTAACATGAAAAGATTTGTGTTTCACACTCCACTGCCTGTGTATGCATGGTGTGAACTCACTTACTAAATCTAACCATCACACTTTCTTGATTCATAGACATCCACGGCTTGAGGACAGATTAAACAAGCAATTACTCTACACTGAATATGTGGATCCCCAAGTCCTACATTTGCACTGACCAATGTTACAGGGTAGCCCGGGGCGCTCTAATCTGAGCTGGTGTTCATAGCCAATGTTGTCTTGTCGGCTTAGTCTAGTAAGACAGTTTTAGGTCTTTGGAGAGGCGATAAACGGAGGGCTAAATACAATCGAGGGAGCGATAATTGAGGAAACTCAGCCATCTCCATTTCTACTTCTGGGTAAAAATCTGATCCATCAATACGCAGCAGTTTCCGGCATTATTCAATTCAATATGTCATTTCCTGCTGAATTGCAAACAGCGGTGGCAAAGCTCAATTTCTGTTTGTATTCGTTAAACATAATTTGAACATATCGGCTCTAATGGAATGACTTGGGTATAAAAAGTATGGCAACGCAGCTGAGGGATATTTTAAAAGTAAAAACCACATTGAACCAAATTGATTTTGTTTCATTTTCTTCAAAATGTCAAAGCAATTCAGCTGTCATTCTTTCTAATTATTAGTTGTCTGACCGTCCCTATCTATTGCCCCTGGGTAACCTATCCAAGCATTCACCACATTCAATATGGCCACCTGCTGATAGACTGACATATTGTTTATAGACGATGATGTGATGAGCAGTGTTTCAGCTCGAGAACTACATCAACTTGTTGTTATTGTGCTATCAGTGCCAGTATACATCCCCATCATCTCTCTAGTTTACCTATCATATCCCCGCTTCCTTTAATAAAACCCCCATCTCAACAGGCTGCCCCCACCATGGCTATGTACACTGACAAGTTGATATAAAACAAGTTAGTCTGCCATAAGATAAATACGGGAAATCTTATCACAACATCTAATATGCCAGTGATATCTGGGATCATGAAGCCTGTAGAGATAGCTAATTGGAAAATTAACTTCCATATGTTTTTCACTAATTCTAAAGAAAATCGGACTTTTTATTAGAGGAAAGCAGTCCGTTTTCCTAGCTATATCCTTTTACTTCTTTGATAGGCATTTCAGATGATATGGTGCATAGCTTTAAGTGTTTGATCAAGTTATTTTTTGCAACTTCTCTTAAGAGTTTTGCAATTTTTTTGCCTTTTTTGATTTTAATATTTCTTGAAGTTTCAAAATATTGTTAAAATATGACTTTTATACATTTCTAAAACATTAGCTTTAAAACAAGTTATGCAATCTGAAATTAATGAACTGTTATGTCATTAATATCCTTCATTAAGTTTTAACATGTTACAAATCTTCTTACAAATCCTTAAAACCATTAAGCTGTCTTCAATGTTAAAATCATGCTTACATTATTTCTAAATGAAAATGATCACTCTGAGTGGTATTAACAATATGACAATACAATTTCAAGACACCATTGTAAGGAGACAGGAATGTTGACCACTACATCAGAGTAGACCAATATACTGCCAGAACTAACTACCTTCTGCGAACTTAACACATTCAATTCTTTAATTACATAGGGACTTCTGAATAATTCATTTTCTAATCAAATTTACCCCAGTGTTAACCTTTCACCTTTTGGCATGTGCAGTGGTGCGTGACTTGGATGAAATCTACAATGACGTAAGAGTTCAAACAAGCTTGGGGTACATGTAACATGTTTACATACTTTAATTATACAGGCTCTTATTCCCACGCTCGTCTATAGATTTAATTGAATACCTAATGAATTAAATATAGAAAGAAATTGATTTGTAATTACGTTTTATATTCATTTAGGTAAAAGTAAAAAATTTTAAAAAAGTAAAAATTATATAATTCAGATGAATTAGGATGAACCTGACCTGAATAGAAACATCATCCTAATAATCAAACACACTTTCTTTGAAAATGTTTAAATTGTCACCATGCAAATGCCATGTCAGAGTTCAATCCAAACTTCTTCAGATGACAAATTTACATTATATACACATTTCCTCAAACATAATCAACCTTGACTTAGACTTTGTATAAATAAATATTTGTAGAAAACCTTTACAGCAAATCTTTATAACAGTACAATAACAAAACAATATCAACAAAATCTTCCCTTCCCAGGGGTCTAAGCCATACAAAAGAATTTATTACCTTCTGCATACTTTTCCTTTGCAAATGTTCAAGTAACAAATTGCAACAATGTCCTCACTGTATGCCATCAACTTTTAAAGAAAGCGATTGGTTGAGTTATGTCTCCTGTGACATGTGTTAAGACAAGGGCATTATTGTATTATGTTACCACGTTGGATATCCCCCATTATCATCCGTCACACATGAATCATTCAATATATATTTGCAACCTCATCGCATGTAAGCAAAATCTCTCTATTTACAAACATAAACACTCAATATAGATATCAAAATACAAAAAATGTTTTGCTAAACAATGAAGAAACATAAATACTAAAATTATAATGCTGACTGATCCAAAGTGATATGTACAAATGTGCACATATCGAAAACATGTCCCTACTTATTTTAACCATAAGGGTAATAAATATCAATTTCATAAAGATGACTGATTGTACTGGATTATGCTATCTTTCCCTGGTTGAGTTTATTCAGTAACTTTTTGCAGATAAACTGAAAGCTTATGATCGTCCTATTTTCAGACATTACAAAAAAACTTTTTTTCAGTTTTTCGTGATTTAACTTGATCTACGCTACTGACAAACAAATTGAAAATGACACAGAATAAGCTTCAGGAAGGGTACCACTTCTCTGACCATAAAACAAACTGATTAAATCTGTAAGGAGGATAAGATTGAATTGACCAGGTTATAACCTGCTTTCTCCTGTGTGAACTGAATCTGATACTCTGTCCAACAATCCATAATGCTTGCCCATAAAATATGTTTAAAATCTCATTTCACGTCTACCCTAGAAAGCCTGTTCAAACACTTGATAACATTGGGTAAAGAATAGCTCCTTGCGGCAACACATACATAGATACACAAAACGTCCAATAACGGTAATATGTGACCAAGTTCAATACTCAAAGGTGTGTGCTTTCCAATATGATGCTTTGAAAGTGTACAATAGTGATGTCTCTTTGTAAATGATTTTGTCTCGCTATACAAATCTCCCCCAATTCATTATGAAACAAGGGTATGGGAACAGGGAGGTATCTCTTGGTCAAGAGACCCTTTAGCTGATGAAGTACAATAAAGTATATTGATGAAGTGGACAAATGGTGTATGGTCAGTATAGAGTGGTCTGGTATGTTTGTATTGGACACTGGTCAAACAAATTCCCTTTTTAGCTTCAAAACCAGTGAAAGTGTAAGTGTAACATGCTTTTGTTCAAATATTTTTTTTTCAAACTTCACAGTGTCTCATTGCTGGTAATATAACTTTGACAAATTTATATCTTTCAATTAAATCAAAAAATTTTCTATGTCAGGTAATATATTCACTATGCAACCTGTTTCTTATGAGTTTGAACTTCTTATAAATCTTCCTTCTCAATGTGTACTTAACAAATATTTATACACTGCATATATTTCAAACCTAGACAAAGTATTTGAAATTTTAAAAATTGCTTCAAGTATCATGCATGAGTGACAACTTGAATAAGTAGGTGATGTTGATATTGTAGCGCATGTGTGTATACACTTGCATCTTTGTGTCTTATTGTTGTGATAGTAGTGGGAATGAGTACATTGATGACGACCATCACCATCATGTTTTAAAGGAGCAAACTTCTAAGAACTGTACATTGTTTGCTTTGATTGAAGTCTGCCAAATATAAAAACAATCACCAGAATATACTGTTCATTGTTATCCATCATTCTGCCTAGATTCAGGTGATCTATATGTTAGTCATGAATCCTTTAGCATTGGATAAGCGGGAATCCATTGTTCTGGACAGTTTCATAAAATCTGCCATGACTTTAAAGACAAAAAGCTTCACTGAAAATGAAAAATAATGAAAAATGAAACAACTTACATTGGATATTAAGCAGTGCCTCCAAACTCTCCAATGAAAAGCCGGTGGTTGCGTTAGTCGCAAGACACTGAAAAGGTCCTACATCTTCGTCCCGAGAAACACGTAAAATCCTCATGTCACTATCCTCCTGGAAACGTCTTGTCGTGTTCTGGATTGGCTTCCCACTCTGTTCCCACTGGAACGTAATGTGTCGTCGGTTGGACACATCACACTGCAGCCTCACTTCCGTTCCTTCCACTACATCCAGATCACGTGGCTTCTTGCTGAAGTAAAATGTGTCTTGCCCATGACACTCAAGTGTCACTGAAAATGAAAAATGATTTTATCAATAAAAAAATCTTATAGGATTCCTTAGATGTAAAATACAATTTTATCGTCAATGACAAAAAAGGTGTATTTCTACTCGAAAAAGTATGCAATAAATATGAGAAAATAATATCATTAACTCTGAGTCCACATTTTCATTCAATCATTAGAAGAATTATGTTACAAATAACTTGTATTAATTGTATTTTGGTTTTATGCTTTATTTTGTTACAGATTTTAAATACATTCAGTTCTAATAGATTAACAGGTCTATGAAATGAATATAATAATCAACAGCTTCATTGTAATCTGATCAATCTAAAAAGATAATTTTTACTTTATGACCAAAACTTCTTATAACCAAGTATAAATCATATATATAATACCTAAACTACATAACTAAATTGCAGGCAAAAATGTAACAATTACTGCAAACCATTCATAATCATTTTACAGAGTATAAAGTTCAACAGAAAATCCTTTGAGGATTTATGATAGTGTTCTTTATCTTAAATCCCTAAACCCAATCCTTTTTCTTAAATTCACATCAGAAACCAACCTGATACTCTTAAAACCAAAAACTTCCCAAACATTAGTAGTGTCTCACTTCAACAGACTGTAGAGTCTATTGGAATAATTTTGTTCTTCTAAAAAAACCCAGAAAACAAGCACCAACTCTTAAACCTAACCAAATACTTCCTAAGAATTCCTTTTGTCAAGCACTCTGCAACTAACATTTGAATGAATCTTAGTCTCTGAAAAACATAGATTTCTAAAATTTTATTAGATATTCCAAAGAATAGTTGGAATCTTGAGAACATCTAGACTTGTAAAAACTAGTCTTAAAGTGTAGAGCCTTTCAAACAGTCTATGTATATACTTATCCTTTAGCAAGTGTCAAGTCTTCAGATATAAATGACCAAATACGTTGCATTATTTAACAAAATATTCCTTCATTAACAAAAAAACTCCATCCTATTTAGATATCAGTTCGTCATGTTGCAGGGAAAAAATAGCAAACATAAGATTCTGATTTGAGAAACTGTGAGGCAGTCTACATGACCTCGTTCCATCTACCCACGGTTTACAACCTTCTCCCCATTCCTTTACATGAAGCAACACCCATACCCCCTCCCCCTGTTACCCACAGCCCCAGACTGCAAGTGTAATCTGGTATCTTTCAACACGACTATAGCTCACACTAACTAACTTCAACTCCTTCCGCAACAAAGACAAAACAGCTTCTCCTGACTTCCCACTGAACAAAACATCACAATGTATGTTAGGGTCTAAACATTTTTAGCTTACACTATTCTTAACTGTAATCTCTCTTATCCAAAAGAGTGATATTTTAAAAATGAAATTTTTTGTGCAGCGATGTTGACATTGTTAACAACAAAGACCAAAAAAGTTTCTCTCTCTCACTTCTCTCTGAAAACAGCAACTGAGCCTGACATTCAAACATTCATATATCTACAGTCACATCTATATCTTTATAACAACTTACATCCCTTTAGCATCCATCATTTTTAAGCAAAACATCCAAATTCATTTTACAATAAAGATAGATTGGAGTGGAAAGTATAAATGAAACAAAAGCCTCTCTGTCTAACTCTTCTCTCTGTAAACAGCATCACAAAGCATGTACTTTTCAGTTTCTTAAATTTTCTAATGTACGTATTCTTATGAATTATATAAAACATAACTTTAGAAACTGAGTTTGGAATATTCAAATTGATCTACAACAAAGAAAAAAAACAGTCTCTCCCTCCAATTCACTCCAAAGAGGTGAGGTGAGCTGAGGTGGTGTTTAACACCACTTTCAAGATTATTTCACTTATATTGCGGCTGCTAGTATTATTGCAGGGAGAAAGCCCACAACACCATTGTGGCTATGCATTGCGCTGAAACCTGTGAGCATCGGCTGGAACTAACAAACCATGGGTGGTACTACGCTGAATTTCAATGTAGCATTGCACCCAAACCTGACTGCGTGTAGAACAGTTCTCTACTGCAGACAAAGTTGCCGAAGCCCCTGGCGGGACTGGAACCACGGACCCCCTGATCCGGACCACTGCACTATCCAGCCCCCCACTCCAAAGACAACAGCACAATGTATGGTTCTATTTTTTAACTTTCAGCTGTCAATATTCTCATAAGAATTTAAAAGGTAACTTTAGCAACTGAGTCTGAAATTCAAACATTAATGGATGATGTATGTTTCCATGATTCATGCTGCTTAACTCAATAGTTTTTTTTTATATTTACGGTCACATCTATATCTTTAAAATGACGACATCCCTTTAGCATCCATCACTTTTAAACATAACATCCAAATTAATTTGACAATAAAGATAGATTGAAGTGGAAAGTATAAAAGAAATTTAACGTATCTGTTACAAAACACAATTAATGTTATGAAAAGGTGAGTTTGTAAAGAGAAGTAAAAATCTACTGACAAAACTTATTGAAGATAACTTCATGCCTTAAGAAAAAGGTTATTGGTGAATCATAGCTAAGAAATTTAAACCTTAATCATTATCTTGTGAAAATATACAGAATTGAGCACTATTTTCAAAGTAACTATTCATACGGTGCTGCTACTTAATGACAACTATCCTGATTATCAATTACATCTGTTTGTTTCGATACAAGAACTATTTGCGTTTCATTCTCAGAGACAACATTGCCTGGCATCCATTTTCTAAGATATGTCTTCTGAATGGTATCCATGGATACAATAACTTTTCCGTCACCAAACCCTAAAGATCTACTTTCCTACAAGAACAAACGAGATAAAAGACAAACATGAAATAATTATTGCTACTAACAAAATAAACAATCGTTCTAAATACCCAAACTACCCCTTCCAGCCATACAGGAAAAACAAAAATCACAGATATATTATTTTACCAGCTTTCTTTTGCTATGCTACCCATTAGAAGCAAAGTTCAAACAAAACATAATTTCCTCGTAAAAACATCATTGCATAAATAGCCATGACATGATCAGCAGAGGGATGCCTTAACGTGAAACTGTTTTTTACGTAAGAAGGAAGATAATGTTAACTGTTTTCATCTTTTATTCCTTCTCAGATAGTTTGGACATTTCAAAGTGCTTTTCCTCATGAGTTGTGATTGTTAAATCCTCCCACAACCTTCAATGTAACACAAGAAAGTAACTCTGAACACCTCACATAAGTAAAAACATATGGTATAGCTTTGGAACTTCATAGACCTTAAGGTGATACTATACAAGTTAAAGCTCTCATAACTGTACACATCAAGGGTCGATGTTACAATATTGTACATACGCCAAATTTTAGATTGTGAATGCATCGAAGAAACATGATAGGCATTATAAGAGATGTATACTATGACTTAAAAATTTACTTACGTTTTGGATTCTAAAATAATCACATAAAGAATATAAATCCATAAAGTCAATTGTTACATTAAATGTAACTTAGAAAGTATCTTAAACAAGACTTTTTATGCTAATAAAATATTAAATCAGATTATTGTAACAATCAGTTTGATTTGGTATCAAGTAACCAAGAGTACGCTATTGTTACCTAAATAGTATTCCTATTTTGAGAAAAGATTCTGTTTACCACTGCATTTTCTAAAAAAACATATTCAACAAAGGTCTGACAATTTAGACGTTTTTACCAAATAAAGTCATAGCAGGTTAGAAAAGTTCCATCTGAATATGAAGAGACTTTTGTGACTACCCTTTATTCTATTTTCAGTTCTTAAAATTTGGATTTTTTGAAACTTTTCATGTCACTGACAAAAAAGTTAATAGCATTAATTACCATTATCACTTATGCAAGTTTCTTTAAAAGGAGAATTATGAAAACTATAATTTACATAATACTTCTTTGAAGACACAATGTCAAATTTTCTAAAGAAATCAAGAGAGGTGACAACTGGGCTTATTACAGGATTAAATGGCTAAGCTGTATGTTAAACAATTCATCTGCTTGAAACAAAAGGTTAATACCATTAGAGAAAAGATGGACTGTGTCACATATACAAGACATCCCTTAGTAGTTGCTGATTAAGTCAGAGTTATTAAAACTTACTTCAGGACTAAATCTTCACTCTTTGAACACATGAAAAGTCCACAAAAGTCTTGTACAGAAAGACTTAAAAAGAAAAACCTTGATTTGTACAGCAAAATAGCTTTCTCTCAATTATGACACTCTGGTTCCAGTCAAGATCATTTCCTATTGGTTTCAAATTTCATGTTTAAATAATTTGGCCACAAAATTGACTGTATGTTTTATATTTCAAACTTTTACAGTTGCACAAACTTTCTATTTGATTTTACCAGTTTTTGTAATAACTACAATTTACTTTAATACAATGTTTAAATAAATTCAAAATATTAATAAGATCACTAAAAGAATAACTTGATTAATTTCTAGGTTTTTATAAAATGAATAATATATAAATGAAATAACATTAAATTATTTCACCATTCATTTTCTTAAAACCCGGAAATCAAAATGAATGATGAAATACATCTATTTAAAAATATGTCTGGAAATATAAGTGCCTGTCATTAGCAGTTATCCGCTTGCACCCCTCTTGATTAGCCATTAATAATATTTATTTAGCCGTGTCACTAAACAGCTGTCTTGGTCTCTAGATCCAACTATTACATCAAACGAAGCAACATGTTTACGACTTCCGAGGCTTCAAGACGTGGAATTGGTATGTTCGGCTATCGGCCTAGAAATCTGCATTCGGAGATCTTCGGTTCTTGGACAAACAGCGATACAATGACCGTAGGCACGATCCTGCCTGCAGAGTCATTCGCACAGCTGAATGTAATTACTAAATCTCAGTTAGCTTGAGGAATTCCGATACCAAACACTGCCTCTTCCTTACCATAGCAAACATGGGCCAGACCATAACCCGTCTCGGGTTCTACCTGTACCTTATTTCATTGCCCTATAAAACAACGATTAAATTAAAGCGGGCCATTGGTGCCAACGGCTGTGGTATAACAATGTGTCAAGAAGAATTGATATAGTACTTGTCTCGAAGACCGCTAACATTTGTTACACATGCATTGCGCTAACAGAACATAACTTCGGGAAGATAATTCGCTGTAGGCATTACCAATGAATGAAGAGACATGTACGTTCCCTCTCACACCCAATTTGCCTAAATTCTAAAGAAGGATTAAAATATCCGAAACATTTTACAATAATTCGTTCTGGAATGAGATATTTGACAGTTATTCGTTATTGATTTCAAACCGAAAGCGCGCTTCAAAATCCTCACGTCATGCCAATGCCAAACTGTTATTATTACAAAATTCCTGAATTAAGTGCATCTGTCCAAAATTGTAATTATCACACTGTTACAGCGAATGTCGTAACACCCATGACAGCTCACAAGGGGGGTAGGGGGTCTAAAGGAAGAAAGGGGTGTTTACTACCTAGCATGGGGTCCGATATTACGAGATCACATCCATGACGAAATTAATTACTCTAAACAAAGGCCACTGTGTTAAACTTCCTGTAACTGTAAAAGCGCAACGTGCAGTAAATCTAAGAAATTATGTGTGTAAATCTGTATCCGGTGAAAGCTAAGTCCCAGCTGGGATTTTTCTTTTTATAACTGGTTACATTCAATGATATAAGCTCTAAACGTACCACGCGCCCTCTACATTGTAGCGGAACACTGGGAGATTAATACGTGTTTCAATTGAACGCTGCAAGAAATAATATTGACCAGCGCATCCCAGTGCAAATTGTTGTCGACAACACTCTAGACAATTAGTTCGACATAAGTCTTTTTTGTGTCTGGATACGTGTTGCAAAGTAACACTCGCTAAGGCAATAATTTTTTGATTGATTGCAAGTCATATCGAATTTAACTGAAATACAAGCTCGACCTTGAGGCTATCTCTTGATAGATATCTGTTGTTTTGGAAACATATTCGAGTCTTTTACTCTATGCACAGGCCTGTTAGCGTTATACTGATGGTACAAACGCCGGTTGGGGAGCAAATGAGCCAAGCGCTGAAAGACATGCCCGCTTATAGTTGGCCTGCTGAATGCACGGGACGGGAAAAAACGCTTTTCCATCCCCAACGTTCAAAACTCCTGCTTCTTACTAGGTTTGCCATTAAAAAAAGTAAACTGCACATATCCCAAGTCGGAAAAGACAATGCATGCTGGAGGGTTTGTAGTGGATAACGACACACGCATTGCCCAGCTGATCTGAAACAACGCAGCATATATAACGATGCAGATTATTTATGTTAAAGGTAAAAAGAAAAGATGAAAGAACAAGCCACGCGACAAACTGGTCGTAAAGCTTTAAGACGTATATGTGCCTTTGCAGTTTAGCGGCCGCATAAACAGCTTGTCTCTCATCGAAGCTTTTGAGAAACTTGATCTCGTAGAGATCCACAAGTTATGACCCAAAAGTACATTGTTTGCTACGCCCGGTACAAACGTACAGGACCCTGTTTACATCAAGTCCATATAGAATACTCCTCTAAGACACAAACACGAACAAACCATGACCAATACTCCATACATAGATCATGACTTAAGCTACTATAACGGTAAGACAAGAGGGGTTTTATACACAAACACGCGTAAGCTTTACGGTTTGTTTGCGTTCGCTACTTTTACTTTACCGCCGTCGGTAATAAAACGCTTCTTCTCTGATCAGTGACTGGTGCAGTAATCCTACATGCGACCTACAAACTGACAACACACATTCACTAGTTCCTTAAAAATATAACATAAAAATTATGTTTTAATTTATCATCAATTGCAATACAATCATTAATCAATTCTTATTCAAATAATTATTTTCGTTTAATTGAGTCCCTGTATCATTTTCATTTGATAAGCGTTAATGTTTGCAAGACACGCTCAAGTGTTTAAAGGACGTGGAGCTAATACAAAGTCCTCCAACATCAATATTATCACATGTCAACACTCTGACATAAGCAGGTATCTGTTGACATGGGTATAAAAGGGTTCGCCGGTCTATCACATTTAACACTGTCATACTATATGCTTCATTGTGCATGGTTTTTTACTCACCTGAGATTATGAGTAAAATCAAATGGAACATTTTCCTGGTATAAGTTAGCCAAATTGACCGCATGTCCAAGAGAGTAAAACCATACCAGTGCTCCGACACTGTCCCTCAACTCACGTTAAACAAACTCATGTGGTCTAAGCCATGCAATCGACCCCACACTATCTCAAAGTAGCCGCCTCTCTCAGCCGCTTCACCGCTCAGCCGGCGCGGCGTAATAAAGTAGTGCACATGTAATCATAAATTTTCTAGCTTTGAAACGTTTTTGCACTTTTTTGGAAGGCTTCCCAACGATGTATAGATGTTTCTGATGAATCAAGTACGTTCTTGTAATAATTCATAAAGGTAGTGTTGAATTGTTCAATTGTTGTCCTTTTGATATCCTTGCGCCCACACCTGTCAAATACTATACCCCTCCTCTCGCTCTATCCAATCAACAGGCAGATAGGGCATAACACTGGATCTAGGAAGTGTAGAATACCACGTGGATCCACCGCCCAGCGATCTGTGCAATTTGTGAGAGATTGACAACATAGTGTTAATTCACGTTGACGATGACAGCTCGTGTATATTGACTTATAAAGTTGTATAGCATGTGCAACAGTAAACACACGGCTAGCGTAGTGTTCTTTCATTCATACTGTATCACAATGTAGTGTTTCAATCCCGACCGTGTTCATTTCACGATGCAATATATAACCATGAATCATCATTTGTCATACATCGAAATCTACAAAATAGCAATAAAATCCCGAAAAATTACAAACATAAAAGTTAAAGCTTTGAAACGAGTGTATGACATTATCTCTGAGGAATAAATTTTGATTCACAGATATTCAAGATTCGTTATCAAGAAATGCATATTTATCGCTTGTGCGATGCTACTGGGGATGCCAGCGATGCTGTGTTAGCCCACCGAGGCTGGCTCGCTGGTGTAGATGCGATCTCTCGCTCTTATAGTTGCCTAACTTAGCCTACTGTACAGCATGGGGATCGATTCCGTCCCATTCATGCCTCGCTCTGTTATGAGAGCGGGGCTCGCAGTTGATGGCAGTCGCAGATAGCAGTTCCAGACCTCAGATGTGATTCACATGAAAATAAAATGCACCGAGCAAGGAATTTCTACTTATGGATTGCCATTAATACAAAATAAATAAAACGATAAGTTGACGGAGGCTTTGTGATGGCACGGGGTTTATTGTTAGCAGAGAGTAACGTGTGTAATAATCATTGCACAACCATTTCGTCATTATCATCTGTTCACAGATTCGTAACGAGTTTTATCCAATGTGACTGTTATCTCCTGTAAAACGATACGGATGCGATTAAGGGACGTATATCTGCGAGTTTTAGGTTATAAAGCTATCATTATGGTCATATTCTGAACATGATTTCTGTGTTTTCTGAATAGTTAATGGCTTATGTCACCGCTATCTCCTTCTATTGCAAAACAAATTGTTTTCATATTCACATAATATCATACTCATCATCGTGCAACCTTTTCTACGGTGATCTATCTTCATGTGAAAGGTTCATAGATATTTATTTGTGATTCCTTTGTATCAACCATTAACATGTAAGAGTGATAAAATATGCATTGGTGAGATCTGTATGTATACAGTTTTTCATATTGTCAACATTGTAATATTAGATAACATAATTCATCGTACATATATGCTAGCGCTGTTTTCACAAACACATCAACTTAAACAGATATAATACAACTGAATTAATGATTAAGTAATAGGTAATGCTAAATTATGACTGTTGTTACATGAAAAACATAAACTACAAATCAATATGATAAGTGTCAGAAAGTGTTAATTGCAAGGGAAATATGAATAATAAATAATAAATTCTATGAACAAAATGTAACAGAAAAATATGTATCAATAACGCAAATTTCTAATAATCGAAGTAGCAAACTCTTGTTGGATAATTGAACTGCAAGATCTAGACTATGACAACTTCTCACTCATGTTAACTCACGTATTTGTTCCAATAATCGATTTTACTCCTAAATATCTTCACAAGGGAAAGTAAACAATATAAATATGAAGAAAGAAGTCTATTCATGGATATCCAACTTATCTATTTGAAAGTCGACGTTTTAAGATAGATTCTTACGTCTTGTCAAGTCAAACAAGATGAAAAAATAAAGATATATTGGATAGTGCCAATATTCAACCACTAAATGCAATTGGACGTTGAATTTAAATAATAAAAGCGTCATCACTCCATGCAATCAGTACTTCCAGCAGGAATGCAAACAGCGAGTGGTCAAAGCGAGCTCCTTGCCGAACCCCTCTCTCAGATAAGATCGTCCGTCATCTTGCAGTACTTGTTCCGTCAGACTCGACTGCTAATCACAACATGCATATAATGGTAATTTGATAGACTTTAATTGATGATGTAACACGGCTCAGGGACGGATGCCAACGTTGAGCCTATGTTAATTGACTTGGACTTTCTGTTTGTATTTTCCACTGTGCACGAAAGCCAAGGATGTAACGAGACGTGGAGTTGGGATTGTATCGGCAAGAAGATATAATACCACCTCTGGAGGGAGTTAAGTGGGATTTAATTTCGATTGTCGGTCTCCCAATCACTAAACGCCCTAGGCCGATATGCTTGCTAGTTGATAACGGTCGTGAGCTACTATGTAAGTTAGTGTACAGGTTGTGGTATATAGACCTATATACCACAGAGCATGTGCTCCTTTATCGATTATAGCTTTTATCCTCGGGGTAATGACAAAAACCTTACATAAATAAGCATTTGTCCAAAAAGCTGACGTATTTTTTTCAATTAAGAAGTCACAAAATATTTTCACATGGCCCTGTAATTAATTATACATTTGCTCGCGGGACAGTTACAATATTTATCGATAAGGCGTTAGGCGTATGTCGATATAGTATAAGCAACAAATATAGAGGCACTACAAAGCGAATTTATCCTAGATAATTCGTTTTATTAAAAGTATTTTTTACATATTTACTGAAGTCATGTGTATGTAGATTTATGTTTCAATTTCCTATTGTTAGTATCTGAATAATCCTTCGTCATACATATAACTTATGATTTATTATATGTTTTATCATGTATCAGTTTTACTTACAAATGTCGTTGCCTAATGTAAGGCCAATTATTTATATTAAAAATCGATTTTTTTTTTGTACAATTGAAATAAACCGATGTATTATTCTCTTCTTCTTTTTCTTCTTCTAATAATCCTACCTATTATTCATCCCAATCAAAAAAAGCAAAATTATATTAATAAAAAGTATTCAAAACAGTCCTGTAAGTCATAGAAGGAAGGAATACTGCAGATATATGATAAACTGAAGGTAAATAGTTTACCCAGTGTGCACAATAACTAGTTAATATGTATGTATTCTCGGCCACGAGCGCTCACCTGCCAGGAAATCACTCTCTCCGGATTTCTTCACCGGAATATTAAACAGTGTGTTATAGTTCATACAGCTAATGTTTTATTCAACTACTGGACATATTTTGGACATTTAATACCAGATATATTTTGCAATATAAAGGGCTAATATGTACTAAAACTAATACACTATCCGCTTTGTAAAGGAAAAATAAACACACACATATAAAAAAAATTACTTTTCCAAAGATTTTTGTGCAGACTTCCGAATTCAACATATCTTTCATTTCAAACAAATCCTATACAATAGACTCACTTTGTTGAAGCATCGCATCATAAAGAAAATACATTACGAATTTTAAGTATTGAAAATGCATTTCTGCAGATGGTTCATGTAAGATAAATCCTTTTGTGTTCAACATAGTACCGAAGATAAAAATTCTTCATCATTCTTCTTTCGTGAATCACGGTTGGAGCTCCCTCGTCATTCCGTGCAACTGCCTTCGACATTTAAGGCCGCTTCAGTGTCTTCGTTCGGTTTTGATGATGAAGATGACTTTTTAAAAAAAATGTTCGTTAATCTTTTTTGAATATTTTCACTTTAGGGAACCCTTCCCTCATGAAATGACATTTCTGGTATTTTTTAATTAATTGTATTTGCTATTTCAAAAACTTCGGTAAATTGAAATAGTGTTATTCACTATTTAGTAACTATTAACATTCCATTTTTTCCTTTATTCTAATATAATAAATTATATGATAGTGAATTTAGTGTAATGCCCGTTTGAAGGAAAATGCCTGGAAAAGAATTAATATAGTTCTTGATATAATATTTTTTAAAGAAAAAACTACAAATATACACATGGTTTTAACCTCATTATGACATAATTGTATACTAATTTAGGAAAACATCAAATCAAATAATCTCCTAATCGACGAATTAAGTATGAACATTTCATCACATGATGAGAAAAATTGATCATGATTTAATGTTAACAAGATTCTGTTTATTTGCACAGAAAAAGGTTACATTTTTCAGCTGTATGCACTGACAAAGTGTCTGATAAGACGCTTTTATTTATTCCTGGTAGTAAATGCTAACCCACTTCCATTCTTCTTCGCCAAAAGGCCATCTCCACATTTCACATACACGATAAACAAATGTCTCCTTTTACGTGTATCGTAGGGCCGTTATCAGGGTAACATGCACTGCGTTGAGTTTCACAATGGCATCGTCGTTGTAAAGGGAGGAGTGTTACTCCTCACAGCTCTGTCTAATCACCACATCCCCTATATCGCACGCCGTCACTGCATCCCGTGTCATAGAGGCGAAACCAACATCCCTAACCCTGAAATAAATGACAAATTTTGTGAAAATGTTGATAGGAGGGCCATAGTTAATCTGAAATGACATACATCAGTACCTACACGGCAGCATCGCCGTACATTCAGATAACGCTGGAATGTCTTGGTCACCCAAATGCTATCTTGGCTTTGATGGCTGGCGTTGAAGACCGTTTTAGCAATATATGCTTTGTCTTAAACATTGAGTTCGTTATTTATGTCTTTGAATTATCGGACAACTTTGTAATTGCCCCCAGCCTGTTTCGTGTTTTAATCTGTGACGACGACTTTAAATATATCCAGGGAAAGAGGGTTACATGTTTGGGTTGTCTCTTCTCTGTAGGCCAGAAAGCGATTAAAGTTAACATTAGAGATTCTGAGTGTAAAGTTATGAATAATGAAAGCGAAAAGAAAAATTAGAAAATTCTTGTCGGTAAAATAAACAAAACAGGAAATTTTAAAAATGATTTTCAGAGATTCAAAATAAGCTTAAATGCAAAAGTGACAAGTGATAGAAGATAGGAAAATGTTCAGATAAACACCGTGTGCCTGAACCGAAAACCTCAAATGCAAGGGTACGTGTCAGGTGGTATGTTAATAAGATAGAATCATAGACATAAAAAGAGAAGTAAAAGTTTTACAATAAGAGTTTTGATTACCAACGTATACCTAAAACATTATACACTGTGAACTATGCAAACAACCAATGCTTTACTATAGATTCTTCAACCTATTACATTTTTCATTTTCATTGTTCAATAGCGTTATTTGGTCTAACAATTAGACTATGAAATGAAAATGTATCAGTTAATGAAAATTAAAAAAAAAAAATTAAATGAAATGAAAAGGCGACTGAAATCTAAAATTAAGCTCTCAAGTCTTTTTCAAAGACTTGCTTAGGCTTTTGACTTATTTCAGGGTCTACAAACTAAACGTTATTGTATCCACTATTTAAATGCGATAGTAGATTCCCCTCAAGACCCTAATATTGAGTTAAATATAGCAAATAAAAAACATGTCTCGAAAGTTCATTAACAGGAAAATAATTATTATGTTTCAGAGGTTCCTTTTAGTTTTATTAGTTTAATTCTTAAATTATGAACATCATTGCTAACAATTTAATTCAATACAAAATGTTAGGTTATTGAGCTGAATATAGTATCATTAAGAGGAAGGCTGACGCTGAGACAAAAGAAAAATAAATTCGTCATCAATTTACAATTCGTTATTATCAATAATACGTCTACCACATTATACAACCTTGATGCCACATACCATATACTTTTACCTCTCTAGATATTGGTAATCAACTACTCAAATATTAGCTATCTTAGTAAATTTCCATTTTCCTAAATGATAGCACGAATCATATTGACCTATCTTCTAAGTCTACACCCACAGATCTATTTATTATTCCAGCGCTGGAGGATCGAGTTATGGTGGAAATGAGCTACCTACAGGGACTTAGCCATCATCATGTTGACGGATGGCCACAGGAAGTTACTGAATTCAAACCTCGTCAGTATATATAAGTGATTTCGGTCTTTTCAAGGACACTTATTTTGCTTAGCGTTCATTTTACGTTAATTTCACTAAAGGTCGATAGGAGATATTAATGAAATAAAAGTATCAACATTTTCTTATTCCTATATCATCAAAGCAATCATATCTTATTTACACATTTGCATGTGATCCAGAATGTTTTTTTAATGTCTGTCATTGACGTTCATGTATATCAAAATATTTGACATATGTATCTGGTTTCAAGTTCAACTAACAAAAACTCCAAAGGCTCCAATAGCACATGCACTGGCATTTTGTTGAGATACCGTTTGCTCATTTGAGATTGTAATGAATATTTGTATTCATTCAGTTACAAAGGAAGGACGGACTCCTATGAGATATATACAGTACATGTTACTTAACAAAAGGTGAACCAAATACGCATTAAACGTTTGAAAGTAACACTAGATGTTAATGAATGTTAGTGTTATCTATTCCAACAACTCACAGACCGTCCCTTACTCCGATAAATACCCTTCAAGCTGTCCATTTGTCCAAGAGTATTTCGAGAGCTACTTCCGCTCACGAACCGGAAGTGGTTACGGCTTTTGAACACTCGCGTTACTCTGAACTCCAAAATGACAGGGTATTGGTGCCGGTTGATTGAATACTATAATATTTATTCTGTAGTTAGTCGACTAACGTTAAGGCGTTAATGGGCTTCCTATTGAAGCAGTCAGTGAAACTGATATGATTCTCAATGAACACATTAGATAATCCTCCTTCAATCTGGCTTCAGCTTATCCATAGCGTAACGGTGATATTTGAACATACTTAGTGTAATTCCACTTAGGAGCATTGGGGTGTAATAGCTTTACTAATGTTTGACCAAGCGGTTGATCGCTGAATTAACAAACTCAAAGGCATTTAGATATGAGGCTTACTTGCAGAATATTTTATGAAACTGAAAAAGATGTTCAAAACCCCAAAGCCTCCGAGTTGCTTTTGAGTGTGATGAATCACAGCGATAAATTCAATGCATGTGCGAACTTATTCTTTCATATTTGGTATATTACAGTTTCGATCGGGTAAAGTTAAATGTGAGTGACTTAGAATTTCAAACTTCGCTCTTTGGTTATCCGATTTATGTCATATATCCATTAGTTGGATCGCCCTCACTATACTGAGTAACTGGTGGGGATCAAGTTTCAATGTTGTTCGACCAAAAGCGTTTATATTTAAACAGGAAGAACTGACATCCCAATACTATTAAACCAATCTTTTACAGAATCTTAAGATGAGTAAAAATTAAAAAAGTAAACGTAAAAGTAAACGTTCCTATGTCCACGTGTAACTAGATCATTATGCAATCTATCATTTAATTGCCAAGTGGATGGCGCAATTTTCAGAAATTTGGCAAGAAAATAGACGGTTGGGTCAAATTTTCAAAATAACAATTTTCTAGGTATTGGAACAAAATTGTTAGTATTGATTTGATAAAACAAGTTGCATAATAAGTATAATGAACGAATATTAGAGATGAAATGTCTTATCTTTGACGCTGTGGGTCCGTTATTTTTGAATTTTACAAGGAAAATTTTCGAAGTTTTGACACCTGCCTGACACCTCGACAAGCTGCCGAAACTGTGACAGTTTACTGTGACGTATGAAATAAGATTATGTTATGGAACAATTCATTGAGAACACATTTCGGCTTCAATTTTTATAAGATATTATGTCTAAAAAACCCAAATACATGATATTTGCACTGAAGAATGCAAGTTTGTGAACAAACTTTCGCTACATTCAGCTGTTATACAAATAGGTTACTAGACACACCAAACCATTACTGTCTACTTAAACTATAATATTAATCTTGTAATTGATGAATGTATATTTATATTGTTTACATAAGGATCAACATCGATGATGTCGCATTTTCTTTCATTTTGTATCACATGTTGTATGGAGCGGTGTTAAAATAAGCCCTTCGGCTTGTTCACCAATCCCAATTCAATTTTATTGAATAAAATATGTTTAAATCACATTCAGCTGTTAACACTGAAAGATCTGTCAGGGTTAGAAAATAGATAAATTCAAGATTCAAGATTCAAGATTGTTTCTTGTACGTACACCTCAATTCGGCAGAGTACAAATGTAAAATGATCAAGATAAATTCTGTACATATATAGAGGGTGAAGAATGAAATAATAATGAAGGACTAATGATACATTTATGGTGTGAACATTTCATCAAGAGGTTCGACTGTACATATGTGGTTTTATATACTTCATCTTATGTTGAACATAGAATAAACTAAGAAGGCTATCAATCTGGCTTTCTCTTTCTCAGGTTGCAAAATAGATTTAAAGGCACTAGTGCACGCTTTTACGGTTTAAATTGGCTATTTTAACGTTTAAGAGGACTTATGCATTCACATAACCTTTCTATCGATGCAATGAAATAGTTAAAATTCTTTACAATTGGCCTGCAGTCAACAATGAAAAAATTTAGACAGCCGCTGTTGGCTTGGACATATAAAAAATCAAAGTTTAGCTGTGCACAAAACGGATATCTCAAAGACAGTTAAACGCGGCTGAACTAATGTTATGTGCAGCTATTGAATTTACCTAAACTCTGAACTGAGACCAAAGAATGAATTATGTTTCATGAAAGCAATGTTGTAAATAAACCGATTTAATAACACAGCATTAGCATTGCTATTAGATTGACCAAAGCGGCTGCCGTTTCCGCTTTTTTGGTTATGAGCAAAATCTTAATATTTCCGATATCGTAGTTCACGCGGATTTATTGTAGCGTAACATTAAATACTTCCGGTCTTTAAAAATCAACTTTACTACCTGAATACGTAAATATTCGTTAAATAACTTACGAGGTAGATTACTTGAGTGAGGATCTTGAATAATATCGAGAGATATGCAGAATCTGTGCATTCGTTGTGTTAACGAAATATTGGTGTGCACTAGTGCGTTTAAGGAGGTCTGATGGTCTTGGCAAGTTATCTTGGTTGAAATTTATAGCCTTCATAATTTTATCTCTGTCATTATTGAAGCGGGGGCAGGTGAAAAGGAAGTGTTCCTCATCCTCAGTCTGTGGGAGGTCACATTGGTGACATAATCTCTTCTCAACAGGAGTCTGAGTATACCTGAATCTCTCTATTTCTAGAATATGAGAACTGAGACGCAGTCTTGTAAATGTTGTCTGGTGGTATTTATTCTTTATTTTCCTTAGATAATCTTTTAAACCGAATATACATACCGATATATTACCATCTATTATTCACCAATACCACTTAAAAGGAACTTTTCTGAGATCGAAACATCATCAAACCATCATCTTTGACCAGGCCGACAGCAAACGTGTACAGCTGGTACAGATTTTGCATTCAATATTATTCAGTCACGGAAATTACATAATCAAACAGGAAGGGCGGAATATATCAATATTATGAAAGTCGGACCAATTTGACAATCCAAGCACCGTATTACAATAAAACAACGGTTCCTCTGATGTTTAGATGCCGATGGAGGTAGTGCTCGTGTCTGCACGAGGCGATAACATCGAGGAAGCTCGCCCATGTTTTGGTTTCCAGTTTCTGAACCGTGTTCCTGGGAAGAAAGAAAACCAAGCAGTTTATGTGCATGTTGTACAGGCACTACTAGCACTATCGTGCAGTGTTTGCCAACATGCTCTGGGAGACACCTGTGGTGGGAGAACTGGGAGATTAGAGGGGCGATGGTAGGTGAATATTGGCTAGACTCTCATTCAATCTCTCTTGTAGTTTAACAAATTAAATTATTAATACTAATAATGTTTTTACCTCAACTAGATTTGAATCTACAATGAAATGAACTTTCCGTCTTTTCATCTAGCTTATAAAACAATCACTGTTGAGAATTACTTTTCAGATACCTACTTGCAGCATTTAAACCTTAAGCTAGTCTACAGTCTACAATGAAACCCGTTAATAGAGAACTAAAAACCTGCGAGATAGCCTACAATGAAACCTGCAAAAAGTGAACCAGAAACCTGCGAGACAGTCTACAATGAAACATGTAAAAAGTGAACCAGAAACCTGCGAGAAAATCTACAACGAAACCTGCAAAAAGTGAACCAGAAACCTGCAAGACAGTTTAAAATGATACATGTAAAAAGTGAACAAAAAGCCTGCGAGACAGTCTACAATAAAACCTGTAAAAAGTGAACAAGAAACCTGCGAGACAGTCTACAATGAAACCTGAAAAAAGTGAACCAGAAACCTGCGATGCAATCTACAATGAAACCTGTAAAAAGTGAACAAGAAACCTGCGATACAATCTACAATGAAACCTGTAAAACGTGGACAAGACACCTTCGAGACAGTCTACAATGAAAGCTGTAAAAGGTGAACCATAAGCCCGCGAGACAGGCTACAATGAAACCTGTACAAAGTGAATCAGAAGCCTGCGATACAATCTACAATGAAACCTGTAAAACGTGGACAAGACACCTGCGATACAATCTACAATGAAACCTGTAAAACGTGGACAAGACACCTTCGAGACAGTCTACAATGAAACCTGTAAAAGGTGAACCAGAAGCCCGCGAGACAGGCTACAATGAAACCTGTACAAAGTGAATCAGAAGCCTGCGAGACAGTCTACACTACAATGAAACATGTAAAAAGTGAATCAGAAACCTGCGAGAAAGTCTACAATGAAACCTGCAAAAAGTGAACCAGAAGCCTGCAAGACAGTTTACAATGATACATGTAAAAAGTGAACAAAAAGCCTGCGAGACAGTCTACAATAAAACCTGTAAAAAGTGAACAAGAAACCTGCGAGACAGTCTACAATGAAACCTGCAAAAAGTGAACCTGAAACCTGCGATGCAATCTACAATGAAACCTGTAAAAAGTGAACAAGAAACCTGCGATACAATATACAATGAAACCTGTAAAACGTGGACAAGACACCTTCGAGACAGTCTACAATGAAACCTGTAAAAGGTGAACCATAAGCCCGCGAGACAGGCTACAATGAAACCTGTACAAAGTGAATCAGAAGCCTGCGAGACAGTCTACAATGAAACCTGCAAAAAGTGAACATGAAACCTGCGATACAATCTACAATGAAACCTGTAAAACGTGGACAAGACACCTGCGATACAATCTACAATGAAACCTGTAAAACGTGGACAAGACACCTTCGAGACAGTCTACAATGAAACCTGTAAAAGGTGAACCAGAAGCCCGCGAGACAGGCTACAATGAAACCTGTACAAAGTGAATCAGAAGCCTGCGAGACAGTCTACACTACAATGAAACATGTAAAAAGTGAACCAGAAACCTGCGAGAAAGTCTACAATGAAACCTGCAAAAAGTGAACCAGAAGCCTGCAAGACAGTCTACAATGAAACCTGTACAAAGTGAATCAGAAGCCTGCGAGACAGTCTACAATAAAACCTGTAAAAAGTGAACAAGAAACCTGCGAGACAGTCTACAATGAAACCTGTAAAAAGTGATCCAGAAGCCTGCGAGACAGTCTACAATGAAAACTGTACAAAGTGAATCAGAAGCCTGCGAAACAGTCTACAATGAAACCTGTAAAACGTGAACAAGAAACCTGCGAGACAGTCTATAATGAAACCTGTAGAGTGACATGTGGGATCTAGTCTCCCTGCCGCCTCTCCATCTAGTCTCAACACGCTCTCTTATTTTACATTGCTCTCTTCTATTAGAATCGGCTTTTCAGATATCGCTGCTTACGAACCATGAATTTTTACACGAAATAAATGCTATATATATCATTTTATTTGAAAAGAAGATATTTGTATGTACATTAGTATTTCCCTTACATTCGCATGTTTGCTTCATAATGTTCATGGCAAGCTTGTAATATCATGTTGCCATTTCATTTCATATTGCCGTAAATTATCATATCGATAATGTACATAAATACTAATATTTTACATTCAATTTCAACATGTATATCAATGTTTTTATATCAATTACATTTTCTTATTTCATTTTAATCTTAACTGTAAAAAGTAAATTATCGTTGTTGCAGAATGCAGAATTAGGTCAAATAATCTTTCCCCCTTTCATTTAATAATAATAATAATAATTCTAATAATAATTTCAGCAACCATCTGAACAGTCTAGAATATCTACCTAATAGATATACATGTTCGGAGCACCATACAATCAGTTATATACCTTAACATTTAGAAGGATAAGATCTACCATTATCTACCATTCAGATCGTTAAGAGGTACAATTGTAGCAGTAAGATATCATGACATTCAGATTATATACAACCATCATGGTAACAGTAAGCTATTCTAACATTTCAGATCGCTTCAACTTCCTTTGTAACGTACAGGAAGGTAGTCAAAACCATTTCCCATCGCTTAGAACCTACGTTGTAACATTTTGATATTTTTTACCATTCGGTTGCCTGAACCATCTGCACTTCGTAATTTTCTGCACATTTGGAGGTTATCTTATTTTTCATCAGCATGCTTATTTGGAGAATTTAAATATGTTTGTAACTTAAACAATCTGCAACATTATTTCCTTCGCTATCTAAATGGTTGTTTCTTTTCAGTAAATATAGACACCAAACTGCTTAACATAATTAAATGTTGGAAAAGTGCCTATTTCTAAGAGAAAATGCATTTAAATAACAGAGAGGTCGAATAACGATATACTGTTCATACTCATATTACAGTTTCAAGTATTCAATTATGTATTGCTTTATCAATATAATATATGTTTGAAATAAACATAACACTGCTTAAATATGTCACAGAAAGCGACGAAACGTGAGAATAATCCATGCACAAAATGGAATAAGGATTACTTCTTGGAACATATTAAGGTAATAAGTGTCATCACGGTATGAATCTTCTTCTATCAAAAGCTTATCAAATCTCCAGTTACGTATATTCATACGAGTATGAGCTTTTCATTGTTACAAAAACACTTGCAGTTTAAAAAAATACAACCAATTAATAAATTCTCTGAAGGTTTTTATGAAAAGTGATTGTGTTAATTGCAGCCCTGGCCCATCTAGATTCACCACTAACACCAAAAGGACATTTGTTGCCGTTAACTTGAAAGATGTCTAGCTATTACTTTCTCTATTGGTAATATCTGAATAAAAATGGCTATAAAACTACTTAATATCTGTACTACTTAATATAATATATGCATGCGATGGTGGTTGTCTTCTTAAAAGAAATCAGAGAAGTCTTAGTTTGCATATTCAAAGATCTAGATCATGAAGTAGAATGTCAAAACCCGAACAAAGGTACTTCAGATTTGAATATGTTTCACACACAATGGCTAGATTGGGTTACCGTTTTAATGTACACCCACATCAGTTTACCTAAAACTGTGACTCGGTCACGAGTCAAGGACTTTACCTATTATTCGTCAACCCTCTCATTAGAATTTTAATTAAGAGTTTGAGAGTCAATTACTTCCCTAATCGAGCGTCTCGTAAAAGTTCTGTCACTACGATACCTTTAACATGGTCAACACTGAGAGCAATGAGTTATCTGGTACCACTTGATTAGAAAGTTAATACCGAGGGGATTGTGTGTTAAAGTGTGTTAATCCCCTGACCGTCGGTCAGTCTGGGGGTGGACATTGCTGGACGTAAGTTCCTCCTACCACCCATTGGTCACTCTTGGGTGGATATTAGATATACCTCCCTTCACAGTGGTCAGTCTCGCAAGGATTGAAATTGAGAACCTTGATGCGCAAGTATCAGCTTCTGGTCATGCGCGGTTACGATGCCTTCACTTCCGTCGCAGATGGATTGGTTTTGGAAAACAAAGACATCTAACAGAAGCTTTGGGGGGGGGGGGGGATTGTGTAAGTGAAGGCAGTATACAATAACATTGTCATCATATCGCATGTATTCAGAGACTATAGTAAGGGAGATCGAGGTAGGTTTGATCCCGGGGCGAGTGTGACCACCTGCAATTCAGTTTTTAGCATTAAAACTTTTGGATAACTCGAGGTTGTCACGTGATTGGCATAACATATGCCACAAACCTAGGAGGGCGTTCTGTCCAAAATCGAAGATTTAATATTCTTTGACAAGTGAGTAATTTTATAAATATATATCCTGATGTTTAAATTTCGCAAGGTTTTTCAGTCTAGTCAAGAATTTTAAGACCTCACTATGACTTTTGAAATTACTGTATCTCTCAATGTGCCCACATCGGTGCCCACTTACTACAACGTCAGGTCTAATCGATGTTTTTAATTGGTAGGTTCGTATGGGTCATGTTCGGTCAATATAAAGTTTGGCCGATCTATATTAAATTAAACTTGCAAGAAGAATTACCTTATCTCTATAATAAACATTGCCAAATCATGAAACTCAGGTATTACACCTTAAGGGTTCGAACTCATATTCCACTGGAAAAAAACAATTACAAAAGTATCGTCCCTACAGTAGTTTAAAGAACCTTATAGTATTAAAAAACAGTGAGAAAAGAAACAGGATACAACTAAAAAATAAAAAAGGTTTTGTCAAATTTTCTCTATAGGGTCATCTTGTGTAAGGAAAACGAAAATTTCTTTCTTCCCAATTATTTTGTGATTTTTGAAGCTCGTGCAAACATAAACAAGTGAACATTAGCAAACGAAAAGACACAGCCCATCATGTATACTCAGAGATTTAGTTTGGATCAACTGCATATCTTACTTCAGCATGCATGTTACAATCAATAGCGGCAAGAAAATTGATTTGGACGAGTAGCACCTTCTATCTAAATGGTCAGTATATTAAACATCAAGTAAGTTTGTTCTTATGTTATAATTTTGGTACTGATATTGCTTTGATGTTATTCTGATATAGTTTTGATATTGTGCTGATGTTCAAAGATGATTATTAAACCATAAAACCGTTCCAGTTAAGCTAGGCCGAACCTACCAAACGCTCTGACCAGAGACGTATATACGATCCCTGCTCTGACCAAGCGTGACCAAGGGCCGGGGTGAGTTCGGTAGTTAAGACGAATTTACTAAATTACCTTTTTGGTGCCTAAAATCTACTACGGTGTGACTTTTAAAGTATTAATCAACTAGCCGCATGAATAAACTATATCAATGCCAATATTTCGACACACGAGACAAAATATTGTCCGTTAAACGAGGTTTCAAACGAAAACAAGACGTACCTGTCTCCTCTCCGTCTTATGCCAATAGGCGTCAAACTTATATCATATGATAAATATCCTATAAGTGTTCATTGGAATATACATACAGATGTCACACAACTGTAAATCATATTCGATGAAAATTCACAAAAGCATAACAATCAAACTCAAACTCAAGCCTGCTTCATGTATCGAATTTTAATGGGTTCATAATACCATTTATTTTTAAAATATATACATTTAGAAAAGAATAATTGGCGCTTTAATATTACTAGCATTCATTCCTCCTGGTTACCGCGTGGTTGATATTTTAAACTATAAATAGAAGTTCTCAATAGATAATTGAATATTCTATTCACGTTACATCACAGAATTCTAAACCAGTTTGGTCATGCGGGGAAGATTCTTATAATCATATGTGATTAAGCGAACATGATTCCGGAAAAGAAACAAAACACGATGTCACAACCAATTTCGAAAATAATTATTGCAATGGCTTTGTTTAGATAGAATTTAAGATGAGTCTGTTTCTGGGGATTACCAGGGGAGATTTAACCTAATTAACATTGTTACGTTGGATGAGAGAGTTTGGCCATTTCCCATAATTGCTGGTCTTAGTATTTGGCGATAAGGTAAAACTCCATAATTAAAACCTGCCAATCACTCCCCAAAGACACGCCAGTTCGTATCGTGTACCTGACCCAAGGTAGACGATAGTTATCACAATCAGGGCCGGATTACCCAGCGATAAGGCACTCGAGAACACGTCCCGAACTCGAACCACATATGTGACTTAAGGATGGCCACGGGAGGGGAGAGTCAGTCTGGAGATGTTTGTAAACTTGTCACCGACAAACGTCTGCACTGGACGTCACTGTATCTGGACATTCAATTCTTCTTCAGCTTATGTTGCAACATTACCGGACCTGTATAAACGTATCACTGACATCTTTGATGAACGCAACCCATTGTGGCTGTCTCTCAAGCGAAGGGGAATCGTAATGGTGCCCACTTTTCGTCTATTTCCGGTAGTAATCTGAAACCCCAGATTTCTGTGTAAGGATTAACTAATAAACAGTGTAAATAGTCGATCTGATCGGCATGCAATCACAGTCATCTCAATTAACACAGAAACTCTTTGGAGAAAGGATGATTTGAGGTGCTCCTTCCAAAAGCAATGGTGATATGGAGTCCTGACTACATGGAAAGTACCCGTCTATAAACAGCGGTAGCCGAGAGGGAAGTTAATGGTTAATGGGCATTGTCAGTATTTTCAATGAAAGAATCTTAGTGTTTATTTCCACACTATGTCTTATAATTGTTCGTACTTAGACGGCATTCTTTCTCAGACATTCTGTAGTTTTAGTGCCGATAGTGTGATAGGTGAAACGCCCGAACTTGGCATATGCATAAACTTCTGAGAACAATAAACTACACCGCGCGAACACGCCAATAAAGCAGCATTACTGCTCTAAATATTTGAAAATTTGAAAATTGCTTCTTGTGTATACAATTAGCATCATGCCCCGGTAATTTCCTGACCATTTGCAAACCCACTATTTACTTGATGATGTAGCATCCACTACTAGCCCAGTAACTCTTGTCTGAGGCTCCAACATTGCTGACGCTTCTAGATGAAGACTCATTAGAACCGTTACTGACTTTTCTTACTACAGTACATTACCTCTTAAGCGACATATACTAGGGCAGAAAAAACCCAAATGTTTGAAGAAATTAAGACACTTCTCACCTACGGTACAAAACAAAATGTAGGTTTTGGAGTCTTGGTTTAGAAGGATGTCGGTTTAGAGGTCATGCACTTGGCTATGTGCCATATGGATAAAGAGATAAAAAATACTAAAAACATTTTAAACCGAGACAATTTATCAGAACACCACTTAAATTGACTGGTTAACCGTCCATTTTTCCCTTCTTTGCCATATTTGTAAATTGGCCTTTGTAAAAATTGCAACTTTTGACAAAAAGAATTTGAGAGATATGGATCTGGAACTATGAACCGGGGATCTTGGTCTCATAATTTTAATATTGGTTAATGCGGACGATCAATGAACCTCATTCACTCCAACCTCACCCTCACAGAGTTGTCTTAATCTGGATATTGTTTATGATTTTGTGAACAAATCTGTTCAAGATCTTCAGTAGGCCTCACCGAAAAGCCGAATATGAAACATTGAACAATTCATTATTATACTTATGAACTCTTTATGATGTCATCAAAAATATAGAACATAAACACATTTCCTCTGAAAATCTCGTATGAATGTGCGAACAGTTTATTTTTGAAATAATCAACGTTTTTAGGCAATTCAGTCAGCTTTTTATATCGATAAAACGCTTTAACCAAAATAGTAAGCATCAAATGTGGAGATACGGGACCCAGTAATCATGATATACTAAAGAAACCCCTTGACAACCCTTGTGCCTATATGGACCCGGTGCTAATGTTAGATGCTGTTGTTGATCAAAATAAAATGTGAAGTGTAAGATAATTGAGGATATCTCGGTTGAGACCGTGAATTGGCAAGTTCACTCAAAACATGGTCAGCCTAAACTACGCTCTCTCAGCTGAGACCCGTCCATCGTTTAGCTGTCCCGGTCATGAACTGTTTCCCTATTTCGATTGAAGGGTATTACGTGGAATCTCATTTAGTATACGTATATATCCTGACACGCTTTTCAAGTCTATGGTAGGAGTCTAAATCCACTACGCTGGTAAGTGCTGAGAGATCTCATTGACACCTAATGTAAACCATCAGATCTCGCAACTCTCGGCCTTCAGCCATGTATACTATGGAATCCCCTACACCGACTAAACGAGTTCCTTATCTCCCAGCTGCCAATGAAGAACTGCCCTTCAGAACTGACCCTTGTTATTCCAAGTGCCGAGAGCACCACACAACTCTGGTGTAATAGGGTTCGTGCTAAATGCTCACGTGTGGTGCACAGACTAAACTGTATGTACTAATGGTTGTCCATCTTGATTTGATCGGGAGATGATGGATGCGAAGGAGAGCAAGAGGGTCTTTAGATAAGGCTGAACAGAGCGTAGTGGGAGAAATACTCGCATATGATGCATAGACTAAACTATTTGTGCTAATAGTCGTTTAAGTTGATGACGAACGGTAAAGTGATAACAGTTGCGGTGGGAAATTGTTCTCGTATGGCGCATTTGGCAACCTGTTAAATCAGCGTATATGAATCCGCTCTCGCTCCTTCCTAATGCCCTGATCTCTTTCAAGCCAAAACCCTCGTGTCACTAGCTATCTAACCAGCCAATGAGACGACTCGCATTCAGCAACAGCGACACAACCCGGATGGAAAAATTCGTTGGGTTCAAGCTAGTAGCTTCAAGTTCCTAATTAACGACATTTCATTGGCTGAAAAATAACAGGCGAGCTTAGCCACGAATATCAAGTCGCAAGCCATAAGAGGGATTTAGTCCGAAAGAGATCAGGGTATAAGGAAGGAGTGAGAGCGGATTCATATACGCTGATTTAGCAGGATGAGAGTTTGGTTGATCGTGTGTTTGTATGACTGTTCAGATGGTATGACGAGAGATTGTCGATACAGAAGATAGTAAGAAGATTTTTTAGAGAGGGATAGATAGTCGAGGAGTGTTGGGAAATATACTCGCATAAGGTATAGGCTAAACTAAGGGTACTAAACTAAGGGTTCCATCTGGCACACAAACTGTATTGCATATTTTCAAGTATTGTTCAGTTGATATGATCGAGAGATTGTCGATACAGAGGAAAGCAGGAACACCTGTAGATAAGGATAGTGGTAGGAGATATACTCGTATATGATGCATAGACTAAATTTTAGGTACTAATAGTGATACGATGAGGAAGAGGTCACTAAATAGGGAAATGGGTTATCTTAGCATATGGTTATTGGACTAAACAGTAATTCACTCGTTTTACTTGATTCTTGATCGAAATATGATGGATTCGAAAATTAGGGGAAATATTCGCATATGTAATATAGACTAAACTACCAGTACTATTGGCTGTCATCATGATTCTGTCAAAGGATTAATAATCTATGAGCATAACAAACAATCTTATTTCAATCAGATTTTCGATCCTTCATACAAGACTTAGTGAACAATCGTTAAGTAGCTGACGTTAGGTAGGGAGATATGACGGTTGCCTCTTTGGTATATAATTAGCAGATACACGATTTAATCAGTCTTTGAAGTTGATTCTATGAAAGGGCCCACTCAAGGATTTGCAATGCCTAAGATGGTTGTCCCAAAAGTTTCCGGCCTGAATATGAAAACATGCCTGAAACGCAACCGTACTGTTGACGTGTAAGTGGCATGAAAATCACGAGATGCATACTCTTCAATTGCATATAACAGCCTGTCATTCAAAGGTACCCTCACATCTTTTACCGAAATGGAGAAAAGTGAATGTAGGGCTGTTATCAAATATCTTAGTTTAAAAAAATACACTCCAAAGGAAACTCATGGGGATATGTTACAAACATTAGGTGACTCTGCTCCTTCATATGGCACCATTAAACATTGGTGTGCTGAATTTAAACGGGGTAGAGTAAGCCCCGTCCTGGTCGTCCATCTGATGTCACCACGGGTGAAAACATTGAGGCTGTTCTTGACACAATAATGCAAGACAGGCGAGTGACTATCAGATACTTAGCTGAATGATTTTTCATGTCGTTACTCAAAATGAAACCTGGGTTCATCATTTGAGACAAAAACACAAAGCATGCAATGGAAACACAGCACATCACCCATCCCTAAAAAGTTCAAATCTTGTTCCTCCTTGAACTACGACAATTACGAGAAAAAATCAAAGAGAACGAAGCGGCAAACTGCGCAAAGGTGTGTGGCTGTTGCAGGACAATGCTCCCGTTCACACCGCCCAAATTGCAGTCAGTGCAGCACAGGATTGTGGGTTAAGGATTCTCACCCACCCTGCCTAATAAAATAAGTATTCTCCAGACCTAGCCCCCTCAGACTTCTTCCTCTTCCCTTGACTGAAAACAGAGCTCCGTGGCCAAGATTTGAGTCTGACGATGAAGTCATTGTTGCAGTAGAGGAGTTTTTGGGGTCTCGTGATAAGAACTGGTTTTCAGATGGGTTGCATATGTTACATAACATAAACGTTGAGGTCAAGGGTGATTTTGTCGAAAAATAAGTCCCAAAAATTTGAATGTTTCTTTGATTTTGATGGTCAGGCCGGAAATATTTGGGAAACCCCTCGTATACAAATCCTTGGCTAACCCAGTGCCTTGGGTTGAGTTGCCTTACGTTCTTGCCAGAACGGCGCAATCCCCTCGACGACGTGACAGCCGTCACTTTGTCTTTTCATAATTTAATTTTATTTGAATTTTATTCCTGTTATTTTTACATGGTGCAATATGCAAGGAATGGACTAGTACTTGCAAACCCGTCACTTTGTTATTGATGCGCCTCTAGTCCTTCTGGTCTCTGAACAGATAAAACACTATTCATTTATAAGTTTGTAAGTATCTGCAGGTGTGCTAGGATCCTTTGGAAATACGCCCATTTATAAATTTAAAACACAACGTTCCTATTTGGGTTCGAACTCGGAAAATCCATGTCCAGGTCACTGAGTGGTCTGAAATGACAGTTCTCATCATATTTATAACCTACCGGGGAACAACACGAATATACGTGACCTGACCACGCTGAAATGTTACCAGCTCTTTGGTTTATTGTTTTATTGTTGAGCTATTAAAAACAGCATGTTGAAGAATCGTCGTTAAAAACTATTAGGTCCCTATACAAACACGGGAGAAGAGGAAGGGAAACAATCGTTCGCATAAATCTGCCAATCTCGCAAGGTTTTAAGTGTGTTCTCGCCTCGCGAGACTAGAAAGGTCAAGGACCTTACATTAGATGTCAACCACCAATCGTTTGTTGTTTTCCGGTCACGTGGTTTCGAAGACAAAACCTGCGCTTCCAGGAATTACATAAAAACAAATGAGTGAGTTACATTTATGATGATTATTGTTTCATGGAAAGTTAACCAACGATTCCAGTAGAATTTGAGTATAATGCAAAAATGAAAGATATGTAAAACTCATATATTTGCTTTTTGGCTCACACTTTATTCTATGGGCCAAAATAAGCGCAATCTGAAAGGGAAAAATCCCATTGTGACGACTATACATGCAACTTTGTTTCTTCTCTTATGTACAGCTTTCATCATCAGTTCTTATTACATTTTTTATTCAAAATAAACCGGTAAATGCCTGAAAGTAATTAGAAATCAGTCCATGGCCAATAACCAGAAATATTCATTATTCATTATTATTCATTTATTATTCTAGCTTTACTAAGTACAGAAAATGGACAAACACATTAAAAAATGAAAGATAACCTAATTTCCATCGCAAAACTCCTATAATGCTAATTGAAGCTGACAAAGGTACTTATACCGTTCGTAATCCGAGTTCTTCTAGGTAAATGTAGATTGTCTTATATCCTGGAGCGTATTAACAGTCTAAGAAGCCAGACTCGCTCTAGCATCTGATGTCACGATGTCTATGTGTTATTACTGGACTAGTAGAAGAATGTTAAGTACATCCGTAGAAATAGACACTGGCTTGAGGTGGATCGTTTGGCCACTTAGCTGATTCACATTCGATCGAGTTACAGCTAAGGAAATACATTGTTGAAGAGGAGTACGACAGGGTTATGTATTCGGAGATTGATGCTTATGCTTGTAAATCACGTTAAGATATACACTGATTCTTTCAAGCTCTCGGCGCCGCTTTGTATCCAATCTTGCTTACATAAATTTGGGAAATAAAGCATGGGTGAGTTATATGTTCACCATAGTCTGTACCATGTAAACATCTTGGTCGTGAAGTATATCGGTGTTACTGTAGATCAATAACAGCTGAGGTTTCTAAAACTGTTAAATCATTAAAATGTTAAAAGGATCCCAAAATGCACGTCACAGGTTTGTGAGGCCACTGTGTATATGAATATGTTTACTAAACACTATATATCTGACAATGCATATCCAACGGACCGATATGTGGTATGCCAGGAACAATTCTTGTCTAACCCAAAAGAGGCATGGGTCAAAAGTGGAAAAGTCAGATTTTCATAGTCTGGATTTTGATTTTTGGCAAAATATCGATCTAAGAAGTCATTATTTGTTAACATTATGATATATCCAACATTTAATAAACTCAACGAAGTGATATACAATAAATTTAAGTTTGGGTATTTTGGACCGCCCCGTGTTGCCTGGTGCGTCACTGTACAAAACTATAAGGATCATTTATTATTACCTGATAGGAATAGAAAAATGTTACTTTTGGAAGAATATGGTTTAATAAATTTAACCTAATCGAACACCATGTAACACGATGTTTGCACTAAGTTCGAAACTAATGAAAGACACGACTTTAGAATTTCATAAAAAATGATTATGTCTTGAATTGGTTTGTTAAGGAATAAAGAAAATATTTAATTTCTTTCTTTTAAACACTTCTAGTAATGATGTGATACTTTTACATCATCAATGGTAATCACTGACCGGTATTATAGTGCTAATTATATTTTAGTGTTTCATTTCGTCAGTATTTTGTTTGAACATTTTTACATACGATTCATTGGCAAGTTTTCAGTTTCCGTAGTGACAATCAATTGAAACCTGATTTCTAGGATGTTTGTAATTTAAATCAATTTAATCGTTATCTAAAGATGAAAAGCATCATTATAAGCCCAGTATCAACTACTGACAAATTTGTTTAAATGAAATAACAAAATTTACTTTATCGCTACTGAAATACAAGATAACTTAACTACGTAAAGTCATAACAGTAACAGACCAACTAAAATGCAATTGAATGAAGAATGAAGTATTAGAAATTTTCTACATTGTTAAGAAATAATTTCCTCCAGTATTGTATTATTCGAAATTCACATTTAAAAAACGTGAACACTGTTTTCTAATGTTTTATAGAAAAAAACATAGAAGTTACCTTATGAGATATACCTCATAATTCTTTTTCACTATCATTTTTACTACATTACTGTTATCACTGTGACCATGATATGTTGGGAACGTACATTAACAATAAAAGCTCTAATAGACTCTTGGAGAGTATGTTTTTGTCAAGTTACACATAGAAACCTGACGTTGCGTACCGTTAAACAGTACACACATTCAAAACATTTGGTAAGGTCTTCTCAAGTAGAAATCCTGGAGACAGACATTAAATCATTCTGTTATAGCCGTTGATCAGAAAGGTCAGATCAAATCTTTCCAACCAATATCTCATCATTTACGCAGTTATTTATAAATATTTTTCGTATTCTAACGTAAGATTTAATCATTTTCTTTGCATTGCATAAACTCTTTTCCTATTGGCCTTTCAACCTAGGTGTCTCGTGACGCTAAACATCGCAGAAGTGTATTCTCTGTGAAGAAAGAAGTTAATGATAAACGAGTTAGAGGGCAGAAAGAAATCGGCAGTCTACTAATTTATCTTCTACTACGATATTTGAAGCAGGTATGCTGCATGTGCAAGAAGAAATATGTAATTATGGCCCCTGACACCTATCCTCTGGAGACCGGCCATTTTGATCCGATTTCTGCTCGTCTCGCAAACGGTACTCAAGCGTCCATTGTTGTTCGACAAGCACTGATGGGTGTACATAAATGTTCGTATGCAATTTGCTACAGCTTCATCCCTGATTGATGGCCTGTCAAGTCGCCCTTTACGCAGATCGTCTGCGCAATCCGTTTTTGAAAAATGTTTATAGACCTCATCTGACAGGAATATCTTTGACAGATTCCGTTTCCAGGGCAAATTCACGGGAACAATTTTTGATGAGGCGGCCTGGCGACCGTAAATCAACGGAACTTGTTTTCCAGGGAATGCCAGTGACGTAATCTTTCCAGCAGACGACACCCGCAGGGGAGGTAACTGAAAAAGAGATTTGCTCTCCTTAAGGCTTCATTGCCCAGCGGTAAAAAGGTTAATGCAATGGTAATGCAAATATTTTGCCCGGTTGTGTGTAAAATTTGTATCGTATAAGAAACGAATTGGCAAGTTCATACTCTGTGCCGTTCACAGAGAAGTAAAAACCCACTCGACGTAATCGTTTGACGAGTGGGGAAGACGGAGGTGAGATTGTTTAAGTGCGAGCATGATGTTCTCTGTTATCCAGACTCGGATCGTACCTATTGTTGTGTATCTTCAGTATCAACATGATACGCCAATGAAGCCAAATGTTAGCAATGGCGTGCCACATTAGAGGACAGGAAGACGAACTTTTCGCAC
Organism: Phorcus lineatus; assembly: GCA_921293015.1. Lineage (NCBI taxonomy): Eukaryota > Metazoa > Mollusca > Gastropoda > Trochida > Trochidae > Phorcus > Phorcus lineatus. The sequence continues at coordinate 42,121,615 of OV121084.1, forward strand.
TCTAAGTTTTACCAATGATAAGTAGAAAGTTATATCGCCATGGCCGTAATAGTGTAGTATTATTTAAGAGCACATTTAATGTTTGAAAAAACGGACTCTGATTTGTAGTGGAAATTTTCAATGCTATATATTAAGAAGATATGAAATGTGAAGACCAAAGCCATGATGGTTTCAAATGAACAAGTCTGAGATGAACGACTGACTTTTTCCAAATTTCCGCTTTGACCTTCTATTTCATGACTGATTATCCTTCTTAAAGGTACAATGAAAAGCAACATGTGTTAAAAAACATTGTTAAAAAGACTCCTCAATCAGATCACTGCTGGCGTGCTTGGCATCTCGAATCCGAGTGAAACGCTATCGTGTGTAAATACATCATAATGTTTTGATTAGGGAAGAAAACGCACAATTATTAGATATGTTCATGTAAAAAAAAATTTTCATGTCCAGTAAATCACATTGTAAACAAATTTGCCACGGAGACATCAAAGAAGCTGTTGGCACGCCGTCAATCCAAGACATTTGCAGGAACTAACGAAGTCGCGGTCTTTACATCCAAATAAATCCTTTCAGCAGCGGGACGATCAAATTAAGATATTTTCTTTTTTTGTTGGCGGGTTTGAAACTTAATCATCCCTGGAAATACAATTTTGTTGATTCCGCCTTTGTTATTGATGTCAGTTATATTGGAAAGTAGGATCTGATATGAATGTAAAATATCCGATATACTAATTACAGGGATAACCAGTACTTCTTAAAGGTCAATTACATGTAGGATGTTCTGCTAATTTCTTATGCACCTCTCTTGTATGTAAAGTCAGTTTTAAACATACCGATAAGGAAAAAAAGGATTAAGAGCAATTTATTAAACGAAAAAAAGCTTTTCTTATGGACAGTGATGTCAGATATTAAAAAAACCCGATATATTGTGCAATAATACGTAGGAAGAAATGCAGCAACATGACAAAAGACATAGACAAGTCCTATATACAAGGGGGCGGCATAGCGCAGTGGTTAGCGCGTTCGGCTTCGGATGAAGAGGTCAGTGGTTCGTATCCCGCCAGGGGATCGGCAACTTTGCTTGCAGTAGAGAACTGTTCTACACGCAGTCAGGTATGGGTGCAATGCTACACTGAATTTCAGTGCAGTACCACCCATGGTTCGCTAGTTCAAGCCGATGCTCGCAGGTTTCACCGCAATGCATATACACAATGGTGTTGCGGGCTTTCTCCCAGCAATAATACTAGCAGCCGCGATATAAGTGAAATACTCGTTAAAACGTCGTTAAAACCCCATATCACCTCACCTCACCTGTTATACAAGAAAATAACAAAGATGAATTATGTGATAATAGTCAATAAGAAGGTAATTTTTCAACAATCAAATCTTTCACTTAGAGATATAGTTTTTGAACTTTTTAAAAAACCTTAATGTTTTCATTGTAGAAAGAATCCTTCTTTCACGTAACAATAGGTTTATAAGTAAGCCTATCCTTAAAAAAATAATTCGTCTTCGTGACTATTCACAATATCAAAAAAAAATTATAAAGTGAATAATATGTAAATATAAGTATTCTGCAAGTCTAGATATCTGGATAGACATAAATCTGGTAGTTGAATTAATACAAAGAGTCCTTCAAGTATTCTGAAATTACACATAACTAATTTGTTAAATATCAAACAGGATTTCTAGGCCCGTATAAAAAATATTGTGTATGGAAGTTGAACTTAAACTTGTCTTTAAAAAGGATGATGAAACTAGTCATTTAGTTTTTATTCATTGGGCGCTTCTTTTCAACTATACTCGTCAGAATGGTTTGGTCATAATTTTCATAATCAGGTTACTATCGAAATGCCATTTGACCTTTGATATAAAGCAATTTTGTTAAATTATTCTTACCTGTTTTAAACAAATTTCGCACCTCTGCGAGTATATTAAATTCCAATATTCTCACAAATAAGTCCATTTCCTGAGAAAAACATGCCACTTATGCTGTATATATACTTGAACGGCAAAGAATGTAAAACTTGAAAATTATATAAACAGCATAACTTAACCATTTTAAGCACATGTTTTGGATGTACTGTATACACAGAACGACAGCTCTAAGCCAAGATTTACATGATAGTAATAAGAGATTCTGCAGAAGGACATGTGGGGAACACATTTAGCTCTCCATGATCATTATTTTTCTTTTGTTCTGTTGATTCAGTGAGATCAAATGGTATTTTCGTGTAGATAATGACAGACAGATAAATATTTTCATTTCTAAACTTTTTAAATAATAGAATCCTACGAATAAAAAATATAGAACTAAAGGTGCTTGAAAGAGATCTGCCTATTAGTAAGATATCATCAAATGGTCATTAACGTGCTCAATAGTTAATCAATAGTTTTCATAAACATTTCCTATGAAATTTCCCTTGTACGAAAGTATAAAAGTGCCAAAGCCCTTGGTTATGGATGGACTCATGACTACGTTTTGCTGCGCACAAATAGCCTTTAGCCTTTACCAATTTAGTCTAGCAAATTCGCTCTCAATCAGGGAGAATCGAATGAGATTTAAATAAATAAAGTTTGCTTTAATGCGTAATTACTAATTACCAAGACACTGTCCACGGTAAAATTGACCTTAGCTAAGATTATGTTGTGAATTCAAAGAAGTTACGTTGGACATTCTCGAAAACTCAAATAGGTTAATAAACCTAGCACATTTGATCTCCCATGTCAAAAAACTTTGGAATGACGGAGTGTAACTAGAAAAGCACATTAACTAATCATTTTATGTCCTCAAAGACGAAAAACATTATTGTCTACAAGGCGTGTTACTCTTCATTAAACTGTGATGAGTTTTTCTTGCCCGTCCCCCAAGTCGCGATTAAAGGGGAAGTAATTTCCTCGATCTGTGATACTTTTATCAGGGCCATTAAGGTCCTTGCGCCGCGCAATAATCGTTAACCCTTTCCAATACACGATTCCAAGATGGACGGTTCCATGTATGCATCTGTTAAAGCATCAATCCTATTATATACAAGACTAATACCCATAAACTATCTATTAATTGGAATGCGCTGCTTTCAGGAGCAACAGAAAATATGACCCTCACCTTTGATCTAGAGAATAAGGTTAAAACTACAACTTGGATCTGGCAGCCATCTTTGAAACGCACCAAACTGAACTGGGATCGCGATCTGATTGTTTTTATTGCATATTTTTGAGTGGCATGTTGTGACAGTGTATTTACGGTGTGATTTAGGCGTAAATGATTAATAGCAGGATGATCATGCAAATTTTTGGTTTTGAACATATGGATGACTGGGCCCTCTTTGATTTTAGGTACCTTCCGATCTGAACCAATTACCTCCCTTGGATGAACACTGGGATTGGGTACAAACGCAAACATATGTGTTTGGTAGCTTTTGATTAATATACCAATAGATTTATATCAAACACGTTTCTCGTTTTACAATAATATTACCTCCAGGAAATGGTATTATGTTGAACTCTTTGTCGTTGATCTTTTTCATACAAGATACTTAGCATGGAAACTGATGGGCTCTACACATATGGCTTTGTATCCATCATAGTGCTGTGTTATAAATATATCAAAAACAATGCTCAATGCTTTGTTAGAGCCATTTCCATGCCTTCCAAACTGTATTTTAACAATATTGCAGGCTGATTCAGGATTTGACAACCATAGAGATAAAGGTGGAATCACTATCACTATCAAATTTTGAAGTTCCGCATTTTTAAAAACCGAAACAAAATTCGATTCATTTTGTTCATATTCTATGCGTAATGAATTGAAACTGCTGAAAATGAATGAGCTAGTTACGACTTACGATTTTAGAGTGACACAGAGTATGTTTCCTAAATTTTGTATGTGACTTAAAAAGAGCCGAAATACCATATAAGTGTTAAGAAGTCCCATTTACAAATGTGTTAGTTAAATGGCCTATTAATTACTACCAGCCATCATTTCCCCTTGTAATCCCAACTTTAACTTGTATGTTGTCCCTATTTTTAACTTATAAGCATTGAGATGGCACTTTTCAGAAACAACCAATACTTATCTATCAGATAACTTCATCTATGAAGTTTGATATATTTGACCCAAAGAATATACCCTGTGCCCCTTTAAGAACATACCTGAATTCACAAACTATAACTAACAGCATAGGATAATATATTATGTATTAAGGTATATCTTCAGCTACAACCGTAACCGTTTTTGGATTTCAGATGACCGACAGTGGGGTTTATCAGGATTAATGCAGCGTTGATTTATTTCATATGAGCTTAATTAAAATTCGATTTTAGGAAACAACCAACATTGTCAATTCGTTGATGTGTGTTTGTTATAATGTGTAACAGAAATTTATTTCCTATATCTAAATGGAAAGGATGTACATCAATTTGTGTGGCTATCTATTCAACACTTATTTCAAACTCGAAGGTTCTCTATTTATATAAATCTATCTACTTTTAAAAAACGGACTTTAGCATGGTATTTAAAAAGTTCAGTTCCATATATGGGACATTAACAAAGCGATAGAGTTTTTTTTTTTCTATCTTTCAGTCTGACATTTTGAAAAGTAAGCACATTCTTTAATGAAGCCTATGGTATTTCGTGATTATCGTTCTACTCATTCGATGTTCCATTTCTGAAATCTAATTATTGTAGATATATGGCCTTGGCAATATTCAATTTACAAACATAGCTGTAAATTAAATGTCAGGCGATGAAAAAATATTGGTTATTGTCGTATAAGTATTCCTATTTTCGTACCTTAAATTGAGTTCCAAAACTGTTTTTCAGTTTTCTATTAAGAACAGGATTAGAAGAGATTTGCGACTTCCGTTGGGAATTTTCTTTTCTGGGAACCCATAAACATTATCTTTATTATCTAAACTATGATAAACTTCTGAATACAGTTTGAGATTAGAAATAAGCAGTGTTAACGACACACAGCATTTGCATGTCAATTTCCTTTCGGCGTTTTCCTTTCTTATCATTGAGGAACAGTGCAGCCTCTTTAAAGATGATCGGCCAATAAAAAATTTGACATACGGATGCATTGATATTCGTTTTCAAAATAGAACAGAAGCTATTAACGACGATTCACCATGGCGAAATTTTCTTACCGAAAAAATAAATTCTTTCATATAAATGCTACATAAGCGTATTCTTGTCCGCGAAGCTTCTTCAAGTGCATGAAATCTCTCAAGGCTACATTCTCGTATCGCTATCCATAAGCAGTCAATGAAATGCCATGTTTCAAGCAATGGTGGCAGTACCCGAATGACAGGACCGTTGGGATCGAGGTATTGTGCTTCTTGCTTCTTGTAGAACGTAATTCAATTGGCTGAAAGAATTACATGATATTCATAACAATGACTAACCAGCTGTCAACGCTACGAGGTATTTGACTAGATAGATATCAGATATCGTAGGACATTCGCGGATGTGGTATGTTTCGGATCTTTTTACATTTACAATCTATTTTAACATTTAACCAAGTAAGATCCTCTGAGACGTCTTCTGCTTTGAATTATTGCGTTTAATTTCTTATTTTTTTGCGTGTATGTTATCAGATGGTTTTATTCCTTCATGACACGTGAGGATATCCATCCGATACACAACGATGAATTTCCTATTGGTTCCGAATACTAATGATCGAACTAATAGAGAAATGGGAAAACGTTTTTTTTAATATTAAGTTTACCAAATTTAGGTGAATAATACGTCCCAACGGTATATACCAAAATGGTAAACACCTTTGCCAAGCAAGGCACTGCTACTTTTTGATATTGGATCATTCATATTTGGCAAAAAATATTTTCACTTCGTGTACGTAGGAATTTGAGGTTTTTTTTAAAGAAGATATTAAGTTTTTTTTACACACCTCAAGTTACTGTAATTAGCTAACTTTAATCCTTGTAAATACTTAATTTGAAACAATCTAAGAAAGCAGGGTTCCAACGTTTAAGTATAGGACATGTTTCATAACTTGTGACACCTGGGTTAACTATTGAAAACTGTTTAACAATGCATGACTATTTTGAACTGAAGTGATGTATCCGATAACCATTTTTATTATTCGCCCGTGTAAGATACTGCAGTGTAACATTTATACGGCGATATTAAACTAGTGTAATATCGCTACACGTATGACGTCGTAATATTGTGTGGTTGTGACGTCACAATGTTAGCACCACGGTCACAATGGCGGCCAAGTCGCGTAAATGTTTCGTTCAGTACACTTTCGGCAATCATGCTTGATTACTGAGGCCAAGTAATAAACAGAATACTAAACTTTCTTCAATATAATCATATTTTTTAACTCGTTAATGATTTGGTATCAAACTCGCTTTCGCTCGTTTTATACTTCATCATTAACTCGTTTAATAAAAATGGTATTTGATGGAAGGTCGTTTAATATCCTCCATAACATTAAGAGAAATACTATAATAAGGATAAGTAAGGATGAAGACATTCTGATATTTTCATTTCTCATCAACTGTTTATTTCTTGCTTGATCATATTACAGCATATTGAACTAATTGCTTAAACGATATCCTTAAATGCTCCCCGTATCTTGAAGAGGTTTCAATGTGTACACACATCTGCAGATCACGTTGCTACGTTTCTTTTTTGAACTCACACGAGCTAATGAACTGTTTATACAATTAAGTCTCATCTCATTTTCCTGTTTTCTTTGCATTCCGAAAGAACACAATGTTTCACTTTATTTTTGCTTATTCAGAAAGATACGAAACTATCTCCTGACCTGCGACCTCGGTAAACTCCTCGCACGGGTGTGACGTGTCTCCACCTGTGTAAGCAGATAATCCACAATGGTGCCAGGAGTACAGCCGCGGATTGATGTCTCTTCTCAAGTCTTTGACTCCAAGACTCCAAAAACTCGTCTCTTCCCTTCCACTCATACAATATTATAGCAGGAAGGAGATCTAAGGCGGATCGCTGTCACATTGGCAGCTGAGAAAATGGCGGCCTTCTCAGTAAACAATCTGCCCGGCGTTTACACACAGATTTACCTCGAACGTCCAAATAACGACATATTCTAAACGCCACATGTATCCCGATTAGGTTAATTTTGCAGTATTTACAGCAGTTTGCCTAAAAAATGACAGGCCTCGAATATTGGAATTGTTTTGAGTATCAGCAGCTTCCGATCAACTGGCGTTATGGTGCAGCTGTAAACGTTCGAGTCTCTGGCTACAGGTAGACTGGTAGACGCTACCTTTGATGAGCAGATGTAGCCAAATTATTTCATCCGTAACTGCAAACAGTCAACATAGCTCAAACTTCTATGAACTAATTTTGAAACAAACTGTTTCATCTTGTCAAACGAACTGGGGATAAATGTCCAATTTAGTTTGACCAATTGCTTCAGATTCGTGAAGAAAGAAGTAAATGATAACCACTGGAATCTGTTCAGTCTTCAGGCATGGTACAAAGAACATGGTTCATTTCTGCTTGTTTAACATCTCAAGACAGTTCAACGTGTCTGCTACCTCAACCCCTTGGTACGTCTTCCACTAGTCCTGGATTATACAAGATGTCTCTCATGTCTCTGCACTCCGTTTCCCATGGTCCTTGTAAGTGCCAACCAGTGACCGTGAGTCAAGATCCCATGTGCACTGAGCTCCTGTGTCCAAGGTTACCATAATTAACCCGTTGTTGCTGGTTATGGTGCCTTAAATCACTAACGCATTCATGCAAATGCGCCCTTATTACTTCTATTCGCATCAAATTCATAGTCACCATTTCTTGAAAATACAACTTTGTTGTCTTCCGTCGTTGGTCGTTCATGTCTAACCCTTCTCGTGGTTCTTCGTTCGTATTGACGACTCACATCCATACCTCAGCATCTATATACTACTATAAAGAATGGTTAACTTCTTCCGTGCTTTTATCGGAATCTCTCCAAACGTTACTTCCTAACTTTCCTTGACTGAATTTCGAACATTTGATTTTGTAAAAATTATCTTGGCTGTTATGACATGTTCTATTTTGATAACATTTCATTAACTTCAATGGTCGCGACAATGTTTAAAAAAATGACGTCTATCACAAACGCCATGAAATCTCGAATTACAAATGGAAGATCGACACTATCTTATCCTGTATGTCCTCGTATTTAGATATACAGGGTTGTTTCTTCTTTTAATCAAAACCTATTTTCCGTTTTAATACATAACGAATATCATTCGAGGTGGTTTTACGGCAACTTCGTCTTAATACATGACATACAATCTTCACACTTTCTAGTATCACATGCATGAGAAATACAATTACGTTTAAACCAGATATGTATTTTTTTCAATTCGATTCAGTACCATCCTCTTCTATTTTGGCGTTCCAGCCCACAGTAGACACAGTTTCTTGTTACAAGTTAGATGTTCACAAACACGTTAACCCCGAGAGCACCTATTTCAAGTGTTTACCAAATCTTTAACAAGAAGGACTGTTTACATAACTTAGAAAAGTAGTTCCAACGACTGAACGTCATTAATTCGTACAAGCAAGAGAAGACTAAAGTGGAACACAAATTATAAGTCGAATGCGTGCTAAATATTTGGTTTCACGGATACGATTCTAAGGAGAGGATGTTTCACAGCTTATTAATTCTGCCTCTCCGCGTTGTCCATGGCGCGCCATCTTGAGAAAAAAGGGCAGCATGAGAGGTGAGGAGCTTTGATCTGACAAGGTGTCTCGAGCAGTTAGCGCGAGCAAGAAACTCCAATTTGCTTCACAAGTTTAAACCGTAATGGGAGCTCAGCCGATAGTGAAAAACATTGCCAACTCATGTCAGCGTTTCAACAGGCGCGTATCAAAACCATGGACTCACCTAAACCACGTGACAGTTAGCAGACGACAGATGCTTACAGATATCAAAATGGCCTCCCATGATGTAATTTCTATGAAATAGCTTCCTACAATTATGGATAAGATAATTCCAGCTCTACTGATGAGCGTTGTGTCGGTCTAGTCGTGATTATGACCATGTTTGCTGCTCATGTTTTCAGACGAGGAACCAACGCCAGCCAATTCAGCTAGTGCACAATCCGACTTTATCATTGTTAGCGATAAGGACATGAACTTACACAGACGAAATAGTTCGCTCCTGTTTTCTCTCAATCATTAAACGGACTTGGTATACCAAGAAGGATTAAGTAGCAAAATTAACACCAGAAATCTTGATTTATCATTGCAATGTGAAGAATGAGAAGATCATAGTCTTGGTTCACAGCTGCGGAGGCTTATGCAAGTACATTGAACACAATCTGCACCAATCAGCGGGCTGATAAGCTATTGTTATCGCCTTCTGCACAGTTAGAGATAATGGCGGGACGAGATCATAGGAAATTATAAAAACCATTCCTCTTATCTAGCAGGCTGTGAATCTAGAGATGTAATGTGATGAAATATTAGAATGTTGGTGTCAGTTCTGTTCTTCGTGACTGTGCAGTATGTGTCTTTATTCTTTATATATGAAAGTTCACGAACATAAAAAATTGCCAATCAATTATTATTGTTGAAAGTCGATCCGTGAAATAAAATCATTTATACCTCTTTTGGTTTGATTTGAATGTTTGACGAAGTTTTTTGTTAGTGGTGCATACAATACTGCAAAACTTTTTTGTCAATTCTTTGTTTCTGTAAAACACGTGAATCACCAAAGAGTGCTTGAATTGCAAAATTTATGTATGGAATCAATTCCAAATCGCATCCCTTCACCACATCGTAGTTCGTTATATATCTGATACTTATTCAAATGCGTACATGGAATAAAATACATTAGATGACATTTAGACATTCAATAGGTAAAAAAAAAAGAAATTTATTATAAAAAATAATCATTTAATGTACGATTGAAAGTAGTTCCTGCCACCCCGGAGCAGCCTAGTTCCGAAATGACCTTAAAACTTCGAGGTTGTACTACTGGCTTTACCAGGCTCGCTACCCTTTCAATGAGCTAAGCTTGTACTTCCTGAATTCTTTTGATCGTAAAATTAAAAAGTAATTACTCTAAGTACAGTTCTCGTGGGTTGTCTGAAGAAAGGCGAGACTTCACCTAGCATCAACACCTCAATGGGCTGCATCTGCAGATGGCCGACATGACTCTTCGCAGAACCCCGATCTGGTTAAAACAAGCCTGGGCGTCTTTGATCTGTCTATCCACACGTCCCTTTGTAATACAGCCAGTGACATTTCTCGTACCACAGGTGAAAAAAACTTAATAGATTGGATATATTCTTGTGGAGCTGAGGCAATTAGACAGGCAGAGACGGGAAAGATATCTTAGAGTTGAATGTGCATGTAGATAAATGGTGGCAAGCGACATCTCCAGAATGTTCATGGAAAAAAGAATCTTCTTTGTGAGTCAAATTATATTTGTGTCAGGTAACCTAACGAGTTCATATTCTGACGATGGGAAAACTTTGTATATATGTTTCTCCGAACCTTAACAACATTGCTTTTTTTGCCTAGGTGTTCCTTCCCACAAAACCACTGTTACTTTTAACGCACTTTAGGGACTACAAATACAGATTTCTTTTTACTTGCAATTAAAGCTAGCTGTGCCATCAGAAACAATATTTCAAACCGACTATCCATCCGTTTCTTTCAAAACATCAGTGAGACGTACTCGAAAGATGACATTTGATTGGATAGAAATGGACGCTCTCCTCGTAGCTCATTTTCACCGATAGGGGATTTCAAACGAAATGAGAGAGAGGTTACATGTGAACACAACGGTTATGTGACCTTTTTGAGTGAACCACTTTTACAAATTACCTTCATCCAAAAAAGTGATTCCTGTTTATCGACCATTTCAGCTTTCTTACCCATCATCAATGTTGGGATTTTACTTTATTTTAGCCTATAAGGCCAGATGGGCTTATTGCGTGACCTATCGTCCGTCGTCCGTAAACTACATATTCGACTTCTTCCCCATAATCACTGCACCTTCAAATTCGAAATTTGTTTGGAGGTACCTTGCATTTAGGGGGACCACATTTTGTAGATATGGGGCTGACTCACGTGACATGTAAAACCTAAAACCGACTTCTCCTCAGGAACCGGTTGCCAAAAATACCTTTATTACAAGGAGACACAAGTGTGTTGAGTTGGTCTTGACTTCCCTCCAAATAAGGGCGTAGCTTGGTGTCCACCCTTTTATCTTCTCTCGTCTTTTTTTTTCAAGAAATCGGCAATCCTCGAAATCTAAGCAAATTGAAATAGTATCTATGTATGATTGATACCATTCAGTATATCGTCTTTAATCCACGAAAAGGAAATTTGCAGATTTGGCCTTGAGCCCAATGGGCGTGGCACAGTGTCCACTTTCAATTTTTCACCCGTCTTTTCTCTAGAAACCCTTATTGGTAGGAATATCAAACATTTAGAATATAATCTGTATAAGATAGAGGTTCAGATGTCTGAATTCAATTGTCCTACCCTAAAATGAGGGATTGACAGTTGGGCAACTTTAGGGATATGATAAAAAGCTGATTGTAGATAAATAGGTATGTTCTTGAGCAAGCCTACGCGTGATCTTTTGTAAGTAAGTATATTGGTTAGGCCAGAACTATATAACGATTTAGTCTGCAAATTCGCTGACAGCATGGAATATATTGAAGGGGCTCACCAGAAGACATCGGGGAGGTGGTGTAGGTTGTATACATGTAGGTTGGCATATTGTATTTTAAACTTCAGTCAATGTTATTTTGAGCTCCAGTGCTTCAATGAGAGGTGGTTCATCGAGTTGCTTTGTACTAGTTTGTTGAGACTATTAAAGAGGTGAAAGAGGCCACACCCTTAAAATATGTTTTAATTTCATCCTTAAAACTTTAACGTTTAGCGTCACGGGATTTATAAAAAAAACAGTAAATTATTTTCAATATTTGAACTGTCTAAACCATAACAGCAACGTATGTATGTTAGTCTTCAAATTTTGAAAAGAGCCTAAAATTTTAAGAATAAAATATTTGTGTTATGGAGACTGAAGTGTCTTGAACCCGGGGTGTCCATAACTAGAATTGTTGTAGTAACAGTAAGAGCAATTACAAATCCGAATCAAAACAAATTGACCTTCGCTTTACGAAAACTGATACCCTAATAATTGATTTTTATCTAGGATCCATGTTCATTAGGCGTCATGTCAGTTATAAGTATCCTTAAAAACGGGTTCGTTGAGCCAAAACAAACAGATCTTGAAATACGTGCTCGAACTTTGAAGGGTCGCTTCGTAATGAGGTTTCAAAGAATAGTTCTTTTACGCTTTTTAGATAACCGGTACACGCAAATTAGGAAATAGAACCACAGAAACGTTCGCTAACTTACAGGCGCTACATGCTAACCTTCAGGTTCTTCATGTAAGTCCTTTTTACATGTAAGGATTTTTATAATTCTTTCAGAAGATATAGTTGGAAATAGCCTTTCGAAAGTTCAAAAGAGATGAACACTGACCTTCTTTAGCTTTCCTTTATAATATATAAATGGCTGAAGCGAAGGTTGAGCTCGTTGGAATCATGAAAAATGCGTTCCACTTCCCGTGACTCTAAGTCCCACATTTGGTGAAATGTTTTAGACAGTATATTCGCTTCGTCTAATCAGGGTTTCAAAAGAAAAACAATTCATTAAGTTCTAAATCTAGAATCCCGACTGTTTTTATTTTTTGTAATCTTCTTTAACTCTTTCAGTCAGTCTTGAAGAATTAACGGTGATGGTTTTCAGTGTCGATTATGAATGATATTTGTTTAGATCAAAGTACCGTTGCTATGATTTCTTACTGAATTATCTCTTCTACTAATCGCGAAATTTTCAAACCAACCAGTAGAAGAGTACGTTTATTCAGTACAAAGGCAAGAAGGCCATGTACAATATAGTAATCAATTTTGTAATAAATTCAACAGGTTTAGTGCTAATGAATGAAACATCATAACATTACTTTTTTATTCGATGTCAGATTGTGTGTTTAAAATGAAAATGTCAAAGCTGCATTTAAACCAAGCAACAATTGTAAACACACAAACTGACATTCAATTCTTATAATTTGGCATCATATAATAGATGGGACAGCAAGGTAATACACATTCTGTCTAAGCCTTGGAACGTATAACACATCACAGAATCCCATTTTAAACTTTCACCGTTGGTTTATTCCGTGGACTGTTTGATATAACTTACTAGCAGCGCTAAACATGTTGAATAAGGCGTACACAGAAATAAAATTCACGCAAGGACAAGAGATCAGAGTTAGCTACCTTATGATCAAATAACGTCATGTCATGGCGGCCGCCATGAGCTCGTGTCTCTTCGTCAACAAATTATATCATGGAATTCCTCTAGTATTGAGCCGCGTTATAGAAAGCTCCTCCGGTATGGTTTGCATTCATCGTATTTTCAAGTTACTGAGAGAATGTTATGAGCATTTCCAAATAACTTGATTAAAACCAATATGTCCATCTTAGAAAAGTTTATTGGCTACCATGCTGTTTAAATGTGATCGAATCAAGGTAGACGTTTCCTCGTAATTCTAAACTGAATGCATAATCTAACACTGCGGTAAGATCACGTCAATTAAACTTCTTTCCGAGTACAAGTGAGCGTCCAAGGAGTAATGTTGATATGGTTAGCAGGTTCAAATAGGTGCATCCCTGGGTATCATCTCAGATTATTAAATCAAAATCAAGAAAAACGCTGATGTCAGAAAAGTTAAATTCTTTTACCAGAATACCTGATAAACTTTTCTGTGAACTTTATATGGCGAAAAGCACGCACAAGTATAAGTGGCTATATAAGTAGGACCAGGTTTGGTGACAAAACGTTTTTTTTATCGCTGTCATTTTAGAATTATTTATCTGATGTCCTAAATAAAACTTTCTGCCAAATGGATCCGAGGCTAATATGTTCTCACAAGATAATTAATGATTTCAATGAATTACTGACAACTTCGTGAACTTCATATAGGGTACTCAGAGCTGGTATACCAAGCATTATGCAAACATTTACCTTCGTACCAAACTCTATCTATGATAGAACGGATTCACCTATCAGCATCCCTGTTTACTTATATTCACCCCTGTGAGGAATGTATACATAACTTTAGAATGGAAGAATTTGTGACGAATAGCTGAAATAATGGTATGACCTCATATTGAAAACCTGTTGATCGAAATGTATTTAGATTGTCTAAATACGAAGCTTAGATCAGACAAGCTACATATATAAAGTATAACACGTCTTGTGACTCGTGCAGCAATTCTTCATGTGATCTTGTTGTACATTCTTTAACTTCTTATAGCGTTAAACTTTTATTGTTGTAAAGTAATAACTGAACGGAAGAATAAAAAGATGTGAGATACTACAAACAGATGAGGCAGATATTAAACAGGAAGCTATCAACTACACGCTTTATAAACCGTTTTAGAACGTGGTAAGTCTTGCTAGAACTTTTGTGTTAATTTAAATCAACACGCCGCTATGCTGAAATACTTGATAGTTGATATGCAGTTAAATAAAGCTGTTGTTTCATTCAATGCAGTATATTCGTTCTGTTTATAACATATTGGTGTGCGCTAGTTACTTTAAGTTCGATACCTTTGTCTTTCATGATTAGCAAACCGGAAGTTAACGAACTGAACCCAAATGGAAGGGTCTCGACAGCTCATTTTATTGTACGAAGTGTCGTGAGATCTCGTCAAGTCTCGTTCTGTGAGCTATGGTTACCTAAGTAGGTACGATTAGCAATACGTCTGACACCCAACCAGTCAGTGGATCTTATCATGGCGCTTTGATGTGTTAGACAACTAGTTAAACCGATATGCGGACCTGAGACGCCCCATAATATTGACTCACGAGCCGTGATCTTGTCAGAAAGGGTAAATCTTCCGACCCATGCTGCAATAGAGCGACCTCAAACCTCTTATGAAAATTAAATGGAGGTGAATTCAGATAGGCATGTTATCTTACAAAACAAGTTCTTCCACGCCAGAACGGAACACAAAGAGCATGCATTCATAACCTAAAGATGTTTCAATTGATAAATGCTATTCGTCAGGAAATATCTCCTGTGTGTTATCTTTAAAGAAACATCTACGAGTGAAAGCGACGGAAGGATGAAATAATTAATACCGGTTAACAATCTGTGTTTGTAGGCGGAGAGAAAAGAGTACCTTTGTGGGAGGAAGAGAGGACGGGTACCGTCTTTCCTCTAAATCTGATGCTTTACTCACACAAAGATTCTCATTCTCTCCCCATAGAGGTTTCTCAAAACATATTTTACACGGTAACCACTGTTAATCCCTTCTTTCAAAATCCTGTAGTGGGGAAAATTTGCAACACGGATACCGTCCTTATCTTTATCCAATCAGTCAACGATCTTCATCTCCGACCGTCTTCTGGCTTGAAAGAAATATTTACGAAACGCACATGAGAAGGAACTCTAGTCTTCTCGACAGTTACGGGGAAAAACTGAATGCTAAGTTTGAGAAAACAACTAACGTCGGTTTCTAGCGTTAATCAGGATTCTGCATTTCTAGCCAAAATTGTTCCACATGTAACAAAGATAACGTGGGAAAATGAAGAACTTCCATTTGAAGAGAATGTTGAATTAGTTGCTTGTGGGCAATGGAAACCCTGCACGTTTTTACTTCCTTTATCTACTGACAGATGAATTCACAACAAAAATGACTGTACTGGTATTATGTTGCAAATACCATTGCAATTAGATTTGATCAACCATTGTCGTCGCTTTATGGAAAATACGCTTTTGTAACATATCACGTAACCGGCGTTTTGGTAAGGGAAATACGGTTTGTTAAGACCACAACTGTTTGGCGCGCTGTCTGTTTTTCAGCTAAGTAGAGACGGAACCCAGTTCTTAACGTCTCCGTTATTTCGCAGACTCGTTAGATCACCAGTTGATTTTGTCCTCTTCTATTTACAATCTCATTTTGCATTGTCTGTCAAATGTTAGGAACTACATATTCAAAGTATGTTAATTATGACTTGTAAGGTCCGGAACATTGGCCTTATTAGAAAAAAATTGTTATGTCCAATTTACATACACTTATTATAGTAGAAAACATACTTTCTTAGATAAAAATAAATTCAAATTCAGTATGTGTACAGGGCTGCTATAGTCTTGAAAGCTTGAATCAGTTAGAACATCATGGCAAAACTGACTTCCTGCGTCCTGTTCGTGCATTTTACAAATGTGAATTCACCAAAACTAAAGAGGACCCTCAAAATACGTACTCATAACTTTTTGGACCAAAATGGTTTGCGATCTGTTGCCAATATTCCGAATGACTTGCATGACTCTGGTGCACGTGTCGTCTGCTAGCGCGTGACTAAGAGGCAGGCATGCGAAAACAGTTGAAGTCACGTGCCAGTCTCGTAACAAGCGTTCCGGTTCGTTGAAATAATTTAACAGTAACCTTTCGTCTGAGTCTGTCCATTTTTTCACCTTCCTTGCAAACGTCTGACGTTGTTGTGTTCATGTGCATGTTCCTTATCATGTTGGACACGGAACGGAACATGTTTCGTGTCGTCTGCCATATTCGCTGCCTGCTTAAAGGCGGGAAATTGAAGAGACGGATGATTGATCACTAACGTCTGAATCCCCCTCCCCCTCCAAACTGCGACCCCCTCTCCATCCCCCCTCCTTCAACGAGCAGACATGATCTTAGCGCGTGCTTCATTCGTCCAGACGAGCAATGGCGGCACAAAAAACAAGCAATTTATCATCTCAAGCTAATTCTCGATTCGATACATGGCAAGCAAATGTTTGCATTTTCTTGTGAAGGTCCTTACAGTCATGTGGATTTGCCTTTACGGAGAGGGGTGACCACGAAGAGTACAGCCTGTCACTGAGTGTCCAATTTGGACGTACATTTTTATGGCGTGTTCAGTAAGTTGAACAGGGATTATTGAAGGTTGCGATGGGCAACAGGACAAGATACATCATCCTCAGCAACAGATCTGACAACAACTGAGGAAGAGGGATGGCCTTCTGTGAACGAAAACTCATTGTACATCTGGTTAAGTAATCAGATCCGGCAAAAACACAAACCAAACTGCAGTATCAATTTGTTGGTTTCATTATATACAGACTGTTTGCTTGTACGGAAAATCGTAAATCATTTTCTGTATGGGTAAATGTTTAGTTTATGACATTGCCATGCAAATGCACCGAAGCCCCGCCCCCTTGCCTTGCTTAGAAGAACCCCTACCGTTCATAGCCACTCCATCGTTTTTCGTTTTAAAGCAAAGTCGTTGCTTTCGAATTAAGGTCTATAATCGATGGCAAGGGGTTGTGTAGCTGTCACATAAATTTTCTCTACTTTTCGACCTTTTTGTGGAAAAAACGCAGTGTGTATGTTTAAACTGTTATTTCGCCTCGAAACAGCCACGAGATTTGATTTGCTATGGAACGTTTTTACAGTGGTGTCATGTAACTGCGTTTCGAGGTCGTATTTATTCTGAATTAAAACTACACCGAGAGCGGCTTTTGATATAAAAACTATGAATATATTTGAAGTAAGTGGCAACTCGAACACGCAAATGGTTGTGTGATAATATTTTATTGCTCTCAAATTTCCATAGAAATTGAAGAAAGGAAGTATCGTTGCCATGCATTCGCGTTTCGAAAGCACGTGTTTTGCAAGAAAACGCCAGATTTATCGTATTTCGGTGTCACTGATTTATTTATGATCACTTAATGTCGTCAAGTTTTGAAATTGAATTGTACGGGCCGCACGACTTCTTGTGTACAAATTCTGAACTTGAATATTTGAAATTTGAACACTTCTTAAAGGAACTACGAAACTTTTATTTGTTAAACCGTATTAAGATGTTTTCAGACACGCGAATGTATCTTTGTCGATAAGGAGTTGATTTCAAACAAAACGTTTCAATAAGATTTATTGATTTTCTTTCATAACTGTTTTTCGTTTTTGTGAGACATTGTGACATGTCAGCAATCAAACCGATCTTCATGTAGGTTGCCTGTTCAAAAATACCGACAATTACTTGTACACTTCTCTCACTCCTGTCAAACTGTTATAATGTGCAGAGCTCACTTAAAGAGTCTGTCCTATCGGCAATGGACCCGCCATGTTGTTTTGGGGGCGCTGTACGTTTACTAATTTGATGCCATTAAAAGAATATGGACAGAATTTCCACACATTTACAATTGATTTATGATAAGACTAATCAACAATGCCTTGTAATACCGTAGTAAGGCCTTTTACACTCGTAGTTCCGATGAATGGCTTCACTTTTCACAATCTCATTAAAATGCTCCACTACATTACGCGTGTAGATCTCACCAGGCTCCGTAACGCGAGCCGTCAGGTTTGCCTCTGGCATAATTCACATCAACCAATCAGTGAGTTCGCTCCGTATTCTAGGGTGCAGTCGAATTCTATTTCGCTTGTACGCTTTTCAGCACTCGAGAACCGAAAATTTCCGACTGTTTTCCGATTGAGAACTGCCTAGATATCCGAATGAATGTATTTTACGTACTTTCAATTTACACTAACTCGGTTTGTTGGACAAAAAGGCAAATCGAAAGCTATGGAGCTATCTTTCGTAAAGCAAACTCTGCATACCTCAACGTAATGCTTTTGTAGACGGGACCAATTCAAACTGGTTTTGTTCTTGAAACAGATACGTTGAATAAACGTTTCGTCTTTTAGTTTGTATTACTCGTTGAATATTTTTTTTATTTCGTGAAAATAATTAACCTTAAACCTGTAAAAATACCAAGAAGAGGTTTCTTGATAATTATAGACCAGTCAAATGCGACGTACATATGCTAATCTGATTGACCCTTGTTTCGTCAAAGACTGAGATGTTATAATTAATTCTGTCGGGTTGGTATTCATTTAAAGGACATATGCAAATTACTTCAACTTGTACTATATAAAAGGGAAAATCTTGCAAGCTCTTAGAAGGCCATTAAGAGACGCGCATCTTGATTGCTTGAAGGTATCTGCGGCAATCCAATGATTTACATGACTGTAAGGGTCAAATTGAGGCAAAGGAGTAAAATAGCCTTGTGGGATCTTTAATCTGCGTAACGTAGAGCAGCAATATTTAGATTTTATTCTAATAAAATTGCACTTCTCATTGTTGTGTTTTTTAAGAGCATGCGCTCCTATATATATCAAGTTGTCAAATCTAAACCAACTAAAATGCTATCCTGAGTAAAATGTTTCAACTGTGTGTTATTATAATCATGTACTAATTACTTATATGGATAAACAGGAATATCCATTTAAATTTCGTTTTCACAAAAAACACCCAGGTAGGACAGCCTCTTTAACCTCGCTTGTGAAGTTAGGCAACAACGTACATGTACGCCGTAGAAGACGTTTAACGCCGATCGGCCGAACAATTGCGTTGATGGATGAGCTTGGAGTGTTCGACTCTCTGTAGGATTGGGATTTCAAACTTACTAGTACTATGTAAGCTTATTCAAAATATACACAGGCCCCTGTGAAAAAAATTGTCAAAGAAATATTTAACAAATGGGTCATTATAATGAGGCATACATGTAAGCAAATAATTTTTCATATGTTCAAGAATGTCGACACTATTTAATCTTTATATATAACAACAATGTCAGCAGGCTTTTAAAGAGATACGCATGTCAAAGGGCAAATATAAATGGACTGAGAAAGCGTCACATTATCGTGAACATATAACAACATGAGTTGATGCCCTGTTACTGCAATGAACACATTCTGTAAAACCGAGTAAAACTAATCAACACGATAAAGGAAAACAATGTTCTTGAGGTTGTAATTTTCCCTTTTTTTAAACATTCAACTGTTCCGTGAAACTGCATAACTCTTAACAACGACCCAAAGACAGAAGCAACATTGGTTTAAGCCACAACTTGCGATTCCAAACTACTGAAACCAGACTGTGCCTGTATTTCGATAAAGCTAAAACTATGAAAGAAGCATTTCTCAAGACTTGCCGATGAATTGGAGTTTTTACTGATATAAAGATACAATCGACCAATGCTCTAGCATCGAAACGAACCCACCAAACGTTTAACAGCTCCACAGCGTTAAAGACGTGTGGTTAACTACAATCATATCAGGTTCGGAACAATTTGTTGTTTAATTCCCTTCGAGTTAGCGGCTCCAGCCAGGTGAGATCATGAACAGGTGCGCGTCTTACCTGGGGAAACTGGACGCTGAGGAAAGCAAACACGTGCACACGTCAAGGTAATATGCAGGCCATGCTTCTGTGTGCTTATACATACAAACATTCTGGCATTGAGAGATATTTTAATACGGACACAATGCTATATGAAGACTGCATGAGGGACTACGAACGTTTCATATGGATATCGCCTTCTGAGTTTGAAGATGTATTGTGAATATAACTGCTAAGTATAAAAATGGTGCACATTACATGTAGTATGCATCTTTTCAATTAATATACATAAAAATATAAGGATCGAGGTTTTAAATCAAATGTAATCAAATAAATTCTTAAATGGAGCAATCTATTCCCCTTATCTGAAATTTAGACGGTGGCGTGATCGACATTATGATACACGATTTATAATTGATTTTATATATTGATTGAAACATATTTTATTCATTCAAGAAATGGATTTGGTAATAGTTTTCCCACTTAGAAAAACCCTATCCAGTACCTTTATTTTCAATATCTTATTTCAAACACCTTTACAAATGATTCATGTTTCCATATTTAAGGTAGATATAATAATCGTAAGAATATGATTATAAATCCGATTCAATTTACACATTTCAATTGATAAAGCCTTCACATTTCTGTTGTGCTGAAACTGTGCCATACCAAGCCTTCCTTTAAATGACGTGTATAAGGGGTTATATCAACATATCGTAGCCCAAAGTACGACGACCAATTGCTTGCAGTGCAGTGTCCGGTTCGTAAGTCATTAAATCTCGACTCATCGGGGAGATTTTCCATGTTAGCATCAACACGCGCACCTGTCCCGTCTCATAACGGATCACAAGTCGCGTTCTGATTGGCTGCAACTGCAGGTATATATTTACCTTATCTACTTGGAAATGGCAGTGTGTTTACCCACACTAGAGTTGGGCCGTGTGATGGATGTATTTACAAGGGTATGAAAGGGAACTGATAAGCGACGACAGGAGTTTTGTTTTAATAACTGATGAATTGATTGGATAGGAACACATACGTAGGAACAAATCACCGTAAATAGTACATTCAAGAGTCACGATGTTGTTATAAAAATCCTTTTTATCCATCATTTTCAAATTTATATGTAATTGGAAAATTTAAATATAATGAACAAGCTTTGTTGAAGCAAATTCCACCGATCTCTGTCTTTAACATCGTGTATAAGATACACGGTTAAAACTCGTACGCAGTATCATCACTAAATGGAGGTATTTTATAGATAGTAACATTGCAATATACCAAACACGACCTAACCAGTCACGTATGAGAGATACTGATGAGACAGTATGTTAACATTTGAGACTCACTGCACTATTGCGGATTTAATAAAAATACAATTATTTCTCCGCTTTTATAGACTTCACTTTTTCTCGATTAGGTTGTTGTATTATATATCATGTTATGAACTTACACTCACGATTGGTCTTTAGTGAACGCAATTAAATGCTATATATAGATACTATTTGAATCAACTATCTTTTGATAAAAAATACTGCAGCATTTTTTCCATCAAATATACTCAAATGGCCAGTCATTTTAATAGATCAATGGAATACGAATGTGGATACAATCACCCAAAAGGCTCATCACTGGTATATACAATGCAAGCTTTTATCCCCGTCGACACCAGAAGCGCGATAACGATTCAGGGCTGAGCTATATGGCCTAGTGATTACTAAACGAGTTATGCGCGATAAGCCAATATCCAAATGTTTTTGTTTTTAGCTCTTGACACTTAGTCAATACAAAAGAGAACGTGATATATCCCATAACAGGGATGAGATAATTTTACGCTCAATAATTGATATGATAAATGATCTAAATAACTTCCCATCACGTAGTCCGTTTAAAATGCTGGCATGACAAATGGGGCCCTTATATTACCAAAGTATATATTATTGCGTTATGGTGAGAGGAGAATGGTGGGGTTTGGCGTTTTACTGGGAGAGGTGGGGAGAGAGGGAGGGGGTAAATTACAGTGCAGCTAGTGTCAAATAAGAGGCTCCTCTATTACTGGTTATTTTTAATTATATTACTATAAATTTTAATGGTGTCTGTTTCCGATGAGACTAAGATCTCTGTCTCTCTGTCTCTCTCCTCTCTCTGTGTCTCTCCTCTCTCTGTCTCTGTCTCTCTCTCTCTGTGTCTGTCTCTCTCTCCTCTCTCTCTGTCTCTCTCTCTTCTCTCCTCTCTCTTCTCTCTCTCTCACTCAACTGATGTAGTGTAGATTTACATACTGTTTTCTCAACACTCAAAACACTTTTGATTATACATAAGTTTTGTAATTTCTGTATTTGCACTAACAGCAAAAATGCACAGTCAAGTTTTCCTTCGAAGTTAGTTTGCTGGACATTATTTGCTGGATATCATGATCTGCCTTTGTATCAAGCACTGAGCACATTTTAAACCTGTCATTTGCCAGTGTCTCTCAACCAAATCCTTTTCCAGGCCATTTCCGTTGCTATAGAATACAGTACACCTACATTGTTTATATTACTTACGACCGGAGCTGAATCAAGTCCACACCACTACACGTGTTCTACCCACGGTTATGTACTGCTTCAATCCTTAAAGAACAAACAACATGGCTGCTGCATGTTTCCTAAATCAATATTTCACATCGCATGTGAAAGCTATTTTTGTGATAAATAATACCTTTTATTAATCATAAAATATAGCGTTACAGTCATTTCAGTCCGTTTAACATGTGTGATGGCACGAAACACTATGGAAAGTTTTCATTATAAACTCCCGTACAGCAAGCACTGGCGCTGAAGGCCAGCATCCAGCTTGCATCAAAAGCTTCTACCCCAGGGGAGATAACTCTACCTTGAATTTTATGTTTCTCGTCATAAGAGGGGTGAATATGATCACATTGAGACCCCATGTTTCGCCATTAGACGCAGGGGGATTCTTGGGCGTTATGAAGTGTATTCTATGACATGTTGATATGGTTATCTCCTGGGGTAATTTGGTACATGTGGATTCCCGATGTCTTTGCAATATTATATAAGGACGTTTAAGCTCACTCACTCCTGCTTTATCTATCATGAGTTGATGATCATCACACATCTCCTTGCATTCACCATAAGCTTATGCTAAAATTTAAGAGAGAGTCTCGTCAAGTTTTTGAATATCAACATCTTTTCAATAAAAATATCGTCGTATCGGTGCTTTTGATCCATAAGGTTGAACGTAACTCATGTTGTAATCTCAATACGTGCAAAAACGCACATGTAACTTGATTTAAAGGGACAGTAACATGTTTTTGAAAGATAAATAAAATGATCTAAAAAATCGAAGAAAGATGGTTAGTTCATCTAGCCGTAAAGACCCGATGGGCTTATGACATGGAATTGCGTACGGCATCCGTCTGTCATTCCGTCTATAAACTTTTCACTATTTCGACTTCTTTTCAAGAACCATTGACTCAAGAATTTTGAAATCTTGTGTACAGAGATCTTGAGTAATGAGGTTTTTAATTAGATTTTGTTTTTGATTAGATTTGGTGACCCTGTGATCCCAAAAAGGTGATCCTGTGACCATTTGTATAATAAATTACAGACAGCCAGATGAGCTACAGAGTCAGTGGCTCTATATTTCAAATTGCAAGACAATGGGGTTCGTAAATAAAAAAAGCTAGTTTTATAACGAACGTACCATGATCGGTTAAGCTTTGCGAATTCATTCCCTATCTTAAATGATAAAAAAGTGATCACACAAAAATGTCCGCCAGTGGGTTTTGCTGGATACTTGATTATATCCTTCACGACTACAGATGCTCGGGTTGAGTAATGAGATATTTTGACCCTCTGAAGATAATGAATTTGGCATAAACTAGACTTTATTGGAGAAAATCAAAGAATTAAATCCTTTAAAAAAATGTTACCGTCCGTTTTAAGGCATACCACGTTTAGGGGGTATTTTGAGTACCAATGTTGTTATTGCTTTATTTTGTTTTATCTCAGTTGTTGTCCCGCATTAAAAACCTGTATACTATCACTTATCAATTTGTCTGGATACATCAAAAGATAAAAATAATGCCAACAAGTACATGTTCATTAACAGTTGTAAACAACTCAAAATCTTACACGAAAGTTTAACCAAAGACCTGTCTATAATAAAAGTCCTTGGTTTAACTAGTTCTAAATATGACTGAATTGATAAAGTCTTAAAGTGTGGAGATTAGCATTGCCACACGTGAGATAATATTATTGAAGGTAGCTCCAATATTCACCAAATGACAATAACAAAAACGTGAATTGCGACAGAGAAAAATTTATTCTGCAGATATATAAAAATGAAATATTGATAACTTAGATTTGAACGATGGCTGGATCACCCTCCCGATGATTTTTTGGAAAGATTTAAACATTTTGGTAAACTACATTTAGGTGATAGAAATATTTAAACACTTTTCAACAGCGATACAAAACTTTCAGCATTCAAAATATTAATATCTACTCTTTGAAAATATATACTGGTAAAAAGTGTATTTAGAATCATCAGAATTTCTTGATATTTGATTATTGATCTAGTATCAGCGTCTTTAAGGATAAAAATATCAATTTGAAAATATACATTCATACCGAACAATTTTTTTCGATTATACATACTATCAATACTCCAAGGCCGACGCAAATAAAACACATGACGTTCAGTAATTTGCCCTGCCAGGTTTCTTGTATAACAAGGAAGCTATGCTGCTAACAACCTTCGGCGTCTCTCAGAATGTGTGGTGGTGTACCTGTATACCTACCCTGTACACCTATAACCAAACACACATCCATCTCTGTCAGACCAGGGCTCCTCGCCAATTTACCATCATGACAATTGCACAGATCGTGTTGCCAGGGCGGATAATTACCATGCATCTATTCCCGGTCCATCCTCATTTCTCACCCAACTCATAGACAAACGTGGTAGAGTAATCCTTAGGCTTAGTCTTCAAGGTAACATGTCTTTACTGCTTCGTATATCATGTTTTCTGAATGTTTGGTGGAAATATTTTAGAACGGATATTTTGATTACTCTACCTAAGTTTTAAATATGAAGATATACAGATGGATATCTAGATATTAAGAGTAGCAAATTAGGAGACGTGTATTTACAGGCTTGTGTATTACTCATCCTTTTTCCATTGTTTAATTTCTACTGTATTGCTTAATATGCGTTGTAAATAAAATACTGCTAAATCATATTTGTGTGTGCTAAGCTTCTAAGAATTCAAAGTTTCTCTTTCTCGCTTCTTACTGCATGTAAGCAAACACGATTTCACCAGAAAAGCTCTGTCCTTTGACAGAAGAAAGGTTTAACAGATAGAATATATAAATATAATTGATAAATAAATATGATGATTAAAAAAAAAGTTCCATAAAACCGATTATCTTTTGGACTTCTGGAAAATCATTTTTCAAATGGGGGTTCTTGTATCTTATATAAATCTGTTGAATTACAAAAAAAGCTAGAGCATTAAAGGCACAATATCACGCTTTTTCGGTTCAAATTGGCTATTTTAAGGCATACGAGGACATAGGCATTCACTTTACTTTTCCATCGATGCAATGAAATACTTACTATTCTCTACAACTGATAGGTAATGTTCAATGAAAAAGTTAAGATGGCCGAAGTCGGTTTAGAGATATAAAAAAATCAATGGTCAGCTGCTCACAAAATGGAAACAATATGGAAAGTTGAATTTACCTGACCTCTGAACTGAGAACAAATGATTACATATTGTTAATAAAAGCAACCTTGTAACTTAACCGATTTCATAACCATAGTGTCAGCGTTGTTATTGGATAAACGATGGCGGCTTTCGTTTTCGCTTTTCTGGCTGTAAGCAAAATTTTAGAATTTCTTATATTGAAGTTCGTGCGGATTTAATGCAACGTTGCATTTAAAAATCCCGGTCTTTCGAAATCAACGTTTTAACCTGAATAAGTACATATAAAATAACTTTAAAAATATATTTCCTGAGTGCTTATCGTTAGTTATATCGAGAAATATGTATTATAAGTGCAATCGGTGTATGTATACGAGATATTTGTGTTCGCTAGTGCCTTTAAAATGTTGCAGAATTACTCAACTGAATATACCTTTGAAATCTTACTAATTGTAAAAGAAAAAGTCTTTCACTTAGACATTCGTTAACATGGCACACAATTAGAGTTTTATAGAAATCTAAATCAAAGTTCAACGATACCAAATTAGAGAAATCATTTGCAATGCGATCACAACATGGGTGGATAGCTGAAACGCCAATTTTCGTATCGTATAAACGGATTAGGTAATTGCGCTGTTAACACATATATATGACCTTACTAAGTTTTAATAGGCCCCCTACTAAGTTAATTGCGTGTAATGAGGACAGGCAGCTGCTCTTAGCTCACTGCTCCTGCAACGAGAAGAAAATGGCAGAAAATGACATTAAATGAAATTATCAATTATCAGTGGCCAACCTCACGAAATAGGATGGTAGAGAGGTCAATACGATTGAGATATGGAAACTAGTGGAGTTAGCGAGTTGAAATAGATTTGAAATCCTCCAGAAAATAACATGAATATTATAAATGGTTGTTATTGCTAAGGTAAAAAACTTCAATGGTAACTCAGACAATTTGATTGAAGAATCTTGAGTCCAGCAATCTTAATTTCTAATATTTGTAAGGTAAACCAGTGTGTCTCAAGTCAAGAATCGGGGAATAATGCATCGTAACTGTAAAATGATGTTAATCATAATTAGTGAAATGATCAGCTTGTTAGGTGACGACATGGAAAATCAGATTGCGTTTCTATGCATCAAACAGCGACGAAAAATACAGCATACATCATTATTTGGACATCCACATTTTTGTATTTTATTCTCGATTAAGCTTTAACGTAAATACGTCTACGTTTTTGCATCGATTGAAAAACTTCATTTTCCGGATTATTTTCTGGGCTTGCAAGTTCAGTATTGTGCATTTCGTTTTCTAGACTTGCTCCTAATCTTTTTATACACAGTCGTTCAACAGGAAAGGTGAAGTGAAGACGAAAGAAATCAGACACTGACGCTGAATTGGCGGATTAGATGTTTCACACAGCCACTGAAAGACACTGCATTAACAGATCACACAGAACTCGTCAATATCTATCAGCGGCACATACTAAGACTAAAGAAGTTTCGATAAAAATTCAAACTTGAGGAAAAGATGTTTGGAAAACCTTAAATTGTACAATGCTACTTGATGAAGCAGACGGGATGTTCTTGGGAAACGACGAAGTACAACTGGAAAATAAGCAAAGTATATTAAAGGAAAAGGTGAAAAAAGAGTTTAAATAGGCCAGCAGACGATAATGAGACAATGAGAAGACACTAGCGGAGCAGACGACACCGGAACTAATCTGTATCTACCAGGCGAAATGTCAGCGATTGGACGAATTTGATCCTGATGGTAATCAACTAGGGTGCTTAGTTCCAGAGATTGCTTTCAGGCAGGGAAAACTGGCAAATTGATAGTATTGGCTTAACACTAAGCGAACCCCATTGGCATCAGGGTCTATTAGTAAAGGTTACTTACTGCAAAAGTGACAGAAAGCTGTTTTGTTATGAGTATATCCTGTAATGCCATCTTGAGAAACGAAGATGTAAAGGGCGATAACCCAATTCACGCTGAGGGTCCTACTGAACATACATGTGTCGTCTTAGGACGTCATGTCTACATATCTAGGATGTTTGTCAAGGTATTCTGTTCACAGACAAAATGCGCAATAGTGAATACCTATGATGTCTTTTTAACAAAATGTTATTAGTGACGACTTCGTCTTTTTGTTGGATACATGACGTTTCCTGAGTATTTCTCACACCTGCGTCAAGTGAGGGGTGACTGGCAGATATATATGTGCATGAAACATACATGAAGACAGAGTGATCATTAGCATTGTTAATGCAAGGAGAAGGATTGAAGAATAATAATATTAAAATTGTTTTGAATGGGAAACTGAGAGGTTGTTGTAAAACATAATTAAAAAAGCATTGGGTAATTGATGAAAGCAATGATTGTCAAGACTTCATTGTAGATAATGTAACGTGTAATCCATGGACATGTGATATGAAGTACGAACGAGACAATACATTTAATGAAATACTTAAACCTCACAGTATGGATGTCGTCAGTAAAGGTCACAATAGCATTGTTTAAACCTTAAATTGCAAAGGAGCAAAATTTATGCATTTTAGTGAAAATTATCAAAGTATGTCTGAAATATCCAACTCATGATAACGTGTCTTGCTGCTGGTGTTAAATTTCGTGACACACACTTTTTATGCCGTCCATGTTTATCATCCCTTAAATGGACACAGAGTATGTTATTGGATTCTTTTATGTCAAATTCTATCAATGATGTGAATATATCGAGCAGTTGTAGTTGTTTATGAAAATCACCATCTTAGAGCTTATTAGTTCAGTATGGAAACGATAAACTAGATTAATTTGTAATTTGTGATCGAAAACCGGACAGTGGCGCGCGCCAATATTTAACTCAAACGTAAGTTTGGAAACTTATTTACATCAGGTATAGAGGTATAGAGTTTGGTAGTGTTTTGAAGGTCATTAAAGTAATATTCATGTAAAATGAACGCAGAACTTCGACTTATTTACATCTATGTGTTGTTTTTGTAGTATCCTGATTAATGATTTTATCAGTCTAAAACTCTTTAAATGTGGAATAGGATATCATAAATGACATATATTCAGACACCATATATATAACATATATAAAAAAAATATATAAATGACATATATAACAGACACCATTTACGATATGTATTGTCAAAAGAATTCAACTGCATCAAAATTATCAAAATCCTAAATAATTAATGTCAGAGTTAACAATATAGTTACAGTGTCAGTCGTGATGTGTTGCAATAGTAAAAGTTTATTTTCTCAAATTGACCATTTGAGTTTTATTTTTGACTTTTCTTTGAATTTATATGATCTAGACTCAAATCGAAAAAAATAAAGTTTCATTAGGAAATCCTTGTCTCATTGAATATGTTATATCATTCTACAACACAGAAGAGAGAGACAATTTGTCTGTTTACCTGGCAGTTTGTTAGGTAGACTAATATCGATGTATCGGTTGACAGATAATTAGTCACGTTTCGGAAATGTGACAAGTATTGGGTGTCAGTGGAAAGATTGTGTTGAGATTCTTGGCGCCACGGCTTAGTTGATTAGCAATGGTGTAGGTATGTCAAGTGAAATTATACAGGAATTTGACACATTAGTGAGCAGAATCACCTGTTGACTTTATCTTTAGATATCATGCTTTCAAGAAGAATGAATAACCCCTTGCTGGCTAGAAACTATGTTAGTGGCGGTGCCAAGGTATGTGACGAACTGGAATTGCAATCATTCCTTAATGGACGTAGATTAGCATGAAGAAAATTAGTTCAAATTTGAAACGTTATTTTGAAACCTTACGTAACTTTATCGCGAATAAAAACCAGTATGTTTGGTGATAAACAATAAAATGAGAAACTCATCGATCAAATCGGAACGTATATCGGTACAGTTTAGAAGCAACATCAGTATTTTACATGTATTCACGGTTGACTCTGGAACCGTGCGTGAGATAACAACTCGTATTTTCATCCAATAGATACAACTCAGCTGTTCTAATAAATGTTCAAAAAGATATACATACATATTTGCGTGTCGCAAGAATGAAGATGCTCAAATCTGCTCGAAGGATACGGGAAAGGCACCATGTTTATTGAGACAACATCTCTGTTGCACAATCCAGTTGGGATCCTAAAATTGCCACATAAATACGTATGCGTCCTACAACGACTTTTCAAAGAACAAAGGTTTCCGATGGATGGTTAACAACAATCCTGACATGTCATACGTTTAGGCTATTTGTCGCTTTGAAATTTCAGTCAAATATTTTAGATCTTCTGCAAAAAACTCCTGGATATGCAGCTTTGTTTTGAGAATACTTCAAACTCTATGGTTCTTTTTGAAACTGGTTCCTCGGGAAATTTCAAATTTTGCAACCATATTTGAAAAAGGCTGCAATGGGATATAACATATTCAATGATTGAACTTACTTTTTACTTTGCACGGGAACAGGAAAAGATTAACATTGAAAAAAAATCCAAAATGTTTAACTTGATATCCTACTAGCATTACCTAATTATATGATATCATTAAAAACACATATGTGTTGGATATAAACTCTGAACAAACAAATTTACACTATTGGAGGTAAATCTGCTTCTGCTAATGACTTTCTTGATAGGAACCACGTTGATAAAATTGAGATCGTTAGATAAAGCATCACTTCATGTAATAATTAGACACATCCACCACCTACCGCAATCCGCCTTTAACATTAATCGCAACATTAAAAAATATATTAGTGACATCATGTATGTCAGCCTGTTATCGTCCAATAAAACTGCCACATCGCTACACGGGCCGAGCAGAATGTGATAACACCAGTCTGAACATCGGGGCGAGTTGGTTTACAACGAGAGCTTTTCTCTTTAAATTTAATTAAGTGTTAGTTCAACGCTGCGCAGACTAAGTCAAATTGTATAATGTTAAACTGCTCTCACCTGAAAACAACACGTTCGGCTGTTTTCATAACAGTTCTGATGTAATGTTATAGGCTTGTGGATTTCTTAGCGGCTGTTCAGTTATGACCGGAAGGGGCAGGTGCGCTGGTCCATTTTCCAAATTATAACTTCCTGTTGAATAAAATACTACGAAATGCGAATTGTTTGAATGCCTGTTGGATCAGCTGCTTGTTAAAATGTGTTTCAGCTAATGTGTACACATGATATCTATAAATATCTAAGTCAAAATATTGTTTCTTTCTTTTCAAAGTTACATATTTTATCTATTCCAATCGCTATTTTTAAGTATGCATATTTACATAGCAAAGCTTCTTTTTTGGAATTATTATTCTACTTGCTCATCAGTTCATGATAGTAAAGGCACTGGTGCACACCAACCTTTAGTAAAAATAATTATCATCTATCTATCAATAATATCGGGTGTTTTGCATATGTGATAGAGGCAAGGATATAGCATCCATATTGCCGCCCGGTCCGCAAATCCATATCAGCCATATCAGACCGGTCCGCAAATCCATATCAATATCAGCCCTGGGGAACTTTTGGTTACAGTTATCTCCCTTTGTGGCGTCTGCTGGCGTTATCAAAATGGCTGCTCTCGGCGAACAAACGCTGCAGTCGCTGGCGGAAAGAATTATTCAGTGACCAACCACAGCCCAACGGCGACGAATCAGAATGCTTGATTCCCAGTCGGACAGTGAATGACATTTATGAAGTCCTTAATGTTATCTTGACTTTACTAGGTACCAAAACTTTTTATTTTTCTTACCGTTCTTGTTAGTTATTGATATTTATTACACTCTCGTTGGAGATACTACAGTTGTGAAAAAATGACATGTTCTTCAACACTGTTGTGAAACATTGCACGTGAAAGCGATCGCATCCGGAACTATTTTCCTGTAGTCACAAGACAAGTTATCACGTGATGATATAAATGAAAATGGCGACTGTCAAAACTATTGTTTTCTAAACTTTGATAAAATACGAGATAAAAGTACAATTCTTTTAAAAAACATGTTTAGCTGTTTCTAAATAAATTTGATCAAATAAAACCATCAGATTTCATCTTTTTTTGTATTTTATTTAGCTAGAAAATGCCCGTTAACCAAGCTTGATTGTAAGCGTCTCACAAACCACTCAGCCCGAAATTATTAGGTCCAAAACTTGTCGGAGAGTAACATTCTTCCCAATCATATCATGCAAATTAGTGGTCAGAAGTTCTTCAAATGTAAACATGACCTCCGAATCCGGTTCAGGCGGGCTTTCGCCAGTAGATCGGGCAGGGTCATCCCTGCCGATTTCGGTAGATTCTAGAAATGTCAGCGTCAGTGCTTCCGAATTTCGATCAATCAACTCGATCTTCGGTGGTTCCGTTAGCAACTGTGTCATCCATGTTAACTTCATCAGCAACAACAAGGACAGTTTTCCTCCCACTGATACTAACTCAAACTAAATGAATCGCTCTTCAAAACTCACATTCCAATGACGTCACGACCACGTGACATTCATTCACATAATTCAGTAACGTTCATTCATTCGTAGTGACCAAAACACGAATGAGTGCCTTCCATTTGTATTGTTCAAAATTGAAGCTTACTCTTACTCTTGACCTATTTCTCCAATGCAGTCTAATGACGTTACGCGTCGATTGTAAGAATTGTATTCCTACGCACAACTATGAGAATTGAGAGTAAACATGATTTGCATTTTATATCATTAATTTAAAGAGTGTAATAAATAAAAAACTAAACTTCGTCCAGTTTAATAACATATTTATGAAACTCGTGGATAGTATTGTTATTTAACTCGCTTTCGCTCGTTAAATACTAATACCATCCACTCGTTTCATAAATATGTTATTAAACTGAACGTCGTTTAGTATTCTCTATATATAAGTTATCTAAAATAAATAGAACTACCTTATAACGTGACTTGCGTAGTCTTTTCATGTTGGAAAATATATGATAAAAAGGTGATAACAAGCCATTTTTTCATATCATACCCCATATCAGCCCATGACCTCCATATCAGCCCGAGGGCCGCATTATTATTCTAATTGCTCATCAGTTCATGATAGTAAAGGCACAGGTGCACACCAACCTTTCGTAAAAATAAATATTGCAACGACAGTGAATATATATCCTGATTATGAATTGTGCAATCTTTCCAAACGTTGGCCCCTTGTTGGACCAACTGTTAAAAATATCTGTTGGATTAATGTAAAATAAGATGATGTTGGACAAACACTGTCACATCGTGGGCCAACCAACCAACCGCATCCAGATGATGGCCCAAAAGACGTTTGATATCTGGGTTACCAACGATCGGAAATCATGAAATTTTAACTTCATATTTATATTTATCAAATACACACCAAGGGAGGATTAGCCTTTGTCACAGATGACTTGATATATCTGATATCAACTTTGACATTACGTCATCTGAAGTTGATAGCTAGATATCGACATTGGAAGTTATTCTCGTGACGTCATCAGATTTGTGAAACATTATATCCTCGTCCGGATACCGTAACTTGGCTTCACATCGACTTTTAGTATCCCCCTCGGTTAAAAAACCCACTTCAGTGTTTTTTTTAAATATTACTCAAGGGTTCGTCTCTAGTAATGTTTAAAACGCTTCCGTATTTACGTTATAAGGATAAGGACGATATAAATGGTTATCTGATATATCCCAAGGTCATAAGGCTTGAACCTCGACTCTATTATAACTGAAAAACCATGCTGAGTGTACAGTTTTAGCACGTGTATAGACGTCACAGAAACATTGCTTGCTGATTGGATAATGCGAACACCCTGACAGTAGTCAAACTCGGAAAACTTACAAAGTACAGCGCACGTAAAATTCGTTCTCCATACCATATTAATCTCGTGAGGGTGTGCTTGCCTTGTACACATTACTTATCAGGCGAAAAGTGATAAATTGACAATTCTACCATAACTGTGTGAAATACCCAATTCTGATTGGCTGCTGTGAAAAATCAGAGGGTGTATCATATGGTTATATAGTCTTCTGTTTACTTCGTCTAACGCGCAATTATTCACTAGTTGCCTAGCAACAATATTCTCCAAATACTTAGGGGAGACCGGGGCAGTTTGGGACATGGGGTAGATTGGGACACCATAGATATCTAGTGATTAAAAAGAAGGAGAAAGAAACTGTCAATATTACGTTAAGTGACATCATACACCATGCGACAAATGATGCTAATGGCTGAAAAAATGTGGTGTAGTTCACTCACTGGAAAGTAATATTCAGATTTCTATAGTTGGAGTAAAACTTTAGCAACTTGGTTATTCTTATCTGATGTAAAGATGATTAATAGAACCTAGCTGATACCTATTGTTCTGGAGAGTTCTATAATTATGCTAAATTCTAATACTTGACATGCTACTTCAATTTGCCAATACGGAGACATATGACCCTTTTATTGGTCATCGGGGCAGTTGGGGACAGTGTCTCAATGTGCACCGGTACATTTTGACATCGTCCCGATGGTCGAATCGTAATAAATCCATCTGAAGCACACACTCTTTGTTTTGACTAAATGAAATACTAAAAATCATTATAAATAATACACGTTAATAATAAATGAGAAGTATTAATATCTTAAAAGTGCATTTCAAGGATCTACTGCTAACTTGTGGCTCCTGCTGGTTCCAGAGGAACTGGCCACATTACTGGATTAATGACCACAACAGTTTTCAGCGAGTGGCTTGATCACTCTGTTAACCACGCTAATTGTAGTGTTGACAGATGGTGCTGCTTGTGCGCGACAACAACCAGAGCCACGTATCCCTTTGCAGCCAAAAAACTAAAAACTCTTGACAGAATGTGTACAGTCCCTTGAATAAATTCTACAATCAGCACGAAGATGGTGGTCACAATGTTGAACCTTTTATGTCGCAGAATTACTGGGAATATCATATCCCAGGGTATTTACGAATCAGGACATTTCTTTAAATATAACCACATATATACCAACTGGACTGAAATGTGTTCATTGAAGAGGAACTTCTCTCTTATTGTCCCCCGCCGCATTGCAAAACGAGGGACTATGAATTCAGCGGCGTCTGTCCGTCCGTACGTACGTACGTCCAGATTCTTGTTAACGCGGTAACTCATGAAGCTTAGCACCTAGAGTGTTCATATTTGGTGACAGCCCTCAATGGAGGAAGACTCAGACGCCAGTCGACATTGGTGACCTTGACGTCATTTTCATTGTCACCACGACACTTTGACCACTTTGTAATACATTTTTAACGCGATATCTCGTTAAGCTTAGCACCTAAGTATCTCATAACGGCGGGGGACATTGCCATGTTAGTGGCAAACACTTGTTTTCTTACAAATAGACTAGAAACAACTGCAACTTGGACCTCGAGCTGCAAGCATCCATGATGTCTCACACATGGGCTACCAGAAGCACCCAATATGGACAAATGGGACCACCAGATACAAGCACCCAAGATACACACATTGGACCATCAAAAGCACTCATGATGAACAAATTGGATGATGGCACCACCAGATACAAGCATCAAAGATGGAAACATTGAACCTCAAGCCATGAACAATGATTCAAAATTTACCTGATACTTCAACAAGCAATATTCCATTGTTTATGTCACTGTGACGATATTAATTGGAAATCATGTATTTTTAATTAGTATTTTTGACAGAAATGTATATTGTCCCAATGTGCCTTGGGTCGTGTCCCAATGTACCTCGGGGTGGAGAAGTTTGGGACAGCATTTTTTACTTTTTTATTTCTCATTTATACAAAAAGTTTGTTAACATATTTTATTGTCTCTAGTCTTCATATTTTGACAATAAAGGTTGCTTGAAATCTGCCAAGTTTCATGTTGTTTTACTTCATAGATTTAGAACAAACAGGACTCGAAAATAAGTTTTTTTGTCCCAATGTGCCCCGTTCTCCCCTATGTGCCAGACTTTTTAAGAAGAATACAATCATTATGGTGATTTACATTGCACAATATCTAAAACGAATTAAAACAAAGTATGCAAATGCTAACAGCGGTCAAAAACGGCAAAAAACCCCGACAGTTTACATTTTGTTGTTATGAAGGCAGGCATTCAATAATAGCGTTAGGTCTAGTGATGGTCTTGCTGAAGTTTAAACGGACAAAATATCATTCTCAAAACCATCAAAATACAGAATGCATTCACCTCAAACTTATTTAAAACATCAATGCCATGATACCGTCGTCAAGGTTTAAGATATTGCAGAAATTATTCCGAAAGCTGCCGTCGGTCGCGAAATAATAACGTTTTCTGAATAGAGTGAACTCCCTTTAAAGCATTTGGAAAGTGTCGGTAATATCCGAGGCATGCTACAAGTAACGTTATTCGAGATTGCAAATACGTCATCTCGGTATAAATGTCAGTCCGTGGAAACTGTGCACGGGCATCGATGATATAGTTCAAATTTAAATCGTTTTTATGGTAGAATGGAGATAAACCTACTGTGTTTGGAAATCAGAGGCTTATAACGGAATTAAAATAGCTCTAATTTATCCATTTAAAGCCTCACACTACGCGTTCGCCTTTAAATTGAATTTAGAGCTATTATAATTCCGTTATCTCCTAATTATGCCTTTATAAAGAAATCAAAAGTAATATTTTAATGTTTTCCGCGTGTGAATGACAAATAGTAATCTATGCCTGGGTTGATAATTAAAATATACTTCCTCGGTTCCCTCGGTGGTATGTTTCACTATCAACCCCGGCACAGGTTAGTATTTAGTACCTATGTAAGTATTAAGGTTACAAGCTTCAGTATGGTAAATCTACATGTTCTAGGATTCCGGCAATCAAAGAATACCAAAATCGACTGCCGCTATGTAATTGGTGCAGTTACATGTACAGAAATGCCTTAATAAAGAATATTCCCAGGATAAGAAAATTACATTTCTTTTTCGAATGAGAGATAATTCGCAAAATGTAATGTCAGAGACATTACCCAAAATTTAAGTTTAGAGAGAAAGGTTTTCAGATTGGGAGTTGTGACAAGGGTTCAGTTGGTCATTTAACTTCAACATCAACTTTTTCTGACATACTTACCTTTTTTTAAAGGCCACATGTTTAATTTGGCCATTTACTTTAACATCAGATTATAGGATTAACGTAGCTACCGATGGGCCTTTAAGAGATTTTCCCCCGGCATTCTTTGGGAAATTCTGTAGCGCGTAGATCGTTTTTACCCGGAACTACCCGAGGCTATCCGATTGATTGACACGTGTCGTATTATCGGAAAACATGCTTCTAGTGATAGACGAGAAAAAGCAACTAATCGTTTTAATTCCAAACTTTTTAGGGATTCGCAGAAGCCGCTTGCACGTCTCCCCTCTGGAGGTGTAGTCACCGTCGTGTCTTCAAGCCAATCGTTAGGAACGCGCTGAATTATATCTCGCTACCTCAAGATTTATGGATTTTTCCGACGACTGCATGAAGAAAAGGGTAATATAACATTCTGGTTTTACTCGTGGCTTGAAAGAGGAAACAGTCCGGCGACATTTAGCGCAAACATGTAACTTTTTATTTGGAAAAGGAAAGAAAGAGCTTGATAATGGCTCATTTTCTTATGTAATGGGCGTCAGTTTTTGCTTCCTTATCTTCTGAAATTGTTTGATTGAAATTTGTTTTTAACAACCCCTGGCCCTTTTAGCTCTAAACAGTATTACCTTCTCAGGTCATAGTTAAACTGAAGCAAATCTGTTCCATTAATTCCATTAACTATGAGATGTATGTTGAACAACAAGAAACGTATATGAGAACAATGATATATGCAGAGCAATTATTTCATAAAGCACAAAGTAACTTCTTTAAGTGGTATTAAAAAGTTTGAAATCAGGTAAGAAACAAGTATACATGTTCATGTATGGACAAATCCTGTAATCTTAGAACGCGACACTTCGACAAAGCTTCTTATATCCTTGTCAAGCAATGATGATAGGACTGAGTAGTAGTGTTCTCAGAATAAAGAAAATGTCATCTATATAATTGTTTATCATATGAAAAAGTATCATATGAATTTGATGCCATTAGTGAATACGTGGCTCTGTATTTGAAATAATTTCAAATTAAATCATTTATTTATATCGAATATATTTGAATACCATTAGTCGTATGACATATAGTAGATACTTTCACTGCATCCGCTAGCCCCAGCGACTTCAGAGGAAACATTTGAATCCTTTGATTTATGCTCAACGAAACCAGATTCTCATTTGGAGAACCATTTCGGGTTCTCCTCAACCCTCTGGTGTAAACACACGTATACTAACAACATTTCTGTGAAGGTGGATAGCCTAAGGCTTGTCGTAAACCAATGCGGTGATAGAGGCTGTAACACAAGTTCTCAAAACACTTGTAGAATCATTTTGTTCTTGATTGAAATAAACGAATGTACATCTAAAACGTATAATGGTTTTCACCATGTTCAAAGTTGTCACATCGAAATATTTTTTGTGTTTCTGAAATCGTATTAAAATACCAAATACATGAATTTCACATTCCCGTTGCGAAAAAGTTGGTATTTTTTTCACATTTTATTATTTATATCAATGACAAATTATCAGGATTATCTTCCGAATGGAAACCTGAACTCAGTTTTGGATTTGTTCTTGGTAAACGATTATTCTGATGTTTTATGAAATATAATTCTGTTCTCAACGAAAGATAGGACGAGTGTGACGCTAAGAACAGGACTATGTGAATAGACTGTCTGATTTGGGTTCTTCAACAGGTCTTTGGACAGTCGCCCCGAAAGCGACGCTATATCTTCCAATTACACTCTCGTGATAACATATTGAAGCAGTATTCTAAACATCATGTGACTCTCATAAAGTTCCCTTTTGAAAAGTTGATGTCAAATTAAAGGCATTATCGCATAAGATCACAAAGTCATAGGAAATCAGTCAAGTGATGATCAGAAAGACCACAAATCCTTCACAACAAAAAGTTAGGATGATTTTTGTCTCCTCAGAAAATTAAAATTAGTGTATCACATGTGTATCTATATGTGTATCATGATTCTAAATGCGACATCAGTATTCAGCGAACATAAGTTAATAATTCCATACAAACCGCTGAAATTTGACTCAGGTTACAACAGTTAATATCCCCTGCGAGAAATATCTGTTATGTAAAACGAAATCCGTCACCTTCGTTTAGTAAAACTCCTGTGATTCGCAAACCAATTATAGGGTATTATAAATATTTATGGGCAGTTTATCTAACCCATCTATTAGTAGCGTTTGAAATGTTGGGTTCTGTGGCATTGTCTTTGTCGCGTCATGTCATATATGAGTCATCTATTCATATTTCACGATGAAGCATATTGCACGTGATTGTGCATTCTTGCAGTGAAGGTATCGCTTTCACTGAAAAATCGCTTGCTGCATATTTCGTAAAAGCCACACGTTGCTAGGGACCAACCACAGTGTGAAATATATGAATTCCATAATTCCTCTCACAAGACAACGTATTTTGATAAATCCAATAAACTCTTCCTCCAGACCTATTTTAGAGAAACAACAAATTAAGTCTATCTCATTCTAGCTCGGGAAACATGATAAAAATTAAATTCTTATTCTAAATACCGTTTTTTAAAAAAAATATTGGAATTTTGACATTTTCTACGACATTTTCCTGTAAGAGCATGAAAGGCAAGTAAAGGTTAAGTAAACACGAAATCTGTAAAGACCTTTCTTTGTGTGGCATTTAGATGTTCATATTCAAAATGTAGACAGATTAATGTTATTGTTAATGAGGGATAAGTTCTTCATCCTAATGTTACGTTTCTATACATATTTTAGTAACAGTGAAATAAGATAAATATATGTTTCAAAACCTAGCAACCAGAAAATACTTTATCACCCAAAAAGTTTTTCTTATGCATAGCCATTAACAGTATCAAACAAATTACATCTGATTTTTATGAATTTGTCATGCATTCAGTTATATAATCATAATGTGATGATATAATTGATGATGTACATTTTTAAAAAAATGTTTGCATTATCATTTCTCTTATCCTTACTTGAGAATATCGATTGTCGACGCTACTTGCCCTTGAATATGGACAAACATTCTTTACAAACTACAGATGGTTTAAGCGGGAAGTTTGAGAATTTTAAAAATAATAATAAATTGAGATACTTTATTTGCCTCTCTTGAATTCATTTACGACGCTTCTTTCAATATCTGTCATCTTCTCGTTTGTTCCCAATATCCCTGCAATGAGATGATGTCTTCTTTAATATTTGGGTGCAATTACTTCTTCTCTTCTTAACCTAAACGTTTAAAAATATGCCGTGGTTGATTAAGAACTAATTCAAGAAAATCAAAATGTTGATCGACGTTCAGGTTTATTAAAACTAAGTCCTTAAATATAAATAAAGACGAGTGA
The DNA here is from genome assembly GCA_921293015.1 of Phorcus lineatus. NCBI lineage: Eukaryota > Metazoa > Mollusca > Gastropoda > Trochida > Trochidae > Phorcus > Phorcus lineatus. The sequence goes on from OV121084.1 coordinate 42,161,947, forward strand.
GGATCAAAGCTTAATGATTAATTGACTAATGGTGTAAGATAAAGTTAAGAGATTTTACTTTTGATTGCTGAAAATTGTACAAGCAATAAATATATTTCACTAATGGGATAGTGACACGATGAAGTGAGAACTAGCATTTTGCTTGCCTTGTTCTCTGTAGTGTAAAACAAACCATCTGTCTTTAGATAGTTAATGAAAGCGTCTTGGAGTAATTACATGCAGTATTCTCATTACCCGTGTGACACGCGCAATGATGTAACATGCTACCTACTCATCTGGTCACGCGCATGCGTAATGCAATTAGGCGCGCAATGATTTATGCACGAGGCGAATGGGTACAAGGTAGTTCACCAACTTCCTGTAAAATGTAACATTTGTCTTGTTCAAGTATGGACTTTGATTTATTCTCCAATCCAAACTTCTCTCGAATGCTGTTTGTTGAATAAAAGAAGCAGGACCGCCAGATGTCGGCTAAAGTGCTTGTACAGACATTGGAATGACTTCTTTTCACATACGGTTTTACACCATCGCAGAATAAACTGTGGCATTCACAGCGGAAGTGATGTTTGACTAATTTCTGGTCTGGTATAAAGGTCTGGACCAAACCCTTTCTCCAAGAAAGTTTGGCAAGTCTGTAAAGAAATGAAAGCCCATTTTCTTCTTGTTAATTATAGTGAACTTTTTAACTCTAACGCATTTTCACTTTTTAACTCACTGTTCAAGAAACAGTTAATTTACACAGCGTAGGCATCTGTCATGAATAATATATAGTATTTGACATATACGCTTGACTCCATGCATTCAAACTAAATTTCCATATATTGAGGCAAATATATATAAATGAAATTAAATTGAAAAGTATCCAGAATGTGCAAAAAAAACAAACCAATGCAGAAGTATCAAACGTACAAGTCGCTTAAACACTTTAAAATTCAATTTAATGTGCTTAACTTTACAGAAACAACTGTTTTCATGATAAGGCTGTCCAAATGGTGATCTGGAATGTGTTCGATCTTCACGTGTGTAATATAATACTGCTTTTGCTATATTACTGTGTTTGAGAGTTGAAATTTCAGACATCATCCTTCTCACACTATACTAATTCATGCTCTTTCAGAATTCAATATATAAGTATGTAATTTATATTTCAGAGCTTAGTATTACAAACGCAGCAATTAGTGTATTTCATTTCTTCCAATGTTGATCAAAATGTATCAAAATATATCAAAACATTTAGAAAGCTTCTGTATCTTTATACAGATTTGTATTTGCAATTTGAATCTTTCTTTAACTTTAGTTATCCATCTAAACATTAAGAACATATTATTTTCTACCCGTGTGACATAATGTTTAATTTACCTGTCTTCCAAATATAGCTAAAGCACCAAAATATTTCAGAATATATCCTTATCATGTCCCGCGGTGCAAAGTTTGACTTCATTTTAACCTTTCGTCCAAATTCAACCTTAATGTAAAGACAGCTCTACTTTGATATATTGATGCAATTACCTAAATGAAGTTTTGATGTCGTGAAATCAGCTTTAAACGATTCTGGTCACGACCCAACTTATTCCATCCCCCGTTACGTGGCGCATTTTCCGTTCCCCTTTATAGCAGGGAGCTCATGGGGGACCTCCGACATCCCCCGACAATTAGGAGTTCATTGGATGGGACCGATAGCAGGAACTGGCCGAGCTGGAGTTTCTATGAATCAACCGCAAATGGCTTTCTCTACATGCATGTACAATTGGTTGCAGATACTTTAAGTCCCAATGTATGTACTGTAGCAGGTAGAGTCTGTGGGTATTTAAGCTGAAGAATTGTACATGTATGTCTTATAATTCTAATGGGTTTCTGAAGTCATTGGAATTTGATGCATCTTGAAACGTTCTTTCATTACGTCAGCCAGAAAGTTCAGACTTAACATTTTTCTTTGCGAAGTCTTTATTTAAAAGCTCTGTTTATGCCTTTGTGGATGCGATAACCCAGGAGTTGCGAGTTGCGAGGAAATATTTTCAAGTAAAACTTCATTTTTCTCAAAGTTCTTGACCTTTTGAGTGTATTCTAGAAATATAGTTTTGTATTACGTGATTTGAAAAATACTTGATTTTCTTTTGATGAAGACTGAATTAAAGTCAATTAAATACTTTGCAGCTGTTTTGATGAAACCATTCTGAAGATGAAAACTGATCACATAAAATAGAAAATGTCTTCTAATGTAATCTTTGATGTAATTTCAAAACATTTAATGCCTGATTAAATAATAACATGTTTAAAAATACATGATGTAACCTCAAGAAAGCCTTACTAATGGTTTAGGCTCTAGAGTTTCTGATTTCAGACATTTTGCTAAGAGCTAGGGCTCCTAGTTCAACGTTTTGTAAAACTTATTCTATCAGCTACGTGAAACAGAATAGACACTAAGACTGCCATCAACTTCAAAGGGTCAAGGAGTTCTATTTTTACTTAGTTGTCAATAACCTGGCAGATCATTGGAATGAAAAAGCTTGCATGCTTAAAATACACTCAAACGAATAAGTGCAATGTTTTTCAAGCACTACATGTACGTTGTCTCTGCAGACGAAACTACCTTTTTAATTAAAACTGTATTTTATCTTACCCTTTTATGTTTTCATTATAATTTCCTACACTAGATCGCTATTCTAAATGGCGACACTTGTTATCATTCACGGTAATTCTTGAAATGTACATTAAGGAATCTTTTTCTTAGTTCGGCGATAGCATCAATAACAAAAATATTTAAAATTCCAAACAATTATCTTTATGTCTTAAGAAATTCCAGAAGCCATATCAACGTCTATCTTTCACGTCAACGTTCACATCTGACATCAACGTATGTAACGTCTCAGACATAACAACGCCGTGTCATCACAATATGACCAGTTCTTCGCGTCATGTAATCTGTCAGCCTATCAGAAACACGTTTCTAATTGCTCCTGTTGATAGAGACCGTGTTTCTTCCCTGCGCATTCTAATCTAGACTTCTATTTATATAGGAGTAGGCATTCATCACCACGCACCCCCGTAGGAGTTTATGGTCGTCACTCCAGCATTACTGAACCTCCCTACAGAACAAAGTTCAGTTTATCATTGCAGAGACAGTAGACGTGCCAGATTCATGTTCGCGAAGATGCCTTCTAACATACTTCAAATGAAGAAATCCCATTTTAATCAACAGGAACTAATTGCTACCTTGTGCCAAGTCACAACCCGGCACCATGTGCATAAATCTGGATGCAGTTCCTTTCTCGTTTGTCCGCCCTGATAAATCCTTCTGGGAGGGTCTTGGTTGGTGGTCATCCCGCCCCACCCCGGGGATCAAAAGGTCAGGTCCCCTCAGGACATGGGAATGCCCAGGCCATGTTGATACATATGGTGTTGTCATCATGCCAAAGAAAATGAAAATAAAACATTTTCCGAAGAACCCGCATAAAGATAACTGATGATTAATGGTATAGATAAGTGAACTAATGAAAGGTTTGCCTTTCTAATTGATGGCCCCTTTGTGTTGATAACTTTAGTGATGCGTTTTCATCAGGGTACCTACATATGACCTTTGCGATGGATTGACAATGTACATGCTTTTACTCAATAAGTAAATTAGTAAATAAGAATTGATGATGTCGGAAAAAGGAGTCAATGTACGGAATAATGTTTTCTGCCATGTCAAATAACCGGGATTTGATAAGGAAACGTTATTAAATTTCTGGTTTATAAAACTTGTTCTTGACATAAACCGTGTTCATTGCAACGTTATGCATTTTCTCAGTGCAAAATTCCTCTCATGGTTGTTTTTTTTTGACGGTTGAAATTAGAGAGGTTTGTTTTTAAGTTGTTTCTAGGGGTAAAAAATACTGTAAACAACAAACAATAACAATTTAGGAGATAATTGGCATATACGAATGAGAGGAAAAGAATGCCTCTATTATTCTTTACTCATGCTAATAAACACTCGTCACGGTTTTCTGAGTATTATGGATTGAGATATATTCATTACCAGTTCATCATGGAGTAATAAACTCATTATAATTTCATTCTTGTCTACAAATAAGTTTTGTTTGACAACAGAATTCCGCCTCATTTACAACTATATATATGCATTTCGTGCTTTGTCGGTGAACCATTTGTGCCTTCTTAAATTTATATCTCCTTTGAGAGCAAACAAATAACTTGATACGAAAACCATTTTATCCTAAGGAACAAGTTTAGGAGACGAAAGCAGATGGTGTCAAGAGGAAGATTACAGCGCTTTCGTGTTAAAATGGCTGCTTCAATGCAGTCTTGTTTTGCTCTTTGTCACAAAAAGACACACTAATTCGGTTATTCTGTATCAGGAAGAGAACTGATACTGTTACTATGGCAACCCTTGTTTTGTTATTTCAATATTTTCTGCTTATCAACTGCTTTGATATTCCTTTTATAAACAATGACTTTTGCCTTATGTCATTTGCGTAACTCCCAAAGTACTCAGACAAAATTTTATATTTGGACAATACTCATTCCTTAAACTATGGTAATCGTAACGTTTGTTATGCAAATCCTACAATGACTGCATGGGTTCACTTGGACAATTAGAATTCTTAAGTAAAGATATTATTTATGAATGAAAGGAGACAAAGTCATCATTAAGTGAGCGGGTTATTGATAATATTTCAGATTCACTTCATTAAGGATTTAATGAGTATCCGATTTATAGTTATAACTCACATGATTACTTTTGTATTATAGATATATTATTACTTGTATAATGCTAATGAAATTTCTCGAAATTTTAACCTTTTGACATTTCAACGAGAGGTGGAAATTATACTTATTATGGTACGAAAAAAAGCTTCTACAAAAAAAATGCGAAACTATGATTCAGTATTATCTGAACAGTTTAGGTTTCATCTTTCTATGATACTACAAATCACATATACTGGGGAAAACTAGATAGGGATATTTTAAATTTTTTTAGAATAAAGGCACATCTCTACATTGACTATGCACCTAATGAAAGGTCTATAAAAAACAGGTATTTACCAAACTAACTAGTACATAATTGTTTTGTTATGATTCGACTTAAAATAAAAGATAAACCCCAAAAAGTATAGAACAGTAACTCAAGTCAATATGCTTTTTGTCGACTGTCACGTGACTACCTCTCCGCCAACTGCCGGGAAAATAAGTTTATGTACTAATTTACAATATTGAGAATATCTAACTCAATTGAATCACTCTTGTCCAAAAGTTTGAAGAGAACGCTCTTCGATTTACTAAAGCTCCCCATCAAGTGAGTAGTAGATAGCGCTATATAAATAAACCCTTATCGAGACTCAACACTAGTCTGAGGAAACGACCCCAGGGGAAGGAGTAAAGTGAAACCAGCCCTCAGTCCACAATACCCTTCAAGTCATCCCAAGACCCAGTTGGAGACATTCCGTTATGGATATTCATTCCCAAATATATCCTGAAATCGTCAAAAAAGTTTTCACACTTCCCATATGAGCTTTTTATATGTTGATTTTATAGAATGTTTTTAAATTTAAACGTATTATTTACGGAAAAAATCATATGGCACCGGTTATCATTTTCGGTTTTACAAATTGGAATTCAATTTCTCACGACCCCTCAATTTTTTGGGGCGGTTAAACTGTCACGTAAGACGTAGCGTGACGCGACGACTCCCCTCCCATGGGCTAGGAGTAAACGAGGTTCAGGATTAATGATATGCTGAACGTGCATTGGATTGTTTGTAAGCGATGTCGCCATCGTAGATGTAGTTATAGCAATAATGGGGATCCATGGTTTCATGTAAATAAATTTAATCTAAATTTTGGTAAACGTTTCTGTCAAATACTTCATTTTCGCCTCATACTTGGATGCTGTGATCTGAATGCACACATATTTGAACGGCACATATCATTAAGTCTATCCTGCTCTTGTGGTCACCCCTATGAAGACCCACTGCACTACTTTTTCATTTTCCAATTTTTTCCATCAACAGAAATGAAATGTATTTTTATGTACAGGGCTACAATCTCAACTCTGTTTGATAATTGATACTTAAAACTGTACATACTTTCATTATAAACTCACATAGGTTTGAAAAATGATAAATTTTCCCCATACGCTATACAGATTTGTTTGATCTCCTTCATGTATCGCATTGTGTAATATTCGTGTTTTTTTGTTATGTATTGATGTAAAATGTAATGGAGAGGTATCTATATAAGTCATTGCGCCTTGTTTACCGATCCATATTCAATTTATTGAATAAAAATATGTTTACGCCATGGTTTTAGTTAAAGGATATCACTTGTAAAGTTGAACTGAGGTATTTTGGTCAACTAAGATAAAAAAAATCTTAAAACTGTCAGTCCGACCTCAAGCGAAAGAGAGACTTTAAACACACCGCTAGAACCAACGGCGCTTACACGCAACAACGATATTGATAATCTTTCAACTTCTTGTTTCTTTCATGGCTGCAAAATTTGATTTACTTTTGAATTCCTTATAACTGCATACGAATATTCTCAATTTGTCACAGAAGTGAAGATATTGTTGATTTATCACAAATTCCACAAGCGTTCATGATGTATGTATGGGCTATAAAACATGGACGGTGATATAAACTAACTACTTGCTGACAGATATAACGGCGTTGTACGATGTGAGAGATAGGTATAACTAGCCCCTGTATGCAACATGTGGCGATGACTCTTGTATCATCCGCATGCTAGCATGCACAGAGATTGTCTATTACCAGATCTACAGGGAGCGATGTAAGGAGAGGTATTTATCGGATATGTATTTTCAACCTGAACAGTGCATAGTGAGAATATGAGTTGCAGTGCTAGTGCGATTCAACTGCAGGTTGAAATAATTCAGAGTTGGTTTGCACTGTTAATTTATTCTACTTCTTCAAATATCGTAACTGTGGAATTGTTCTATCCTTTAATAATTTGCGTTTATCGCCTAGTTCCAAAATGCGAATATCTTGAACAACTCTTCTCTCGCTAATTCATGTTTTCAAATGCATCGACTGCAAAGTGTTTTGCGTAGTTTTCATACATTAATGTTAAAGCGTATTAACAATTTGCCGAAATATCAGGAACGGATTATCCAATTTAAGTCATCTTTAAAATAGATTAAATTAGAAGAACATTTCTTTTTGAGAATTGCGGAAATATTCAAAGTCATTAGAAAATTTGATATTCATATATTAATTAAAACGATCACGCTACACCTTAAGTTCGGTTATCGCATTGTAAAAGCACTGGACGATTACCGTATTATCAACGAACATCATTCAGACATGATTTTACCTGAATGAACATTCCCAATGTGTGTAATTAAGATTATTCGCTGGTATTCGTTAACAAAATCAAACATCAATTTAATTGCATTCAATCAAGTTGTAACAATGAGCTTGACACCATTAGTGCCGCTGCTACATTGTTACATTGTCGCCACTGTTTGAACGGACCATTGTGTGAAGGTATCTGCAGTTTCCACTCTAGTGTAGAAAACGATATGAATGATAATTCATTCAGCCACTAATAAAACACATTTTGTTTTGATATAATTTTAAGCAATGGAGGAAAATTATATGTATTGTTCAAAGTCATGGACATTTTAGTATAATTAATTGACAAGTTCACATAATATCTTTACTGAGTTTAACTTGTAATTTAAACAGTCCTTGATTTTATTTTCAACACTGGTTTATTCATATTTTTCACAAATGAACTTGTAATTGAAATGTATAATGAATGTGACTATGGAGATTTTGTTCCACAAGATATTGTCGATATAATGGTATTATTTTGGCAGATGGTATTGCTTTGTTATCATTATCAGTAAGTTGCCTTCAGAGACACCTAAATATTATTCAATCATATTGTGAGAAATGGAACCTTTGTGTTAATCTGAAAACCCCCAGTAGTCATTGGTTTTAGAAAATGTTTCATTCTAAACAATTTCGAAAAATGAACGTATACAAATAAGGATGTAAATGTTGTTCCATATTATAAATATTTAGGACTTATTGTATCCTCCATGCTATCATGGTCAGCAGCCTTCAGGCAACTAGCTTTGCAAGCATCTAACTTGGTATAAAATAAGTTGATATATTTTTCAGTGGTTTCTAATATATTTGATAGAAAAAATGCACCAATTCTTTTATATGGTTCTCAGATTTGGGGAGTTATATATAATGATTAAGTCGATTCAGTTAAAAAAATGCTTGTATTTTAAATTTTGTTAGGCGTTGGTAAATATGCCTCTAACAAGGCTATTTTAGGAGAAACTCGTCGCACGAGTCTATTTGTCACATCACATTTACGGGCGATAAAATTGCAGACGATAATGGTAAAGACTCGTGGGTGTTTGAAGTAAGAAATATACTTTTTATAAATGTCTGGCTTTTACCTTGCCTGGATCTCTCAAGATGTTGGAAAGTAACAATTATTTACCGCTATCCCTAAGCAAAGGCTACAAGATATATATTCAGAAACTTTGCATAGTCAAGTATTATCTTCAAAATTTCTTTGTCATTATACACATTTAATTATAAAATCTGAATATGAAAATATGTATCTGAACTACAGGATATACCTGTAAGAAGATCGTTTTGTAGATAACGAATATAATTACATGATTGAATTAAAATATTCTTAGAAAGAAAAGTGTACAAGATAAAAAACAAAGTTTACATTATAAATGTAACGAAGGCTATGATATTCGTGAACAGTACCAAACTCTGAGAGAAAGATACCTAACCATGGTTGCCACTGTGTATAAAGATGAGCAATTAAGGATTTATATGCTTAACTCAAGAAATATTGATACAATATTATCTATTTCGATGTTCCTAAAAGATCTTTGAATTACGACGGATATAATTGCATTTATGTTTTTCCACTTCACTTTAATATTTCATTGTAATCCACTACTGTATTATAGGTCATATGGCCTTACGTTACTGAATAAAGCTTCTGTTTGTGTGTCTTCTGTTTTAATGTTCACATGCATCTAATGTACATTTGTTCTCGTATATGTGGGTTATCCGCATTACCAACAGAAAATATTTCATTAATTGAAATTGAAAGAGCGGAGTTTGTTTATAACAAGACTTACAACGCTTTTAGCACATGTCATTAAGAGAAAGTAACAAACTCTCATTCCAAGCGAGTTTACCTCTTGGCCAAACCAACACCTTTGAATTCAGACTCTCTTTAGCGTCAATGACCACTTTGTTGATAACCGAAAATCCAGCAATCGCATTATATCTTCCTTCTAGAGAAAAACTGGATCTAAACACCCTTTGTTTATGACAGTCTGGTTTAAAGAAGGACTGTGCAGAACGCCTCTCAATGATTTATACTGAGTATGTAGGTACAGAAGGGGAAGAGTGACGCCATGTTTACACCTCGCCTGCATGTACATCAAAGATTCCAGCAAGGAAGGGCAGTCAGTGCAATGAGATGATCCACGCATGCCTAAGAGGAAAAAATATGAGGAAGTTAAGTTATCTCTTTTATAATCTTCTAATAATAAAAAAGCTTCTTGTTAAACCACTTGTGAATGCATTTGGACCAAACATATTTCTGCCTAAATTAGTACGAACATAAATCTTCAACACAAAAATCATCTACTCGTTTTATTTATAGGATCTCAAATCATGCCAGGAGGATGAATTTTAAAAAACAATTAAGTCGAGATTCAAAGATATTCTGGAAGTTATCTAATTTTAAAAAGAATATGATTCTGGAATATGGAGAGTAAATTTGAAGCTTGAATTTATGGTTCAAGGTTCCTGATTGATTAAACCTTGATGCCGTTTTGTTATTTACAAACTGTGCATTATGTCTCTCAACAGTTCGATCCGGATCTTAAGAATTTTAATAAATCCCAATCTGATTTAAAAATACATAAGGAGTATTGAAATTAAGACAGTTTACATGTATTATAACATGAAATAAACTCGAATATACAAATAGTTTGAATTCTAAATTATACTACATATATTGAGCACAGTGGTTGGGTGGATAGCAGGCTAACATATCACGCCAATGACCCGGGTTCGAATCCCGATGGAACACCAAACATTTGTGACATGGACTTTCTATTGTGTTGTGTCCTGTGGAAAGACAATTAATCCACATTGAACTCAGTCTTCCCAGCTATCAGAATATTTCTCTAATAATACTCCTCGACATTGCAAACATTTTTTTCTCTTCAAGAAAGGTCAAACCATGCTCTTGCCAGAATATCCTACGAAGGTAGAATATGAGTTATACGAAATGATCAAATATCTACATTCCAATACATTTAAAATTACTAAAATCATCATTAACATTGCAAATTTATTGACTGTTCCAAAAGGCGAGACGAAGATGCTGATTTAATTTCTAATTAATAGTGCGAACCTACTGACTCCTCCGGTAGGTCAAGCCAATATACGTACTAAAGTTTCTTATCAGTCCTTGGCTAATGAACCTATGTCCTGCACTGGTCAAGGGGCTCCAATGTCCACTACTTGTCCAGCTGATTTACTCGATCAGTAAGTAGAAGTCACATACAATAGTCTAGACAGCCTAATGGAAGGGAATGACCTCAGCGAGCAATCTTCAGAATTAATTTCAGGTAGCTCGAATGATGACCTCAATCCGATGGGTAATTGTTCTGAAGCTTCTCAAGCGTCTAATATATGACATACTATATGGCCCAATTAAACACTAGAGGCCCTGCAAGTGTAGACTAACTGATGAGTATCTAAATCAGGAGACTAAATTAGTGGCGACAACTGATGGTGGTCAGGTAATTGAAAAAATGCTTAAACCACCTACAGCGATGCAAAATTCATCACCTATTGAGGACATTGTTACATTTGGAAAGCACACGTGTATACTATCGCTTGGCTTAATAATAAGAGGGACGGGATGGGTGTTGTTGAGGGAGGGAGGATGAATATTGATCAGTGTTATTGTTCAATTGGGTTATTGTTTTCGGTCAAGTTATTTTCAGTTTAAAATTTTGGTTTATAAATTTATATTATATATATATTTATTTTCCTCCTTTGTTTAATCTATAAAACGTCAAAACCACATATATAAGAACTATTCACTAGCTTTCAATACGTTTAGACACACGTTTAAACATTGATGTTTCTATTCAGTGAATTCAAGATGTTCAAAAACAGACCCAGAAAAATCAGGAGACATCAACCTGAATTGTCTTGTGTCAAGATGGTGGAAGAACGAAAGCAATACATGTATTCTCATCTGTTGTCTAATGTGTCCAATGAGTGGTTTTGTTTCTTAAGTAAGGGAGAAAGAATCAAAATATAATTCTTTTAAATATTTTAATTTTAGGTAAACATTATGAAATATCGGATTTAAGAAATCTTACTTCAAATATTGTTCGTTAAATATTTAACATTGCTTATCAAACACGTTGATAAACCGTAAAAGTAAAAGTCTGGAAAAACTGAAGTCTTAAGAAACTTCAAAGACTATTAACACTTTGTAAAACTATAGTTCATTAAACAAAATTGATGATATATCATAAAATACACAAAACTGCAAATAAACACGAAGAAGACAGTATCATTAGTTTTTCTCTGAAATTAGCATTACTTCTTCCTAGGGGAATGGTCATTACTTGTATGTCCTTGCCAAGATTAATCTGATCTGTATAAATCGAATACGCAAACAAATGAACAAGTTGTTGACAGTTGCAAATGAGGACTTATAGTATCGGGAGGATTTATAGATTAAAGGACGGAATCAATCATTGGAACGCATTGACCATCTCAAAAGATAGGACTCCGTCGGTAATTAAAAAGCTGATAATTAAATCTTTTGAAAGGATTAATATTTTGGACCGATGATGTAGTGATGTGATTATGACGGGTTCTGATCAGCATTGATATTAATAATTACAGGATCATTTTTGACATCAATAATCATATGTGGATTACATTCTCTCCTGGTGAACTACAAAACAAATTACCCCGGCCAATTAAGGTTTCGTAACGTAACAGCCGCTGGTACTACTTGTGACTTACAAAATTAGTGTGTTACTACTTCCGCTCAATTGAAACATTTCCATTACTGCCTCGCATCAATTATAGTGTTTCACAAGAAAATACAAGCACCAGGAAAGGTTAATCTTGAAAAAGATAATTCCCTAATAAGTTCCCGAGAATGTGTAAAGTCAAATTGTCACATATGTCAGTTTACAAGTTAATGTTTTAGCTGCATGCGTCTGTGTAAAGGGTTATTGATGATGTGTATTTATCATCAATTTCAACATCAAACTTCTTATGTCCTGAGTTTACACAATATCCAACAACATTTTCCGTAGACCATGTATACACACCTATGTTTGTTTCCTTAACGAGAAAGTAGTCACAGTTTCAATTACAAAGCAACGTTTTCAACCTGTGTTATGGAGATGTTATGCTATGGTGCGATGCCTCCATCCGGGGGTTAAGTACAGTGCCAGGAGTTTCGGAATTACCTTACAAATTATCCGGTGTGTCAGCAACATGTGTACCGTGTGCAGAGCTTGTGTCAACATGCTTCGTCTGGAGTTTAGAGCGAATGTCAACTATAATTAACTAAACGATCTTGCAGCTTCGCCGATAACTAATGACTATATAGGATAGACTGAAGCCATTGATCAGAACTCTTCCGTACATTATTTATTAGTTTAATTTCAAAGCCACTTCTCTTTGTCTAAGCATATGCTATGATATATGTAGTCAGAGTATATATTGGAACATGTTCGTATATTAATTGCGTCCATTGCGAAATAGTTTAAGAGTAGGCCAATAATCAAAAGGGTTATTCATTAATAAAATATTAATAAATGCTACGCAAACGGTAAAGTCGGGAAATCATTATTATATAGATAGTATACTTTGAGTTACAGAACATAATGCATGTAACGTTAAATTGAGGATCAATCAATAATGCGTGTTCGAGAAGACTCCTGCTCAACACTGATGAAAGAACTTGTAATCAATGTGCATCTTCCAAAATAAGCCAAAACAAATGGATTTATAAGTTATCATAAAAGCAGAATGAAATTAAAAGCCATGTAAGCAAGGATGATGTCATTCTAAAACAGTCAAAGATGAGACACGACAAGAGAAGCATCTCATGAATGAAATAATTCACAAAGAAGTTGAATACCCTTCTCCAACCAGCATAGATGAGACAAAGAGAGACACCAGACTCACAAGAGACATTCTTCTCATGACGGTTACGTGTCAGTCATGTGTTCAGACGTCTTTAGTTACAGGATCATGTGTGTGATACATGGTGTTACACCAGATACACCGCATAGTTAGCGGCACATGGATACCTCTCTGTAACATTAGGAACATGGAAACTATCTCTAGGCTGTCTTCTTGTCTCGACAAGCATCCTTCGTCTTTCCGTTGTTCTTTATTTTGACATTGTTACTAAATTGTGTGAAAATAAGATTTTCTACAGAGTATGAAAATACAACCCCCGTGAGTTTCAATATTATTATTTCCATGATATAAACAGTCTTCTATATGACAGACGTTCACAAAGTTTAAGGCGGCCTATACTGGTCATGTAACCTTTTCAATAACAACTTCTTGCGTGACAGCAAATTTTAGTAATTGACAACCTCACATTTTTTTAAAAAGACTTTTTCAAGTTTTTCATACATCAATACCTATCGAATTCGCTAAAAAAAGCAAGACATTTCCAGTTGCATAGTTTTTTGTCTGGTGATGAAATGATTTGCCAAGCAAACCATACGCAAATATTTTTTTAGAACTTATTTGTTAAGAAAAACTTCTTTCATGGCACATATATAAATAACTCCCGTCAATCAATATTAGAACTTTCTATTTGAGTATTTTGAAGTTTTATTATATTGACTACTTGAGTTCATGTGTATATCCATCTTGTTAAAATAAGCTAAGTTTTTATGCAATAGCGATATTTGAATCAAAATGAAATTTGCCAACTTTGAAAAGGTACGCTAAGTTATTGTAAATGAAGTATACATGGTTGATTGCTTATAACATTTCCTTCATTAAAATACTTCATCTCGGGGTACAGCGTTTGTACTCATGAGGTGAATGATAGCGAATATTTTTCTTTGGTTCCACAACATGTATTATGTGCACTGGCTAGAAACATCAGACTTAACCCATAGAGAATACTTGTGCATGACTATATATTAGGCAAATGATACCATTAAAAAAATAGGGCAATTGATGCCAAGCTTGAAAAAAATATTTTTCATATGTGGAAAAATACCAAAAACTTTGACAATCTGGGGGTCGTTATGCATGTTTATACGAGGTAAAGAAGGTCAGTTTATGCCTGGTGTATGCAATGTAATTATTTAAACTTCTTAGACAATAATTAAGAACGCGATTATGAGAGAAGTTAATTTATGCATGTTTTCTTTAAATGGCCTAACACACAACACAATTAGATTTGACAAGTTGCTTTTAAGGCCCGTGAAGTTAATGTTTGTTTTGATTGAGATACACGGGTATACATGGAAAATATATCGGTGTTATTTGTGGGTGTACATTTTGTGAAGGGACAAACATATCTTGTTAATATTGAGGTATAAAAATCTTTTTTAAACAAGCTGCATTTATTGGACATAGGCCAATCTCTGATACATTAAATCTTCTTAAATGATACAGAGTAAAATTTAAAAAATATTTTCATATTATAAAACTGCCCTTATTCTACATCAACTTGGATTCTGGAGTGTCACTCAGAAACGTGTCAAATTGATAAATCAAATAGCATCGTCATACGATATGCAACCGAGATGTATATTTCAAAAGGTGGCAATCCTTCTTACTTTAAACATAAATAATACATGTGATACGCAGACAAGAGATTGCTGAACCCAGGAACAGTGGCAATGTAAGTTCTCATATAACTGGATGATAGGTGTTTACATGAGATATGTTAACATGCAGATACTAAGTTCTGAAGTGGCGTATCTTCCCAAATAATTTGACATGTTTTCAAAAGAGCAAGAAAAACATCAGCCTACTGAAGTGGAGAATCTGTCTGAAAACTTACTTTTTGTCCCGTGGGGAAGGTAATTGAAAAATGTTTTCTTCACACAAGCGTCAACGAAAACATGGCGTGATTAATTATTGACATGTGCATTTTTAACGTCAAACGATATGACGTCAGCAGCTGGAGTCGCACTGATTCGCGCAAAGATGGATATTTCAAATTGAACTATAAAGCTTAATTGTGTGAAGTTGTCTGGAATTTTTTAGTCAGTATCATACATATACGATTTTTCATATAAAAACTGCTCAAATTGTGATAATCGCACTATGGTCATGATTTCCGTTTCGGATTTGACCACCACTACTAAATATTTCTAGTTGACATGTAAACAGAATGCTTATAATTGATAAATCCAATCGTTTCTTTCGAAACAGAATAGAATCGTTAACCTGATGCGTGAAAACGTAAAAACTCTACATATATTGAAAGATAAGTACACAAGTATGGAAATACTTTCTTCTCCTTTCTCAAACGTGCCTGACTCTAGAAGAGTGTAAATAAGCACTTTCAAGAAATCATCTGACATATTTCAAGAAAACACGTCAACAGAACAAATCATTTGACTTATTTCAAGAAGAGAACCACGTTAACAATTGTGTTAAGAAATATACCAGAGCCTGCTAAATAGGTTAACTGTAGCAAAATGGTAAATGTGGAATGTTTTCTTAAGGCGGCGACCAAGTAAAATATTGAGGTATTTGCTGTGGTGTCGTGAGGCCGTGTCTGGATGAGATGAGCGTAGAACTTCATCCATCAGTGCCACTCCTATGTTTACTATGGCAATTGTTTAATCACTGTTATAACACTTACCGCTAAACGACTGACTTGCTCTGGTAAAGTCTGTAAACCTACAAGCAGGGGAAATAATACGTTCGGAAGAAATTATTGCAAGATCAATTGCCACCATAGTCATTTTCAGCGTCGTTTTCAGTCTATTAACGATTGGCGTCTATTGGGTGACACCAAATGCTGACTTTCTTTTTTGTTTTTTTGTGTGTGTCTTCAGTGATCTGCCTACATTGCATCTGCATCCATCATTTTATTTTACATTGCGATACACTAAAACCTTTACGACTATGATATATAACAGTCTTACAAGTCTTGCTAGGAATCGGATCGCAGCGAAACATAACAATTTAAAGACGAAATGGCATCACCATCTAGCGACACGCAACGATAAGCCTTCATTCTACAGCCTTGACTTAAAGAGCCATATATACAATATGAGACAATACACGGTGCAATGAAATTCACAGATATGGCTCAGACCACAAACACGCAAGAGTCGGTGGTTGGTTTCAATATGAGATGCAGGGTGGACGGACCGCGGACGATGGGCCATGAGATGAGCGTATCTTGCCTTATTGGCCTGGTGCCCCTTTCACAAAGCCCCAAGGTGATTAAGGTGCAATGTTAAAGAATGGGAGTTAAGGTGAACCTTAGAGAAGGTTGCTTTGGGAAAGGAGGCCCTGATGAGCTTACCAGTGTATGTAAATATCTATCACAAGCTGACTGTCATGTAAGTTACTTGCTAACGTGATCAGCTCTCTCTTTACTTCTACACACCAGGAAGACCCATTCTAATGTTATGCATGTGAGTTCGTTGTACCCAAGATTTAATTTACTGATTTGCTCCTGGAAGAGTTTAGACATAACATGGACACAACCATGCAAGTCTCTCCTTATCTCAACACGTGTTGTGATGCATGTGGAAGAATGGAGCTGATCCGGAATCGCATCTTACGACACCGGAAGTGACCTACTTGCGACCTTTCTCTACGCTGATTGGCTATTAGAACTGGGAAGCAACGACCCAGGTATAGCACTGACCTTAAAAACTTATGGCAAATTACCGCCAGGAAACAGTGTCAAAGGTGTGACGCAAAATTGTTCTTTCATTCTCGATGATTTGGAAAAGGGAATGCTCTTCCCCTCATTTTCAAGGTTTTATTATTTTTTCTTATCACTCTATGTTGAGATAAACTTAATTTCAGCTTGCACTTCAACCTACCTGAAATTTAGTTCTAGGCATCAACGAGCTTAAAATACAAAGTTTATTATGATATTGTCGAGATTGTGTTACTAAAGAAGCAACAAGAAACCGATCAGTTCTTATATTTTCTTGTGTTCCAAAATAGTCAGAATTGAACACATGTACTTTATTTATTATTAAATTATTTGTACAGGAGGCTTCAGTCGCACTTAAGTCAGCAATAGGGACATGGCATCGGTTGATCAAGATATCGATGCTTGTGGTCGCTTACTTTCGAGAGCAAGCATTTTGGGGTTAATATTATTCATAAAACGTAGTATGAGAAACATATCACGTTGCTATGATGGTGTAATGACAGGTGTTTTAGATGCGGCGAAGGCTTGTAACCTGAATGTATTGGCGGGCTGATATTGTAGCATTTTCTGACTTCAAGACTTCAGTAAAGCAAGTAATACTGTTTAGAATAAAATTGTACGGACATTGGAATTTGTATGATAATTTATCATTATGTCGATTGAAAAATAAATCATTATTTATCATTTGAAATTAAGAATTACTCTGTAATTACTGCCCAGTATATAAAATATATTCGTGACCTAATATATGCTTATTTTTCGATACTTACACCTATACAACGACAGATCACTTGATTTCGTTTGAAAATATCGCAATTTCTCCAATTATATAATTAATATGGTGTCCTAGTGTACTCCAGTTCCGTCATATGGAATAAATCACGAAGATTATATAGGATCAGAAAGGACGAACTCATTTGGATTTTGCCTAAAATTGAAAACTTATTAATGTCATGTATATTTTGCTTTGAATTACCGTTAAACAGAAGTATGTATGAACTATCCTGAACATCTGAGCAGAGTTTTCTGTTGTGTTAAATGAACATGAGCAGGAAGACTACAAACATTATCTACGTTTTTGCTGAGTAATAAATAAAGCGAAATGAGTGTTGACATGGAAACTAGAAACAGAGATTATTAAAACCATAAACAGATGATATCAATATTTCATGAGCTGTAAACACTACATAAAAACATCATGTTGATAATTGTGCTGGCGCTTGGCAGTTATCGCATTGTATCAGGAGTAATAAATATAACCCGTAGCTTTATCTAGCAGAGAAAAGGGGGAAATAAATAAGGGTTATATCGATGCAATCGGACGTGATGACAACATCGGAAATGAACATTCCAGAAGATGTTAACTGGATTGGTTATATATGCTTATAAGGTGTGAAGGTTGGCCATCATGGAATGAAGATATTCTTACTTACTATCAAAGTTCACATCTAATCGTTTCTTTTAATATTTTTCATTTTTTAGATTTTCTTACTACGATGGTATACATGTTGAAAGTTAAATTACGAATTTTTTTGTCGGACATTAGATTAAACTTTTTAGGATAGCAATTTGAAAAATAGAAAATATTAGGTTTTAATCATATATTTACATTTAACGAGCCAAATGTAATTAAACTGTGAAAATGCATTGAGTGTTGAATAGCCGAAGTGCTACAATGATATTATTGCATCGAAAGTGTTGACTGGTGCAACAAAAGTGTCACTAGTCCATTAAGTATCGTGACAATTTAAGATATTAAGCCGTTTTACTCAAACATATTTAAAAGCATTTCTAAAGCACACAGAAAGAACGATTGAGATTGATTGTCTATTAACAGGTCATATAATCAGTAGTGATGTAAATAGCACATGTCACTGAGACTGTTTCACATATAAGGCTGTTATTAGATTGATATTAAAACTTCGAATTGTCTTATTTAAAGTCTTAATATGCAAGTCGAGTGAGGTATTTTTAGATGTATTGCACTTTCATTTTCAGAGCAATGTGATTTATTCGTTTATTGTATGATCATAAACCTCCGTAAATGCACATTGAAAAAGGGGTATGGAATGTGAAAGGTGATGATAAACAACATAATCTAGAATAAATGCAGAGCATTTGTCGTGGTCACACATTTGGTTGATGCCTTAAACACGTTTCCTAGGCTACCTTAGTATAAAACATAATTATTGTCACCATCAAGAAATGTTAGGAATTCTGATTACACCGTGTAAGGTTTTATAGGTATGTGGTTTTCTACAATCATGCCATAAACATATCTATATTCACACAAGCCTAATAAGTTACTCAAGATGCATATCATTATGTCATAAACGAAGTGTTGACAACACCTAAGAACGATGGCCTCCCATCTCGTTGTTAAATGGTCTGTGGACAAATATGTGTTAGCCTATTTTCATAAATAAGGAAACTCGACAGAGAAAGGCAAGTATGTTGATGACCAATGCATATATTGAAATAGAGATTGCACATTGCCTACATTTTCTTTGTCAGTTTCAAAATATATCTGTTATATAAGCTTGTCATTACTGTCTTTCCCTTTAACTGTACCAATATTCACAAGGGTATTTTATAGACACGGAGAAAGGGACAGAACACTTGATGAAGAGGGTAGAAAGTGAGAAAACTTGAAGAGAGACAGGATTAAAAAAAGATAAAGGAGTGAAACTTAACTCAAAACCTTTACCTTAAACGTCTAGCGCAAAGAGATCCGAAAATAACTTATCTTAGTTAACGATTCAATTGTTTTCATTTACATTCTTAGCTCACAAAGAAACACCACAATATACATTCAAAATATATGGCAGTATAATTCATATAGAAGGATTTACGGACACATATTATAATATGAATTTTCACAACTTAACCAAAACTGTTCGTTATGTGTATAATACCAATGTAATCTAAATTTCTTTGAGACTGTTTTTCTATTACAAAAAATTGATAATACAATGTTCATTTACCTGATACACGTACAGGACGTAGTGCCTCGGTTTACGCTTGAGAAAAACTCTTGATTATTCTATCATGTCTTGCAAACCATTTCAGAATCCTCATGAGATCAGATTTGGTCTAATGCTTAAATTTCTTTTTCAGAGAATGAACATTTCAATCCCCGTAACGTATTCTTAATTAGACGAGGTGAAAAGGGGGAACAACTCCTTTATGTTTACGAGACTCAGAGGAGTGATTGAGGACGTTATCTACATGCCTTGTGAAATGTGCCTAATGTTTCAAATGCAGACTCTCTGAAGAGGAAACCTTTCCTCGTCATTGGCGCCTTGAAACTTACCCATTGGCAGTTATTGGGAGGACATTACGAAGGCTATAACCGCTGAATATAAGGAGTATACTAAACGATATATTGAGTTATATTGTTTCTTATACATAGAATCAAAGCAGACATAGAATCTCAGGGGAACGCTTGCATGGAGACAGACAGACTTTTGACGTTTGTAGGAGTAAACTCTGCAAGAATATTTTGTGATGCATACACATTTTAATAATAGATTCCCAAATTCACATCGAGACACACAAGTGGATAATTACGATATTTGTTGAGGTGGGACACGGTTTTTTCCTTAGTAGGCTAATGTATGGCCAAATAGGACGTTTTAATTTTTATGATATGAGATGCTTAAAGAGCCACTCCGTGACTTTCATAACATACTATTTACCATTAATACGAACCTAAATGTTATATTTGGTGATATAAACTTAAAACATCTTAACTTTTTATCTCTTAAAGACACATATATGATAAATACTGATTTTCCATGAAAATATAAAAACAGCCCCATAATTGCTCAGAGGCAATAAACATGGATACTAGTTATATAACCTAACAAACACTATCAACTCCTAACTGCCCTCCTGGCTGTTTTAGCTAAGTCTCCAAAATTACGTTCGACTATTTGACGCGCGCCACTGTCCGATTTTCGATCATAATTGCGACTTTCTACCTCAGTATAGTCACTGTACAAAACCAATTAGCTTTAAAATGTTTCTCTTTGGTAACTGTCGATAATTCACGATCAAATGCCACCATTTAATACGTTTGGCATATATGACTCCAAAAACTCACGGAGTGGCTCTTTAGGCCATATATGATAATAAATATCTCTTACCAATGTCAATATTGTGGCTACTTCAGTTCGACTATATGACCCAAAATTCGCATATTCACTCCTAAAGAAAAAAGGTCTGAAGTGAAGCCTTCAGCGACGTGACTTCTGTGGCAAGCCTTGCTTGGGCATTACAAGCCATTTTGGATCACCATTAAAGATTAACCATTTAATGAATGTTTCATTTTCTACCCTTAAGGTGACATTATCAATTTTAATAAGTTGTTTAAGAAACAAACCAAATGTCCAAAAAAGGGGACTCTTCGAAGCCGATTTAAAGGCGTCTTTAAATATCTAAACTGCTATTCCTTCATTCAAAATGACATCCTTGTAACGTAATAAGGATGATCAGAGAATATATATAATCGAATATTTCGATTTGTTATGTCGAATCCGGTGTTGCTTAATACATGTACTATATTTTATCTTGTGATACCAAGACTTTTAGGTATATGAAACGTTTAATTTGATTTTTTTTATCAGCTTATCTGCTTTCCGCAGTCAATATACATGATATTCCTACTGTCATCAGACGTGTGAACGCTATACATCGATTACAAGACAGTTGTAATGGAAATATTTGTAAAAGTATCGCATTATCAGATAAGTTACTTCGCCCCAAATGTTTCTAAATCCACTTTAAAAGTGTAGCATAGTGCTTTTAAATAATCTACGTTGAAATAAATCTAATTGAGTTCATACATTTTGATCAATTAGAGAAATTCTCAAATCAATATAAACTAAGGGTAAATCGAGAAAAAACCAAAATCGTCGTCTTTAAGAAAGGTGGGCAGTTATCTAAAATGGAAAAATGGTATTATCAAGGGAACCTTCTTCAAACAACTTATGTCTATAAATACCTTGGCATAAATTTCTCTAACACTCTTGCCTGGTCAAAGCACACAAAACTTACATCAGTGCAAGCAGTCAAAGTGTTAATTTGAGTTTATAAATATATGAGATATTTGGATGATATGTCTTCGAATACATTTTTCAAAATTTTCGATACCAAGATTAGCCCAATTCTTCTTTATGGATCTGAAATATGGGGATTAAGACAATATGAAAGTATAGAACGAGTTCATTTATATGCATGCAAAAGATTTCTTGGGGTAAAACAGAGTACTTGTAGTACTATGATTTATGGAGAATTAGGTAGATATCCCTTATTTATAAATTCCTCTATTAGAGCCTTAAAATACTGGTTAAAATTACAGAAAATGCCATGTCATAGATTCCCAAAAATGTGTTATGAAATGATGAAACTGTACGACGAAAATGGGAAACGAAATTGGGTGACGGACATAAAAGAATTGCTGAACAAGACGGGATATGGTTATGTATGGAACGATGATAATATTCAATTCCCTACCCAATTTATTTCATCATTTACCCAAAGATTGAAATATATGTATTTACAATCATGGTCCGAATCATTGCATCTGTCAACTTAATGTTTATTGTACAATCAATGGAAATCTGATATATGTTTTGAAAACTACTTATCAAAAGTTAATGTAAAAAAATTTCGAGTAGCCCTAACCCGGTTTCGTTGCTCATCCCATGAATTATACATTGAAACTGGTTATTATTCAGGTGTGCCAAGAGAAAATAGAATATGTCAACTTTGTAACAGAAATGATATAGAAAATGAATTACATTTCCTACTTATATGCCCTGTCTATACGGATCTACGAAAAAAGTATCTCAAATCATATTACTAAAGAAATCCTAGCGAACGAAATTTAATTTCATTGTTAACAGCTAATAACACATTATTATTACAGAATTTGGCGATGTACATATATTTTGCAATGGCGTTAAGAAGAAAGATTGTATTAGAAAATAACTGATAAGTGACTTAACACTCATTAAACATGTAATGTACTACAGGCCTGTGGCCTCTTCAGTACTGAATAAAGATTGATTGAATCAAGACAGTTAATGTACTATATATTCGTATGATTTATAAATATTTCAACTGACAAAACATAAAATAATAAACGTGATGTGTTTCTTTGACATTTTGTTTGTGTTAAGCTCTGCCATAAATCACAACAATGTACGGTCTGCGTCGGAAGATTTTACAACCGCTTCTACTAACGTTTCATTCTACATTGTGAAGCTTCCAGCGTCAAACATAAAGGGCAATAGAATGATAGAAACTGCAAGTTTGAGAGAAGGACTGAATAACCATATCTATGTTTACCTGAGATAAATTATATTTACTTTGAGGCAATTATTGATGAAAATTAAGAAAAAAAATTTTCTAAGAACAAAGATTGTATTTTGTGCACGTGTACTTTTGGGACTACTTGTACATTGGACACATTGAAATCGAATCAAAATTACATTGTTCCAATTTAACTTTTGAAAATTCTTGCATTACGTAATCTTATTGAGTTTACTTTATATCATAAAACAGTGAAATAACATGTCCTGCTCCAAGAGAAGGACGGAGATCAGTGACAAGCTTTGAACTTATCAGATGGTAGATGCAAAGCTTACAAAGCAACGAGTTGTCAGACTATCTTTAAGGAAAAACATTAATTCTCTAAAAATGTTTTTCTGTATCGCGAAAGGTGAGTAAGAAGGACAGAAAAGAAGCATAACAATATATATTATGGGTATATTCATCTTTGCGTCTACAGATGCATTCCGAAAGTTACATGCCTATCTTAGTGCAAATAACACGTATCCAGGGATCTCTTTGAAGGAGACAACCGACAAGCATGATTATTAAGGAATAATCATCTTACAAATAGAGATAGGAAGTTTTATTTTAGGTGCAAATGAACAAATGAAAATAACGTCTAAACGAAAACCAATTTTAAATATATTTGCACTAAGATATAGAGGTAGATGAACAAACTGTATGAAGCTGTTTTAGATGTGTATTATCATGGGTTAGTGTATTGGCAGTGGCTGGGGACCCTACACCTTAGACCTGATACCTTGCGATTTCAGTAGAGTGTGTGTGGTGTGCGATTTCTGTGTCTGGCTGGGGCAGAATATTTGGGCAGGATGTTTCTAACAAATGCTTCATGTATGTTGCTGTTCTCAAGCATGTTTGTAGCTGTTTTTAAGCATGATGTTTTTCTTATAGAATGGACTTTCACCTGATATAAGATTAACAACTCTATAAGAGTGGGAAATAGTTACGCTCTAACAGCTTTAATTTTTATAATGAATATGATATGGTTTGATAAATTTTCTTAAAATGTATTGTTCAAGCATCTTCGTCTCATGTACTGACACAATAAAAATTTTGGGATGTTGTATTTCCCCAGGTGTGGGATATTGTATTTCACCTGGAGAACTCAAAGGTAAACAATACAGTGCTACAGAGCCCATGTTGTATTCATCCGTATTAAGTTTTCTCAGTTTTCCATGCATTTCATCTTTAACCAGTTAACCCGATATACATTCTCAGTATATGTTAGAATTGACTTTCAATAGACTCTATTGTCTTCTCTAATATAAATTTATGATAGATTCATTATCATTGAGGAGTTTTCACTTTCCTCACCATACAAAGATTTCATGTGTAAGAATGATCCACAATGATTCATCATGAGTTAAAACCGTAAATTGTTATCATTTCCGACATTATTTCAGAAACTCAAAACTTTTCCTCATTTCGAACTAAATCTTTAAAGTATAAAACATTGTCAGTTACAGCATGGGAGAAAGTTTATATCTGTATAGGGACATCAGGCCCGTTTACATTTTAAGAGGATGAACTGCCGAAGCGCCGTCTATTTTAAGAGCATAATTCAAACTATGATGGACATCGAGAAGCGTTAGCATGATTTATTGTGTTTCGTTTGATATAGGAAAGTAAATTTTGCAAGATTATTAACTATTAAGCAATTTTTATGTAAATAGTGATTTGAGCTTATTATCAGATAGCCTAACATAATAAAACGTTTTTAACAGACACTCTCATGTTATAATAAAACGTATATTCAAGCATTTGGACTTGTCTATGTTATGGACAACACCATTATCCGAGGGTGTTTTATCATAGCTAGCGGCCTTTACCCGATTTTATTAACCGAATACACATCATGGATATTAATTATGTATCCTGCCTAGTCTCCTTAAAACCTCTAGACGTTTGATCGGACAAACGCATCACCGTTGATCAATCAAACACAAACTCGAAGGTCATGGATCACGTGATCAACCTTCACGTATTACCTGGTCTATAAACCACAATTTAATCAAAACAATGTTGTTTTGGTTGATAACGCAAATTTAGAATATGAATTACATAATGGTTCATTAAATATTCCACGAACCAAAATGAATACCAAAGTCTATGAATACACTTCTTTCAGCTCAGCCGCGCAGTAACGTGGTATGATCGTCGAGTTTGGCTCGGAGAAGTATGTTGTATACAGTATAAACAGCAATACAACAGCAAATAGCCAATATAAACACTTGATAAATAAAATTAAAATTGATATATGCGTTTTATTTCCAATATCCACGGATAGGAAACATTTTGACGTTAGCCGAAACCAGTGCTCTTATCATTTGAATAAGTATCTATATGTTGAGAGAGTCATTCTAAGGGCCGGGTACTGGATAATACCCTTCTCGGATGTCCTTAATCCGCACAGGAATGACACAAGAATGTTATTTCTGTTTGGAAATCCTATTCGCGATCGCAGGGATGATCTCCCAGGTAAAAAGTCAGTTCAAAGAGTGTTAAAAAAATAAAAGATGTAATACAAATCTTTTTCATCTATGACGTTTAACCAAAATATACCTCATGTGATCCTTGAATAACTACCCTGCCGATCTTTGTAAAATCATTTCTATACAAATGCATCACCGTTTCATTTCGAGCATTATCATAACATTTAACAAGAAATACAGTTGAATTCCACTTTTGAACTCCTCCGAAGAAACCTATAGGACATGCAAATAGTTTTTCATATTCTTTTGATTTTGTATCATATACATTTACAACGGTGCCAATCAAACCAACAACTATTTTATCAAGGTCGGCAAAAAAGTAGTCTACTAGAATAAAATTTTGAATTTTTAAGATTATTTCAGTTTTGAATGTATCAGTAAGCTTTATCTTTAAAATGGTGTTTGAATGATTACCGTCGTCAATTTGTACCCCTAGTAAATGGTCACATAGGTCACTGACTGTCAATTTAAAAGGGATAAATGTTTTTTCCTTGGTAGAAAACAGAATCGCCTGTTTGTTTGTTGTCGTATTAACCATTGCAACATATCTTTGTTGAGATTGGTAGTAAACGTAAAATAACAATTTATTCTCCCTATTGAATGCCATTGAATAGATAATCCAATTTACTTTAAAAGGTTTCCTCATTTTCCCGTTCAAGCACATGGACTCCAAAACGCTATCTGCTTCCTCGTCATATCTGTCAAATGTATTATCTTCATCCGTATGAAGGACAAACGCCATACAATTCTCAGAGTCGAAGGCTATTGCTTTAAGCGTAGTTGATATAACGACACCTGGGAACAAAATGCGATCTAGAGAAGCTTCAAACACGGCAAGTTTGTAAGCTGAATCATGGACAATACTGAAGGTGTTGTAGATGCCCTTGTTATTTCCAGTGTATTTGTTCACGTCACATTTGCACTTACCATCTTCAAACGTGACTGGCAATATCTTATCTTCCCTCTTTGGATGAAATTTGATAACTTTATGATTGTCAGTGAGTGGCACAAATGTGTTCTCTGTTAAGTTAAAGCGGAATCGGGGTTTATTCTTGATATCAGTAAATAAACTTGTGTTGTCCTGGGCATCCTTTCTGAAAAACCAATCTAATATCCCAATATTTTCACCTTGCTTCTTTTTGAGAAACAGAAATATCAAATCCGTTTTTGATGCAGAGCGTCCATTGTTCGTCACGTGAATGACCGTACATGTCCGGTTTTCCCCGTCAATCTGTACCTCTCTGACAACCCCTTTACATGATGGACTGACAGAACAAGTACTGATGCACTTAACAGTGCTGTTCCCTGTAATTGGTTTTAAATCAACAGTGACGATTGGAGTTATGTGAACTTTGTTCCAGTTTGAATATATCACTTGACTACTGCATATTTGCGAAATGGATAGAATGAAGAGTAACATCTTTGACAATGAAGTTGGCAGCGTGAAATGCCTCTGAAGCTATAGTATATGTATTTATGCATGTTGCTATTCAACTAATATGTTTGGCTCACTTTAGACGACAATTCGTCCAAATAAATACAGTGTCGAAGCCTTTTGATCTTCGACTCCTTTAGTAGTCATTGATATGATTTCTTGGTAAATAATTGATTTGGACTATCCGACGATGTCAAGAGGGCAGGTCATGTATAATCAATTTAAGGAGCATACGTTCTATCCATAAGGTAGCTACGTCAGTCGTACTGTTTGACAAAACATAGATATATTATACTAACAATATGCACAAGCAGAACTTAAACGTGGTCTGTCTTTGTGAGTTACATCCCTTTCTTCCTTTTTAGTTTCTGATTAAATCTGATAACGTATATGTTAAAAGTACACCATGTTCGAGAAGGGTTAACAGTATACCAATATTGCAACAGACCTGAAATAATTGATAATATTGAAATTTGGAATTTTTTTTACCAAATATAACATGATTTACATGTGTATACAAGTGTCATTCAAATTTTCAACGGTTATATATACCTGAAATAATTGATAATATTGAAATTTGGAATTTTTTTACCAAATATAACATGATTTACATGTGTATGCAAGTGTCATTCAAATTTTCAACGGTTATATATACCCCTTCGCTAATACAAGGTTGGATATCCCTCGTTCACAAAAATGATGTATAATTGAAATGATTATAACATGTTTATATACGAAGGATTTCCCATAGGGGCTAGCCATAAGCAGAAAACTATAAAAATGCAATTGATTCAATAAAAAAATTAATTTCTTTAAACCTTCAGTAACTTGTTCTGTGATATTTCTGTATCACGATCCCCATTTTCTTTGACCTATATTCGGATATTCAAAATAATCTATACCAGCAATAGACATAATAATGTTGTGAAGAAAATATTCAAGTAACGAAATTATTATAATGTATGAGATAATCAAAAGTTAATTTGTATGCATTGCGGATATTGACGCACACAAAGACACGATCTTAAACTGCACCTACTTTTTAAACCTTCTATTCTCATTAGATTTACCAAAACAACTTACTTTTGAGACACTGCCTACCATACTCAGACGAGTTTAACATACAGCTTTTTTAAGATGGTGCTAGGGTATAGTACTGAATGTTCTCACCGATATCAACATATCGTACAAAATGCAAGGATGAATGTCATGGCACATTGGAATTTGACTGGAACGTGAGTGTCCTTTGCAAATGTCACTGTTCGACTTTGAAAATTTCCTCAATAATTGACAACGTCAGGTATGAACTAGATTTAGAATCATTTTCTAATCCATTGTTAAGCGACAGGACAAGTCATTGGTAATTTGTATAACTATTTGAACATAAAAAGTCTTAAACTTGATGAGGAAACACTTTTTAGATTTCAGATATAGATTTCGAAATGTGAACTGTAGTTCAGCAGGTGTATTGTGTAATTGTATGCCTTACAGTTATGTCAACATGCACTAATTACTAAAACATGAATGTTGAAACATATAGATGCATGGTGTGCTATCCAGTCAAAATGAATAATAAGACATTTAGATTACTTTATTCAGACACACATTTTACTCTTACAAATTCAATGTGTCCAGATGTCCAGGGTTGCATTGTTTACGATATGTTGATTTAAACAGTTTTTGTTATTTCCGTAAAACATGTAATACACAACATTCAGAATATATATATACAAAAAGGAAAAAGGATTAGCAAACAGGCAACAAATGCCTATTTAAATGCTTCTCCTGAAACAAACATGAAACGATTAAGATATCAAGTACATTAGTGGAAATATATATATGCAATTATTCTTACTAAACTCAAATTCATATTAAGCATTGTCTACCTTTGCATTTGGTACAGATTTAATAAAAGAGCTATAAAACTCGGTTGGTATCATTTATGAAATGATATACAGATATTATTAGGGATACGTTAGCACTCTGTGACAAGGATATGTTGAGATCCTAAACAGATAAAACCAGTATTCAGTGTGAGCTTTTGGCATCACATTTGAGAAAATGAAAACAATATAACAAGTGGAGTCCTTT
The DNA here is from genome assembly GCA_921293015.1 of Phorcus lineatus. NCBI lineage: Eukaryota > Metazoa > Mollusca > Gastropoda > Trochida > Trochidae > Phorcus > Phorcus lineatus. Next base: position 42,191,277 of record OV121084.1, read on the forward strand.
TGATGCTGTCTCACAATGCTTTTAAGTAAATGTCTATATATCTCATACCCTATGAGTCTTAACATAATAAACATTTTTCCCGAACCAAGTTATATTTTCACTGCCGATAGACGTTTGTAATGGTACAAATATAAGATTGCTGATCATGATAATAAGATATAATAGAACAAACTTCCTGAAGGTTATATACTAAGATTTGAATTAAAACAATTAAACAGCTGCCTTTGTATCGCTTTCTACCTGAGGCCAGCTACTTAAGGGACACCCCGGACGTGGCTTTTGGGTGAAAGAATTTCACTAGATGAGCGAAGTATGCATTAGGTAACTGTGTAATTTCAAAATATGTAATCATTTTTTTGTTCACCTGTTGTTAACCCTCTGTTGTCTTCCATTTTCTCAATGGTTAGTTGTTGTTAGTTGTTTTTAGAAAAAGTACGGTAATTCTTTAAAAACGGCAGAGATGTTATTAAGATATACTTATGGTAAGATATTGCATTCTTATGATATCCCAATATCTCAGTGGAGACTATCCTAATCCAGCCGTTGTTCTATTATAGCTCTCCAACGGGAAAACTGATTTGTTTAGCATTAAAAATGTCAATTTAGCTTGGTTTTATATCGTATGAATAATATTTTCGGATAACTGATATGAAAATAGCTCTGTGACATCTGTGACATATTCTTTATAAATTATAGGTACTTTTAATGTCGACAGTGGAACAAATTATAAATTAAGTTATCATGGGACTGATTTTTTAACAAAAAATAACTATCGCTCTTGTGCCAAAACTACGTTAAAAAATTTAAGTTTCAGAGGAAAAACAAAGTCTTTTTCGAAATTTGAGTTTTTGAAGTTTTATACGGATGTAACAAGTGACTTTTGTTAATAGACACTTACTGAAGGTATGATCAGTTCACTGCCAAAATATAAGGATTTAATAAATTCAAACATTTAAAAATAGCGAAACTTTATCTGAATGAAACTTCCTTGCTAAACTGCTAGATAATGATTCTATCGTGGAATACAATTATTTCATCTTAAATATTATATTCTTTCTTATCCACCAACGTTTGCTGGTACAACGAAGTAGGGGTGCCTAACTTTTGACTGAGTGTATATCATATGTATATAAGTATATTATAGCTCGAGGCGAATGTAAGCGGTATCATCCCTGAATCCCAAATCGGTGTAAATATTGGCTGAAATTGGATAAGCATCATCCCAAAACACATTACTACAGAATATTATATTCCTGAGGTAATAATAAACTTATTTTAGTGTCAAAGTGTCGTGACTGTTGCACGGTTTTGAATTTGTCTTCAGGCCCACACTTCAGTATTAAAGACTTTTATTATACTCTTGCAATTGGTGTTGAAATACCATATTATGTCAGTGGAAAAAATCCGCTATCGGCCCACAGTACTGAAAACATCACTACCTAAAAGTTAAAGTTCAATAGTATGACGTCATTAGATAATAGCTTGTCGCAACAAATTCCCCTATGAAGTCACACTGTTACTGAGGCGACACGCTCTTCAAAGCGGCCGTTCATGTGTTTCGGATAAATCACTAGAATTTCATCATATAAAAAATATAATATCTGACAAATCTTTACTTTTACCATGTTTATCGTATCTCGTGAGGTAGAAAGTGAAATATTTTCCCTTCGCTGGGCGACTCGTGAAAATATAAAAGTTCTACCTCACTTTATGAGATAAACATGTAAATAGTCAAGAAAAGACAGATATCGTCTATGGATGTATCTTTATAATCAGTACTGACATATATGCCTTTTGATAATACCACTTGTTCGACATATGTGAAGCAGGGTTGTGTGAGGTGTGCTTGGTTATTTGGTTATTTGCAGAAACTGGCAACGCAGCGTGGTCAACATTGACATGGTTGAAATGAATAACAATGAATGTTTACCAGATCTTCTACATTGTACTAAGATTTACTCTATGAAATATTTTTCAACAATAGTGTAATAAGGTTTTAACATTTATTTCTTGGTCTTGTATGGTTGAAGTCTAGACTCGCTGAATAAGGACTTGTAATGAAAGGCTACAGTCTAATGCACATTCATGAAGCAGGATTAAATACCCCTGTATTTGTCATTTCATTTCACTTTACAATATATTTCAAATGCATCACGGGTCATAAGAGTTTTTTCATAAGATTGCCGTCCAATATTTACGAACGTTATCATGTTTGATGTTATAGTTAAAGATTCAAATGATCATATTTGCTTTTTCATCAAACGACCCAGAGTGACAGAGTATCTTCTCTGAATAATATGTAATGTTTATGAACGAATCGCTTCGCAAGAAAGACATTTCAAGAAATCAGAACCTGTCAAAGAATGAAATTTTTATTCACTTGTAACTTGGAATCCAATACAAAGTTCAATTGTGTAAAAGTATGTTTTTCAGCAATAATTTTTATCCAAATTCAATCTCATGCTTTCCATCCACTTCTACTTCTCCAAGTTTTATAAAATCGCTGCAATACAAGTAAAATGTTGTCATATTTTGGAGCAGATCATAGCATCGAACTGCAAACACGGTTTCATTCCATCGACCAATGCCACCTTCTTCTCCTCTATCACACTGGTGTAAGGACTCGATCTCTCCCGTTTCAAGATCATGAATCCGTGCGGTGTAAGTCTCCATAGCAATTGCTATTTCCTCCTGGGATACACAAGTGTGCGATATTGAATAATGATAAGGGACATGTATAAGCGCATTCTTAGAATAATTTGCATGAAATGATTTTGATTTGTATATATAATAATTGTCATTGTTTTCTTCTGCCCACCACATAATTTGTCCATTATCACAAATTTGCATGCTAATGATATCTATCTCACTAGTCGTGTCAAGTTCAAAGACTTTGACAGACTGATGTCCTTTTCTTACGTCAATTACCCGAAGTTCTCTGGAAGTTAAAGTAGAAACAATGTAATACAGAAGCTGGTTCTCCCTGTCAAAATCCATACCTTTTATATCGCCATGCTCTAGTCTCTTTTTCTCTCCATTTTTCAGAGAGAAAGATAAAATCTCATAACTAGTTTCACTGTCACTTGTTTCTTCTGTATCTTCAAGAAGAAAAGCATAAACATAGACAACACAGTTTTCCGAATCTGGATGAAAGTGTATGGAATTATCAAATTCACCCTTGTCAATGTAGAAGATGTTGGAAAGGTTCCTGCTCAATACTGTCATCTGTTGCGAATATTCACTTGAAATAGCTGTGTAAATGTTCGCCGCTCTCTCTGTATTCCCTGTATATGTGTTGACGTTACATTTGTGTCCTTTTTTAGATGCCTTTATATTCAGAGTTTTCTTTTTTGGACGATAGATTGGTACTGATGAATCTATTTGCAGTATGCTGTTTATGTCTCTCCTCTTAATCGGAGTTTGAAAATATTCCGGATTGAAATAAACTTTTAGGTTATCAATATCAATTAAATATTTTTCGAGAATCAGTAGGTAGATGTAATCTTTCTCGTTTTCAAAGTCTGTCCCATTCTTTCCAATAACGTTGACACATTCTCGAGCTACCATTTTGATGTTCATCCTGTTGGACCTTTTAAGGACAGCAGCAACACAGAGTTCAATCCTTGAACAAGATTGAACACATTCAATAACATTATTGACCATGTAAACGTTGTGCGCATAATCAGGTTTTTGTCCAGTCACAACAAAATGAAACGTACATACCATGATGAAAGACTGATTCAGAATCATCGTAAACCAATGAAGGCTAAAAACAAACGGGTTCCTCGAAACCAAGCTCGACAGTGCCAATAGCAACATCGTTAACGAATCAAGGCTATAGAGAAAAGTATTCTTAAAAAACAAGCTTGACTGTACTCATAGCAACATCGTTAATGAATGTGAATGAATGTTCAGAAACATCGTCAATGAACGAAAGCTTAAGACAACAGGGTTTTTCAAAACCAAGCTTGACCTTGCTCATAGTATTATCATCAACTAATGAAGACTGTAGGCAAAAGGGTTCCTCGAAACCAAGCTTGATAGTGCTGACTGTGAGGGCTGATCCACGAATATAACACACTTAAAAGACTCTTTCCTATTTCTTTATTCTTTGTGATCAATGATTTAAGTGTAGAAACATATATCACATAACACTCAGCTTTAAACGATCATAATCCGATACTTTGAGATACGTTAATAATTTACGACAGAATAGATTGTTACGCCTCTATTCTCGTTTTGATAAAGCGAAATTGTGTAGACTTTGTATTCAAATTTCACATGAGGTCCAACGTTAAACTACAAAATTATTATTATTAAATTATCAATACTACAAATTATGTCTTAACCGTTGTATACTCTGGAAAACATGTTGAACACAAAACTTGTGAATATTAGTTAGTTTAGAAGATGAGATTGGATAATAACCAAATTTTGAAAAAATGGAAATGCGTTTAAATCCATCACAAGTTTAATTCATATTGAAACAAGAATGGCTTACAACATTTAAAAATTCAAAACGTATGTAGTTCATGTGGGTATAAATTTAAAAGCCGATGTTCAAACTGTGTATATCCGATTAAATGAAAATACACATACTTGATTTTTTCAAAGGTTTATATTGCTATACGAAATTACATGAATTAGAGATGCACTATTTACGCGAATGAATTCAACGCTCAACCACACGAAAGAAACAAAATGTCGATCAAAATCATTGGATCATTAACCCAAACTATGTATAGCTCATCCATCAGCCAATAAAAACTCAACAACGAAAGTGGCCACGAACCTTTCAGACGCCACACGTTGCCTTGACATCCGTGTTTTCATATAAGCCAAAGTTGAAAAAACTGGTTGTGAAAGACGCTTGACCAAACAGAATCTGAATATACAATACAAAGTTCAAAGGAAAACATGACACTAAATCTTGATGTGGAACCGAGCTCTTAACTGTTGCGAATCCCCATACCATGGTCCCCAAAAGATTGCTGATATTTGCTTCTGAATTCTGGAAAACTGGTTGTAGTTTCTGACAGAGCTATTTTCGTATGATAATATGATAAATTTTCTATCATAGTCTTGCGTATGGAAGAATACTAATGACAAGTTGGTAAATTAAACTATCGAATTATTGAAAGTTTGAGATGTTTGATATATTGAATAATAATAATAATAATGAGGATTTCAAATGGATTAGACCGTACGAGGATAGGGAACAGGCGATCTCTTACGAGACGTGGCAGTATTTGTCCTTCACTGACCATAGCCATCCGTTGACCGTCGGAGCGATGATTTTCAGAAGGCTCGGGACAAAGCAACATTATTACACTTGGGACATAAACTTTACATGAAAGGGAGGAGATCTGGATATGTACATGTGCTTTGATTATGGAAATTAATGTATTATATATCAAAATATAACAGTGTAAGGTCAAATATGCAAGAACGTTTACATAATACACTTATTATCTTTCATTACTGTGGAAGATAAGACGATATCAACTAGGAGACAGTATATTTTGAACAAGACACATCGTTAAGTACATAACATAACAATTGGTTTGATGCGTTGTTATGATTAGAACGAGGTACAATCTAACTTCAACCAAACAATATTAGTTTCATAGCAACATAATGGACCAGTAGATTACCTTTTCAGCATTGATAGCTATTTTAACCTCTCGTTTGTAACTATGCCTGGACATGATAGGGCGGTTTAAATAAATAATTCATCGGGAAAGAATATCAACGACCAATATCATCAGTGGCCAATAAACTTTTACATTCAAACCAGTTCACGCTTCCCACTTCATGGTCCTGACTCTAATCCTTTCACCAACGATGCATCAGTACAGTATTTCTTCAAACAGGAACAAAGTTGGAACACATAACCCCAAGCCTCACTGTTGATTTAAAACCAATTACAGGAAATAGCACTGTTAATTGCATCATTGCTTGTACTGTCAATCCAACATGTAAAGCGGTTGTCAGGAGTTTCAGAGAGGAAGTCCGAAACAGCTTTCTTGAAGTACGGTGTCCCGCAGGGCCCATCCTATTTACCTTATATACATCTGAACTTGGCAAATCTCTTTCAACCACCAATGTGAATCACGCATATGTACGCAGATGACACACAGTTGCTTAAAGTTTTCAAACCACAATATGCAAACAATAGTGTGAAAGAACTAGAAGTGTGCACTGACAACATCAAGTCTTGGATGACTATGCTTAAGTTAAAACTCAATGACAACAAGAAAGAGGCTCTTCTTGCAGGATCACTTCCAAAACGGTTGGCCGCTGGTGTGCAGACTGTCAGAGTTGGAGACTCTGCTATCAAAGTCTCTTAATGTGTCAAGAACCTTGGCGTGGTTTTTGATAATACTCTATCAATGGATGATCATATCTCTCGGCTCTGTCAAATTTGCTATTTTCATCTCAGGAACATTGGTTCAATAAGAGACTTTTTATCAAACGATATGGCACATATGCTGGCAAGAACTCTTGTTTTGTCAAGACTTGACTATGCCAATAGCTTGCTTATTAATATAAGTCAGGAGGAACAGTTTGCAAAACTTCAACGCATGTAGAACACAGCAGCATGGATAGTGACCAGAACTAAGAAATCGGCACACATAACACATAACTGGCTCCCAGTTCAAGCTAGAGTCCATTTTAAAATTCTAATTTTAACTTATAAGTGTGTTCATCAGTCTGCTCCATCCTATCTCACAGAACTGATCGAACGATATGAACCTTCTCGAACACTTAGATCAACTAATCAGTGTCTACTGAAAGTACCTAAAACTCGCCTCAAAAGTTTGGACAGAGGTCCTTTGCTTACACAGCCCCATCACTTTGGAATGAGTTACCTATTGAAATCAAGACATCTCAATCTTTGACAATATTTAAAAGTTCTTTGAAGACTTATCTGTTTAAAAAATGTTACAGTCTTTAAATGACCAGTGTTTATCAAGCATCTCTACTGCAGTGTGTTTTAATCTTTGTAGCGCTGTGAGCAGGCACTGAGTGCCTGTAGGTTAAGGCGCTCTATAAATCTACTTAGAAAATCAAATATTTACACTTGTGACTCGTGAAAATACAAATGTCTACTTCACTGAGATATACATGGTACAAAATATATTCGACGAGAAATGTCAAATATCCTCTTTATATTCAATGTCATTTGATAGAAAAGAAACTTGTTATTTTTCATTTATTTTCAGCGCCCACACAAAAAGGTTGGGACATTCTATATACAAAAAATCGAAATAATCGATGTTCATGTCTACGTTAAATAACAGGTTTTCTCTTTCAACATTATCAAAATTACATTTTTGTAAATAAAATTCTGCCAATCATAATAAATTAGTTGTTAGTATGATTGGCACTGTTGTAAGTGTGTGTGATCCAAAATCAAAAGAACATGTAATATTATTGGCATGTCCTATCGGCTTCCATCGGGCAGTTCAAAAGGGGAATTCAACTCTTTCGTGTTAGATGCCTCGATGGTACTAAACATTAAAGTGTACGTTATTCATTGGTATTGACATGATTTGATTAACATTTGTGAAGTAATTATTCAAGGATCAATTAGGTATATTTTGGATAAAATTGGATGATGAAAAGTGTTTCCAGATGGGCGTTCAATATCGTCAAATAAATTCAATTCACAATTGATCGTATTATTACGTGAATTTTAAAGGGCTCACGTGAGTTAAAAGTTTTAGATTAAAATTACTTGAATTACAAGTAATTCTTCTGAGTGACTTCATTTGGATCAAACCTCTAGTAATTTGTTTGCCTTCTGAATGCAATAGGCGTGTGCAAAAGCTATCGAAACCATTCCATGAAAATTTACTGCATCAAAACAGACCTAAGACTTCAGTGGTTGACAAGCAGATGTCTGATATCCGAGTACCATAAAGAGAAACAAATGTAGTATCCAAATCTCAAAAATATATCTAGGATCTCAGAAACGACATCCTGGATTCAAAGCCTGCAAGAAATTATGTTTGTCAATTAGCCAGTTTCTACATGGAAACTTCAGTCGTTGAAAAGCATGCTCCATTAGTATTAAAACCGAACCCTACCCGAACCATGAGATAATGGTATCATACAACCTAACAGTTTGCGATGATTTGAACAAACCTTTCTGTCATTCTCTTCTATGACACCAGAGGGAAAAAAATGCTTGGTCTTCCTGCTGAACGAATGTTTCCTGGAAAAATCAGAAAGTGTCCCAATATAGAGTAGCAGATTCACCAGATGCTTGGTCACACTGATCATTTGATGACTGTCCTCTTTCCTTGTGACATCGTGGAAAGAAAGGATTTTTTGGATGTTTGAATGATTGTCTTTGCATTGAGCAAAGAGTAAGACTTTAAGAATCAGTCCATTTATACATACAAAACTGAATAACTGTTGATCACCACGTGCAAGACAGTAGTGGAGCAGAAGCAATGAAAGGCGACAGCAAACATCCTATTCAATAGAGGCCGTAATCGTTAGTTCTGTAATGTGTAATTGATATTGCTTGTTTGGGAGCTCATGGACTATTGCGATCATCTCATTTTCAACAATATACCTGCAAGGCCGATAGTTACATGTACATGCAAACATATTAAAGGCACTCGCGCACACCGATCTTTCGTAATTTACAGTAAAGCACGGATAATTCATTTCTGTCGACAATACTCACGACCACTACTCAAGTAATCTACAAAATAAGTTATGTGACAAAAATCTACATGTTCAGGTTATCAATCCCCATGAACTACGATATCGGAAATATTCAAATTTGCTTACACCCGAGAAGTTAATACGGCATGCAGCCATTATCCAACAGCAATGTAATAACTGCGTATAAGAAATCGGTTAAGTTTCAGTGTTGCCTTAATAATTCGTTCTTAAATAAGATATTCCGGTAAATTCGAAAGCTGTACACATTACTAGTTTTCAAGAATCTGATTTTGATCGTGTTTGTGCACTGCTGACAGTAGATTTTTTTTATATCACTATTATATTATATACAGCTGCATTTCAAAAGTATGCTCAATTACTACGGTATCTAAGTGCAAATATCATGTAACTTGGGTATGGTTTGAAAGTCGATGTATGGTGACCAGGGAATCTTTTCATCGTTTTCCTGCGCGGTACGGAAGTTTTGTCTGGTAGGCCTGCTGCAGCTGGCATTAGCTGCAAGAGCGAGTACAGTAAAGAACATCCAGCTGCAGGGCCAGCGGGACAGGAACTTGATCATCCCTTTCTTGTCCTTGATTGTCAACATGTTAGAGGTAAAAGAACTCCCCACGTGTCTCCTTAGAGCTCACACGTAGTACATCAGTTGCTATGAAGGCAAGAGAGGGTCTGGCAAGAGACTTTTCACTCCGTTCTCCCCTGCAGCGAGATGTAAGGTCATTGAATTATCTTACCCTTCTGCCTACAACAGTCTTGTGATTCAGCCCTTTGCTCTCCAATGGGACATTGCAATTCCTCCAGGGTTCTATCTTGAGGTCGACCTCGGTTTTTGCTGGCACTTATCTTAGTCATTTGGCAGTAGACGGTATCCAAGGTCTTCAGCCTTTTGGTCCTCTGGTCGCCACTCGTTCAGTAGACGACTCGACCCTTCGTGCTACGAGGCCGTATCGTCAACATTATATTCCCTTGGGAAGCAGAACGAAGATTTGGTGATAAATACCAAAATATTTATAATTTTTTATCGGATGTATGGGTAAAATGTAATAACATAAGCGGAGTAATTATTAGACATAAATAATTTCTATTGGGTCTTTCAAGTTGTTGGGGTTCAATTGGCTAGTCCACAGGAATAGTTACAGTGTCAACACTCGCACCAGCAAACATGTTAAAACATATTCCCTTGGCTAGTCCACTCGAATAGTTACAGTGTCAACACTCGCACCAGCAAACATGTTAAAACATATTCCCTTGGCTAGTCCACTCGAATAGTTACAGTGTCAACACTCGCACCAGCAAACATGTTAAAACATATTCCCTTGGCTAGTCCACTCGAATAGTTATAGTGTCAACACTCGCACCAGCAAACATGTCAACACATATTCCCTTGGCTAGTCCACTTGAATAGTTACAGTGTCAACACTCGCACCAGCAAACATGTCAACACATATTCCCTTGGCTAGTCCACTCGAATAGTTACAGTGTCAACACTCACACCAGCAAACAAAGAATCGACTTGCATAGGCTTTGACACTGCATACCCTCCGAGTTTCATTCCGTTCCAGAACACCTGCAGAGTGTGAAACGTGTGTTATTCTTGAACATTGGTCTCTCAAAAGATTGAATTTGCTTGAAGCGTATATATAGACATATCTGATTAAGTCAAAAACATCTCACTCATAATGCATATCGACTCCAATTGTCAAATACACGACATAATTTACGTCATTTCAATTAATCCGAAAGCCTTATTCATGCTCAGTAACTGTATACGACGTCCTAATTTGTATACAATAAGTAATGTTTTTATTATCCTTGCGCTATTGCAATCGTGCTTATATTGTTACGATCTTAAATTATATATATTGTATGTATGTATTTTTTATAAAGCAAAATTTACTACAAACAAGCACATTCCTAGACTGTGATCATTCCCAAAATTGTTCAGGTCTCACAATCTGCATTTTGTTTAAAGAATGTAGGAATAAAAAAATTCCCAGATTGTTCGAACAATCTGCAGACTGTGAGCGAATAATCTGCAGATTGTGATCATTCCCAGATAGCACGGAACATGTATACATAATATTATTTAAACCTTAAGTATGGTATTTATGGTATTTTGTCCACGTGTCTAATAACTGAAATATTGTTCAAAACACGTTTAACCCCAACTAACTCACTCACTCTTACAACAAATAACAATGTTTTGATAAATCAAATCCTTCTTTCTGCACAAAAATATATCAATATATTACCCATATGGGAGTTACACATTTTCTTGGCATTTGATTGGTTGTTGTGAACCAATGAAAAAGAACGTAGTGCCGGGACTATTTCATTCATCTTTCAAACTTGTCCCGACTGGTAATTTGTTTACCCTTAGACTGAATTTTAACAATGTTTATTTATTCCATGTAGTTGCCAGTCGTCATTTCTGAGATGTACCGCCACAAGCAACGTGAAATAAGCCTGCCACATTGCACAAAAGCATAGAAATTAGCAATCATTGAATTAGTTCTTCATCACGTTAAGCTAACAGTCGCGAAGAAGCGCCTGGTTCCGTTCTAACGTAATGACGTCATAGACACGAGCGGCTATGACGTCATAGTGTCATAAGTTACGTCACGAGTTCAGCCGTCTTGTAGTTTTACTATATAGGGCGTCGCTGACCTCTTCAAATTAACACAAAACTGTGAAATGTAATTATTTTGAATGACGGTTATGAAAACAGGAATAAACGTTCAAAAATAACTACTTTTAGCTATTATTTTGAAACTTTTTTACAAATTACACTTTAGCCGTGCGTAGGTAAGTGTCAAGCAAAACCACAGCACACGCGTATGAATTTTGAAATTCGCAACCCTAATCCTTTATAGAGGAACGATTATTTCTATCATATTCGAGTTTTAATATTTTAAAAATCATATAGGTAATATAAACAATAACCAACTCGTGACGGGAATGACAGATTATCTTTCCCTCGTTATATTAATTGTGTAATTCTCTCGCCAAGGCTCGAGAATTACGAAATTAATATAATTCGGGAAAGATAATCTGTCATTCCCCGTCACTCGTTAGTTATTGTCTATTTATGCAATATTAAAAATACAATTTCAAAACAGAGCAACTACAAAAAACTTTCTAAAAAGAGATAATGAAAAGATTGTATTTAACAAGAAATGGAAATCACTAATCCCAATATTCAAGAAATGACCGATTACTATTAATATACAACATTTTCAGTCCATATGGTTGAATGTGCCATTTGAAATGCCCATGTACGACATACTTTTTTCTATACCATGTAACTCTTGGGAACCAAAAAAAAATATTTAAAAAAAGTTTGGTGTTACGGTTATGCAAGGCTGAACCTGAGCTCTTACTGATCGAGGATAAGGTTAAGTTCAGACATCGCATCAATGGCTGTGACTTTAATAAATTAGTATAAAACATTGGCACAATACTTTACAAACTATTTTCAATAAAAATAGCTAGTTTCACTACGTCCCCATTATTAGGAGATTCTCAATCGTTCTGTAGCTAAAAAGGAATAAGCCTATTTTATACACATTCCTTGATTATACGAGACGACAAGAAACGGAACAGCAGAATTCAGCCGAATCTAGTAAATACATGTATATAGAGGTTATCATGCGAGTAGGTTTTGGGATGGTAAATATCCTGCATTAGGAATAAACATTGTATTTTGCGAGCCTTGGCGAGCTAAATACATAGTGTTTATTCCTAATGCAGGATATTTACCATCCCAAAACATACGAGAATGATAACCTCTTTATCATACAATGTCATTCTGCATTCATTTTGCCAAAAAAGGTCTGCCGTCATTACTGGAGCTGTAAAAGTTATCTTCAAATGTGCGCATTGATATATGCTAATGAACAGCGTAATGATATCCACGGTAAATTGACATTAAATTAATCCTCCATTCTTTGCCTTTGAGGCAACATAGCTGTTGTGTTTGCATGATCTAAATGTTGGTCTTAGAATTTGTTTTTAAATAAAAAAAGATGTAAAAGTACGTGTAGATTTGAACCCGAAACTGCGAAAGCTTTCGCCTTTGCATTCACACGTACTCAGGCGGCGAGCGTATCTCACTTAGAACGAGAGTTCCTTCCCTTTTCCAAATGCAAATGGCAGCTTGTGTAAACGCAGCGTTACGGATAGATTAACTAATACTTATTCTACTTAATTTCCAAAACCCAATAAATGACCAAAACATGTATGATACATCGAAGCTAAATATGAGGTCATTGAACATGTGATTCAATCTTCCTTTGGTTCCCGTGAGTAAAATATAACTCAGTTCATTCATTGAAATAGCTAGGCCTATATATTTCGGTTGATTTCAACCAGCGATGTAATTAAGATATTTTGCACTGCTTAATCATGAACTTCACGAAACAGCTGCACAAAGTCCGTTTGTCAGTTCTTCAACTTAATTTTGATGCACTAGATGACGAATAATTTGCTGAAGCCATCCGTTTGTGCAGGCATTCCAAATGATAAAGCGTGTGACGTCATAGTAGTTTTCAGAAAAAGTTCCGGCACTTGACCTCTGTAATTTGCATCGGTATCCGCATATGACCCCAACGGATATCGAAAATATCCGTTGACTTTATTATGCCGAGAACACTATCCATTGTATGATAATTGCTAATACTAGTAGACGTAAATCTCATAAAGTGTACCTTTTCTATATTCTCGTTAGCATGATTTGATATTTGCCAGTTAACAATCGCTTATGCTATCATCTAGTATCAATAATGTATGCTCTTGCCACTGAGGTAGCTCCGTCATAAATTCCTCTACCAACTTCTGTTCAATTACGAGTGTTTCTAGGGTTTTTGGCATGTTCCCTGGCGGCAATAAACTGCAAAATGAATTACCTTGCAATATTTACGCCGATGACAACATGCAAATATAACCTATTTGTCCTCACCTCACATATACAATGATTTATTTGTGAAAGACGGCGACTGTATTTTTTTAATAACTGATACAAAGGTAAAGTGTACATTCGAGTAAAGTTTAGTTTTTCCGAAGCATGAGAAAATAACCGAGGCCTCTCGAATAACCACTTATAAAAGGGAATCGCTTACTGCACAACTTACTTTGAAACTGTCTCAAAATCAGGCTCCTACATTTCTAAACGCTCACATAAGAACAGAGGTTTGCATGGGAATTTATGACGGAGCTTTATCAACAATGTGGATTTTGCTGTATTATAGTGTTAATACAAATCGTTAACGCAAGGAGATGCTTGACGGTTTCTGATCTGGATAAATGCTTTATATACTTAAATATATGCTTTATATACTTAAATATATGCTATATATACTTAAATATATGCTCTATATACTTAAATATATGCTTTATATACTTAAATATGTAGGACTCAGATCTGTGGCGGGTCTCTAATCTATGGCGGGTTTCCTTATCTGTGGCTTGTTTGATTGTTAGACTGTTTCATGACGTCATGCTAAGTGACGTTATTATGCGATGACGTCATAATAGCTAACTGTTCCAGTCGTAGGGCCCAATTGCGTCGCTAGCGTAATAATTAGGGAAGTCACAGAGAGATATTGCGAACGGATAACGATCAAATAATAAGAGTCCATATCCCAATTACGAAAATACATTAAACAATACCTTACATGTAAATGAGACATTTGCGGCTTCGTGCCACATCAATTGTGTTTATTTTGTAAGATCTTTTTAGTCCTCGGTGAGTCCGTCTTCTTTAGCCCTAAGATATTGAAAGACTATCTTTTGTAACTCTTGGATTCCTGTCGACGAATGTTAGGGTAAGTTTGTCTAGCGTAAGGTTTGGTTAATCATTGCAGAATAATACAAAAAGGGTAAAAATGTCAGGCATTTGAAAATCTGCCATAGATTTGGAAATCCGCCACAGATCTGAGGCCTGCCATGGATTCGAGTCTTACAAATATATGCTTTATATACTTAAATATATGCTTTATATACTTAATTATATGCTTCCTCAAATGTGAAAATAATCTTCAAGGCGTTTACCCGTGAACCTCAATTCCCTCTATAACATTAACATAAAAATTAACTTTTTTAGATGAATCAAAGCAATTGTTTGAATAACACATACCGTAACATTCTGTTTTTGAATGAATATTTTGAGTTTAAAATTCCTTTCACGCCCTGGCGGAAGTAGGCAAGTTCTTGCAAAAATGTTTTTGAAACTCCCAGGCGCAAGACGATAGACAACTTGTAAAGACATCTTTTTATTCAACAACTTGAAGTTGTGGGTAACGGTCTCAGTTCTTCCACTTAACGTGCACTGCCAACTGAAACACATACATGTAGAAGAAATCTAGTGATTTACATCTAAAATTGCTTTACATAAGGTGCCTATTCTTACCGTTGTGTCACTTAGCAAGGTTCACGATGTTCAGTTAAAAAAATTGTAAAACTGCGGTGGCGAAAACGGTTTTCTCAACATAGTCTTTCACCGCTTGGAATATTATAAATGATGATAGAAGTTATCATCGTAAAAAAATTCAATGAAATTTATAACCAGCCTGTTAAAGACTTATGATCATCTACATGAGTACTTTATATGCCTTTCAAACATATGAACTCAAACTATAAACTGTTCTGTTTGCTTTAGATAAATAGAAAAAACTATTACATATAACGCACGGCACCCGTACGTTGTCTTGTTATCGGTAAGAATCGCGACCTCATACCTCTACATAGTCACTTTACTGACCCGATGAACATTAAAGGGGCACAGAGTATGTTGTTGAAGTCAAATATGTCAAACTAAATGAATGGTGTCATTTTATTAAGAAGAAGTGATTGTTTTAGAAAATCAGAATGCTAATGATTATCAGTTCAGTATTGTGACAATAAATGGGTTAAAGTCATGATTTGTGATCGAAAACAGGACAGTGGCGCGCCAAATGACTCAAAACGTAATTTTGGAAACTTATTTACAGCAGACAAATAGACAATCGTAGATTGATAGTATTAAGTAGGTCTTTTGACTGATGTACACATAAATTCTGCAAAGTATTTCGAATATTCAACATTTATCGCGCCGTTTTCCGAATATTATTGAAAACAATTTTATTTTGACTCAGGTCATAAGCTATTTTGGCTCTTACTAAAGCATAATAAAAAATCATGGAACATATTCCGTGTAAATTTAAGGCAGTACATTTTAAATTCTTTTCGAAAAAATGACAAGATTTATGTTGGTAAGCTGTTGTGCCGGCCAGTGCTTGCAAGGCTGCCTTAATCCGAGGGTGTGGGTTCGAATCCCGCACGACTTAATGGTGATGGAATTACCCCTAATATAACAATCTAACACATTCTTACTTGAAGTTTTTAGAGTATAGTTTTCCATACACAGAAATGCGCGAAACTGCGGAAGCTGGGCAAGAGAAGTTGATCGACAGAGGCTCTCCCTGCACCTGAAGGCAACAAAATAAATACAATTTCTTTATACAGACGATTTCAAATTATCGTTCAACACTGTTTTTTTTTCGAGTTGATAGATGGCAAGTACTTGAACACAAATAATAATGTAACTTACTCACCCTACTCGGAGATCAATCACCTTATTCGTACGTAAATGTTGTCATCAATCATTTAAGAATTAAAGGACGCTTATGTTTATTTGGCATGAAAATTCATATATCAACCAATATGATCGAGCGTGCAAGTATTTTGGAACAATGGTGAATTATGTTCCCCTGCCTTAGACCCTTTTGCAAAATGATTAACTGATATAACAGCAATAATTTAAATGGTCACGTGAAATGAAACGTAAGCAGAATAAAACAAACATAACACAAACAATCACTAATAAATTAGGACATAACATGCGACCGTCATTTAATTGCGTCACTTCGTAAAATTACGCAGCTACGTACAGTCGGAAGACGTGAGATTTTGATTACCAACATTGTGTTACTCCTCCCAGAGTTGATATTGGATATACGCAACAAATATTTGTTTGTTTCTGTGTTATGTAAATACTGGCCTTTTAACGTAAAATAGCCAGGCAATTGTGAATGCGCGTCGTTTTTCTGCCACTGACACTTTTCAGTATACTCCAAAACCATGCGGCGATAAAAAAAATTTCATTGAACTCCCGTCTTTTCTCAACAAAAATATAAATATCAGCGTGGTTGTTTCAGTTGAACAAATATGGATGAGTTTCATGATTTGAAATCAAAATTAATTCAAACTCATTTGTAATGGAGACCAATTAGGCAGTTTCGACAAAATTTCAAAAGATTTAGACAGCCGAAATATTATCAGCGCGAGCTTGAAAAGTACATGCAAAACGACCCTGGAAATTAGGTTTGACATTTTGAGAATATGTTTTTTAAAACTTTTAAGTGAAGGAACTTACATCAATAAAGGGCTTGTATAATTCTCAGTTTTCTTGTGAAGGGGGTAGAAAATGACATGTTATGTCTGATTAAAGTCGTGTTCATGGGTATAAACGTGACTCTAGCGGGATACGAACTTATTCTATGAGAGGGCTTTCCTCTCAACGGTAAACTCACAAAATCGTTCCACACTTTTCTTTTACACTGCGCGAGAGGGCGACTCCAGGTCCCATTTGGTTGGCAGAAGACGGTGTTGTTATAAGAATCAGTACAGAAGTCGTATCCAAACACACACGCAAACGTCGCTTTCTCTTTTGATCTTTTGATAATGGCGTTCGGGATATCCGGCCTGCCACAGACTGCCCCTTCTAAAAATGTCAAACACATTCTGGAAGTGCATTCATATATGGGCAAGTGGGGATCCGAAATAATTGATGTGATGAATGGGAAAACCCTTGGTTTGATTTTAAATAAGGAGATGAAGAAGTATTATTTTGACGTGACGAAAGTCGAAAATTGAATCTACTTTTTGCACAGGCTAGTGTATCACCCTCCAGATATTTTAATGCTTGATGTTGGGGAGAAAAACATGCCTTAAACTTAAGGAAGAAAATAGAAATATTGTAGGAAAATGAAATCAGGATGAAGCCAAAGCTTTTAGGACCAAATTCTCACGAAATCGCTTACTATTAATGAAGTGTGTTTATTGTTATAAAAAGATGAAATAGATACTTAGATAGGAATAATCATCTATGAGGAATAAAACCTGCAATCAACATTTCAGGAAAAGAGTATGACTGAAATAAAGGACATAAAAGTAATGTATGATTTCAAGATTCCTAATCAGTTCCTACACATTATTTTGAAATAAAATATGGCATTAATGTAATAATATAAAAGAGTGTCTTTATAAGACATAAGAGTAAAAGGAGGAAATATTTCGTTTGACTTTAAAATACGAAAGGCCCTTTTTGATATAGATACTGTGCACTCTCGATTTCCGTTGTTTTTGGTTCGTTGGAGCTTGATCAGAACAACTTCCATCAGCTGTCGCACCTGTGGGAAAAGTGATCCATTTTCATTAGTTATACTGTATTTTCAAAACGACATAGTGGCAGTAAAAATGATATGCTCGGTTTATCTTACGGATCAACGATATTGAAAATATTTATGGTCACTTTGTATACAAAATCTTCACCAGACCAAAAAAAACCAAATTCATTACATTTGACTTACTAACGAGTTTTTAAAAAGGGATTCACTTCCTTTTATTTCATATTAACGAATCGGAATAGGAAATATATATAAATATACCATGAACAGAATGCTAAAAATTTCAAGTTGGTCTTGCACACTCACCGAGCTTGATATATATTATCTTCGCAATTGAAGCTGAACTCTCTATTCGGGTAGGAACATGTGAAACACATTCAAATATGTCACACGTGCTATCATCCTTATTAAACGAAAGTGCTTTACAATAAATATTCACTGTACAGATTCGGGCACAAGACGGTGATGATACGATCCTTTCAAGCAAGCTTGTTTTACCCACTGTGGAGTTCAGAACCTTGTATCGATGGTAGCGTTGAATAATACTCGTTGCCTTACTCATCTCTAAAGCTTGTAGACAATTTGAAGAAGAGTAAACAGCAAATATAGTGAACACAATACTTGTTAAGCTGTGCATTATTGTGTAAATCTTATTCGGGTGAGAGGCATAAACTTGGAGAGACGTGCCTATTGTTTACTGCTGTCTTTATATCAATTTTATTGATGTTCTTAGAACTTAATGGTTTCTTTAATTCCTCTTATATTGATTCATTAAGGATATATATACATTTTGATGGAATAAAGATAGAAATGCAATATTCAAGGCAGTTAAAATGAATTTTATTCTTATTCAGAAAGCAGTTAAGAGCCTTTTCTGCAGAAGCTTGCAGTCCAGAGTCCAGAGAATTGTATTAACCGTTTACCAGCCACATTGAATGGACTTAAATCTAATAAATCTGTCTGATGGAGAAAAACACACCTACGAGGACTTACCTTATGACATATTTTAAAAAAAAAATACATTATTTCGATACAAAAAGCTTATACATTTGTTTATCCTTATGGGATACATGGTAAATCGAGAGCAACAGAATTGTGTAATCAATGAATTTCAGACTTTCCAAAAGAAATTGAAAGAAGAAGACTTGGAATTTTTTTCGTTAAACATTAGTTTATGCCAAATATATCATCATGAAAAAGTCGAACATATCATCACTCAACCTGGTCATCTTAAGTCGTAAAAGAAATTATCAAGTATAAAGCAAAAATCCACAATTTTTAAAGTAATTTTTTGTGAACACCTTTTAATCACTTGAGGTAGGGAAATGGATTCTCATTTCTTAATTTGACATGGCACGTTCGTTTTAGAATGGCTTTTTCTGATTATAACTGTTTCTCTTTTAATTCGTAACATTATTTTCGTTTTTCAGAGATCACTTTATCTTCGTGATGTCTGTCCCTTTAACTATGAAAGTTATATAACTTGTTATGTGAGATGTGATTAGAATTGATTTTAGGTCAAAATATTCTAATTCATAATGTCAAAAGGGACCTACATCAAACATCCCAAGGATTTAAAAGACACATTCCATGGATATAAAAGTCACATCCAACATCCAAAAGTCACATGAAAAAAAACATTATGCTCATCACCGATCTGATATACATGCTCTCCTCTCAATCATGTCAATATCTCAAATGAATTATGTCGATAAGAATAATTTATAAATTTTTATAGCATTACAGCCCGATCTTGACTTTCATTGACGCTAAGGTCATATATGTTTCAAATCGGAAATTGATAGGGAAACATTCGTTGACACTCGTTAAAAGAGTCTGTTACTTGTTAAAGTTGTTCCTTGTTATCTATCTCATTTTTTCATGAAACACTCTTCCAATCCCAACAGCGCGTTTCAGAAAATCATATTGATAATGCTAAACAAACGTTAGAAATATTTTGATGAGATGGGAGGTTGATCATGAATAGCATCAAACCAATATAATCGAAAATTATATTTGTTGCAAACAGTCTCAATGATACACAACGTGTCGAATTCAACACTGACAGCTAGCGTGAATACAATGACAACTTTTTCTCTAGGTGACTGGTCAGTGAATTCCACAAAGATATTGTAAAATGCTTGGTAATTGCCTAAAAAGCTTCTTATTTATAAAATGTTATGACAACACGTTAAACAATGCTTTTGAGTTTCGTTTCAAGTAGTAATATCACAATGCTATGACGTCATAAACAGGACGATGTTTCAATGCTGATACGTTATAAACATAACAAGATACTGCTAAGACATTAAAGCGCTGTGAGTCTAAGAGTAGGACATTATCAGACATATACATTTTCCCTAAACGTTATAACAAATATATTTGATGATAAACAACATCTCGCTCTCATGTCTTATGATAACAAATATATCAGCAATCATGTATGAGATTAGAAATGGCCTCGTAAAGACTCCGACATTTGTAATTGGCATAAGAATATATTTTATTAGACACTTGATTCAGGGTCTATATATAGTTATTGGAGAATATAAAAGTATTTCTAAACTTAATTGTACTATTTAGATTAAGGAGCAGGATTAATAAAGACAGTTGATACCTGTTGCCTAATACTTTTTTTTCCATTGGTAAATACTATGATAATTTTTAAACATGACTAGATATATCAAAACGTTTATGTCTAACCAGATGACATCACAATGTAATGACATCATAATTGCGATGATGTCAGAATGCTATGACAACTTATGGCAATGCTGTATTCAGAGATGTAAACTCTAACTTTCATTTGGTAAAGAAGAATGATTTTGGACAAATAAAGTTCAACCAGAAACCAAACAATAACTTTCTCAAAAACATGTTTCTACATTTTCGACATATCAAATATCTTTTTATGCTTGGCATATTTTTCTTAATATCTACATATAAAATTATACTGGTAATTTAATTGACAGCACATCAGTTTTTTAAGCATTAAGTGTGCCAACAATAGGTTTCAAGATAGCAAGATGTCAAATATTCACACTTCACAAACTATTGATAATGGATCTTAAAAGCTTAAAAAGTCATCTCATTATAAGAGGGAAATCCTTTTCAGATGTCATCAATTACTTTAGAAACTTTGGAATCGAAAGGGACTTGCGATAAAAAAACAATGAAAAATTCATATCCTCGATGTACATTGACAAGACATCATTTCAGACTTACTTCAAGATAGTTTCTTCTATATTGGCAATTTCTCTGTTAATATTTGTTTATGTGTCTTTTTATGCATCCTTTATCGCCATTTGAATAATATCACAATGCTTTAGTTAAATTATATACTACTAAATTTTGCATTCAATATGAATTACCCAGACGAAAAATGGTTTCTTGGAATTTCAATCCATCCAGATCTATCGACAAAAGTTTTAAGAATTGTGTCAACGATCGACTTGATACCATATAAGCTATGCTCGTGTCTAGACAAGTTAAATAGTTAGAAGTTTACGTACAGAATTATCACTTAAAAATATGGTGGAAATAATTGAAACCAGTTCCTTTGATTTGTATTTGCTTATGTTACAATCTTTATATTTATGCATGACTATTCTGTTCTGTTTATCAGGCTACTTTTCATAACATTTTATTTACCTTTGATACGAACCTAAATATCATATGTGGTGATATAAAGTCAAAACATCTTAACTTTTCATGTGCAAAAGACATATATATATGACAAATACTGGTTTTCCACGAAAATCTAAACAGGGCCTTATAAATGCACAGAGGTGTAGATATAACGTCCAATAACTTATTATATAACCTAACAAACACTACCAACTCCTAACTGCCCTCCTGGCTGTTTTAGATAAGTCTCCAAAATAACGTTTGACTTTTTAACGCGCGCCACTGTCCAGTTTTCGATCATAATTGCGACGTTCTACCTTCATATTGTCACTGTGCAAAACAAATAAGCTTTAAAATGTGTCTTTTTGGTAACAGTCGATACTTCGCGATCAAATAACACAATTGATTAAGTTTGGCATATATGACTCCAACAACTCACGGAGTGGCTCTTTAAGTTTGGCATATATGACTCCAACAACTCACGGAGTGGCTCTTTAAGTTTGGCATATATGACTCCAACAACTCACGGTGTCAAATGAGGGCATCTCAAAAAGTTCATGGCAGGGCCTAATTACAAGCTTAAGTCAGTTGGCAAGTTACATTTCAAGAGAGGCGAATTGGAAAAATTAAAAATAACAAATACTCGTTAATCTCAGACTTATCCAACTTTAGAGTCAGATACTTTACTTTGGATACGTCAGTGAGGTCATAT
Source organism: Phorcus lineatus (assembly GCA_921293015.1). Classification (NCBI taxonomy): domain Eukaryota; kingdom Metazoa; phylum Mollusca; class Gastropoda; order Trochida; family Trochidae; genus Phorcus; species Phorcus lineatus. The sequence continues at coordinate 42,213,759 of OV121084.1, forward strand.
TGATCCCCTATCTTTATGTCATTCCCCAGATACTTGAGGAGTAAAGATATTAGTACTGTGGGACTTTGAAGGAACACACTATATTCGACAAAGAATGAAATGTTTGCAATTTTCTCATTACATGTCAGTGTTTCCTGAAATGATCTAAAGCTAATAGGTTTTTTATTGGTCCATACAAAACATTTTAAATAGTGCCATTCACTATGTAGCTCATTAGACTCTAAGATTTATTACCTATAGTCTGAGACAACAGAATCACAATAGTTTAAGTTTATCATCCCAAATGGAACACAATATTTAGGATTTCTAGATTTTCTTCTTTCTGGAGGAGAAGATTGAATAAGTTTTATCAAGCGTGGTCCCTGTAACCTCAACGAGGGGCCGAAGAATTACCAAATTTACAATTCCTGTTTTCTGTTCGGTTAGAAGTTTGTACACACATTTTAGCTTTATAGGTCTTTGCCTTCTAGGGAAGGAGATGGAAATAGGTTTTTAGGACAGGCACTTGTGAGCCTTATTTGGGCTACGGGGACAAAAATCGACGATTGATGATCCATTATGCCTAAGAAGTCTCAAGATTTCAGGTTACTAGTCCTTAACGTTTGAAATAGACCCTATTAACTTTTAGAAGGGTCCACTGAAAAACCAAATCTGCAATCGGGGAACCCCAATTGACTCGAGAGTCTTTATAAAATATTTCAGCTTTTTGGGGTTTTACGTTCTGGAGAAAATAGAATTATTTGTTTTGGGCGTGGCTCCTTGTGGCCCTTGTGGCCAAATATCAAAACAACTACAACTGATTCTATCAACAGTCCAAACTAAGAGTGTATTGCACTAGAGTAATTGAATCATGAAACCAAGTCGAAAAGAAATTGGATTGAGGGACTGAGGGATTAAAGGGCAATCGGGCTTTTCAGGTATGATGATCTGAAAAGGTGAGATATATGTTTTATGTTGTTATATTCCTGTAAAATGTACACACACACTGCAACAATGTTGGTATTGAGGCCAACATCCAGACAGACAGACAGACAGAAAGACAGACAGTATTTATTCAGTATTCAAGACCTTGGCCCGTATTATAATGAATATATTATAAGGAATTTAGCAATATTCACTATAACATTACAAGCCATTAACAGGTGATATTCATCTTCAATTTGAACTAGTGATCTTCCTTTGCTATGACAATATAAACCGAGTCTATTACAATATTCTGTACAATTATGTCTTCCTGTTTCAACAGTAAGTTCGAAATTATTACATCTAAATTGACTCAATGTGTTTATATGTGTCAATATGTTTATAGTACAATGGAATATCTAAGGAAAGATATCTTTCAACTCGCAACATGGTCTTGACAGTCAGTTTGACATTTACTCATTTCAGAAACAATACTATGCCAATCTTGGCTCAGGCAATCAAACAATCTTTGTTTAAAAAGTGAAATAAACATTTTAATGTTTCCTATATCCTGGCCTAACCAAAGAACACCAAAGCTAAATTGAAATAAAATGTTTCTGATATGCGATACCCATGTTCTTCTACCTGCATCATCAAGTGTCTTTAACATACAATAAGTTTGATAAGAGAATCTATTGGTTTCCACAGTAATCAATTTACACCAAAATTTTAATGGTTTTAACATATACTTATACTGAAGGATAATTATGCCACATTCTCCTAAGGCCATGACATTACATGTATATCTATTTAATTTCAAAATTCTCTTGCATAGCGACGTTTGTACTAACATCCATAAGAAATAACACGTGTGTATCAACGATACACGAATCGTAGTGTAATCCGTTATGGATGGCCTGAAGGACAAATAACCAAAATTGTTATGTTGACAAGCAAGCTGAACGCTTAGACAAAATCACCGAAGCATGACTCGAAGCCACGCACAGTGTGTGACGTGCTAGAATTTGGACGCATTGGCGAGCTGATCAGACGTGTTTTTGGGGAGCTCTCGATCTATGCAGCTTACATGTTGATTAACTTTACTGCCCATACTACAATGGCCAAATGAAGACACCAGGGAAGAAGGACAAAAGGCAGAAAAGAAAGGAAGTGTCTGATAGCTCTATTGAAGAAGTAAACTCGAAAAGACGCCAGGAATGTGAAGACACTGAAATTTCATTGGAATATCTAAGAGACATGGCGTTTTACTCCGGAATAACTCCCCAAACAGTCAACCCTAACATCGGACTGACCTATGGTCATCTGCCACAATCACCTCAGTATCTTACACCAGTTACACAGCTGTCAAGTCCACCGGATCAACAACCACGATGGGTTGACAACCTATTTAGAAGACTTGACAAGATGGACAACAAACTGAAATCCCTGGACAAGATAGAGTCGTCAATCAACCAGTTGGGTAATCGTATGGACTCGCTGGAGACAGACGTCTCAATACTCAAGACCACTACTCGGAGTATAGAGGAATCCGCTCTCTATCGGGACAGGGAGCAAGAAGAACTGAAGAAAACTGTTAAATCGCTCGCAAAGGACGTGAACAGTGTCAAACAACAACTAACCGAGGTGAAAGGCAAATCAACTGACAATGTCCAATTCGAAGAGGTACGTGAGTTGAAAGAACGTCTTCTAGATGTGCAGTCACGTTCTATGCGAGATAACCTTATCGTCACCGGAATTGAAGAAGCCCCAGAAGAAGATTGTGAAGCTGTAATTCATGAGTTTATAAAGACTAAGTTAAAATGTGAGAGAGAAATTAAGTTTGAACGAGTCCACCGTATCGAAAAACAATTTCCCAACCGGACTAGACCCAGACCTATTGTAGCCAAGTTTACAGAATTCAAGGACAGAGAGTTGGTACGTCAATCTGCCTTTAAGAACCTCAAGGGGACGCCTTTTTATATAAACGAACAGTTTCCCAAAGAGATAGAAGACAGGAGAAAGCAACTCTATCCTGTACGGAGAGAAGCCGCAAGATCAGGAGACAAAGCTAGGCTTGTTGTAGACAAACTATATATTGGAGACAAGTTGTATGTACAAGGAGAACCAGTGTCACAATCTAAGAGCGCCATTCTACGGAGGAAACACACTGTGGAGGAACTTCGACCTACAACACCGACAACGACATCGTCTACGAGGTAGGTCACGCCGCTAATGGCTGAAATATTGCCCAAGCGGCGTTAAACAATAACTCACTCACTCACTCACTCTACGAGGTAGGATGACGTGGAGCGTACGCACAGCAAACCTACCCACAGTTCCCACCAGTGTGCTGATGGTAAGCTTAAGATTCTAGCTCTGAACGTGTGTGGCATACGATCCCGACTACTTAGTCCTGACTTTGTAAATATGGTATCCCTGTATGACATTTTATGCCTAACTGAAACTAAAACGTGTGATGCTGACACAATCGATATTCCCGGATATACAGTGTATATGAACAACAGAAACAACGACAAACACTTGAGGACGTCAGGAGGAATAATGCTGGCAATAAATCAGCACATTGGTGATCACGTAAGTGTCCTCGATAAATCAGTTGATATTGTGTCATGGTGCAGACTATCTAGAACATTTTTTCAAACCGATAGCGACATATATCTAGGATGTGTCTATATTCCACCGGAAAACAGCAGATTCGCTTCACCAGATCACTTCACTGCACTCGAGGAGGACATTATTAAATATACAAGTATATCTGATAATGTGTGCATAACTGGAGACTTTAATGCAAGGACGAGAGACTTACAGGATTATGTAAAAATTGACGATTTCTTTGAGATTCATGAACATATTGATAGTGATGTGCTTTTCTCAGATGTTCAATCACTGAACAATCTGAAAATACCATTAGAACGTGCAAACAAAGACAAATGCGTTAACAATTACGGAAAGAAGCTGATTGAACTGTGTAAGAACACTGGTCTCTACATCGCTAACGGTCGTCTAGGCGACGACAGAGACTGTGGGAAGTTAACTTGTAAGGACTCTAGTACTGTGGACTACTGTATTGCCTCGACATCTGTATTCTCTCATATGGACACTCTGAGAGTGGAAGAGTTTGACCCAGTGTACTCAGATGTACACTGTTGTGTGACATTTTCATTTAAGTGCAGCGACCGATGTACTGGTCAAAACAGTAATAAACAACATAATATACCCCGTACTAATGTAAATAAGTTCGATATTAATCTCCGTAATGAATTTGTAAATAATACTGATGTATCTGTTGTTAACAGTTTATGTACACTAATGGATAATGTCGATTGTGATAATGTGTTTTCATGTGTAACGTCCGTATGTAATGCATTGTCAAATATGTTTGTTAATACTGCTAAGAATACATTCGGTACTTTTAAAGTTACATCATTAAAAGCCAGCAGGAGGCACAAACCTTGGTTCAACCATAAATGTAGGACATTGAGACGCAATTATCATTCCACGAAACGTGCTTTTGGACGTAATAAGAGTATTTCAAACAGGTCCAAATTCATTAAAGCTGGCAAATGTTATAGTAAACTTTTGAAAAGTTCGTTTAAAGATTTTAAACTTTAATGTGCTGATAAGCTACGTCATTCGCAGAATAATGACCAAAGATCATTTTGGAAAATTTTAAAGTCTTTTGATAATCATTCGGAAAAGGAATTAAGTATTGATAAGGATAAGCTTTTTGACTATTTCAAAGACCTGAATGCAGGCCAAGCCTGTGAGGTTTATTGTAATGCTTCTACCGACGAAAGTGTGTTGAATAATGATATGCTAGATTCTGTAATTACTGATAAGGAAATTGTTTCTGCTGTCAATTGTCTTAAAACCAACAAAGCTTGTGGATTAGATAATATAATGAATGAGTATATTAAGTCTTCTATTGATGTAATGTTGCCTTTATATGTAAAGCTATTCAACCTTGTTTTTGATGGTGGTGTAATTCCTGAATCATGGCTTGTTGGTATAATTAAGCCAGTTTATAAAAACAAAGGGGATGCTGGTGATCCAGATAATTATAGAGGGGTGTCGCTTTTAAGCTGCTTGGGAAAATTATTCACATCCGTGTTAAGTAACCGGCTTCAAGCTTACTCTGATAGCTGTGGCGTCATCAGCTTCGCACAAGCGGGCTTCAGGAAAAACTACTCCACCATCGATAACATTTACATCTTAAAGGCTTTGATTGATATTTACCTTAATCAGAATAAGAAATTGTACTGTGTATTTGTTGACTTCAGTAAAGCATTCGATACTATGTGGCGTTGTGGCCTCTGGCGTAAAATGATTGATAATGGTATTTCAGGAAAATGTTTTAATGTCATAAAAAACATGTATCAACATATAAAATCCTGCGTTTCTCATAATGGAAGTGTAACAGATTTTTTCCCTTGCAATGTTGGTGTAAGACAAGGTGAAAACTTGTCCCCTTTTCTGTTTTCTCTTTATCTAAACGATTTGGAATCTTTTTAAACAAGCTTCAACGTTAATGGTTTGGACTATGTAAATGATTTTGCACTGGAACAAATTGGTATTTATATCAAATTATTGGTAATTCTTTACGCAGATGATACAGTCCTCTTTTCTGAATCTTCTTCTGATTTAAAACTCTGTTTGGAAGCTTTTGATGAGTATTGTACTCGGTGGAAACTTAAAGTAAACACTTCTAAAACTAAAGTTGTAATTTTTTCAAAAAGAAGTAGCAGCAGACACCCATCTTTTACTCTCCAAAATACTGTTTTACAATTAGAAAAAGATTATGTGTTTCTTGGTATCCTATTTACAAGCACTGGTCGCTTCTGTAAAGCCATAAAACGGCTAACAGACCAATCATCACGTGCAATGTTTGCTATTTTTAGAAAGATTCGTTTGTTAGAAATACCTATTGATTGTCAGCTTAAACTTTTTGATCAACTTGTTAAGCCAATATTATTGTATGGTGCTGAAGTATGGGGTTACGAAAACACTATTCAATTAGAACGTATTCATTTAAAATTTTGTAAATATATATTGAAGGTTAAAGCGTCAACTCCTGATTTCATGGTTTATGGGGAACTGGGAAGATACCCACTTACTATTTCAATCAAATTGAGAATGCTATCATATTGGTGTAAGTTATTAATATCCCATGAAAAACTGTCAAGTATTCTATACAAATTAATGCTGAATTATCATAATTCAAGGTTTAATGCAAAACTCCCGCTGATAACAGAAATTAAATCTATTCTAGAAAGTACAGGTTATAGTTACATTTGGCAAAAGCAAGAATTTCAAAGTACGAATTGGCTTGTTAATAGTGTTAAAACTGTACTCCTTGACCAATTTATGCAAAATTGGAGAGAGAAAAAATCTCAATCTTCTAAAGGTTATTATTATGATAAGTTTAAGGATAATTTATGTATTGAAAACTATTTATTGCAACTTCCTTTGAATTTACGTATGTATATCACAAAACTTAGAACTTGTAACCACAGACTCCCAGTTGAAACTGGTAGATGGTATAAAATTGATAGAGAACATAGATTATGTCCATCATGTAAGCATAAGATAGGGGATGAATTTCACTTTATGTTAGAGTGTAATCTTTTTAATGAATTACGAAATAAATATCTTCCTGCATATTATTGTAAACATTCATCCATTGAAAAATATATTTCCTTTATGTCCATCACATACAAACCGATACTTGTTAAAATGGCTCTTTATATAAAAAATGGTCTGCGTATGCTCCATTGATATGTATGTTATTATATATTCATGTATGTTTTGTTCACTCTATGTCATCATTTATGACTTTTGAGAATAAATTTGACTTGACTTGATCAGTTATTTGTTCTTGAGAGCACAGGCCCTCGGATCATTAAGAAAAATTATGAAACTTTTTTTTTTAAATTAATTTTTTTTGTGGAGAACACCCACTGAATAGAATTGTACCTGTGTTAATATTAACAGAGGTACAATTCGATTCAGGGGGTGTTCTAAAAAAATGTTCCAAGGGCCTGTGCTTAGAGACGTTTGTGTGATTTTCCACACACAATATGCCAAAATGATATCATATGGTCATTCTTCCTCGTCAATACTAAATTGATACAATTAACAAACTATTTTAAGTATCATCAAGAGATCTAATAACTAATTATCGGAAAATATCAGATAACTGCTATACGTGTTTGACATTTGTCGCGCTATTACCTTGGACAATGCCTACTGGAGCAATACGTTGAAACATGCGAGTACTACGTCGAATTTCTAAGGTAAATACATGAAGCCTATAAAATTATCCTGAATCCTTTGGATGCATATATTTATTGAGGATTTCGAGGGGATTTATACACAACAATCTCTGCAATTTATGCATATACTCATTGTCGCGTTAAACAATAAACAATTAATACAAAGGTATTGTGAATTGAGAGTTGTTGTGAGTTGTTGTTTAGCGTCGCTTTCTCAATATTTCAGCCATTTTCAGATTTGATTTTAACTTAATTTCAATATAAAAAAAAATTAATTGTGCAATCATTGACAAGTCTACTTAGCCTATTAATCATGGTAAGAATTCACTGCTGTTTGTTCATATAAAGTCTGAAATCTTTTATTAGTTGTATTACTGCTTAATCAGCTGATTTTCAGCAAATTTTCAGCCAATGAAAACACCACTTGCATAGATAAACTATGTTTTTCACCGAGGTCTATACAATGATGCAGTCGCTAAAGAAGGCGTCTATGTTCTGTAAAAAGAGATTTAAAGTCAAAGTTAATAAAGATTATCTTTCCCGAATCATACTTATAATTGAGCCTTTTTAAATGATTGCACAATTAAGTTTTATATCCTCCAATCAGGCTTCTACATTTCTGGACCGAGACATGCTCCTATTAGACCAGAGGTTCCTATAGTAGCTTATGGCGGAGTTACCTCTGTTGGGACAGAAAGAGTTACATTATCGACTGTTAAATTTTCTAGTAAACAAATGGCTGATTGAAATTAGTATGATAATTTTCCAGTTTTGTACATACATTTTATTTTGATCGGTGCCAGTTTAAATGAGAATGTTATATATATAATTATTATTTGTCTCTTTTTCACGCAGAACAAATTTATTGCAATTGGATTTCTTCTATCGTGAGACGAGTTCTGAATCCATAGCGCAACAAGCTGGACATGATGTGATCGCACTGCTCTGGGGGTATGCTATTTGTGATAGATAGTTGATTCAAATACTTTTGCATGTACCCTTGACACTTCGAAACAAAAGTAACTGTTCTGTGTTGGGGGTTTTGGTTAAGGTCGACGGTTGTCTGGGGTCTGTTTTTCTGCTGTGGACAATGCGAGATGTTCATAACCTCATCTATGAATCGATAAAAAAAGTGAAATCTTCATAAGGCATTTATAAGTCGGAATGTCGAGATCGAGCTCGCGAGGGTCATATCTGAAGAAGAAATACGAAGGTAGGTTTTGATGCAATTTGATATCAATAAACAAGTAATTGTAAGTTCTCTCTATATATGTATATCAACAGAAAAGCAATCGTTCAAAAATCATTCTAAGAATGGCTAAAAAAGAGATGATTTCTTTTCACATTTTAACATTTACAGAACTTGATATGGCTGACAATTGCAAGTAACTGATCAGTTAAGAGTACATGTATATATTTGATTTAAACCTGAAGAACCTTTATCTACGTGTTTATAATTATGTTGTACAATTATAAAATCTGTTTTAAAATACATTTTTCAAGATGTAAAGTATTTTAAACATATTGGTTTGAAAACAGTTGTATACGTGTAAAATTCAATTCTCAAATAAGAAACTGCTGCTACAAAGTTAGAGACAAGTAAAACATTTCTGAAACAATATTTGTGTTTTATAGTTATTTTCATGAAAATAGTTTAAATGAAACACACCAATAAAAGCCGATATACTGTTTTGATATATTTCAGGTAATATCGGAGTTTCTATTAGACTGTTAATTGGTGCTGGAAAATTCAAACTGTGTTTGAAAAACTTGATCTTATAGTCAACCTTTCGGAAAACAATGAAACCCACGGAAGAGAATAAAAATGAACCAAAATTGAGTGGCAAAAACCATTTATTCATGCATATTGCCAAGTGATTATACGTTCGTAATGAGTGTACCTTAAAAGATAATTTATAAAGACGCAATGTGGTTGTTGGAACGAAAAAGCCTGGACATGCATGAGTGGACATCGTCATTGTTTTTTTTGCTGTTTGAATGAAAATTCTTGACTTTAAAGGACATTCCAAGAGCAAGGTCCGACCTGAATGTAATCACAATACAAATGCATGTCACAAGAACAAAACGTCAAAGGAAAACGCGAATGTTCCGTGAGATTAAGATTAATGACCAATTACCCTGCATTAATTGTACTCTGTTGAAAATAGTTAACCCAGTTACTCTTGACTCCCTCTTAATTCCTATACTAACCTCTGTCCTAACACGAGCGTTTCTCTGTCTAGAAAGGATTGTCTGATTGTATGCGATTGAAGTTAGTTGTGCAATCCAAAAATTACCAAAGCTTCAAAGGGTATTTCCATTTGCTCCGTGAAAGCTTAATTATGTATTTTGAAGTCTTCATTACATAACCGAGTCGCCTATTTTTGCAACTGCGTCATTGGATAGGCCTCGGTGACCATAAATATATGCATGCAGCTTTTTCATTGGCTAAACTTTTGCAGATATTATAAATTATTTGTTTGTCTCAAGGGTAATATGTCCTGATGTACCATCATTGTAGCAGTGTCGCTCGAGCCGTCAGGTAGAAAACAAGTCTGTACCTAATTTTTACGAAAGCAGCTTATTGAATTCATTTATCTCTAAAAACCGCCTGCGTCATTACGTAACGTCATTTAAGCTTTAAGCGACAACCCTTCTTTGAAAGGAGTTGTTGCTATGCCAGAGGGGTATATTGCACACCGTGAGAGATGATAGTCTATGATAGTCTATAGATGATAGCAAGGTATATATAATAAAATGCATCGGCCGTCAGCCAATCAAAAACGAGTTTTTTTTAGGTAAGATCATATGTGTTGCAACTGGTAATATTTACCGCTAGGGAAACCTGCCGGGAGTGCGAAAAGAACAGGTATTACAACAGAGGTTAGTATAGGAATGACGGAGTTAGCTCTGTGAGAGTGAAAGTTTTGGGTGAGAATGTCTTGACTTCAGTACAACGAACACTTTTATTACGGTTTAAAAAGTGTATTCACAAAGTTATTTTAAGTTTGCTACAAATATTTGATTTGTTTAAAATATAAACTGAACACCAAAAGCAATGTTACACCTCTATAAATTGGAATATCATAAAACGATCTGTGCTCAAAGAAGTTTGGGTAACATGCCATAAGTTAAGTCTTTTGTGCTTAAATAACAGACTTGAGAATTCACTGATAATTATGTAATCGCCATATTTTCATAGGTGGGGTCAATTGTCCCAATTTGACCATAGAAAAATGGAAGGGAATTTTTTTCAAAAGGTAAGACAGTGAGCCAAAATGTTACGGTTTATTTCTCGCTTCTGTTTACTTCTTTGATAAAATTTGATAAACGGGAACTGAAAACTGAGTTTTCCATGTTTTTATTAAAAAACAAACCGTGATATTTCTCATAAACTTACAACTGAGTTTGATTGAAACCAACGAGGGTTCTGTATGTTAAGCCACGATATGTTTCACTTATGACAACGGTTTAGGAAACCGATGATGATTCTGTATTTCAAGCCAAATTAAGGATCAATTGTAACAGAGGTTTCGTAGGTAGATTTCGTAGGTGTTCAGTTTACGTGCTTAATGTAATACTCCTAACAGACTAGATGTACATGAAGAGAATTTTAAATATATTTTTTAATTGACATTAAGATGGTGAACTCTGAGTCGTTTTTCTTAATCAATGTTAAGACGATACTGATGATCTGCAAACATTGCCACAATCACAACTCACTGGATGCCTAACGATTATACTCAAAAGGTTCTGCATCAAACGGCACTGTTTGCAGCTTGTAAAAAAATGCCTTCGCAATGCACAACGCCTCTAGAACTAATTATGTATCCATTGTTATTTGCTCTTTTATTTTTTGTTACAGATTAATCTTCCAATGCGGATCCATACATATTGTATGTATATGTTACATGTATAATCAGGGAAAATGTATAATCCCTGAAATTTCACTCAGTGACTATGTATATTCCCTAAAATTTCCAGGGATTATACAAATTCCCTGAATGCTTAAAAACGAGAGACCAAAGCCTTTGATAGTTGTTTTCTTTATTCAATTCCAACCTCAACAACCTTTCATATATGGAATATTTGGACACAGTTGTTCCAACTTTTTATGATATGATAGCATTTTTCAAGCACTTGGAATGTAGGGTATTGCCTGTCAATCACATCTTGGAGCATCTAAGAATGACAATGCACGTGCATGGGAGAATTCATTTCAAAAGACTTATCCCATATCCAATGATGGCACACACAAAAATTTCTTATCTTTTAGTAAGGGTGGTATTGGTTTAGTAGAGTCTCAAATTTCAGTGTGTACTCAATACGAAACCGTTACTCTGTGGATACGTAGTTTTTCGTTAATCGTTATTTTATTTAATTCTGAATGACCTTTTAAAGAAAAGTCTGTGATGGTGCTGTTCCCGATCTTTACCTGCAATGAAGAAAATACATCATTTCAAAACCATCTTTTATTACTTTTTTGGCGATGCTTTGTTGCCTTAAACCATGATGACTACCTTTGTGCCTTTCATGTTCGTTCTGATAACATGCAGGAGGCAATTTTCCAATAGAAGAGGACTTGAAAAATTATCCTTCTGGGTACGCTCACTAAAAGCATTCTCTCCCAACAGAGGTGGCTGTCATAAACTCCTATACAACCTCTGTCTAAATACGAAGGTTTCTCGGGCTTCCGGCAGTTTCCCCTAGCGGGACAATATTGCAACTTAAACTACCTGGCTATATTTCAGCCAATGAAAATAACGAATGCATAAATAAAATATTTGTTGTCACACACGCCTGTGCAATGAAACAGTCGCAAAATGAGGCGTTTGTGTTCTGTAAAGAAGACTCAAAGTGCAAGGTTCATATTCGAATAAAGTTTCGCTTTTGGAAAGCTTGCGGAAATAACTTGGCGATTTAAATGATAACTTTTGAAACGGCGTCGCTGATTGCACAACTAAGTTTGATTGCATCCAATCAGCGTTCTAAATTTCGTGACCAAGAAACCTTCGAATTAAGATAGAGGTTGTATAGGAATTTAGGTCGGCTAAAAGAAGAAGCAGCTAGAAAGGAACAGTGTTTTCATGAATTTGGCGATCTTTGAATGGTCTAATAACCGCATGATCAATGTCTAGGTGCAAATTCAAATGAATATAGTCATGCAATTTGGACAGCCCGTTTAAGCGCATTGTTTTAAAGATTAAAACTCGAATATAATAGAAATAAAAGTTTCTCTATTAAGGATTAGGGTGGTGCATCTCCAAATTCATACGCGTGTACTGTGGCTTAACTTGACACTTACCTACGCACAGCTGAATTGTCATTTGTAAAAAGGTTCAAAATAAAAGCTAAATGTATTTGTTGTTGAAAGCGAATTCTTTCTTTTCATAACCGTCATTCACAATGGTCACATCTAACAGGTTTGTATTAATTTGAAGAGATCAGCGACGGCCTACAGTAAGTAAGAGAAATGACGAATGGCAACTACGTGGATAAGATAAACAATGTTAAAATGCACAAAATGGGTAATCAAATTACCAGTCGGGCAAAGTATGAAATATGAATGAAATAGTTCCGGCACAACGTTCATTTTCATTGGTTCACAACAACCAATCAAATGTCAGGAAAAAGTGTAACTCCCGTGTGACTTACAGGAAAAATATTACCCTGTGTTCTTCTTCCCATATGGGTATTATAGTGTTTTACTGATATATCAATTATGATTTTGTAATGATATAACATAGGGGCCAGTAAGATGTATGAATCGGCTTCTTTGGACGTTTATGCATATAAAATATTGTCTTTGAACTGATTTAACTGAGTAAACTTATAAGTGTAATGCTTACCTCAAATATATTCATTTTGCCTTTGATTATGAAATCGGTGACAGAATCAATGTCGACCCACAAGGAAGATTTGATAGTTTTTAGTATCTTCCATCCTGAGACGTCTCTGCTCTCCAAGAGAGTAAAATTACCCTTATCTTTCTTCTTCAACCAAAACCGTAGCTGAAGAGTGAATCCACGCCCAGACACAGTTATTTCCAATCTGTTGATTGACAAAGGGACAACATCACAAATGAATATTAATAGCTTTGTTGGTCTAGTACAAAGTGAAACGATTCTTCTTTTGCACATATACTTACTCATTGTCATATTGCTAATATCATTCAAAAGCAGTAATAAACAGGATAGCAATCTTGATTCGACATTGCAATTTTTAAAGCAGTTCAGAAGGTAGAAAAGTAGCTGTACCTGAAGCACGTTTTTTGTGCTTTATTCACTCTGATAATATTGGGGACTATTTTTGACATACATTGTACCTATTACAAAAAGGACTCTTGGACATTTTAAGCTTTGAACTACGCTAAGAGAGTTAAAGGTGCCATTGAGGGCAAGTCACGATTTAATGTCTAGTAAAATTGAAATTAATCAAAACACTTTCAATCAATGAATTCATTTGCTATTCAAATATGCAGTAAGTCGCGTTTGTGGAATTTGTATGTTGAAAATCCACAGAGGCATTGAGAAGTTGTTGTGTTGATACAAAATAAGGTTTTGGACAAGATCTTGAATTTTATAGACTAAAATAATTCGTTTTTTCTTATTGGTTGATTCTATCAAAGAAATTAGTAAATATGCACATATACTTTTGACAATTGTATGAATATAAATGGTCTGTTGCAATAACACGGAGCAACAACATGTACTGTTTATACAATGCACTCTTTAGCCTACCGTGTAGAGTACGTGAAAGGCTCAATCTTCCCAATTATGTTTATAGTAATCTTATTCTCAATTGGACAGGGTAGTCTGATTATGTTGAGCTGGCCGTTTTTCTGAAATATAACTGATACACATTAGGAACATGATGAAATAACGTGTGCTTTTATTATACCATCAACGGGTTATTTTAATGAATGGTTGGTAATGAAGGTTATCCTAATCTTTGTAATAAATTGACAATCATACTAAGTAGATAAACATACCATGATTGATAATCAGTAGCATATAATAGAATTATGATAGCTTGAACACGAACACATGATTTGAACATTGTTATAGGTTTGATTACGTTCAACATTTTGATGCCTTGAATTAGATTTGTATTGTAGCATGATAATGTTAACGTGTACTCCTGTGTTTTTAATATTCAGAATGCAGCTATCTATTTCTTGTGGCCATTATATTTGCTAGCCAACAAATACCATATTACAAAACGTAGATAGAGCACCGTATAAACAATTCTACGCCCTCTGATTATTTACAAGAGTCAGGACGAAACAAATATTTCGTAGCAGTTCATATCACTTCAACATTTTTCTATGTTAACGTTTGTTCTACTGTGAAAGTGTGAACGATACAAATTCTAGTGTTTTATTTTAACTAACCTATAGTTTTTTCACTAATGTATCAATTTTTTTGTGTTTCATTTTAACAGGATATTATGATCTACAATTACTTTACCTCTATCGTCAGTTTTTTTACTTCTGAAAATAGTTTAACAATTATGTTATAAAAAAAACAGAAATACGAATGGTTGAATGATGTTTAAGAATACATTGGCTTCTTGAACGCATCTATCAAAATATATTATCAATCTCAAAATATATCTATCAAAGTGCTCGTCACACATTTTTTAAGAGAGATATATAAATTCAGAGCAATCTACATACAAAATAGCGCCAGGTGCTTTTCAAGCAAGGTTCAGGGGGAAGGCTCCAGTGTCCATTATGTTTACAGGTGATCGTGTTTCTCGTGTGAGGGTCACAACGAGTATAGTCATCTTTACACTCGTACTCCATAGACTCTCCAATCTCTCCATATTTCAGTAACCCGAAGCCGTTTTCCACATAAGGAGTTCCACATCCATGCCGTTCTGAAATAGATATTCCAGAAAATTTTAACGAAAGCATGAAACACAAGTCACATGAAAACTTTTTAGCTACGATTTGATGTAAATGAACAACATAGAGTATATTTTCAGAACTATATAACCATGCATAAATCTTATGATGTAAGAATTATATCTTGAAATACGGTGCAAGATGAAGATATTTCGTTAAAAGCTGATGTGCAGGTATGAGAAAGAGTCAAGAGGATTTACATTGTTATTGATTAAATGCTCATGTAGGTAGATATAGCGTCAAACTGCAGTTTTCTCATTTTTTCATCCGTACGTATAAAAAATCTCTGAATGATATGAGCATAAACCGCTTAGTTTTCAGGTCGACGTTTCCTCACTGCCTCAGTATGTATATTGTATGGGTTTTTTCGTTAACAAAACATACCAGTAACATTATCTGTTGGCGCCATTTGCACCTATTTGTAAAAGGACGTTCAATCTATTTAAGACATCTCAAGTCGAGTCATGGTCAAATTTGTTTCCTTTATATATATCAGGAATCCCTAAAGAAGCCAAACGCATAAGAAAAGATACTTATAATATCTCATACGGACACAAAACACGTTTACAGGTTCCTTTGGTTATACGTCAAGGTGAAGGTGAAGGTGGTTTTATTAGGTTATCTTTCAAAATAAATTTTATTCTATCAAAAATGCATGTCATTAAGATCATGGATAAAGAGCATCTTCCTAACGTCTCGGCAGAAACGAACAGATGACAACTTTGCTCGCTGCGGAACGTTTCCTCGATTCGTTTTTACCTTTCCTTCGGAAGATGGGAGAGAGATTAACCCTTTTATGTTTTGTACCACAACATCTGTAACAGTATAAAGTATTTTTCTGGACAATCCCCTTGTCTGATTTGAAACTAAATACTCACTTTCAGTCATCAATCTCCTTCACTCACTTAACTGACACAGAGGATGTTTTATGAATTTTCATTTGGCTGAAATAAGAGCCAAAATACCATCTGTCTTGAGGTCATTTCAAATATTGTTCCTAAATTTGCTTCTCTATCTCTAAATACCAATATGAGGAGTTTTTCTAGTTTTCAATGATAATAAAAAAAACGCCATATAGATGTTGATAAGTCAAAATGTTGTAGCTAATTTACATGATTATTGTTAATTGATCTACTTAACACTATCATCAACTATTTTTCCTTTCATCTGCTGTAAATAAGTTTCCAGAATTACGTTGAGCCATTGTCCGGCCCGATCATAATTTAAAACTTAAACATGTTTATTGTCTCCATATGCGCATAATGAAATGATCAGCAATAAGATGGCGATTTTCAGAAACAACCACTACTTCTCGATAAAATAACACCATTTATAAAGGTTGACATATTTGACCCAACAACATACTGTGTGTCCCTTTAACAGTTCCCCACACAGCCACCGAATCCTTGGGACCCATAGTAGAGACAAGAGGACTAGTTATGGTCTTAAGATCACGCGTGCAAAGGATGAAAAAGCTCCATTGAAGAGTAAATATAACACTCTCAGCGTATCTCATATTTGGCCATATATTTACCTGAAGAGAAAATTTTACAACGGACATCAATCGATAATTATAAATCTTTATAAGACGAATTGATTGATGACCTGCTTTTGAGTCAATGATTGTCGAAATGTAAATACCTTCTTTTTCCGTTGTTGAAAGATACTCGGTGGTCCCGTGATTCCTTGCAGCTGTAAATCAGATAAAATAAAATGCGTGAAGGAGATTCGAGTTATGATGGATCTTTTCCTATTACATGCATATATTCAATAAATTAGTGACAATATTTACAATTGTTGAGTAACTTTTTCCTTGGAAATCAATGGTGGAAAAACATGTTTCTTTAGTGGAAAAAATCACTGAATAAACTTCCTTTTAAGTGGATGATTGTCGAAACGTAAATACCTTCTTTTTCCACTGAAGAAAGATACTTAATGTTAACGGGATTCCTTCCAGCTGTAAATCAGATAAAAACAAATGCGTGAAAGAGCTTCCTATCATGATAGACATTCTCATTTTATATGCTTAATTTCACTTAAACTCTTGATAATTTGTATGGTTGTTGCGTGCCATTAATTTGTAGAACTCAACCACTGTCTACGGAAGATAATTGACTTGATATATAAGATACGTCGTTGTCTATCCTAAATAATGTAGAACTTAACTCTGTCATATTAATGATATAAAAGATAAAATTATTATTTGGGAAATATGTCTCAAATGAAGCGGCCCTATTCAATTGATCAATAAGTGAATAAAATTACTTATGTTCAGACAGATCTTATGAATAAATATATTCTTTGCAAAACTTTTCTTTAGGCCTTTTTAGGCGCAAATGTGTCTTGCAAAGAAGAACTCGGACCTTGCTTACCATTGATCCAAATTTATCAAGGAAAAAAGACTCACATTGTTTAGATAGGGCAATGTGATGGTGCTCGTCACATAACATGTGTGGTATATCATTGAAATATCAAAACAAATGAGGTCAGATCATTAAAATCACTCAAAACGGGGGACATCGAAATGCGCTACGAAAACTGAGTTTAGTCCAGCGTTTGTCAAATTTGATCAAGAAACGATTAAATATGGATCTGTTGAGAGATTCACCTGAATCTGCTTATTTAGACACACACGATTATATACAACATCATTTAGTCAATTCAGTGACATTCCTTGAAGAAATATCGACAAGATAATACACGAGTTTACTGATCCTATAGCAAGATTAAGAAATGTATCAGCAAAAAACAGGTATCAATATCATATAACTAGATGTAGATAAGGTTATCTAGTATATAAGTAATATCCCACCTGAATCAATAAATACAATGTTTACGTGTTGCTTCTCGTCTTCCGATCTTCTATAGAGAGTGCAGGAGTTGATTGTTTGGGTGAAATAGAATCCAACACATGTTCTTGGCGTGGAACACAGAGAAGAACACTGCAGGGTTGATCTTGTTTTAGTTCTTGTGAGACTTGAGACTGCTTTAGTGTTATGTTCCAGTTTATAATTTTTCATATCAAACTGTTCATTTGCATTTTGTACATGATCAACAAACATTATCACAAGAATGATATCGTAGATGACAATCATCAATTGTTTGATTTTGATCATCCTGCAACAAATGTTTGGTCGACTTTGGGAACTTCGCAGCGAGGAATACCGACTCACACCGTAAACCAATGTATAATTCAAGAAATAACACGATCTGATGTGATGTCTGCATTCATGTATCATATATAGGTGATAACTAAAGAATTTTACATTTCGTTGAGGAATTATAGGGAAAGTTAATGTTCCAAATGCATACAAAAAACTCCGTTATTATTCTTAATAGTTACTTTCGATTACACTGGAGCGCTTTAAATGTTCTAAATAGAAGAGGTACGCAATAATAAAGGAATTATTACTGAGATGAATTTCTATAACCAGTTCCAACTTCCTCGTAATTCTGTGAAAAACGTTTGACTACTGGCGCAAATGTTATCAAGGCTATTCATGCTCTTATCCAGTAAAATATCTTTGCTCTTTTCAATGTATTAAGTTCTTAAAAACAAACATCTTTAAATAACTGTTTATCTAAGTTACAAAACCATTAGGCATCTATGACTGTAATGTAATGTGCAATAACTGTAATGTTACAATGTAGGTGCATCTTATATACATGTTGGTCTTGTCCACGGTTTATATAAAGGCTATGACATGAAGAAAATAGATCTCAAACTGTAAGAAATAAGTCATGCGAAATATCTGTGAATTTGATAGTGGTTGTTTAATGTAATTCTGAAAAATAGACTCTTCTTCAAATTTTGTGTATATATTGGTGATAAATTTCATTTGTGTAAAGACATCTTTTTTTCACCGATGAAAAAGATATTTGTTGACGCCAAGATGTTAGAAAGGAATCATGCTTTAAAATCGATATAACCATGCATTATCAAAGCGGAACAGTTTTGTGGTCGTTCAGGCATGAAATAACACTGAGTGAATGTATACATGGTTAAGTACGTATGAATACCAAAGCCGATCAGAAAAACAAAAGGCCTCGCGACAAGGACTTGTAATTGTTTTATTATTCCTGGCAAATATACCACTGGGTCAAAAGAAGTTTCAAATTGCTTTGAAATAAGATTATATAAGATTATTAGCAAAAAGATGTAATTGAAATTAGAGTTACAAACATTTCTTGCAAACAATTTATAACATTAGATCTGATAGGAGTAGTTAGTACTGTCTTTTCACTATCTATAATTTTTAACATAAAAAACCCCGATATGAATTGTCTATGGTATCTTTCTAAAGACATCGCTAAGCTGATAATCCTGACTCACACTGAGAGATTGACATATGTTTAGATTTTCTGTTTTGAATTCTTAACACTTTTTTCATTCACATTTTCCTTGTTATACTGAAAGTGACCAAATTGCTTAGTTATTATAATTGTTATATATTTATCTTTCATTTGGACATTAAGATCTAAATAATTTTAAAGAGAAAAAAAGTCTTCCGTGATATGGATATATACAACATTTTCTAATCAACTCCTTTTGAGTATCAATTCTTGTACACCTCCAAATCTACGAAGGGGTAAACTGCCTCAGGAAAATTCTCTTGTGACTAGTTGCAACATTTTCTCCCAACAGAGTTAGCTCCGTCATAATTCCTATACAACCTCTGTCCTAAAACGAGCTCTTCTAGCTCTAAAAATGTAGAAGCCTGATTGGATTCAAAGTTAGTTGTGTAATCAGCGACGCCGTTTCAAAATTGTCATTTTAAAAGGTAGGGTTTTGGAAAGTTAAACTTTATGCGAATATTCGCTTTGCACTGCTTTACAGAAGCTATTCGCCTTATGTAGAGACTGCATCATTGCAAAGGCATATGTGACAACAAATATGTTGTGCACGCATGCAGTATTTTCATTGGCTAAAATATTGCAAGATAGTTTATGTTGTAATATTTTGCCGCTGTGGGAACTTACTGGGAGCCCAAGAAAAGCTCATATCAGAACAGAGGTTGTACAGGAATTAAGCTACCTCCATAGTGAGAAAATGAGGCTGTAAAGGACCATGCCTTTTCAGATGTGGTAAAGAGAAAGACGCCTGACCAAATGCATTAGAATAAAGGGTAATTTAGACGTTTTCATGTTCAGGTAAGAATCCTTTAGAACACTTTTGTGTAAAAGAATATATACTCCAGGAGTAAAATTATTTATGTAATGTAGTCAGCATGTCATGCAGAAGTATATTTACCAAAGAGAGAATTTGTCCCCGGAGTAAATTGGTCATGTAAACGCAAAGTAAACATATTAACTTCATGAATATTTGTTGGGGGAAGATAATTATATCACGAAATATTTTGCAATAAATCTGATGATAAAAAATCTATAAATCAGTTTTGTCCAATAACTTACACCTTTTCTGCCATTTCCCATTAGCGAAACTCTATGTGGGCCATCTCATGAGCAAGGGTTACTCTATCTCGCTAACGGATTGTGCTACAAAGTTGTAACTTTGATCAAGTTCTTAGTTAAAGTGTAAAATCAGGTGTTTTTTGTTTTTTTTAAACCTCAAATTAATGTGTTGAAGGTTGTTCCTTTACAGAAAATCAGGTTTTGATAATGAAACCGGGTCGTCTTAACCGATTTAGTAGCATCATAGGAATCATTGTCTTTGAATACTAATGTTTGGCAAGTTGGTAGTCGTTTCTGTATTGTTTTTTGTTTTTTTTGTGTGTGGAAAATTTACATTCATTTCAACGATCATTGTTTATTTTTCTGTACATACATTTAACTAAAACTTTAATAAGTCGTAATTTATACTGGGACTACTGATACTTATCAATTATATTGCATGTATAGATAGACTGTGGTTTCATATCATTATTCTTCATATTTTTTATGGTCTTTACATAATTCTGTCTATACTGATATAATGATATAAAGATAGACACTACTGCAAATTCTTCTTCTTTTTGTTCGAAATGAAGTGTTTTTGTTTTTTTGTTGCAATACATTTCTCTGTTTTCATTATCTATGTAACAGATTTGTTAAAATTTTGAAATGTAGAAGTTTCAATCTAATGTTCATATTATGATATATTCCTTTATATGATATAAAAATAGTTGGAGTCTTGTGAGCCAAAAACGACAATATAACTTATTTAAAACAAAAACGGGTATTTTGTCCTTTAAATACAGTTCCAATCAAGACCTGAAGTTTATTATATAAAAATATCCTTATAATAAAAAAACATATGTTCTACGGGTTTTTTTCTTCTAAACAAAACGAACATACATCTTCATAAACCATTTTCTTGTACAGCAACTCGCGCAGAAAATGGTCGCCATGATCTTGCTAGCAGAAGGCTGAGTTCTGAACTTCTTGGGTGCAGTAGAGTGCTTGTGCTTCCATTGCATAGATTCTTGCTTGGTGTCAGGATCCCAGTGATGAATCCACGTTTCATCCCCTGTAACCAGACGGATATGAAAGTTATCGGGATCAGAACTGTAGATGTCCAAAGGCTCACGACTTGATTCAACTCTCTGGTGTCCATCTTGTGCATTAAGTTAAATTACACGCATCTTGCAGAGACCTTGGACATGTACAAGTGCTCAAGAATTATGGTACAAACACTTCCATGAGAAATGCCATGCTCTGAAGATATCTCGTCCATCTTTATTCGACGATCGGACATGATAAAGCCCTGGACCGTGCAACCATATCATCTGTAATAACTTCAACACCTCTTCCTGACCAAAGGACGACGTCCAAGGAGCTGCGACCCCACTAAAACTTAAACTGACCATGTCCCAACAGTAGAATATTGAGAGGCTTTCCCATACACAATGGTCGTACGTTTATGTATTTCGGTTGCAATCACCCTTTCTTTAGTGAGAAACCTGCTAAGCGCACGAGGCTCAGTTTTATAGAACTTTCCATGATTACAAGAAGGTACCTGTGTTCAACGGGCAGTAAATCTCAAGTAAAAGATCGGGAAGGATTGTTTATGTCTTTAAATTGTCGACAGATAGCCTATCGCAATAACGACATCAACGATGATGTCTTCAGGGGTTGTATATCCATACTCAATGAACTTATTAAACTCCCCTCTTAACATGTCTCTCTAGAATTGTTTTCACTCTACTACAGTGGTATATTGTCTTGTATTGTATTTTACTTAGACTCCCCTGTAGCAGGTCTTGGCAGCAGAATTTAAAACAACCGGATGTGAGAGCATTGGACCTACTTTTCAGTATCACAGAGGTTTCTAAAATCTTCAGTCTTGTTTTGGCATATATTAAAAAGTTCTTTCTTCTTAATATTGAGGGCAAGTAGAAGTAAAGCATGGGTTTCATCTTCTATTAGGTCGTCGCAGAAAGAGCAAGTTCTCTCGTCCAAAGGTGTGTTCGTATATCGACCTGTCGCCACTCTTAAAGGGGCCACTCCACTCCGTAACTGTGCCAGGGCTTTTTTATGGGATCTCTTCATATATTTAAAAACATACAATTCACAACCAAAACCTTGTTTAAAAGTTCTGTATAGTCTGAGCTTGTTTCCACCACATCCATTTTTATAATAATAATAATAATAATAATAATAATAATAATAATAATAATGTGGATATTTATATGGCGCCTTTTCCGAGTTCTAAGACATGCTCAAAGCGCTACCTACATCATTACCCGTATAGGTCCGTACATCCCTATATTCAGATACCCAATTTAACAGCTGGGTGGACTGAGTGCAATGTGGATGAAGAGCCTTGCCCAAGGACACAACACAGTTTTGGACCCAGGTCACGAATTTTGAGTGTCTCCACCGGGATTCGAACCCGAGTCGTCGGCGTGACAGGCCGGCACGCTAACCACTATACCACTGTGCTACACCATTTTTGCTACTTTCTCGTCTCAGATCCGCTTTTCACTCCGCTAAAAACTGTAGAGAAACACTGTGCTGGACCTGCGTGATGACATGGCGACTACTGCAGCGGTTCTGTAGGGGTATGAAATACTGTAGTTTTAACTTCTGTAGCTTCTTGCGAACCCTTACTGTCTAATTGTTGGTTCCTCTCAAACCCCATTGGTGTGACCGTAAGAAGATTCTGTGTGTCAGTCTTGTAGGCTCCAAATTACGCAATCTCATGTACAGGCGTGACACACTCCCCCATTGCCGAACACACGATGGAGTCCACCCCATATCACCAATTACAGCGCTGTTCGGTGCATATTTTCGGAGGCCAAAGAAAAACGGCATAGCTCTATTTTGGACAGCCTCTACACAGGAAACATCATATGCACCCCGGAGGTTAGCCCCGTAGTCAACGACAGACCAAACCATGGCGTCATATAGCTTGGTGAAGGTGGTATATTGCATCCCTCCGAGTTGCTTATATTTGTAGATCAGTAGTCCAAGGGCTCTCGAGGTTGAGTTCGCCGATGCTCTTGACATACGTGCATAATCCAGGTGTTCAGTTAACAGGATACCAAGGTAACAGTAATACTCTTCAACATCTAGGCAGTGGTCACCGCACCGGAAGATAACAGTAGTTCGGCTTACCGATTTACTCCTGAAGTGCACAACTTTTTAGATTTTTCTTTATTCACCGTCATTCTCCTTTCAACACCATACACCAAATAACATAACACACATTGGAAGACTTTGCTATGCACCACCGGTTTATTGCGTGAAAAAAGTGTTAACATTTGTTTCAAATAAACCGGAAATTTGAACAGGGAGCCAGCCTCACAAACGGCGACAATCCTCGCATACGGTGACATATCTCAAAGTCGGCGACAAGCCTCACAGACGGCAACAAGCCTCACAGTCGGCTTAAGTCCACACTTTACATCAAACCATGACGTCATTCTCCCGTTTAGCATCACTGAGCACTGGACATCCCTGTAGAGTGATACGAATTCCAATGTCCGACAGTTTATTCCACATTTTCTGGCGATCAGTGTTGTCATATAGGCTTTACGGAAGTCCATAAACGCAATGAAAGTTGATTTCCTCTGTGATTTCTGCGTTTCAATTATTGACGACGCTATATGTTCTGTTGTGGAACGGCCATTCTGGTTGTTCTTCATGATATTGTTGTTTTCCACATACCTAGCAGAGCTTTTACAAATAATGGTTTTGGGATGGTCAGGTTAATCTTTAAGTCTTAAAAGGACGCCTTCACATACTCCAAAAAGGTACAGAGAAACAACGAATATTAACCTCACCAATCCAAATTCAATTGTCCAAGAAAGTCCTGTTCGCTCGTTCCCTCTGCTTAGCCACGTGTTACGTCTCGTCCGTCCAAGCCAGACTCGTTCTGTGTAGTAATGCTAACGTTTAGCGAGTTAAACCCGCTGGGCGGACGTCGGTGAAGGCCACATGGCTCTATGCCCTATCGGCCAGAGAGCACACAACAAGGTGTTTTTCTTTGCTAAACTAAAATGCCCCTATCTCCGTAACTATTTGAGTAAGATTAAGAAATAACAACTTATGGTAAAAGTAGATAACTCCTCCACAAGTACATGTAAATATGAATAGCATAAGTAGTGACATATAAATGCTACATGTTAAAAAAATTATTTTCCGAAATTGTCCTCTAACACAAATTGCACCTCTATGTTAATGTACAAGTTTTAAGATGAGGACACTAAGAGTAAATGACATGTGTCACTCAGTGCATTAATTCGGAACACGGTTTCATCTACGAAGCGAACGATGAAAGTGAAGCTGAAACGTTGATATCATAACGTTGATACCCTTTGGGACATCATTAACAGTTAGTCCCTCTCCTGAAGAAAACCGAAGAACATGTGCCTAATGACTTCTCGTATATTCTCATATGCATGTATACAATCAAACAAACAAATACTGTAGAGTATATAACTGAAACGTGGTAAGCATAATTGGTAAATGCTATCTATTAGTCAAAAAAATATGCACACTGTATTTTGTCCAGTTATGTATGTGAATTGAACGAACGTGTATTATTCAACGAATTGATTTCAAACGTTAAATTCATTCATTCCCCTTCGAGCTTCATTTTGGCATCAAATTGTCATTACATTATTTCCGCCTCGAAAAGTGTATCAAAATCATTCTTTTCGAATGTATTTGTTACTTTTACTTTTTCCAACTCACGAAACATCAACAGCAGCCTGAAATGTAATGCTCAGAAATTCTTTGTGTAGATCCTTCAAAGGGACGCTGTTCCGATAGTGTTGAATAACTAAACGTTTGCTAATATCCGATATTAAACAAATAAGAATATCTATTTAAAACTCGTTGGAGAGCCATTTTCTGAACTGCCAAATTCATGCTTAATTTTTAGACTCCCTTTCCTTGTCTAAAAGGTAGTAAAGTGGATTTTTAAAGGCCGGAAGTATTTAATGATACGTTAAATTAAATCCGCATGAACTACGATATCGGGAATATTAAGATTTTGCTCATAACCAGAAAAGCGGAAACGGCAGCCGCTATGGTCATTCTAATAACAATGCTAATACTGTGTTATTAAATCGGTTAATTTACAACATTGCTTTCATAAAACATATTTCATGATTTGTTCTCAGTTCAGAGTTTAGGTAAATTCAATAGCTGCACACAGTACTAGTTCAGCCGTTTCCAAGTCTCAATAATTTATCCGTTTTGTACACAGCTAACCATAGATTTTTATATGTCCAAGCCAACAGCGGCTGTCTTAACGTTTTCAATGTT
This sequence comes from Phorcus lineatus, assembly GCA_921293015.1. Classification (NCBI taxonomy): domain Eukaryota; kingdom Metazoa; phylum Mollusca; class Gastropoda; order Trochida; family Trochidae; genus Phorcus; species Phorcus lineatus. Next base: position 42,239,577 of record OV121084.1, read on the forward strand.
GATTGCTGGTAAATTGTAAAGAATGTTTAGTATTTCATTGCATCGATAGAAAGTTTAAGTGAATGCACAAGTCCTCGTAGACCTTAAAATAGCCAATTTAAACCGTAAAAGCGTGCACTAGTGCCTTAAACGTAATAAGAGTGCTCTGAAAGCATAACAACCAACGCAGTGTGCCCACCATGGATCCTCTTAAAATCTTGTAATCTTTTTCAACATTTCACATTAGATGATATTTGATTGGCTTAAAAACTCGTACCACATCTGAACGGTTCTGTGAAAAGGGACCCATATCTCAAGAATCCGGCCAATCACTGAACACCTTATAGCTAATGGCTATGGTCAAAGTTTTTAAAAAAATGCATTATAAGCCATGCTCAAAGTCAAAGCTTTGAAAATACAACTTTATTTGAATGGTCTTATGATATAGGATACACATATGACATTTCTAAACGACGTTTAACTTGCATTATTGATAAGTTTCTAAAATTAATGTTGATAATGAAGATATATTTTTCCAATATCCTTTTTAAGGATCTAAATCATGGATAGCAACATTAGGACATCTACTTAACATTTTCGGACATATTTCGGAAGGATAACATTAATATTTGATTGACTTAACCTTTGTAAATGATAGTAAGTGAAAATATAGCATACTTTATTATCCATTAATTTACACTTCGACATTCAAGACTATCTGGATATACCCAAAGCCTTTGAAAACACAATTTAAGTTTTAAGCTTGTTACCTGTAAATTGTTTAAACATAAACACATTGAACATTATCAAATTATGTTGCCAAAAACGAGAAAATCATGGATGAACCTATTACGAATAAGAAACGTCAGATAGTATTAGAATACAGTAAAAGTCAGCAGAAGTCTATACCTGGAATGTTGATCCAGGCGGACAGACGCCTCTCACATTTTGGGGGTGTAGGCAAATGATGTTGAAACGCTCGTGTCAATGGAGATCAAAGTTCATCCCGCAGGTATTCGATAGGGTTCATGTCTGGAAACATTGCTGGACGCGCCGTAACTATAGTTCTGCACTATTTATCTTTAGACTTACAGAAGAGTCAGCTGGACGCAATGCCGGGTCGGCAATACAGGTAAAATTGTTTAAGGAGATTTCAGCAAACCATTGATTTGGCCTTCAAGCACCACTAAATGAGATAGGTAGATGTCATCGAAAGCATTCGGTATAACGACGTCAGCACACGGATAAAACTTACACGTCAATGTCGGTAAGTACAGTGTCGTTCGCCAGAAAAGCGGAGATTCAATTGGATTCATTTGACAGGATAACATCAAGATATCATCACAAATACCACTGTCTGGCAAGACGATTACGATGTAGCAAGTCCTATGGCAGCGAATAACAGAAGTGGCCATGTCAGTTTTTACTGTTACTGAGCTGTGGTGAACTCCACAGCAGTGGCTGGGTCAACGTCAACGTCGATCGGCAACTGTTCCAGTTACGTTGATGTCAAAAGTTTAAGAATAAGCTCTCTAGTTCAGCATAAGGTGTATTCACATTGTGTGTAGTTTTAGTTGTGAATTAACACGTCCAGGCATTGAAGTTGAATTTGAGGTTATTCTTCAATTAAATTTGTCACTTAAACATCCTTGTAATCGATGAAATAATTATCAATGTCTTTCATACCTATAGCTATTGCAATAGATATATATGAATATAGATCAAGCATCACAATGACTTACCAAACGTTCTAACGAAGTCTTTGAGGAGAGATTCGTCCCTGTCTATTGGTTTCATCTTAGTCCGAGTAAAGTTCCCAACAGCAACAAACGTTGATAACTCCTCTATGAGAAAGGTTCCCATGGAGTTTTGTGACCTTGACCAATTTTACAAGGTGACAGCAAAGCAATGAATTTTATAACATGAAATTGTGTGAAGCCTATCTGCTCCATACGTTTCTCTAGTTAACGATGTGAGCCAAGGTTGGGAACAGCTTTCTCTCGACTCGAATCGATTATTCCAAATATTTCGTAAGCAAGAGTGATTAAATCGATAGGACATTTTAATATTTTTGATGTAAAGACCTCTACATACAGACATTTTTTAATGTTAAGACGATTCCGGGCACCATATATTGAGGAACCTTCTTACAGCAACTAAAAAATCACAGCAGTTTAATTTTTAAAGTTAGTTCTTGCTTTTATCATCATTTTCAAAAACGCATAATCGTTTACATAAACATTTTAACAACTTATCTCCTTTATGTAAGATTAATCGTTATTGAGATATTCCTTTATGACATGAAATGCTTAAAACATTTCTGCAGATTACTTCGAATAGTTGATTATAAATTCTTAAAAAATGCGAAAGCGATAGACAGTTATATTTTGTTATTTTTAATACTGTTCTAAATGTAGGTAATGAATTGATTTTGTCAGCCACAAAATAATTAAAATTCGTCTTTGACTTGATGGTTGATGCTGGTAGTTTTTGATCATCTTAAAAAAGGCTGTAAAACGTGAATGCAGTTCACATTTTGAAGCCTCTTCTCCAAATCTGATCTCAACGCCAGCCGACTGTCCCCGTTTTTTCTCGTATGATACAAAATGACCCTTTCTGAGTTTTTATCAATGGATATAGAGCTGCATATCAAAAGTTTGTTCTCATATATAAGTATACTAGTGCAAATATCATGTAATTTAGGATGCCTTTGAGGTATCGTAGCATTGCCAATTAAAAAGAAACGTATACTGTTGAATTTTCAATCCATATGTGCAGATCCATTCTTCTTTAAGGCGAATATTTATCATACTAGCCATCGGTATGCAACTGTAGTGGATACCTTTATAAGTGCCTTGTAATGCTATATTTTTATTCATACTATTCTTTAAAAAGGCAAAGTAACTGTGGATGAAACTTCAAAACCTTCTTTTCATCATTTCACCAGCCTTTGTTTAATGCTTCTCATAATTCAGACAAAATCTGCATTGTTGCAAAACATGTTCTGCTATTCGTTTACGTTTTCTGCATGTAACTTTTAAGTAAATGTTATTAATTTCATTTTTATTCAAACAAAAGACAGATAGATTCGCATACATATTTGTCAAGTGATTATGGCCTCAGGTTAATCATACAACAAATTGCAACGAATGAAATAGTGTACATGCTGATAGTGTTGTATTATAGCCTATTATTCATAATATTACGAACTTATGCGAGTTATCTTCTCATTAAATGAAGAACATTGATATTGTTCGATAATATCATTCGGATTAAAGTGTCAGTTGTCGGTAATTTTGTTGATAATTTTGAAAACCCTTATTCTCAATTTGAATTTTTTTTACATATTAACATACCATGAAAGTCATCCTGAATGGAGTCAAGGTCAACAGCATGTAAAAAAAAGACAGACGTTCTTTATATTGAAGTCCACTTCAAATCTGTAGTTGAACGCCGAAACTGAGAAGTAAATATAATTGCTCACTGATTATGTGACAATTTGCTAGTAAGATATGGTTCGACTCTGTAAAGGGGTTTGAAATGAGAACAGTAGTTACATTTGGATGATGAAAGAAGTGTAGCATGCCAATATTGATTGAAGCAGTCATAAAATCTCTGTTTAAACATTTTCATTTAAAATCCATCAGATATTCTAGAATATCCTTCAAAAACCGAATCGTTATTGAACAGTTGCGGATCGCTAAATTTTGAAAGGTTTGTTCGGGGTTCACCCTGTGGAGTTTGACCATTTTACGATCTTATTTAAAAAACCTAACGTTTTGGGTTTTTTTATTTGAGGCATTTTACAAAAATAAAAGATAGGTGAAGTCGGTCAATATATGTGTGAAAGACTCGGATAAAACAATATTTACCGAGATATGGACACGAGAAAAATAAAACTGACATAGGACTAAGACTATAAAAACGTCCATACCTCATCAACATCATTTGATATTATGTGCAGTTCACTTAAGATGTATAACCGTGAATAAAAGATCGTTTTTCATTCTCCGTGCGCAATTTAAAGAATTGGCAGATTGTAATCTGAGGATCGCAGTAAGTTGCACTACGGGAATACATCTATAATTTGGCATTTAATGTGTTGTTTATTTACCCACATTGTTGCTAAATTTTTTCTGTACTCTATTTTCTAAAACCTCTACATCTTTGCACTAGTGTATTTTTCATAATGGCATAAGCAAATTATTATTCAAACCTCGGTTTGGAGAAAGGGCTAACATAATAGTTAAGCTCCACTACTATATATAAAACACACCGTAGGACACCAAATAAAAAACACCTCTCTACATATAAGACGGAAGCTTAGAGTTCATCTATTTACGTAAATTACGTGATATACATTTTGTAAATGATATAAAGAGATTATTACCCGAGGAAGTGTGTCATATGATTTTTACGAAACGAGTGTGAATTTTTGTATTACCCGAGCGAGAGCGATGGTTATACACTAATTCGCACGAGTTTCGTAAGAGTCTTTTGAAACACTTCCGAGGGTAATAATTTCTTTATTACCGATTCTATTCCATTTAAAACGCATGTACATGTTCAGAAAACAGTTTCCTTCTTTTGCGACGGCCCGCTACAGTGACGTCATGAACAATGGTTTTATGACGTCACAGACGACAAAATACGGTCACTCGCGCTGAAACAATCGTTGCTAGGCAAAAGTGATATGTGCACATGTGCTCATATTGAAAATATTTCACCACTTATGATAAACCGTATGGGTAATAAAAACAGCTTCGTTGTCGAGTGAATTACTATACTCATTCTACGCGTTTTAAAGAAATATTCATTCAGAAAGTAAAACTGTTTACAACACTCACTGAAACAAATTCAAATTTCTCCTGAACATTGCAAATTTTACAGTAAGACATATATCACATTTATAACAATTGAAAGTGGCCAATAATTAATATTCAGCCAATAGTTCTTGTTTCATTCATGTTCACAGTAACATTATACAGCTTTAAATATTATATGAGAGACGCAACCAAATGCCAGGCCCCTCGAAAACCTGAAAATGAAAAGTAGAAAAAGCCTTATACAAATTATCTCCCAAGTCTATATAGTTTTGTTAGATGCAAAATCCTACGTTGAAGAAACTATCTTCTACGTAGGACAAAGTTGTACAAAACGAAGTTCACCGTGACACTATTACGCTTTCGTATAAAGCAAAACAAATATCGTAAAAACAAGCAGAGGTTGTTGGCTGTTTATTGAATTCCTTGAAAACTCTATCAATGTGAACATATATGAATATAAACAAAGGTGAAAAAGCGATTTTAATGTTCGTTAAATCGTCTGAAATACGAACGCAATCGATATTATTTTTCTTTAATAACGCCTTGGTACAAAACAAATTATGTTTTAATGAATTTTCTTCAATCAACTCTTCCTCTGATCTTTACTGAATAGAAACTGAACCACACAAACAAATGAACATATCAAAAAGTCTTGTAGAAACTGATTCAACCTTCCGATTGTTACTAACCTTTGAAATGGATAGAGAAAAGAGAACACATTCATAGTAGAAACCTTTCAAAACGCAATATATGTTAAAGTCATAGTCTCATTTTTGTAAGGCAATTAAACTGAACTAATTATTCTTCACGAACAAAATCTGATCACTAACACAGATATTTCCTGTCGCGTTTGCAAAGATTTTCATTTTTATGCCCGTTTCACAGTTTTGATGAAGCAGCTTATTGGCGTATGCCGTTTCAGACCGATGAGGTACCGAAACAAGTGCAATCCCATCGCGAGTGCAAAACACCGGAAATCGAGTAATTGCAGCGCCGATACTTATGACAGACGCATTCTTCACAGAGTTTACCACCTTTTTGTTATTTCTGTATTTGAAAAAAGCGTAAGGTATAACCTATTTTCATTGGACATTCAGCTGGGAAATTTGATGTGTTCTTCGTCACAGCCTTAGCGAAATGACGTGGTATGGACTAACGCTCGCCAAAGACATAATATTAAGGTAGGGTAGGGTAGTTTAAACTTCATTATTGAGGGCTAAAATGCATGCAGAGTTCTGAAATTTGTTGCAAACGTCAGGGGAAAGATTTCCATGAGTGGTGAACTATTTGTCCGGCATGCATTACAATTTGCCTTGCGAAAATAAGACAATGACTTTAAAAGAAATCGTCATTTCCAAGTATGATATGAGGTATGATAAACAGGAATAAATATGTAGGATTCCAAAAGAACTTTTATGGACATTAATGAGTATGATTACCATCACCACTTATTTGATAGCAAACAATAACTTCTTCGAAGTCATTTATCATTTTTACAGACGTGACAGAAAGTCTTTCTCATCACTTATACACACACGTGTTCATAACAGGTATTCTAGAATGATCAATTGCATTATCTAATCAGCCTTCTCTGGATTTATGGACTACTGAGCTGTGTATCATCATCTCTAAGGGCTGTAGGATTGGGTGTTAGTTTCAGGTTAGCATTAGTAGATGCAACATGGATCTGGTCTGGCTGTTCCAATCAATGATGTGGACTCATTATAGCCTAGCATTAGATCAGCACATATTGCAACCTTACGGTCCAATCATGTGTAAAGAACTGTGTCAAAGACGAGACACCTGCTCAGTACATAACTTTGATGATGTACAGTTGTCATGTCAACTTGTCGTCAGTGGAAATTTAAGTTCCAACAACTCATTTGAAAACGAGATCAAACTCTGTGATGTTAATAAAATCCATTCCCAAACCAAGAGTCAGGCAAAGACCCATATGAAACAGCCCGGTAAATATCATTAAATGTTTTCGTATATTAGGTCCTTATTTGGCTATCTGTTTGCATTTTGTTCAGGTTTTTCATATTTTTGGTGTTAGAAATCACTGTTCTTTCAACATGAAGTGATTACAAATTGATCACATTGCTTAATTCTAGTGTAGACATACACATTTTTTTACAAAATAAAGACAGAATGTTGAGCAGATAAAACAGGTTTTATTTGAGTTTAATAATTCTCTGAATAATCATATTTACGACAGCGTTTTCCGACCATGGTCAGAACTAAATGAGAAACAAATATAGAATCCTTGAGTAGTAACAAAATCAAAGGAGAAAATACCGTGATTTCATTTCATTTTTTGCTTTTTTAAAAACTCTGTGTCATACAACGCCATATTTTTTTTGCTTAAAAGCAATTGTTGCAATCTAACATGGAAGCTTACTGTGGTATTACACTTAAATTTTTACCATATATTTTAAAGTGATACACAGTATGATGTGGCACGTGGTCCCGTGGTCCTGTGCATTGCTCAATTGATCAGTGAAGGTAAGCAACATCAGGCGTGGCTCGCCGGATGAGTAGGTTACCTGATACCTTGCTGGATAAACTGAGAGTTTGAAGGGTGATTCCCTGCCCCATACAAAGACACGGGTTGTGAAACTTGTGGTGTTCCCTTAGGCAAGAGACTTTATTCGAAATGTGCCTCAGTTCGCCCAGCAGTACAATTGGGTACCTGGTTTGGATGTGATGGCAATGTGACAGATAACCATAAAGCGCTTAATCGGCTGCTGGGTTGCATACTCCTAAGTAGTTGCGATTGAAAAAAGGAGTGTTTGTCCTCACACCAGGGTAATAATGTTTGTGGCGCTTGAGCATTCCCCTTTGTGTTGTGGAGTCCAGCGCAATATAAGTATCCTCATTATTATTATTATGATGTAAATTTTATATGTGGCTTGAATAAGGGCAAAAATGTCACAAGTCCTGACTTAAGTTGATATCGCCTTTCTAAAAATGCGTCTTTATCTCTTAAATGGCAAAGTTAGGATGGTTTCTTGTTTCCATTTGTAAATGAATAACGGCCATGTAAATGTTAAGATATCTTAATTTTGCATGTTATTTAAATGTGTATTAGTTAAATTACCTACTTGACGCTTCAAATGTATGGTACTCGTTGTGTCTTCTGTAAATAAGTTCTAAAATATCACGCCATTGTCCGAATTTAGATTACAAATCTCGAAATCGAACCAGTTTGTTGTCTCTATACTGAACTAATAAGTATTGATATGTTAATTTTCAGAGACAAACACTAGTTCCCTATCAAATAACACAAATCATGAAATTTGACATATTTGACTCCATAAACATACCCTATGCTGAATGTACATAATTCAAAACTGCTTTTCTTGAGCGATACCTGGTGACGCCGATACTGCCGCTGTCACTTGACTCACTCAGCGGTACCAAAGGTGACGTTAAATTGATTTATTGTTTGATGGCATACCATTGTACAACAACAAGCAATACGTCCCACATGCTATACATATAATATTTGCCACATAAAAAACCTGTAAAATATTTCATCCAGCCATATATGGCTTACGAGACACGAGTTAGATAGAATGCATTACATTCACACACATGACGTCATTTCCTCTGTGATCAGAAATGTATTGTATAAACAATTATCTAAAAGATAACGAAGTATAACAATGGTGTTATCTGAACAACATCATCATTATTAATATTACATTTTGTATTATCATTGTCATTATTATTATCAAAGTTTTTAGCATTAATGCATGACTATTCACTCATGAAGTATTGTCATTATGCAAATTTCATTTTAGTGCTAAGATCAAACATATGATATCAACTGTGCAGGCCGAATGTGGTTGATAACCACGTTTTCCATCCTTTATGCACATGGATCAAGTTGGCACTCATAGTGCTTGCCCTCTGAGATGAAGCAAGCATGTACGTCACACAAAATACTATAAGTTAATCCAATTTAAAAAAAACCCAGATTCGTTTGATGTGAATAAAATATTTCAATAAATAAAATAAAAATTAACATCTTGAGATGACAAATGTTGCAAACACTCGCAACACGATATATCCAGATAACATCCAATGCCCCAATAAACTGAAAAATGTATAAACGGGAACGTAGCTCAGTAGATAGAGCTTCTGCTCGTCATCTGGTAGGCCGGGGGTCAAATCTTCACCAAAAGGTTGGAGATATTGCTGCCTTGCTTGACGTTCACTTATAAATGGATAGAACATCGCCTGAACTGGCGCTGCACTACGGGAGCACACAAAACATTTCAAAGTACAACCCATAACGGACATCAAAGAGTCATTATTGTATCATTATAATTACAATTATATTTGATTGCCAAATCTTTAATTGATTTTATATTTCGCGTTTGTATTGTTCAAGTGAGAACCATGCTCAGCGAAACGACGCCGCCTGTCCTCAAAAGTACGTGAGAAGTTTCCACGAAGCCTGTAAGGAGGGACATCTTGAAGAAGTGAAAAAGCTCCTGTCCAGGGGGCTGCTGGATCTTAACTGCCCGGATGATATAAACCGTACTGCTCTAATGATAGCGGTGTTGTATAAACAAGTGAAGGTCTTTGACTATCTAGTGGAGCAAAAGTGTGGTGTGACAGCCACTGATTCCGCAAATGAAACCGCACTACATAATTCATGTCGGGTTGGTAACATGCATTCTGTTAAAACCTTGTTAAACAAGTTTAAGCTTGATATAAATGACAGAGGAGGGAGTGGAAGAACGTCATTGATGTATGCTGTTATAGGTGGTCATACAAAACTTGTAAAGTTCTTGATTGAAAGAGGGGCTGACATTGAAAGATTAGATGATAACAACAATAATGTATTACATATGTCCGTTTTGTGTCCTTCCGTTTACACGGCTAAGTATATTCTTTCTCTAAACAAAATTTATATTGATAGTAGGGGGCAGTATAGACCCTTTTTCGCGGGAAAAATCACGCGACGGCTAGCTCATGAATATTTAGTGGAGGCAGAAAGACCGGAAGCTCCGTAGCGTGCCTCCACTCGACTCAATATTTTGAACGCCTAGTTTGAAACTTTCTAACGATGTTTTTGTTCAATTGATTGTAGTATTAAGAGTCATTAGTTATATCTGAAATATTTTTGAAGGAATTTTAAAATGACATAGGTTAGATTTGCTATTTACATGAGTTTAGGTATATCATGTGACGTCACTTTTCGTCGGTTGTTTACTAACACAGTTCGTCTGCAAGTGGCGCGCTAGCTAATCCTTTTTGACGTCAGTCTTTATCAAGTGTCAAATATGGTTCATAGTTGTTGTGTTGTGGGGTGTACCACTAGGCAGGGTCCTGGCATTTCTTTGCATCGCATTCCTAGTCACCCTGAGAGGCGGAGGATAGCTTGGTTGAGGAAAATAAAGCGGCGCGTTGTCAACCAAACTTTGGACTGGCAGCCGACATCCTCAACTCGGATATGCGGGAGACATTTCATTGAAGGTAAAATATTTGATCATTTCTTGACAAGGAAATACATATGTTGTTGTTAATTCCTTTAAAATAATCACATTATAACCAGGGCATGTGAAAGAAAATGCTAACGATAAAGTTCTCATATCCAAAAATATACAGACATTGAAAATAACAAAACTTCTGATTAGGTTTGGGATATTAGGTAATTACCCATTGTTACTTCATATAGTACTACTCTCTGCAAAAAATTTATATAAACATTTGCACTTTAAACAATTTTATTCCATATTTACATAATTTTAAAAAAATTTGAAAGATTTTTTCACTGTGGAAAGATTCATAGCCAGAAGAAACAATAATTTTGAGAGTTTTTCCAAAAAATGGTTACCCCTTTTCCCCATCTTTAAAGATTGAACTGTATTTATCAATGGTTAACATAGTGGCCAAAATTGTACTTTACCCAAAGCTTGATATCGATGTGTTATTGGACCCTGTGTGTTTCATGTGCATTTAATTTCTGACTATTAAGTATGGGAACAAATAAAAAAAAAATTTTTTTAAAAAGTTCTCATCTCCTCTTTACCTATTGGATTCGAAACTGCAATGGTTTTTATTATCATTATTTGTTATCAGAGATATTTCTACATGATGTATTGTTGTTTTCATGTTTGTGAATTGATGTTACAAACACAATTGCTTTTCTAAAGGAAAGCCCAGTGACAATGAGGACCACCCAGACTACATCCCATGTAAGGACATTACTGGAACTGACATCACCATAGGAGGTTTACAGAGGTTCATTCTACTTTCGTGAATATTTCATTTTTGTTATATGATTAATATGATTAAAAGGTTAAATTATGCTTATGAATACCTACTGTGTCTGTTTAATAAAATCTCTGTATCACATCCAATTTCAAACATTTTAAGTAAAAATTTAGAAATAAAATTTTGGTACCATAATTTCTGTCATAACTTATTGATGTAGAAATAGTTAATATTGGATAAGTGTTAATATTAATAAATGTCCCGTTACTGTTATGCAGATACAAACGAGTCAAGCAGCGGCGAATTCAGCAGCAAGACACCCCCTGCTCCCCTACCCAGACACAAACGCCAGAAGATACTGAGGCAGCGGTCACCCTCCTCCACCTGGCAGACGCTTCAGTAACTGGGAACAGCAGAACGTTCCGGTCTACAGGTGTGTTCTGTTTTTGCTCAATACTAATGTTCTAATTGTTGATAATGATAACTTCACACATCATTGAAAGCTTCTTTACATTTTATTACAATTGTTCACATATTGATAGAATCAGGTTTGATAATACTTGTAAACATTTCAATCACAAGAGTATTTACTCAATCGCAAAATATGAATTGCAAAATACTCTGAGTATATACATATTGTTAAGGCTTATTATCTTAATTAACCTTTAGATCTTGGCATTAACTGACACATGAGTCCTTCATTATATCTTCTGTACTAAGGATGAAGACAAGCAATAATATCACTTTGCCGTTAATTTCCTCTTTACATTTCTTAATTTACTCAGCTTTTTATCATCCTCTGTCAATGTTAAAACCCAAGGTTATTCTCTCCAAGATTATTGAATGGGAAAAATGTCTTGTTAATAAGGGAAGTTATGACTGGAAACTGGGGTCTGTTTATGCAAAGTAAACTATGTACATTTATACCTCTGAACATTTTTGAAGAGGTTAGGATTTGTTGTTATTAAATTGAAACCAAAATAACATTGTTTGCTGCAGGGTCTCAGACAGTTGCCTTCCATGATGACATGCTGTTATTAGGAAAAGCAAGACAACACCTTAGCCAGTTGGAATCTGCCAAGGAGGAGATAGCTGAACTGCGAGCAGAAAATGTTTTGTTGTCAACTCAAGTTAGAGAATCCAAGTTTACTCTTTTTAATATTAAGATCGAGGACTTTGTATTCTTTACTGGTATAACCAAGCCATTATTTTTGTGGATATTTTCATATATTTCTTCCAATGTAAATTTTTGCATTTGTCATAATGGTTTGCCTTTACATGATCATCTATTAGTAGTGTTAATGAAATTGAGACTAGCTTTTTCAAATAGGTACTTGGCAAAAAAATTCTGCATATCTGAAAGTGTTATATCCAAGTTGATAAATAAGTGGATTCCAAAACTAGCAATTGTACTTAAGCCTTTGATTGTTTGGCCAGAGCGTGATGTCGTTAGATCACATGTACCTTCTTGTTTCAAACCTGCATACAGTAAGGTTGTATCAATTATTGACTGTTTTGAAGTTTACACTCAAAGGGCCTCAAATAAAACCCCAAGAGCTCAAACCTGGAGTAATTATAAAAAGAATAATACTATCAAATTTCTAGTATCTGTAACACCAGCAGGCGCTATTAGTTTCATTTCTAGTGGATGGGGAGGTAGAATTTCTGATAAGCAAATTACTTGTGAATCTGGCTATTTAGATCATATCATTCATGGGGATGAAATTCTTGCTGATAGGGGGTTTCTTATATCAGAGGAAGTAGCATCGAGGGGGGCTATCTTAAAAATGCCTGCTTTCACCAAAGGTAAAACTCAGCTTTCAGCATCTGAGGTTATATCGTCGAAAAATTTGGCTAATGTGAGAATTCATGTTGAAAGAGTTATCGGTAGGATGCGAAATTGGGAATTCATAAAAAATCCTGTGTGTCTGCAACAGATTCATTTACTTGATAATGCTGTCATAATAATCGCTGCACTTTTTAACATCAACCCATCAATTGTAAAGGAATAATGATCTTTCAAATGTTTGTTATGAATATACTTACACAATACTTTCTTGAATTGATCAAGTATTTGGTAATATGTACTTTTGCACTTTTCACCACCCGTGTTATATGAACCTAGGATATACTAATCAAAGCTGGTAGAACATGATTAATGTATTCCTGTTTAAGTTTCAGTAGGAGCTTGGTAATGAAGGTGTCATCTCTGAACACTCGAACAGCAAGGCTGTTCTTAACTGACCACATGTAAAAGTCACAGTATGATGTGCCTGTTATTAACATATGTCCTTGCACCTGTGTTTGATATTTAGTAGATTTCTTTAACTGAAAATTTGAATCAATGGGAAATGTGCTGGTCGTTTCACCTAATGGATCTGGGATGCCATTCTTGTAGGTTGGGAAGCATTTAATTTCTAGACAGCCCTTCCCACAACAATCACATTCTATCAATCCATCAGGTGAAGCACCCAGGTGTGGAAAGTCTTTGTTTAGCATCAAGCCACTGAGAGAACAATGAAAATTGTCATGGATCATATTTTGGTACCTAATGTAGCATTGTCTTGCAGGAGCCTCGTTTGTTATCCCATACTGAGTACTGACTGTTGAGAAGGGTTTGCTAGTGCACATTATTGTTTCAACCATTTTCTCCCTGGGTGTATCATCCTTTAGTGAGTAAACTTGGTGCATTCTACTTGATGTTATCCTGCCTACCCTGTGGGAATGCCATAATTTACTTTCTGATTGAGTGACTGTTGCCTGTTCTAAATTTGAAATTTTGTCTTTATCTAATGTTATGTTTAAGAAGTCAAAAATGGATTTGGGAGTTGTTTCTTTGTATTCTTTAATTATTTCTGGAATTGTTTTCGGGTATGAATTTTCGGTTAGTGCTTTTGCCTGTGTGGATGTGAAAATGACTGCATCTGGTTGAATTTCTTTTAGAGAATTTAACATAGTAATTGTATTTCCTGATGGCACAGGAAATTTGACCTTTTGTGACTGATACTTGTCCACAATATGTATATCATCAGACTCCCCGAACTTTCTTTTCCGAATGTCGAGATGTTGGACCGGACAGGGTACTGCCTGAAAATATAATGCCACTACATTATTATGTGGCACAGCAAAGTTAACTTGAAATTTGTACTCTTGTAAAAGGTGGATAATTGTATATATTTAGCTATAAACTAACAGTGGTGGATCAAGGGTAGAGTTAAGTGGATTGCTACCTCCTCTCTCCCGTTTGGAATTTCTGGATCTGCTAATCGGTAAGATGTCATTACCTCCTATCAAGATGATGTAATGTAATGAAATATATACAGCAGTATCAGTAAAATATAATTACAATGATCATGATGATTATTTTATTGGTTTTCTCTCAAGGAAATGATTTTTGATTAGTGACAGTTTTTATTTTCACAATGATATGATAGCAGCATATGCCATATCGTAAATTACAACGACAGCTTTATATTTCATCATATTTTGTATTCTAACCTGAGTTCTTGACAAGTCATTCCATGTGCACGCTTGACTTGTACACGCTTGTTTCGCTATGCCCGTCCGAACAGCGGCCTCAACTTTAAATGCAATTGCTGCAGCATGGCTGCAACTTTTCCCCATCCTAGAATTATTATAAGATTTTAATGACATATTTATCATATGCAGCTATAAATCTACAGATATTAAATTAAATCCCTCCAAATTTTACAAGTATTTGATGCATGACTCTTGGGTAAATTTATAAGTGCACTATTTGAATTATTTTACTGTATTAACATTTATTTCACTGAAAATATGTGTGCATTTATGTTATTGAATTATTTCCTTGCATTGGAAAAATATTAATTGTCTTCAAAGTGTGATGCACATTAACAATTATTTCTTGTATCCTTAAAAAAATTAATTTTATTGTTGATAAGGATTTTGAGGTTTTGAAGACTAACCCTGCCATGCATGTACAGTGAGCCGTCATGATTTCACCACTTCCATTTGTCACAATAAATGCATCATACATCCTGGTTGTCTTTCCTTGTCGTTGTGAGGGCAGGACTTTAGCTCTTAGAAATATATGGTCTGAACATTTGTAAGTTTTTATTTGTTGGACATGCCCAGAAATAAAAAATTGGTATCCATCCAAGGACTTTGGGGTTTTCATCTGTGTTTGAGAATAAAGACGCGACCCCAGAACAAAATAGCTGTAGATATCAGGGTAGGCCAGTGTCGGCCACTCTGCAATGTTGTTTTGCCATAAATTCTGTGGAATCCCATACGGATCGTTGAGCTTTGTGCCATTTGGGAGAGTGAGTTTTTCAAAGTAATTGACATAATCGTCTGAATTAAGTTTTTTGGCATAATCCGAAACATTATACATTCTTGAAAATTGTATTTGAATTTACCGGCTTTTCGACAGGTCAATAACGGGATACAATGGCATTCTGGTCGAAAATACATTAACTTTCATACGTTTTTGAATAAATAAATATTGAGTAATTACAACTTATGGTTAATATTTGGGACTTTTATTTCTTTGTTATAAGAAATAAACAGGAATTGATCATTTGACTATCTGATTCTCGCAAAAGTGATCAACAATGTGAAAAAAACAAACATGGCCGTTGCATCGTTTACGTAGATTTGCACCGATGAAAACTAATTAAGAAGGACAATGACAGATGGCAGTCAAAAGTTTAACGTTTTTATTGTTAACAACATTCTTAATATTCTATTCCCCATAATGCCTTTGGCGTCAATTGTAGAAATAACTACGTACGAGAAAAAAAGTGTTCGCGAGTCTCCAGTCCGTTCGCCGCAATGTTTTGCCTCCACCACGATCAGCTGATATGTAAATGAGGTCAAGGTCGTATGTTAATGAGCGCGCGAAAAAGGGTCTATGGGAGAACACCACTAATGAATGCTGTTAAGGCAGGGGTTTTAACCTTTGTAAAGTTGTTGATAGAAAAAGGGACAGATACGAAAACAAACGATAACAATAACAATAACCTTCTACATTTTGCCTGCATGAGTATTATGGTAAAGATGGTGGAGTACGTACTGTCACTAAATGTATCTGGTATAGAAGCAAAGGGAAAATATAAGAGAACTCCATTGATGATTGCTGTTTCCCATAAAAGAGTTGATATTTGTAAGTTTTTGGTGTCAAAAGGGGCTGATATGAAGTCATTAGATGCTGGTAACAATAACATTCTACATATTGCTTGTGTTTCCGGTTTTCCCAACTTGGTGAGTTATGTATTGTCCCTAAACGTTACCGATGTAGAAAGTAGAGGGAAGTTTGGGAGAACTCCATTGATGAGAGCTGTTGAACGTGGCTTCACTTCCAATGTAAAACTTTTACGTGAAAATTATAAAGCAAGTCTAACAACTGCTGATGAATATGGGTGCAATGTACTCCACATCGCCTGTTCTGAAGGTAGGATATATGTTTTGAAGTACCTGGTCACTGTAGAGGAACTGAAAGGATTTGAGAATAAAAGAAACTTAGCCGGCAACACACCTGTTCAAGTGGCAGAGATGAAAAGTCATTGTGAAATTGTGTCGTTTCTGAAATCAAGGGAGTAGCACTGGATAAACATTCGAATCGATTCAATCATGGACAAAATATTTGACAATTAATTTTTCTTATGAGATAAGATGATTCATAAACTTCTATTGACGTCACTCTTTTGTTCTTGGCAGTATTATTTCTGGTATAAATATTCTGCCTAACAATGTTTGGGAATTATTCAAGTATGTCCTTCTTTTGTTGGTATTTATCAACATGATTGCCATACTCGGTAGGACACCGTTGTGGAATAATCAACTTAATTAAGTTACTTGAATTTCAATAAATAAATGTTTGGTTGTATTGCAAATTTTGAAAACTTTTTTTTGATTGCCGGTTTTACCTATTTTGAAATAATTGTTGACATGAGGTGACATGATCTGGGGTTTCTTGGGGGAATAGTTTAGGGACAATGTACATATTCATTTTCTGCCTTATTATACACATATTTATAATTTTTTGACAGTTTCTAAGATAGATAAAACACGACCTGTACACACTATTACGATGTAAGGTATTTGCAATCCGGATATGCACGCAGGGCCACGGCACTTTGACAATCACGGGGACAAATATCCTTACATCTTTATCATACCTGCTGGTTATGTTTTATACACACATATGGTAAAGTATCGAACCATTTATAGCTCTTGGTAACCAAGAGTATCACCTTATTGGCTTTGAGGTCATTGTCCGTTTATGATTTGTAAACGTGCCGGTTGTCAGCCAATATACCAGCAGTAGATGTTGGTTTATAGTGTGCGTTATCCTTAAAAACGACATCGGTAATCGACAGAACATTAGATTTCTTTCTGTAACACTCGTACTCAATATCAGTAATTACTATCTAGTCGTATTCATGGTATGACACAGAAAATTCAAAATTTTGTCAAATTCAAAAGGTAAGCTTGAAGTGGCGAAGTACGAAAAGTATATGCCTAAATTAAATTTAAAACAAAA
The DNA here is from genome assembly GCA_921293015.1 of Phorcus lineatus. Classification (NCBI taxonomy): domain Eukaryota; kingdom Metazoa; phylum Mollusca; class Gastropoda; order Trochida; family Trochidae; genus Phorcus; species Phorcus lineatus. The sequence goes on from OV121084.1 coordinate 42,257,139, forward strand.
TTCATAAAAAAAACTTCATACATGAAGAAGAATATTATTAGCATGATGTAATCACCCCCGTCCAATCTCAAGATGGGACGTCCCTACTTAGGATTCAAAGTTGGGAAGCGTCCAATTTTAAGACAGACAGAAGACATATTGTTTCATCATACACATATAAGACTCATTTTGTACATAATAGATAAAAGGTATATACATGTATGCCACTCAATTGGAGTTATGAGAGACAAGATAAAGATGGGAAAGGATTCCAAGTTGGGATGATACTTCTAGTTGGTAATTATGTCAAATACAAATTATTGCCTTTTTGGTGTAAATAAAACGTTTTGGGGATTTTTCCTATCGTTCAAGCAAGGAAAAGCAATCAACGTGAATCAAATACGAAGAACTTAATCATACTTAATATAATAATGAAACAAGGATAAAAATGGGATATCTTTATTAAGAATTATGTTGATTTTACAAAATGCACCATATAATTGTGATCCTGTCACCCAGCAAATGTTTGGACCCTGAGGCAGCAGTCTTTCCATCAACCCTCAAAGGTAAGGGTATTAGGGTGTTTTCATCTACCCGTAAAGTTCAGGGTGAGGTAAAGGCCCTGAAAAGATGAGTTAACATTGTCAACTTCGAAATAAATTTTTATACTCCATACAGCACCCACGGTGGTAAAAGAATACATATCATAATAAAACCAGCTGACAGAACATTTCCAGATTTCAACTTATAGCACCGGTTGCAACTCAGAAAATACATAACTTCTACACAATAAAGAAGCTCTTTTAGACAGATATAAAGTTAAAAATTAATCAAATAACTTTGAAAATTGCTTTCATGAAAATTTCTAAAATCCTGAAAATGGTTAGTTTATGAAATAAAAAAAACTATATTTGGAAATTATTGATAATATAAAATTCCTTTAATTGATTATTTCAAACGTACCTCCAACAAATGGGTGAATATGACCAATTGGAAGGAAAGGATGAATGGGATGAAATCCTGGGAATCCAACATGGGGGAATCCGTGGAATGGCGGAATGATATGGGCGTGTACTGTTGCCATGGCAATTACACATAGAACGACAACGATGAACGCCTTCATGTTTGATATATCTGTAGAGAACAAAAGAAACAATTGTATCTATAGTGTTACCTGAACAGCACAATTTATGAAAACCTTAATGTTTTATTTGCTAGTAAATTACTTTATCAGAATAACATCAATAAGAAAAGCAAGTCAATACAAGTGAAAATCTATGATTCAAATTTTGATAACAAAAAATATACTTACAAAGGATAAATTGAAGGAGGAATTCTTCGATGAGAGATGTGCTTTGCTTCTAACAACACCACGCTATATATACAGGCCGGGGACACCGCCAGGACACACTCATCTGTCCACAGTGTCATAGATTACCTCATGTGATGTAACTTACTATTTATTGCCTGCATCTTTAGTCTACACTGTTACTCAGGCTAGATCACTGTGCAGTGTTTGACGTTTTGTTTTCTATCTGAACACAACAATCAATTTGATTGTACACTGAAGATGCTAAGAAAGGACTTACACAAAACTTGATAATAAAATGTATAATATTTTATTCTTACAAAAAGAAGAAGTATATGGGCAACGATTATAACTGGTGGTTGATAATTGATCAATTAATCAATTAATTGTAGTTACGATTTTGTTTAACTTTTTCATCTTATGTTGTCTTTTACCATCATCTGTAAAGCAACATCAATTCAACTGAAGCCATTGCAAAATTTAGGTTTTCACTGAATAAAAAAGTATCATGTACAATGTATTGTTTATTTAGATGGGTGTATTACGAATAAGCATTTTGGTTGTATCATCGACGCTTAACAGAACAGACCAGACCAGAACAGAATTTTATTCTCGTGAATCATACAAAATGATATAGAGAACATACATATAACTATTATAATAAGAACGAAGTATAAATGTTATCAAATATTATAGCATAAACAATCATGAAGAAGGTCATATTATTTCTCCTATTCACTGCTTACAAATGTAGAGGTCGTCATACTTTGAAACAAGTTGACAATGTTACAAATAGGATAAGAAGCCCCATTGTTTGCTATTGTTTGGACACAAGACAAATCTAACACAATCACTCTCCAATTCACCCTCTTATCGCTCACAACTTTATAAAGGTTATAGTCAAACTGTTCTTTCATATTGATTCTCATTTTAAATTTTAAAGTCAATTTAATCATAGTCTTAATTTAGCAGTCAGACGGAGAAAGTTTGTTGTATTACTTAGATTAATTATTCATATGAAGGGTGAATCTGATACTGTATACTTACATTACAATCATGAAACTAAAATACATATACACAAACACACCAACATAATTTACAAAATATACTAACGATTAACATTATAGAGTCACACAGAGGATAAAATAAAGTTAAATGCGATGAGATGAAAAAAACATTCATATGTTTATTTTTACCATGTTATCAACAAGATTGCGTCTTTTGGCCAGCAAGTGAAATGCTGTTTCTCCTAATAGATTTTGAATTTGAGACATTTGTATTAGATGAATAAGTATAGCAGAAGAGTTGAGGTTTGTTATAGCCGGCACAGTGGATTTTTTATACAAAAAATAATTTCTGATATCTTCATAAGTGGGGCAGTACATCCGAAAATGTCTTTAATCTTCAATTAATCACAGAATGGATAAAGGCGTTTCTATCATGAGCGGGGTCACAGGTCTAATATAACGGCCAATCTCTATGTTGAGGGGCAGACTCCCACATCGGAATTTAGCTATGATCTTTCTTTTATATCTTGGCTTAGAGCAACACAAGTATGCTTCTGGAACTCTATCTTTCTTAAACGTGCGATACGTTCTCAGTTTTAACTGTTTAAGAGATTTTTATCAGTCCAAAGTATATGTGTTGACCTTTGGGTTCAACTAATTTGATGATACTGACGTCAACTCAACAAACTGAAAGGGTTAAAAGCATTACAACTGACGTTTGTAAAAACATTAAGAAACAAAACTTATTTTTTGGAATGCAAAATAGGTCTTATCAACGTAACGTGTTGTGGTTCAGTGTTGAAAGTGTAGTGTATGTATCTGTTTTCTTTGTTTGAATTTGATTATTAGGAATTTCTGTCGAGCGTAAGTTAGTAATAGTGTGTAAAACAATTACACAATAGTGTTGCGGGCTTTCTCCCTGCAATAATACTATCAGCCGCGATATAAGTAAGATAGACTTGAAAGCGGCATTAAACTCCATATCACCTAACCTCACCTCCTCGTTTTATAAAAAGAAAATATTGTAAATTTTCTTATGAAGATTTCCTTCGTTCCTTTCTTTGCATATTCAGTGTAAAATTTGAGCTCAAAGTGATTGTTGTATTCAGATGGAGGGAAAAGGAGCTTCATGTATTCATTGATGAATGAAAGATGACAACCTTAACACAAGACGAATGACATATTTGACATGTGAGCTGTAACAAAACGTCAATCACTGCACAGTCAACCAGCCTGAGTAACAAATATACCTTGTACTTTTATGCGTGACACGTGAATAAACAATGCATTCATTAAGTTACAGTGTAGACTAAAGATGCAGGCAATAAATAGTAAGTTACATCACATGACACTGTGGACAGATGAGTGTGTCATGGCGGTGTCCCCGGCCTGTATATATAGCGTGGTGTTGTTAGAAGCAAAGCACATCATCGAAAAATTCCTTCTTCAATCTATCCTTTGTAAGTATATTTATTGTTATCAAAATTTGAATCTTAGATTTTCACTTGTGTTGACTTGCTTAACTTATTGATATTATTCTGATAAAGTAATTTACTAGCAAATAAAACATGAAAGTTTTCATAAAGTTTGATGTTCAGGTAACATTATAGATGTAATTGTTTTCTTTTATTCTCTACAGATTTATTAAACATGAAGGCGTTCATCGTTGTCGTTCTATGTGTCATTGCCATGGCAACAGTACACGCCCATATCATTCCGCCATTCCACGGATTCCCCCATGTTGGATTCCCAGGATTTCATCCCATTCATCCTTTCCTACCAATTGGTCATATTCACCCATTTGTTGGAGGTACGTTTGAAATAATCAATTAAAGGAATTTTCATTATCAATTATTTCGAATTATAGTCATGTCTTATTTCATAAACTAAGCTTATATTTTCAAGATTTCAAAAAGCTTAATGAAAGCAATTTTCAAAGGTGTTTAATTAATTTTTAACACTATATCTGTGTAGAAGAGCTTCTTCATTGTGTAGAACTTACCATATTTGTTGCCAATGTATTTTGCAACCGGTGCTATAAGTTGAAATCTGGAAGTGTTCTGTCAGCTGGTTGTATTATGATATGTATTCTTGTACCACCGTAGGTGCTGTATGAAGTATAAAAAAATTCATTTCGAAGTTGACAATGTGAACTCATCTTTTCAGGGCCTTTCCCTCACCCTGAACTTTACGGGTAGATGAAAACACCCTAATACCCTTACCTTTGAGGGTTGATGAAAAAACTGCTGCCTCAGGGGCCAAACATTTGCTGGGTGACAGGATCACAATTATGTGGTGCATTTTGTAAAATCAACATAATTCTTAATAAAGATATCCCATTTTTATCCTTGTTTCATTATTATATTAAGTACATTATCAAGTTCTTCGTATTTGTATTCACGTTCTTGGCTTTTCCTTGCATGAACGATAGGAAAAATCCCCAAAATGTTTTATTAAAACCAAAGAAGGCAATAATTTGTATTTAACATGAGTATCAACGAGGAGTATCATCCCAACTTGGAATCTGTTTCCTGATATTACCTCTTTGATTAATTTTTTTTTTATCACTTTATTTCTTTTCTGAGGGTACCGTACATAGTCATTTCACATACATTGTCAGTATTTACAATAGATATTTTCAGATAGGCATGACTGGATTTATATAGTATATATATTCATCAATATATTTTAAAAGTTATATGGCATATATCCACAACTATGAACGGTGTCGGATTTACATACTTGATCTAACATGTTATACATTTTCTTTCTAAGCACACAAAAAAGGAAACGAACAGAGGAATAATTCTATGTAAAAAGACTGTGGCAGGAAGACCAAAATGACATGAATCTTTCATACCTACATTCAGTATAGAGTATCTGCTTACTGACGTTATAAGTTTCTTGAAGAGCTGTTTTCAAACCGTTGATATGAGGAGTTTTGTTTTTGCATTTACAGCTGTATATGAAGTGTTTGGTTACAATAAAGATCAGATTTAGAACGTCATTTCTTTTTTCTTTGTATCCAAACAATATGTGAGTTATATTTGGTTCCAATGTTATGTCAGTTTTACATCTGATCCATTCACACACGTGATGCCACAGACTTCTTACATGTTCACAATCAAATAACAAATGTTTTATAGTTTCATTTGAGCTATTACAGAATGTACATCTCGGAGAATTCTGTAGTTTATATATAAATGCACTTTTATTTGTTGTTAGTATTCTGTGAATTATTCTGTATTGAAACTATCTTAACTTATTACTAACTGTACATCGAAAAGGGATATTGTTGTATATGTTCCACTCTATTTCATCTATTTGCGACCCAATGTCAATTTCCCATTTTCTTTCGCTACTGACTTGATTGTTTGGCGAATCTGATTTTATCAGGTTCATATAATAGTCTTTACATCTTTTAGTTGACTTGAAAAGAATTTTCAAATTGTAAGGAATAAAAGGCATATCAAGTTTCTTTTCGATACTCTTTAATTATTATCATTGGTGATCCAAACATTGCAGCTTTAACATTGATTTAAACATATTTATTCAGAGAAACGATTTGGTACAAGTTATCCAACTTAATGAAACCCTCTCCTATGTACAGAACTGACATATATAAAGTTTTACATAATACATAATACATGAATATATACAAAGAAGAAGAAATACATATATACAAAAGAGCGAACAAAGAAATATAGTTAAAATATAGTTAGAAAAAATATAAATTTGCAATTACAAACATGGGCATCCTTTAAAATCTAGTTTTCAAATCTTCCAGAAAGAGAAATGTATTTATGAACTTCTTTAAAAATCTTTACATTATCATTATAAGAGAGGTCTCCGATGCCATTTAACAATATGTCCAAATTAATAAGTTGTCTTCTGTTGCATATTTTACTAATATTATAAAACATTTGTTGTTTAATGTTAGAATACAAAATACATTCCATAAGATAATGATAAGAATTTTCGCAAGTGGATTTACAAATACATAAGGATCTTCTGCTAGACCAACATTATACAAATCATTGTTTAATCTACTGGTTGAATATCTTAATTGAGTATGAATTATGTTGAGTTTTCTTTTACCATGTGTGAAATATAATGGCGCTTTAAGTTTACGTGGTTGTACATACGATTTAAAACTTTTGACTGATTCGGCTTCTCTAATGTGCAGTTGGAGGTTATTCCAAAGTTGTGTGCATGATGGGAAAAATGATTGACTGTACAAAGTTGTGCGGGAATATGACATAGAAAGATCACGCACGTTTCTAAGGTTGTAGTTTGTCTTAGCTTCAACAGGTTTAGGCATAATGTCACAAAGATACGATGGGGCATTATCATTGTATATTTTATAAAATAAAGGTAATTTTCGATATGTTCTTCTCTCCTTTAACGATTGCCAACCCGTTTCATAGGATAAAGATTCTCGGGAGGCATATTTAGGAAGGCCAGTTACTATCCTGGCTGCTTCGAACTGAACGTTTTCAATTTTATCAGAAGCCTCTAGTGAACAAGCATCCCAAAGTTCACAGGCATATTCAAGATGTGGTCTTATGAAAACTATATAAATCTTATTTAGAGTTTCTCTGTTTAACATAAACTTTAATTTTCTCATGGAAGTTACCATGGAAGAGGTTGTCTTCACAATGCTATTAATGTGGGTATTCCATTTACAATCAGATGAAAAAAATATTCCAAGATGTTTATGGGCCTTTTTAAAATCTACACACTGGTTTTCAAATTTTAAATTCAAAATTGCATTCTTGCTCTTAAGACTAAACAGAATAGCTTCCGTTTTGCTTGGATTGTAAGTAACAAGCCAGTGTCTTGCCCAGCATGACACACTTTGGAGATCTTTGTTTAGCGTATCTTGTATAGGCCTGTGATTGATAGATAAAATACCCATAGATGTATCGTCAGCGAATAAGCGTACAGCACATTCTAACTGATCTGCAATATCGTTTACATAAACAATAAACAGAAATGGACCCAGCACTGATCCCTGGGGTACTCCAGCGGATAAAATATTTGGACTTGATAACGAGCCATTCACAAAAACCTTTTGGGTTCTACCATTTAGGTAACAATGTATCCATTTCAGTAATCCTCTACCTATACCATAGTTTTCTAGTTTATGTATCAAACCTCTGTGCCACACTCTGTCAAATGCCTTAGACACATCACAAAAGACCATGCAGTAATCTTCTCGTCTGTCTAAGGCATAACAAATGTTATTATATAACTCATTTAACTGATGGGTCGTAGAATGACCTACTTGAAAACCTGATTGATATTTATATAGTAAATGATTGTCAAGAAAGTAATTTGATAAATATTTCAAGATGGTTCTTTCAAAAATTTTACCCAAACAACTTATTAAAGAAATAGGTCTGTAATTACTACAGCCTCTTTCCATCTATCCGGATATCTACCTGTTGACAATGATTTATTAAATAACAGACATAAGGGTTTGCTAATAGAATCTGCGATACATTTCAGTATTTTATGACTTAATCGATCGGGACCACTCGCTTTGTTAACCTGCAAACATTTAATGATATCAGAAATTTCACGTTTCTACTAAGATATGATCAAGTTTACTTGATGTACGCAATTCAAAGAAAGGGAGAGCTTTATCCATATCGTCAAGTTGACAAATAGATGCGAAGTACGAATTTAATGCTTCCGTCTTATCAAAGTCTGAAAATATGCTTGGGGTATTATCAAATTCACTCGATCTTAATGCCGGAATAGGATTCATAGAACCTGAGTCTTTGACGAGACTCCTAAGTACTTTCCAATATGATGGTTTGTTTTCTTTGCTCATTTCAGCTATAAATTCATCTAGATTCGAAAAATATTGTTCCTTTGCATAACACTTCATATTATTAACCTTATTTCTTTGCTTGCGATATGCTAGTTTATCCTCATTTCTATTAGTTCTTTTGGCCTTTTTCCTCAAACGATTCCGTTTTTCCTCAAACGATTCCGTTTCCTAGATAATGTACTTATTGATGATGTCCCTTCACATAAACATTTAGGACTTGTCCTTCAAAAAGACTGCCAGTGGTCGATGAGATAATCGGCAGAGTGGGGCCAATGATAAACTGTTTAAGAAGTCAAAAATACCGATTGATTAGAAAGAGCCTTGAAATATTATATAAATCTTTCATTTTTCCTATTTATGATTACTGTTCAAATATATGGGACAACTGTACTATGCACGAAGCAAAAGTTTTGGATAATCTCCACTTAGATGCATTGAGATCGATATGTCGAGCAGTAAGGGGAACAAGCCACGATAGGTTCTATCAGGAAACAAAGTTCACCCCACTTAGTGAAAGGCGTAGAAGACAAAAGTTGTGTTTGTTCTCCAAAGTGTTCTATCAATTATCCCCATCTTATCTTTCGGACTTAGGTATAAATAACATCTCTGAAAATAACCCTTAAAATCTTAGAAACTTAAAACTCTTTACAAACTATTCCGGGTAATAATGTTAGACATTCGGCATCTTTCTCACCATCTGCTGTAAGAGAATGGAATTCCTTAACAGAAGATCAAATACTAAGTGATTCAATCGGCAATCGAATATATAAAGATATTCGACACAATAAATATTTAATGTAAAAGGATATGACTTGCATTCAATCCTTTATTGTAACAATGAAGTTCATTAACTGTTAAGCAACATATTATAAAATCTGTACATGACTTCATTATTGAAAGTTCGAGATTTAAATGATATCAAAATGTTCTCAAAACAACATGCCTTGCTATCATGATTACACTTCTGGATGTTACTATGTTAGTTAATGTCTTACCATGGTTAAAATTTATGTTATGTTAATGTTACAATTTTGGGGTTTTGTATGTATCAAGTATGTATCTATATTATGTGTAAAGGAGAGGCCTTAACATAAACACTGTGAGCTTGTTGGTCATTTCCTTTCACAATATATATATGTATATGTATATTGTGAAATAAATATGTTTAAAACATAATGTTTCCATTTATAAAAAAAATCATCCTCCTGATTACTATGTAAACTCTATAAGTGGTTTGTAGATATAAACTTGAACAGCCAGTCGGTGTTTCGTTATTTATCGAGTAAGGAGTTAAAATATTGTCAAGTTAAAACATTATATATTATATGTGTACTACATATATCATAGATGACAATGATACAATAACGTTAATGAAATACCAAAAACATTCTCGTCTACACGATCTAAAAATTATTTCAAATGAACGTCAACTTTCAACATTATTTTCATTAAAAAGCCATTTCCGATAGCCCACTTCACAGGAAAAAACAGTGGAGGAAGACGTTTAAGAATGAAAATCAATTCTGTTATTTTTTGACATATACATTTTAACGGATTCCAGTAGAATACATGTCTGGATTTAATGAGTATATTCATCTTTACAACAATACCTTCAATAAGATTGCAGAAGGAGAGTATAGATATCATTTAATTAATGAATACAATTAATACATTAATACAGGTCCTAGCATACCTTTAAACATACTATACCCCCCCATCCCCCCCTCAAACCTCCCCCCCCCCCACACACACATCCCTCCCCCCACAACCCCCCCCCCCCCCCCCACACACACACACCCAACACAGACACATAGTTTATGTATCTGTTTTCTTTGTTTGAATTTAATCATTACGAGTTTCTATCGAGCGTAAGTTAGTAATAGCCGCGGGTGTAAAACATATACCCAATGATATCAGCTGCGATATAGGTGAAATAGTCTTGAAAGCGGTGTTAAACTCCATATCACCTCACCTCCTCTTTATGTAAAAAGAAATATTGTAAATTTTCTTATTAAGATTTCCTTCATTCCTTTCTTTGCACATTCAGTGTACAATTTGAGCTCAAGTGGATTGTTGTGATCAGGTAGAGATCTTGATGGAAGAGGATCTTCATGTATTCATTGATGAATCATTGATGAATGGAAAAGGACAACCTTAACATAGGACGAATGACATATTTGACATATGAGCTGTAACAAAACGTCAATCACTGCACAGTCAACCAGCCTGAATAACAAATATAAATTGTACTTTTATGCGTGACACGTGAATAAACAATGCATTCATTCAGTAACAGTGTAGACTAAAGATGCAGGCAATAAATAGTAACTTACATAACATTAGGTAATCCATGACACTTTAGACTGATGATTGTGTCCTGGCGGTGTCCCCGGCCTGTATATATAGCGTGGTGTTGTTAGAAGCAAAGCACATCTCTCATCGAAGATTTCCTCCAACCTATCCTTTGTAAGTATATTGATATTGATAACTTATTGATATTATTCTGATAAAGTAATTTACTAGCAAATAAAACATGAAGTTTGTTGTTCAGGTAACTTTATGGTTATAATTGTTTTCTTTTATTCTCTACAGATATATTAAACATGAAGACTTTCATCGTTGTCGTTCTATGTGTCATTGCCATGGCAACAGTACACGCCCATATCATTCCACCATTCCACGGATTCCCCCATGTTGGATTCCCTGGATTTCATCCCATTCATCCTTTCCTACCAATTGGTCATATTCACCCATTCGTTGGAGGTACGTTTAAAATAATCAATTCAAGAAATTTCTGATTATCAACTATTTACAACTATAGTTTTGTTTTATTTCAAAAACTAAGCTTATATTTTTAGGATTTAAGAAAGTTTCATGAAAGAATTTTTTCAAAGTGTTTTAATTTATTTTTAACAGTATATCTGTCTAGAAGAGCTTCTTCATTGTGTAGAAATTACCATATTTGTCGTCAATGTATTTTCTGAGTTGCAACCGGTGCTGTAAGTTGATACCTAGAAGTGTTCTGTCAGCTGGTTGTATTATGATATGTATTCTTGTACCACCGTCGGTGCTGTATGGAGTATACAAAATTTAATTTCGAAGTTGACAATGTGAACTCATCTTTTCAGGGCCATTCCCTCACCCTGAACTTTATGGGTAGATGAAAACACCCTAATACCCTTACCTTTGAGGATCGATGGAAAAAAGTGCTGCCTCAGGAGCCAAACATTTGCTGGGTGACAGGATCACAATTATGTGGTGCATTTTGTAAAATCAACATAATTCTTAATAAAGATATTCCATTTTATCCTTGTTTCATTATTATATTAAGTACATTATTATCAAATTAGTAGGTTCTTCGTATTTGTATTCACATTCTTAGCTTTTCCTTGCTTAAACGATAGGAATAACCCCAAAACGTTTTATTAACACTAAAGAAGGCATTTGTTTTTAATTTCATTTAGATATATACTTTTCGCACCTGCGTAGAAAATTCAACTTTATATTCGTTCACTTGACCTGCTAGCTCGGATTTATCTCTCATCAAGCCTTAGAACATAAACGGCTTTGCATTCATAAACTTATTTAGATGTACATTTGATGAATATTTCAAGTGTGAAACAACAATGAATATTGAATTGATGTAAACAGAGTGAAAACATTAATCGGCAAACAAAAGCATTCGTTTTTAGATACATGTAACAACCATGTTTATTTTCGATATTGAAAAAATAAAAACTTTACATATATAATTTGATAACATCTGTTTTAAAACGAAATAGGATGAATAATGACCGAGTTTGATATCAAAGTCATAAAGATTCGAGTAAATAAATACTAATAATACATCATTATGACTTACCTGATGCAGAAAAATAAATATTCCATGCAAAAACTTTGATCTCACAAAAAGTCAATAAAATATCAATATACAAAATAATTCAAAATTTTATAATAAGCTATATGATATAAAATAACAACGGATTTTATAGTACAGCTGCATACCAACGGTTTGTTCACATACCTGCCTATCCAAGAACAAATATCATATAATTTGTAATGTCTTTGTTTATTCGTAGCATTGCGAAAAAGAAACGGGTAATTTAGAAAATCAAATACAGAAGAGAATATCCATTTCACATATACGCAAGCGTATGGCATATCCAACAGTTAATCGTAATAGTTTTTGGCAGGTCACCAAAGTGACCAGGGGTCAAAATTTCATTAGGAGTAATTTTTATTTCTCTCTACAAAAACCTTAATTAGTGATCAAGAGCTTCAAATTCAAGTCATGTTTGTTCATTTGCATTAAGTCTATATGATTTTGCTGATTTTGTTCTCAGAGCGTCAAAATGGAATATTTTCATAAGAATTTGAGGAAAGCAGAATTTCGAAAATGTGACCCCCTTCTGTCCATATCATCATGCCAAAATTCGAATTTTTGTACGAGAGACGAAACAATCAGACAATTAATTGGAAAATGGCTATTTTACACATTTACAATTGGAGATCCTTTGTCAGTTATGCTGAAGTTATTTTATTGACGTTCAAACCAAAGATAAAGTAGTAAGTGAACAAACTTTCTGTGCATCAGTTAACACTCATTGAGCAAATATGTTGATAAAGTAATATATTATATATACACTTTGTATATTGTGTTTTAGTGAATAAATAACATGTCCACGTTTTACATATATAAGGGATATTAGAAGTTAGCCATCCATTTGGATACACTTTAAGGCGAAAACTAATAACAACATCAATAGTGCACAGATGAATTAGTAGGAATTAGTCGGTGTTTTGTTATTCATCGGAGTTACAGTATTTTCAAATTAAATAAATATATATAAAAATAAAATAAATATATTTCATGTGGACTACATATATCATAGATTGCACTGGTGTAATAACGTTAATAAAATACCAAAAACATTCTTGTCTAAAAGATTAAAACATTATTTCAAATGAACGTCACCTATCAACGTTATTTTCATTAAAAAGCCAATTCCGATAAGCCACTTGACAGGAAAAAAAGTGTTGATGAAGACTTTTTAGAATGAAAATCAATTCTGTTATTTATTTTTACATATATATGTAATAGATTCAAGTGCAAAACATTCGGGATTATATTACTATATCCATATTTACAACAATACCATACAATGAGATTGCAGAAGGAGAATATAAATATAATTTGATTATTACATACAATTAATACATTAATACAGGCCCTAGAATACCTTTAAAACATACTGTAACCCGCCCCCCCCCTCCCCCCACCACCACCACAACACACATCCCTCCCAAACCATCCCCACACACACCCAACAATAAGCAAACACCCACACCCACACACCCACAAACACACACAAACACAATGTGATCACAAGATAGAGATATAACATATCAGTTATATCGATGGCAGTTATAAATAAAAGACAGTTGATGACAATACTTTTAGAATGATGGTAGTCCTATCAGCGACTTCTTATGAGTACAAAGTACAGGTATCGAATTCAAACAACTTTCACTGTTTATTCAGCTTTCACCGAAATAGGATTATTCTTACCACTTAAACAACAACCGTTCTTGTAGACAGACAGACATTTCTATTCAGTAACAGGCATCCGGCCCAAACTACACATACATAAACACTTCTTTGTATTACATCATGCGCATACATGTAATTATCTTTTTTTAAATTAGATTAGATTAGTGTTTCTTGTCAAAATGATAAAGGTATATACAAACATTCTTCTTGATATAAACATTACTACTCTGTACAATGGATATAAAATTAATCATAGTTGGGTATTTACTGAGATATTTTGATAGGTACTTTTTTCTTAACCCTGAGTATGCATCACATACATAAAATATATGCCACACATCTTCAACAACTGAAATGCCATTAGATTTACAAAATAAGCAATGCCTTTCATTATAAGTTACATCTATGTATCTACCAGTTTCTACTGCTAATTTAAAGTTACAACGCCGAAATCTAGCAAAAATTTATCATGTGATTTAAACATATTTATTCATGATATATATATATATATATATATATATATATATATATATATATATATATATATATATATATATATATATATATATATATATATATACACACATGAATGGATTGGCCAACAAGCTTCGAAGAGCTTATATCATGGCCGCTCTGATACAGTTACATATGGATAACTACAAACTCATATTAGCTAGTGACACATGTCCGATTCAAACTTAGCTTCAAAGATAGTGGTATTATATGAGTATAATTTTGTTTGCGTGGAAGTCATTTCATATTCAAGTGCTTAAAAGGATGAATAGACTTCAATAATTTGTTAAGATCGTCGTTTGAGAGCGATGTACATCCCCTAGGTATTAATTAATAATAAATCCTTTCAAATATAAAAATGAATTCTGTCTTAATTCTGTGTATTTGTGGCATGTGCAAAAATAGTGTACGGCGTTTTCAATTGGGTGAACGCATGAACACTCTGGGCTGTCCGTGATATGTCTATCAAACTTGCGGCATTCTAATCACCACAACGGAGCCTGAGGCGGGAATGGATGATTTCACAAATTTTTTAACCATATAATTAAGATCGAAGTTAACATTTATATTTCTACATCTACAAAGCTTATTTTTTAAACCGGATAATGTATCGATATTTTGGATGTAAATTATCATGTAACCTCTGCATGAATGATTTAATAAACCATTTGTGGTTACCAATTTCCTGGCTTAGCCAAACAAATCCAAATCCAAAATGAAAAAGAATGTTTTTTATTCTTTGTTGCCCATGAATTTCTGCCTACATTGTTTAGTGACAAAAGCATGTAATAACATTGTTCAGGTAATCTATAGTCAGGCATGTTAATAAGTTAATAATTAATTTGTAATACATTTAACCACTTTGAAAACACAATTGTTTGAAGTAGTAGTAGTAGTAGTAGTAGTAGTAATAATAATAATAATAATAATAATGATATAGTTCAAGCTTTGTTTTGACATTTACGTGTACATGATATATTTTTTGTCAATCCGTAGTTATCAGTGCATGTATCGTTTCCACAAATTAATTATCCATTAAAGTAATGACAAACATTCTATCACTTACAAACTTGTTTTAACAATTACATATGAATCTGTCAGCTGTGTTAGGTTGCCAATATGATTAATTATGCAATTTAAGGTATTATGGCAAACGATTTTGCCAGTAATCTTGATAATAATTACATGGAATTATCCTCAATGATCAATCGAAGATAGCCTATGAAGATAATGTTTTAATTGAAGATATATAGGTAGAGAGGTTTCTTTGTGCTGGGGTTTGTGTGTTTGGAACATCGCATCAGTCACCATGCATGAAATGATAGATCGTTGACAAGACAAAACACATTATGAAAATTATGGTCGGGAAGGATTATTGATGCCAGTAAACTATCTCAGTGATTATATTAACGATGATGTCTTCAGGGGTCTATATCAATACTCAAATCTCTGAAACCTATTGATCTCAGATTATTCAAACGGCAACCTTGAATGCACATGTTTTGCAGTGTTTTTAAGAAACTTGCTTATGACTCAATGACACACATGCATACCTTTACAAACTTGTAAATTTTAAGAACATGCCACTTTCTCTGATGCCCCAAATCGGCCATTTTGTGGCCTCAGATACAATGTAGCTAATTACTAACCATTTCCTCAAACCTGCTCAATACTTTTAACATAATTATACTTTTGGTCGCATGTCGGCTTTTGGAAACATATTTTTTTCAAAAGTTAGCTGATGGTTTTTATAATTAAACGTTAAACTCCATATGACCTCACATCACCTCACCTCCTCTTTTTGTCAAGAGAAATATTGTAAATTTTCTTAGTAAGATTTCCTTCATTCCTTTCTTTGCATATTCAGTGTTGTGTTCAGGTAGAAATCTTGAGGGAAAAGGATCTTCATGTATATTCATTGATGAATCATTGATTAATGGAAAAGGACAACCTTAACATGGGACGAATGACATATTTGACACATATCTGCAACAAAACGTCGATCTGCGTATCTGTTTTCTTTGTTTGAATTCACTTATTAGGAGTTTCTGTCGAGCGTAAGTTAGTAATAGCCGCGCGTGTAAAACAATTACACAATAGTGTTGCGGGCTTTCGCCCAGCCGCGATATGAGTGAAATAGTCTTGAAAGCGGCGTTATACTCCATATCACCTCACATTCTCTTTTTGTTAAAAGAAAAAAATGTAAATTTTCTTATTAAGATTCCCTTTCGTTCCTTTCTTTTCTTATTCAGTGTACAATTTTAGCTCATATTGATTGTTGTGTTCAGTTAGAAATCTGAAATCATGTATTCATTGATGAATCATTGATGAATGGAAAAGGACAACCTTAACATAGGACGAATGACATATTTGACATATGAGTTGTAACAAAACTGCACAGTGAACCGGCCTCAGTGGACTGCACGCAATAAATAGTAAGTTACATCACATGAGGTAATCCATGAAACTTTAGACAGGTGATTTTGTCCTGGCGGTGTCCCCGGCCTGTATATATAGCGTGATGTTGTTAGAAGCAAAGCACATCTCTCATCCCCCATGTTGGATTCCCAGGATTTCATCCCATTCATCCTTTCCTACCAATTGGTCATATTCACCCATTCGTTGGAGGTACGTTTTAAATAATCAATTAAAGGAATTTTGATTAACAATTATTTCCAAATATAGTTTTGTTTTATTTCATAAACTAATCTTATATTTTCAAGATTTTATAACGTTTTATGAAAGCAATTTTCAAAGTGTTTTGCTGTAAGTTGATACCTAGAAGTGTTCTGTCAGCTGGTTGTATTATGATATGTATTCTTGTACCACCGTGGGTGCTGTATGGAGTATTACAAATTCATTTCGAAGTTGACAATGTGAACTCATCTTTTCAGGGCCATTCCCTCACCCTGAACTTTACGGGTAGATGAAAACACCCTAATACCCTTACCCTTGAGGGTTGATGAAAAAACTGCTGCCTCAGGGGCCAAACATTTGCTGGGTGACAGGATCACAATTATGTGGTGCATTTTGTAAAATCAACATAATTCTTAATAAAGATATTCCATTTTTATCCTTGTTTCATTATTATATTAAGTATATTATTAAGTTCTTCGTATTTGTATTCACGTTCTTGGATTTTCTTGCTTAAACGATAGGAAAAAACCCAAAACGTTTCATTTACACCAAAGAAGGCAATAATTTGTATTTTACATGAGTACCAACTAGAAGTATCATCCCAATTTGGAATCCTTTCCCATCTTTATCTTGTCTCTGATCACTCCAATTGAGTGGCATACATACCTTTTATCTATTGTGTACAAAATGACTCTAATATGTGTATATATGGTGAGACATCAAGAAACCATATGTCTTTCTGTCTGTCTTAAGATTGGACGCTTCCCAACTTGGAATCCTACGGGGGTTATTACATCATGCTAACAATATTCTTCTTCATATATGAGTTTGTCAATGAAATTTGTTTTCAATTTCATTTAGGTATATACTTTTTGTACCTGCATAAAATAATTCAACTTTATATTCGTTTTCTTGACCTACTAGCTCGGATTTATCTCTCATCGTGTACAAGTCATTGAACATAAACTGCATTGCATACATAAACTTAAAAAAATCAAATTGATGTAAACAGAGGAAAAACACTAATCGGCAAACAAAAGCATTCGTTGTTAGATAACAACCATGTTTATTAACAATGTTGAAACAATACAAAGTGTACATATATATTTTGATAACATCTAATTTAAAACGAAATGGGATGAATATTGACCGAGTTTGATCAAAGTAATAGAGATTCGAGCTAATGAATGCTACTAACATATCATGATGACTAACCTGATACAGAGAAATAAATATTCCATGCAAAATCCTTGTATACATAGCAAACATATCAATGTATCCTACAACGTTATTCATCAAAGACTGAACTCGGCTGATAAGTTAATCTGACAGCGTTGCATGTTACAAGTCCATTTTAATTTGAAACTCATTAACTTGGATCTGACAAAAAGTCAATACAATAACAAGATACAAAATCATTCAAAATTTTGTAAGAAACTATTTGATATAAAATAATAACTTATTTTATTGTACAGCAATTAACAGTCATTGAGCAAGTATGTTGCAATACTAATATTATTATATGTACACTTTGTATATTCTCCAAAATGTTCTATAAATTATCCCCATCTTATCTTTCGGACTTACTTCCAAATAACATCTCTGAAAATAACCCTCACAATCTTAAAAACTCTTTACAAACCATTCCGGGTAATACTGTTAGACATTCGGCATCTTTCTCACCGTCTGCTGTAAGAGAATGGAATTCCTTAACAGAAGATCAAATACTAAGTGATTCAATCGGCAACTTTAAATAGCAATATATACTACAATTTTCAAAAAATATTACCTTGAACCAAATAATACATTGCAGGCTGTAGTCTCCTCAACTTTGATAAGTTTAATAGATATATATCAACTTCTCCTTCTTGGTCATGTGGTTATTATTCTGAGGATTGTGTCCATTTCTTTTTTACGTGTCCTTTACATAAAGATATTCGACAAGATAAATATTTTAATGTTAAAGGATATGACTTGCATTGAATCCTTTATGGTAACAATGAAGTTCATCAACTGTTAATCAACATATTATAAAATATGTACACGACTTTATTATTGAAAGTTCGAGATTTAAATGACATCACAATGTTCTCAAATCAACATGCCTTGCTATCATGATAAAACTTCTGGATGTTACTATGTTGGTTTATGTCTTACCATGTTTAAAATTTATGTTATGTTAATGTTATATATTTGGGTTTTGTAAGTATCAAGTATGTATCTATATTATGTTTAAAGGAGAGGCCTTTAAATTTAATTCTGTTATTTTTTTACAAATAAATTTCATCGGATTAAAGTATATAACATGTCTGGATTTTATGATTTTATTCATATTTACAATACCATACAATGAGATTGTAGAGGGAGAATATAAATATCATTTAATTAATGAATACAATGAATACATTAACAGAGGTCCCAGCATACCTTAAAAACATACTATACCCCCGCCTCCCACCCCCGCCCCTAATTAATGAATACAATGAATACATTAACACAGGTCCCAGCATACCTTAAAAACATACTATACCCCCGCCTCCGACCCCCCCCCCCCCCAAAAAAAAACCCCCCAAAAAACCCACAACACCTATCCCTCCCCCACAATCCCCACACACCCCTGACACAGACAAATAGTTTATGTATCTGTTTTCTTTGTTTGAATTTAATCATAACGAGTTTCTATCGAACCTAAGTTAGTAATAGCCGCATGTGTAAAAAAAAATACCCAATGGTATCAGCTGCGATATAGGTGAAATAGTCTTGAAAGCGGCGTAAAACTCCATATCACCTCACCTCACCTCCTCTTTTTGCAAATTGTAAATTTTCTGAGTAAGATTTCTTTCATTTCTTTCTTTGCATATTCAGTGTACAATTTGAGCTCAAATTGAGTGTTGTGTCCAGATAGAAATCTGGAAGGAAAAGGAGCTTTATGTATTCATTAATAAATCATTGATGAATGGAAAAGGACAACCTTAACATAGGACGAATGACATATTTGACATATGAGCTGTAACAAAACGTCAATCACTGCACAGTGAACCAGCCTGAGTAGACTTAAGATGCAGGCAATAAATAGTAAATTACATCACATGAGGTAATCCATGACACTGTAGACAGATGATTGTGTCCTGGCAGTGTCCCCGGCCTGTATATATAGCGTGGTGTTGTTAGAAGGAAAGCACATCTCTCATCGAAGAATTCCTACTTCAATCTATTCTTTGTAAGTATATTTATTGTTATCAAAATTTGAATCTTAGATTTTCACTTTTATTGACTTGCTTTTCTTATTGATGGTATTCTGATAAAGTAATTTACTAGCAAATAAAACATGATAGTTTTCATAAGTTTGTTGTATAGGTAACTTTATGGTTATAATTAATTTCTTTTATTCTGTACAGATATATTAAACATGAAGGCGTTCATCGTTGTCGTTCTATGTGTCATTGCCATGGCAACAGTACACGCCCATATCATTCCACCATTCCACGGATTCCCCCATGTTGGATTCCCAGGATTTCATCCCATTCATCCTTTCCTACCAATTGGTCATATTCACCCATTCGTTGGAGGTACGTTTTAAATAATCAATTAAAGGAATTTTGATTATCAATTATTTCCAAATATAGTTTTGTTTTATTTCATAAACTAAGCTTATATTTTCAGGATTTTAGAAAGTTTCATGAAAGCAATTTTCAAAGTGGTTTAATTAATTTTTAACACTGTATCTGTCTAGAAGACCTTCTTCATTGTGTAGAACTTACCATATTTGTTGTCAATGTATTTTCTGAGTTGCAACCGGTGCTATAAGTTGAAATCTGGAAGTGTTCTGTCAGCTGGTTGTATTATTGTATGTATTCTTGTACCACCGTGGGTTCTGTATGGAGTATAAAAAATTTATTTCGAAGTTGACAATGTGAACTCATCTTTTCAGGGCCATTCCCTCACCCTGAACTTTACGGGTAGATGAAAACACCCGAATACCATTTCCTTTGAGGGTTGATGAAAAAACTGCTGCCTCAGGGGCCAAACATTTGCTGGGTGACAGGATCACAATTATGTGGTGCATTTTGTAAAATCAACATAATTCTTAATAAAGATATTCCATTTTTATCCTTGTTTCATTATTATATTAAGTATTATTAAGTTCTTCATATTTGTATTCACGTTCTTGGATTTTCTTGCTTAAACGATAGGAAAAAACCCAAAACGTTTCATTTACACCAAAGAAGGCAATAATTTGTATTTTACATGAGTACCAACTAGAAGTATCATCCCAATTTGGAATCCTTTCCCATCTTTATCTTGTCTCTGATCACTCCAATTGAGTGGCATACATACCTTTTATCTATTGTGTACAAAATGACTCTAATATGTGTATATATGGTGAGACATCAAGAAACCATATGTCTTTCTGTCTGTCTTAAGATTGGACGCTTCCCAACTTGGAATCCTACGGGGGTTATTACATCATGCTAACAATATTCTTCTTCATATATGAGTTTGTCAATGAAATTTGTTTTCAATTTCATTTAGGTATATACTTTTTGTACCTGCGTAAAATAATTCAACTTTATATTCGTTTTCTTGACCTACTAGCTCGGATTTATCTCTCATCGTGTACAAGTCATTGAACATAAACTGCATTGCATACATAAACTTAAAAAAATCAAATTGATGTAAACAGAGGAAAAACACTAATCGGCAAACAAAAGCATTCGTTGTTAGATAACAACCATGTTTATTAACAATGTTGAAACAATACAAAGTGTACATATATATTTTGATAACATCTAATTTAAAACGAAATGGGATGAATATTGACCGAGTTTGATCAAAGTAATAGAGATTCGAGCTAATGAATGCTACTAACATATCATGATGACTAACCTGATACAGAGAAATAAATATTCCATGCAAAATCCTTGTATACATAGCAAACATATCAATGTATCCTACAACGTTATTCATCAAAGACTGAACTCGGCTGATAAGTTAATCTGACAGCGTTGCATGTTACAAGTCCATTTTAATTTGAAACTCATTAACTTGGATCTGACAAAAAGTCAATACAATAACAAGATACAAAATCATTCAAAATTTTGTAAGAAACTATTTGATATAAAATAATAACTTATTTTATTGTACAGCAATTAACAGTCATTGAGCAAGTATGTTGCAATACTAATATTATTATATGTACACTTTGTATATTCTCCAAAATGTTCTATAAATTATCCCCATCTTATCTTTCGGACTTACTTCCAAATAATATCTCTGAAAATAACCCTCACAATCTTAGAAACTCTTTACAAACCATTCCGGGTAATACTGTTAGACATTCGGCATCTTTCTCACCGTCTGCTGTAAGAGAATGGAATTCCTTAACAGAAGATCAAATACTAAGTGATTCAATCGGCAACTTTAAATAGCAATATATACTACAATTTTCAAAAAATATTACCTTGAACCAAATAATACATTGCAGGCTGTAGTCTCCTCAACTTTGATAAGTTTAATAGATATATATCAACTTCTCCTTCTTGGTCATGTGGTTATTATTCTGAGGATTGTGTCCATTTCTTTTTTACGTGTCCTTTACATAAAGATATTCGACAAGATAAATATTTTAATGTTAAAGGATATGACTTGCATTGAATCCTTTATGGTAACAATGAAGTTCATCAACTGTTAATCAACATATTATAAAATATGTACACGACTTTATTATTGAAAGTTCGAGATTTAAATGACATCACAATGTTCTCAAATCAACATGCCTTGCTATCATGATAAAACTTCTGGATGTTACTATGTTGGTTTATGTCTTACCATGTTTAAAATTTATGTTATGTTAATGTTATATATTTGGGTTTTGTAAGTATCAAGTATGTATCTATATTATGTTTAAAGGAGAGGCCTTTAAATTTAATTCTGTTATTTTTTTACAAATAAATTTCATCGGATTAAAGTATATAACATGTCTGGATTTTATGATTTTATTCATATTTACAATACCATACAATGAGATTGTAGAGGGAGAATATAAATATCATTTAATTAATGAATACAATGAATACATTAACAGAGGTCCCAGCATACCTTAAAAACATATTATACCCCCGCCTCCCACCCCCGCCCCTAATTAATGAATACAATGAATACATTAACACAGGTCCCAGCATACCTTAAAAACATACTATACCCCCGCCTCCCACCCCCCCCCACCCCCCCAAAAAAAAACCCCAAAAAAACCCACAACACCTATCCCTCCCCCACAATCCCCACACACCCCTTACACAGACAAATAGTTTATGTATCTGTTTTCTTTGTTTGAATTTAATCATAACGAGTTTCTATCGAGCCTAAGTTAGTAATAGCCGCATGTGTAAAAAAAAATACCCAATGGTATCAGCTGCGATATAGGTGAAATAGTCTTGAAAGCGGCGTAAAACTCCATATCACCTCACCTCACCTCCTCTTTTTGCAAATTGTAAATTTTCTGAGTAAGATTTCTTTCATTTCTTTCTTTGCATATTCAGTGTACAATTTGAGCTCAAATTGAGTGTTGTGTCCAGATAGAAATCTGGAAGGAAAAGGAGCTTTATGTATTCATTAATAAATCATTGTTGAATGGAAAAGGACAACCTTAACATAGGACGAATGACATATTTGACATATGAGCTGTAACAAAACGTCAATCACTGCACAGTGAACCAGCCTGAGTAGACTTAAGATGCAGGCAATAAATAGTAAATTACATCACATGAGGTAATCCATGACACTGTAGACAGATGATTGTGTCCTGGCAGTGTCCCCGGCCTGTATATATAGCGTGGTGTTGTTAGAAGGAAAGCACATCTCTCATCGAAGAATTCCTACTTCAATCTATTCTTTGTAAGTATATTTATTGTTATCAAAATTTGAATCTTAGATTTTCACTTTTATTGACTTGCTTTTCTTATTGATGGTATTCTGATAAAGTAATTTACTAGCAAATAAAACATGATAGTTTTCATAAGTTTGTTGTATAGGTAACTTTATGGTTATAATTAATTTCTTTTATTCTGTACAGATATATTAAACATGAAGGCGTTCATCGTTGTCGTTCTATGTGTCATTGCCATGGCAACAGTACACGCCCATATCATTCCACCATTCCACGGATTCCCCCATGTTGGATTCCCAGGATTTCATCCCATTCATCCTTTCCTACCAATTGGTCATATTCACCCATTCGTTGGAGGTACGTTTTAAATAATCAATTAAAGGAATTTTGATTATCAATTATTTCCAAATATAGTTTTGTTTTATTTCATAAACTAAGCTTATATTTTCAGGATTTTAGAAAGTTTCATGAAAGCAATTTTCAAAGTGGTTTAATTAATTTTTAACACTGTATCTGTCTAGAAGACCTTCTTCATTGTGTAGAACTTACCATATTTGTTGTCAATGTATTTTCTGAGTTGCAACCGGTGCTATAAGTTGAAATCTGGAAGTGTTCTGTCAGCTGGTTGTATTATTGTATGTATTCTTGTACCACCGTGGGTTCTGTATGGAGTATAAAAAATTTATTTCGAAGTTGACAATGTGAACTCATCTTTTCAGGGCCATTCCCTCACCCTGAACTTTACGGGTAGATGAAAACACCCGAATACCATTTCCTTTGAGGGTTGATGAAAAAACTGCTGCCTCAGGGGCCAAACATTTGCTGGGTGACAGGATCACAATTATGTGGTGCATTTTGTAAAATCAACATAATTCTTAATAAAGATATTCCATTTTTATCCTTGTTTCATTATTATATTAAGTATTATTAAGTTCTTCATATTTGTATTCACGTTCTTGGATTTTCTTGCTTAAACGATAGGAAAAAACCCAAAACGTTTCATTTACACCAAAGAAGGCAATAATTTGTATTTTACATGAGTACCAACTAGAAGTATCATCCCAATTTGGAATCCTTTCCCATCTTTATCTTGTCTCTGATCACTCCAATTGAGTGGCATACATACCTTTTATCTATTGTGTACAAAATGACTCTAATATGTGTATATATGGTGAGACATCAAGAAACCATATGTCTTTCTGTCTGTCTTAAGATTGGACGCTTCCCAACTTGGAATCCTACGGGGGTTATTACATCATGCTAACAATATTCTTCTTCATATATGAGTTTGTCAATGAAATTTGTTTTCAATTTCATTTAGGTATATA
This sequence comes from Phorcus lineatus, assembly GCA_921293015.1. Classification (NCBI taxonomy): domain Eukaryota; kingdom Metazoa; phylum Mollusca; class Gastropoda; order Trochida; family Trochidae; genus Phorcus; species Phorcus lineatus. The sequence goes on from OV121084.1 coordinate 42,282,188, forward strand.
CTTTTTGTACCTGCGTAAAATAATTCAACTTTATATTCGTTTTCTTGACCTACTAGCTCGGATTTATCTCTCATCGTGTACAAGTCATTGAACATAAACTGCATTGCATACATAAACTTAAAAAAATCAAATTGATGTAAACAGAGGAAAAACACTAATCGGCAAACAAAAGCATTCGTTGTTAGATAACAACCATGTTTATTAACAATGTTGAAACAATACAAAGTGTACATATATATTTTGATAACATCTAATTTAAAACGAAATGGGATGAATATTGACCGAGTTTGATCAAAGTAATAGAGATTCGAGCTAATGAATGCTACTAACATATCATGATGACTTACCTGATACAGAGAAATAAATATTCCATGCAAAATCCTTGTATACATAGCAAACATATCAATGTATCCTACAACGTTATTCATCAAAGACTGAACTCGGCTGATAAGTTAATCTGACAGCGTTGCATGTTACAAGTCCATTTTAATTTGAAACTCATTAACTTGGATCTGACAAAAAGTCAATACAATAACAAGATACAAAATCATTCAAAATTTTGTAAGAAACTATTTGATATAAAATAATAACTTATTTTATTGTATAGCAATTAACAGTCATTGAGCAAGTATGTTGCAATACTAATATTATTATATGTACACTTTGTATATTCTCCAAAATGTTCTATAAATTATCCCCATCTTATCTTTCGGACTTACTTCCAAATAACATCTCTGAAAATAACCCTCACAATCTTAAAAACTCTTTACAAACCATTCCGGGTAATACTGTTAGACATTCGGCATCTTTCTCACCGTCTGCTGTAAGAGAATGGAATTCCTTAACAGAAGATCAAATACTAAGTGATTCAATCGGCAACTTTAAATAGCAATATATACTACAATTTTCAAAAAATATTACCTTGAACCAAATAATACATTACAGGCTGTAGTCTCCTCAACTTTGATAAGTTTAATAGATATATATCAACTTCTCCTTCTTGGTCATGTGGTTATTATTCTGAGGATTGTGTCCATTTCTTTTTTACGTGTCCTTTACATAAAGATATTCGACAAGATAAATATTTTAATGTTAAAGGATATGACTTGCATTGAATCCTTTATGGTAACAATGAAGTTCATCAACTGTTAATCAACATATTATAAAATATTACACGACTTTATTATTGAAAGTTCGAGATTTAAATGACATCACAATGTTCTCAAATCAACATGCCTTACTATCATGATAAAACTTCTGGATGTTACTATGTTGGTTTATGTCTTACCATGTTTAAAATTTATGTTATGTTAATGTTATATATTTGGGTTTTGTAAGTATCAAGTATGTATCTATATTATGTTTAAAGGAGAGGCCTTTAAATTTAATTCTGTTATTTTTTTACAAATAAATTTCATCGGATTAAAGTATATAACATGTCTGGATTTTATGATTTTATTCATATTTACAATACCATACAATGAGATTGCAGAAGGAGAATATAAATATCATTTAATTAATGAATACAATGAATACATTAACAGAGGTCCCAGCATACCTTAAAAACATACTATACCCCCGCCTCCCACCCCCCTCCCCCCCAAAAAAAAACAAAAAAAACCCCACCACACCTATCCCTCCCCCACAATCCCCACACACCCCTGACACAGACACATAGTTTATGTATCTGTTTTCTTTGTTTGAATTTAATCATAACGAGTTTCTATCGAGCCTAAGTTAGTAATAGCCGCATGTGTAAAAAAAAATACCCAATGGTATCAGCTGTGATATAGGTGAAATAGTCTTGAAAGCGGCGTAAAACTCCATATCACCTCACCTCACCTCCTCTTTTTGCAAATTGTAAATTTTCTGATTTAGATTTCTTTCATTTCTTTCTTTGCATATTCAGTGTACAATTTGAGCTCAAATTGAGTGTTGTGTCCAGATAGAAATCTGGAAGGGAAAGGAGCTTTATGTATTCATTAATAAATCATTGATGAATGGAAAAGGACAACCTTAACATAGGACGAATGACATATTTGACATATGAACTGTAACAAAACGTCAATCACTGCACAGTGAACCAGCCTGAGTAGACTTAAGATGCAGGCAATAAATAGTAAGTTACATCACATGAGGTAATCCATGACACTGTAGACAGATGATTGTGTCCTGGCAGTGTCTCCGGCCTGTATATATAGCGTGGTGTTGTTAGAAGCAAAGCACATCTCTCATCGAAGAATTCCTACTTCAATCTATTCTTTGTAAGTATATTTATTGTTATCAAAATTTGAATCTTAGATTTTCACTTTTATTGACTTGCTTTACTTATTGATGGTATTCTGATAAAGTACTTTAATAGCAAATAAAACATAATAGTTTTCATAAGTGTTGTATAGGTAACTTTATGGTTATAATTGTTTTCTTTTATTCTGTACAGATATATTAAACATGAAGGCGTTCATCGTTGTCGTTCTATGTGTCATTGCCATGGCAACAGTACACGCCCATATCATTCCACCATTCCACGGATTCCCCCATGTTGGATTCCCAGGATTTCATCCCATTCATCCTTTCCTACCAATTGGTCATATTCACCCATTCGTTGGAGGTACGTTTGAAATAATCAATTAAAGGAATTTTGATTATCAATTATTTCCAAATATAGTTTTGTTTTATTTCATAAACTAAGCTTATATTTTCAAGATTTTATAACGTTTCATGAAAGCAATTTTCAAAGTGGTTTAATTAATTTTTAACACTGTATCTGTCTAGAAGACCTTCTTCATCGTGTAGAACTTACCATATTTGTCGCTAATGAATTTTCTGAGATGCAACCGGTGCTGTAAGTTGAAATCTGGAAGTGTTCTGTCAGCTGGTTGTATTATTGTATGTATTCTTGTACCACCGTGGGTTCTGTATGGAGTATAAAAAATTTATTTCGAAGTTGACAATGTGAACTCATCTTTTCAGGGCCATTCCCTCACCCTGAACTTTACGGGTAGATGAAAACACCCTAATACCATTTCCTTTGAGGGTTGATGAAAAAACTGCTGCCTCAGGGGCCAAACATTTGCTGGGTGACAGGATCACAATTATGTGGTGCATTTTGTAAAATCAACATAATTCTTAATAAAGATATTCCATTTTTATCCTTGTGTCATTATTATATTAAGTATATATTTTTCAGTTCTTCATATTTGTATTCACGTTTTTGCCCTTGTTCCAACACTGTTTTATTTACACCAAAGAAGACAATAATTTGTACTTTACATGAGTACCAACTAGAAGTATCATCCCAACTTGGAATCCTTTCCCATCTTTATCTTGTCTCTGATCACTCCAATTGAGTGGCATATATACCTTTTATTTAGTATGTACAAAAATGAGTTTTACATGTGTATATGTCTTTCTGTCTGTCTTAAGATTGGACGCTTCCCAACTTGGAATCCTAAGTAGGGACGTCCCATCTTGAGATTGGACGGGGGTGATTACATCATGCTAATAATATTCTTCTTCATATATGAAGTTTGTCAATGAAATTTGTTTTTTTTTATTTCATTTAGGTATATACTTTTCGTACCTGCGTAGAAAATTCAACTTTATTTTCGTTTTCTTGACCTACTAGCTCGGAATTATCTCTCATCGTGTACAAGTCATTGAACATAAACTGCATTGCATACATAAACTTTAAAAAATTAAATTGATGTGAAAAGAGGAAAAACACTAATCGGCAAACAAAAGCATTCGTTGTTAGATAACAACCATGTTTATTAACAATGTTGAAACAATACAAAGTGTACATATATATTTTGATAACATCTAATTTAAAATGAAATGGGATGAATATTGACCGAGTTTGATCAAAGTAATAGAGATTCGAGCTAATGAATGCTACTAACATATCATGATGACTTACCTGATACAGAGAAATAAATATTCCATGCAAAATCCTTGTATACATAGCAAACATATCAATGTATCCTACAACGTTATTCATCAAAGACTGAACTCGGCTGACAAGTTAATCTGACAGCGTGGCTTGTTACAAGTCCATTTTAATTTGAAACTCATCAACATGGATCTGACAAAATGTCAATACAATAACAAGATACAAAACAATTCAAAATTTTGTAAGAAACTATTTGATATAAAATAATAACTTATTTTATTGTACAGCAATTAACAGTCATTGAGCAAGTATGTTGCAATACTAATATTATCATATATACACTTTGTATATTGTGTTTAAGTGAATAAATAACATGTCCACAGTTTACATATATAAGAAGTAAGCCATCCATTAGGATACACTTTAAGGGCGAAAACTAATTACAAAATCTATGAGACACAGATGAATTAGTATGAAAGGTTTCAAAAAACAAACAGATAAGTCCTCGGAAAAACAATGCCAAAGATAGATGAACTCACATCATATTTCAACATATGTTAATATGATTCCACACAAAGTAACTGAGAGCTTGTAGGGCGAGTACATTTTGAACAGTGTAATAAAACATAAATTGCATTTTCTGTCTGTTAAATGTCATGTCTTTTCTTCACGTTTCCGGTTTAATACTGTTACAGTCTCCAGTTAACATTTCAATATGAATTTTCATTAGTTTGAGATAAAGCTATTGTGGCGTAAATATACTTAATCCTTACAGTGGTTTATATTGTTTCCATTTATAAACAAAAAATATCCCCCTGAATACTATGAAAACCCTTTAAGTGGTTTGTAGATAAAAACTTGAACATCGAGTATGGAGTTAAAGTATTTTTAAGTTAAAACATTATTTATTATATGTATACTATGCATATAATAAAGATATAACAACATTCACAAACTACCAAAAACCTTTTCGTCCAAACGATTTGACAATTTTTTCAAATGAACGTCACCTTTCAACGTTATTTTCATTTAAAAGACATTTCCAATAGCCCACTTCACAGGAAAAAAGGGTTGAGGAAGACGTTAAAGAATGAAATTCAGTTCTTTTTTTGTTACAAATACATTTCATCGGATTAAAGTACATATAACATGTCTGGATTTTATGATTATATTCATATTTACAACAATACCATACAATGAGATTGCAAAAGGAGAATGTAAATATCATTTAATTAATACATGGATGTTTTACAATTTGCATTTCGACCATGTAAATATCTTTTAAATTATGATTTTTTTTCCGGATGTATTACAATGTGCATTTCGTTCATTTAAAAAATACAGTGCTGGATGTCTTGCTTAGAAGGATTGTCATGAAGGTGCAATTGGAAGTTCACCCATGCGAGCACAGCAATATTGTAAACACACAACGTTCGTTATATATAACGTTCGTGCTTATATGTAATATCAAAAGTGTCGTAAGGTTTAAAATGCAGACTTGAATGAATGAAATACGTTATAGTTACCAACCGAGTTGGAGATGTGCATGAATTGGAACACCTAGGCACGTGCGAATTGTCATCCGGAGACGCGAAGCGTTGAGGGATTGTATGTGCCTTTGTGTTTTAATTCATGCACGCCGACAACGAGGTTGGTAACTGACTTACCATTCAACCATTAAAATCAATAACAGTATCAATAGCAGTAACAATAACAATAAACAAAATACACTAAGCACACGTTAAAATAATAGAGGTACTTTTGTTGATGTCATTGGTACGATATATATAGCGCTTTCAGATACAGAAGCGGTGCCTAAATGCGGTAGGTGACACTGAGGAAATCGCGCCGCACGTAAAGCATGCTGAATTATACATGCAAAATAACAGAAAGTATAACCAGGGTAAACATCACCAGAGTAATCACAAAAAACTAAATCTCAAAATGTAAATTAGCAGATGTTTACCACCGTAGACGTTTAAGATTTACAAAATTAACAATGTACAACTCAATCCTATCGCTTAAAAAGATCTAAATCATTTGGTCATTGAAAAGTCAGCTGGATCCGCTGGTCTAGTGGTTAGTTCACTCGACATCTCTCAGGAGATTACGGGTTCGAACCCCGTTTTCGTCCAAAACATTTATTAATTCTCCTGTTTTGATATACAAGTTACATTACGAATCATCTTCACTATGAGAAATAATTACTTAACTTGTTTACAGGTGAGTAAGTTAGTTGAACACCGGTGTTCATTAAACTTACCACCTGAGCACGAGCAAAACACGGTTTTCAACTAAGTTACCGACCTAAGAGCCCCTCCGTGATTTTCACAACATATTATTTACCTTTGATGCGAACCTAAATGTCAGATGTGGTGATATAAAATGAAAACATAGTAACTTTTCGTGTCCAAAGGACATTTATATATATATATATATATATATATATATATATATATATATATATGATAAATACTGGTTTTCCATCAAAATCTAAAAATTGCTTTATAAATTCACAGAGGTGTAGATATCACGCCCAATATACATGGATACTAGTTATAAAACCTAACAAACACTATCAACACCTATCTGCCCTAATGGCTGTTTAGGATAAGTCTCCAGAATTACTTTTGATTATTTGACGCGCGCCACTGTCCGGTTTTCGATCATAATTGCGACGTTCTACCTTTATATTGTCACTGTAATAGAAACAATAAGCTCTAAAATGTGTGTTTTTGGTAATAGTCGATACTTCGCGATCTAATGACACCATTGATTAAGTTTGGCATATATGACTCCAACAACTCACGGAGTGGCTCTTTAAGAGTTGGTAAAAGTTGCTTAAATTCTAAAACCCTCTGATGATAAACCTCAACTTTATATTTGAAAGTTAAAGATAATTTACCTCTAAAAAATTGACAAGCATCAGTTAAGAAAAAAAGGTGCGTTGTCTGATAAGCAGTAGGAAGCTGGAATTGAGATTCTGAGAGAACCATATATTATGTTTAAACTTGTTGGCCATCAATTATTAATACATTTAACCTTTCAACAACTACTTATCGTGAGTACATACTAATCCTGTTCAAAATCCCACTTCAACCTCCACGTGGTGAACAGAGGCAAACAGATTAAAATTCTGACCAACGGAAGGGATTAAGTTATGTTATCATCACGTAATTACGCCGTGAGTGCATTTTAGTACGCATGAGTGCATCAGCGCAAATGAGGCAAAATTTTCCGCGCAAACGTCGTCCATTTTCCGCCCAAATCATATGCCCATTCGCACAAATGTAGAACGCCCATTTATATGTTTATTTATACCAGGCAGACAGACAGATTGTTACTTAAAGTCTCACCTCAACATAAAAATACATACAATACATTAGATAAAACAATAAAAGTTGAGCCACCTCTATAAGGGATTATGAGTGACTAATGTCATTAAAATATTTACAAGAAACAAAATAGTTGCTTAAAGTAAAATTATTTTATAAAAATAAATCTATTGAGCTTAATTCAGGAATTATATACAAACGATTGATACCATGTTTTCAACAAGAGTGCGTCTTCTGGCCAGCTTGTGAAATAGTGTTTCTCCTAATATATTTTGAATATGAGACATCATCAATAATATAAGTTTAGCAGAAGATTTGAGGATTCGTAATATCAGGCACAATGGAATTTTTATTAAAAAAATCATATCCGATATCTTCATAAGTGGTGCGGTATATTCGAAAATGGGTCTTATCAACGTAATCTGTTGTGGTTCAGTGCTGAAAGTGTAGTGTATGTATCTGTTTTCTTTGCTTGAATTTAATTTTTACGAGTTTCTGTCTGCAAGTTAATCATTTCCGCGTGTGTAAAACAATTACACAATAGTGTTGCGGGCTTTCTCCCTGCAATAATACTATCAGTCGCGATATAAGTAAAATAGACTTGAAAGCGGCGTTAAACTTCATATCACCTCACCTCCTCTTTTTATAAAAAGAAAATATTGTAAATTTCCTTATGAAGATTTCCTTCGTTCCTTTCTTTACATATTTAGTGTAAAATTTAAGCTCAAATTGATTGTTGTGTTCAGATAAAAATCTGGAGGGAAAAGGAGCTTCATGTATTCATTGATGAATGGAAAATGACAACCTTAACATAGAACGAATGACATATTTGACATATGAGCTGTAACAAAACGTCAATCACTGTACAGTGGACCAGCCTGAGTAACAAATATACAATGTACCTTTATGCGTGACACGTGAATGAACAATCCATTCATTCAGTAAAAGTGGAGACTTCTGATGCAGGCAATAAATAGTAAGTTACATCACATGAGGCAATCCATGACACTGTGGACAGATGAGTGTGTCCTGGCGGTGTCCCCGGCCTGTATATATAGCGTGGTGTTGTTAGAAGCAAAGCACATCTCTCATCGAAGAATTCCTCCTTCAATTTATCTTTTGTAAGTATATTTGTTGTTATCAAAATTCGAATCTTAGATTTTCACTTTTATTGACTTCCTTTACTTTTTGATGTTATTCTGATAAAGTAATTTAATAGCAAATAAAACAAGAAAGTTTTCATAAGGTTTGTTGTTCAGGTAACATTATAGATACAATTGTTTTCTTTTATTCTCTACAGATATATTAAACATGAAGGCGTTCATCGTTGTCGTTCTATGTGTCATTGCCTTGGCAACAGTACACGCCCATATCATTCCACCATTCCACGGATTCCCCCATGTTGGATTCCCAGGATTTCATCCCATTCACCCTTTCCTACCAATTGGTCATATTCACCCATTCATTGGAGGTACGTTTGAAATGATGAATTAAAGGAATTTTGATTGACAATTATTTCCAAATATAGTTTTGTTTTATTTCATAAACTAATCTTATATTTTCAAGATTTTATAAAGTTTCATGAAAGCAATTTTCAAAGTGGTTAAATTAATTTTTAACATTATATCTGTCTAAAACAGCTTCTTCATTGTGTAGAACTTACCATATTTGTCCCCAATGTATTTTCTGAGTTGCAACCGGTGCTGTACCATGTAAGTTGAAATCTAGACGTATTCTTTCAGCTGGTTGTATTATGATATGTATTCTTGTGGGTGCTGTGTGGAGTATTAAAAAATTCATTTCGAAGTTGACAATGTGAACTCATCTTTTCAGGGCCATTCCCTCACCCTGAACTTTACGGGTAGATGAAAATACCCTAATACCCTTACCTTTGAGGGTTGATGAAAAAACTGCTGCCTCAGGTGCCAAACATTTGCTGGGTGACAGGATCACAATTATGTGGTGCATTTAGTAAAATCAACATAATTCTTAATAAAGATATTTCGTTTTTATCCTTGTGTCATTATTATATTAAGTATATTATTAAGTTCTTCATATTTGTATTCACGTTCTTGGCTTTTTCTTTCTTGAACGATAGGAACAATCCCCAAAATGTTTTATTTACATCAAAGAAGGCAATAATTTGTATTTTACATGAGTACCAACTAGAAGTATCATCTCAACTTGGAATCCTTTCCCATCTTGAAATCCTGAGTAGGGACGTCCCATCTCAACGCCATCTTGAGATGGGACGGGGGTTATTACATCATGCTAATAATATTCTTCTTCATATATGAAGTTTGTCAATGAAATGTGTTTTAATTTCATTTAGGTATATACTTTTCGTACCTGCGTAAAAAATTCAACTTTATATTCGTTTACTTGACCTAATAGCTCGGATTTATCTCTCATCGTGTACAAGTCAAGTGTAAACAGAGGAAAACACTAAGCGGCAAACAAAAGCATTCATTGTTAGATAACAACCATGTTTATTAACAATGTTGAAACAATACAAAGTGTACATATATATTTTGATAACATCTAATTTAAAATGAAATGGGATGAATATTGACCGAGTTTGATATCAAAGTAATAGAGATTCGAGGTAATAAATGCTACTAATACATCATAATGACTTACCTGATACAGAGAAATCAATATTCCATTCAAAATCCTTGTATACATAGCAAAAATATCAATGTATCCTACAACGTTATTCATCAAAGACCGAACTCGGTTGATAAGTTAATCTGACAGCGTGGCATGTTAAAAGTCCATTTTAATTTGAAACTCATCAACTTGGATCTGACAAAAATTCAATACAATAACAAGATACAAAATAATTCAAAATTTTGTAAGAAAATATATGATATTCAATAAATAACTGATTTTATAGTACAGCAATTAACACTCATTGAGCGAGTATGTTGCAATACTAATATTATCATATATACACTTTGTATATTGTGTTTAAGTGAATAACTAACATGTCTACGGTTTACATATATATGGGATATGAGAAGTAAGCCAACCATTGGAATACACTTTAAGGCAAAAACTAATTACAAAATCAACGGGGCACAGATGAATTAGTAAGAAAGGTTTAAAAACACAAACAGATTTGGTCCTGGAAACAAACTTATTCCCTACCATGGTTTATATTGTTTCCATAGCACTGACTAGTAATCTAGCTAAAATATTTGAAAATGTGTGTTCAAGTATCTTTTCATTTTAGAGAAAACAATTTCGAGTGGAACCTACAGTCTGGATTCATACCAGGTGATTCAACAGTAAATCAGCTTACATATCTATATAACTATCTAAGAATATTGATAAAGGTAAAGAAGTTAGAGCAATCTTTTGCGATATTAGTAAAGCCTTTGACAAAGTATGGCACGATGGCCTCGTTTCTAAGTTAAAATCTTACGGAATTCAAAATGATTTACTTGTATGGATCCAGAGTTATTTAAGCAATAGAAAACAAAGTGTGGTAATAGAAGGTAAAATGAAAAAAGTATTGGCCGGGGTACCCAGGGATCCGTTCATGGGCCACTATTTTTCTTAATATACATAAATGACCTAGTTGATGATATGGACTGTAATATCAGACTGTTTACTGGTATTACGTGTTTAAATATTATCATTGATGATCCAAACATTGCAGCTTTAACATTAATCAACGGTTTACAAAGAATCTCGCAATGGGCCGAGCTATGGCAAGTATATTTTAATCCAAATAAAACTGTGTCTGTACAATTAAGTAGAAAATGCTACCTTAGTCATAAGCCAGACCTAAAGTTAGATAATGTACTTATTGATGATGTCCCTCCACATAAACATATAGGACTTGTCCTTCAAAAAGACTGCCAGTGGTCGATGAGATAATCGGCAGAGTGGGGCCAATGATAAACTGTTTAAGAAGTCTAAAATTCCGATTGAATAGAAAAAACCTTGAAATATTATATAAATCTTTCATTCTTCCTTTTTTGATTAATGTTCAAATATATGGGACAACTGTACAACATGTACTATGCACGAAGCAATACTTTTGGAAAATCTCCACTTAGATGCATTGATATCGATATGTCGAGCAGTAAGGGGAACAAGCCACAATAAGTTATAGTAAAAGACAAAAGATGTGTTTGTTCTCCAAAATGTTCTCTCAATTATCCCAATCTTATCTTTTGGACTTGGTTCCAAATAACATCTCTGAAAATAACCATTACAATCTTAGAAACTTAAACTCTTTACAAACTATTCCGGGTAATAATGTTAGACATTCGGCATCTTTCTCACCATCTGCTGTAAAAGAATGGAATTCCTTAACAGAAGATCAAATACTAAGTGATTCAATCGGCAACTTTAAAAAAGCAATAAATACTACAATTTTCCAAAAATATTACCTTGACTCAAATAGTACATTGCAGACTGCGCGTAGGTTGTAGTACTCTAAAATGTTATTATGTTAATGTTATGTATTTGGGTTTTGTATGTATCAAGTATGTATCTATACTATGTTTAAAGGAGAGGCCTTAACATAAACACTGTGAGCTTGTTTGCTAATTTCTTTCATAATGTATATATATATATATATATATATTGTGAAATAAATATGTTTAAAACATAATGTTTCCATTTATAAAAAAAATCATCCTCCTGATTACTATGTAAACTCTATAAGTGGTTTGTAGATATAAACTTGAACAGCCAGTCGGTGTTTCGTTATTCATCGAGTATGGAGTTAAAAGTATTGTCAAGTTAGAACATTATATATTATATGTGTACTGCAGATATCATAGACTGTAATGATATAATAACGTTAATGAAATACCAAAAACATTCTCGTCTAAACGATTTAAAAATTAGTTCAAATGAACGTCTCCTATCAACATTATTTTAATTAAAAAGGCATTTCCGATAGCCCGCTTCACAGGAAAAAAGAGTTGAGGAAGACGTTAAAGAATGAAAATCATTTCTGTTATTTTTTGACAAATAACAATTCAACGGATTCCAGTACATAACATGTCTGGATTTAATGATTATATTCATCTTTAAAATACCATACAATAAGATTGCAAAAGGAAAATATAAATATCATTTAATTAAGGAATACAATTAATACATTAATACAGGCTCTAGCATACCTTTAAAACATACTATACCCTCTCCCCCCCCCCCTCCCCCTCCCCCCAAAAACACACATCGCTCCCCCACAATCCCCACACACCCCCAACACAGACACATAGTTTATGTATCTGTTTTCCTTGAATTTAATCATATTATCATAAACCAAATACCCAATGGTATCAGCTGCGATATAGGTGAAATAGTCTTGAAAGCGGCGTTAAACTCCATATCACCTCACCTCACCTCACCTCCTCCTTTTGTAAAAAGAAATATTGTAAATTTTCTTATTAAGATTTCCTTCATTCCTTTCTTTGCATATTCAGTGTACAATTTGAGCTCAAATTGATTGTGTTCAGGTAAAAATCTTGAGGGAAGAGGAGCTTCATGTATTCATTGATGAATAATTGAAGAATGGAAAAGGACAACCTTAACATAGGACGAATGACATATTTGACATATAGCTGTAACGAAACGTCAATCACTGCACAGAGAACCAGCCTGAGTAAACTAAAGATGCAGGCAATAAATAGTAAGTTACATCACATGAGGTAATCCATGACACTATGGACAGATGAGTGTGTCCTGGCGGTGTCCCCGGCCTGTATATATAGCGTGGTGTTGTTAGAAGCAAAGCACATCTCTCATCGAAGAATTCCTCCTTCAATCTATCTTTTGTAAGTATATTTGTTGTTATCAAAATTTGAATCTTAGATTTTCACTTTCATTGACTTGCTTAACTTATTGATGTTATTCTGATAAAGTAATTTAATAGCAAATAAAACAAGAAAGTTTTCATAAGGTTTGTTGTTCAGGTAACATTATAGATATAATTGTTTTCTTTTATTCTCTACAGATATATATAACATGAAGGCGTTCATCGTTGTCGTTCTATGTGTCATTGCCATGGCAACAGTACACGCCCATATCATTCCACCATTCCACGGATTCCCCCATGTTGGATTCCCAGGATTTCATCCCATTCACCCTTTCCTACCAATTGGTCATATTCACCCAATCGTTGGAGGTACGTTTGAAATGATAAATTAAAGGAATTTTGATTGACAATTATTTCCAAATATAGTTTTATTTTATTTCATTAACTAATCTTATATTTTCAAGATTTTATAAAGTTTCATGAAAGCAATTTTCAAAGTGGTTAAATTAATTTTTAACATTATATCTGTCTAAAACAGCTTCTTCATTGTGTAGAACTTACCATATTTGTCCCCAATGTATTTTCTGAGTTGCAACCGGTGCTGTACCATGTAAGTTGAAATCTAGACGTATTCTGTCAGCTGGTTGTATTATGATATGTATTCTTGTGGGTGCTGTATGGAGTATTAAAAAAATCATTTCGAAGTTGACAATGTGAACTCATCTTTTCAGGGCCATTCCCTCACCCTGAACTTTACGGGTAGATGAAAACACCCTAATACCCTTACCTTTGAGGGTTGATGAAAAAACTGCTGCCTCAGGTGCCAAACATTTGCTGGGTGACTGGATCACAATTATGTGGTGCATTTGTACAATCAACATAATTCTTAATAAATATATTTCGTTTTTATCCTTGTGTCATTATTATATTAAGTATATTATTAAGTTCTTCATATTTGTATTTTACATTCTTGGCTTTTTCTTGCTTGAACGATAGGAACAATCCCCAAAATGTTTTATTTGCACCAAAGAAGGCAACAATTTGTATTATACATGAGTACCAACTAGAAGTATCATCCCAACTTGGAATCCTTTCCCATCTTTATCTTGTCTCTCATAACTCCATTGAGTGGCATATATACCTTTTATCTATTATGTAGAAAATGAGTCTTATATGTGTATATATATGGTGAGACATTAAGAAACAATATGTCTTTCTGTCTGTCTTAAAGGGACCATTCGAGCGGCTTTCATCCGCCATCTTGAATTGTTAGCATTGCGAGAAATCAAATGTGCTTTTTATGCTAATTCATTGACAAAATTAAGAAAGAACTTATAGATTGATAGGAGAGGAGCATATTTTAAAAAAATTCATAATAAAAGTTGTCAGTTACGACAATGTTTTGTCGTATTAATGCATTCCACATTCGTAGCTCCGATGATTGGCTTCAATTAACGAAGTTTTTCTTTTTTGATCGATACACTTGATTCTTTGTTAAATTGTTAAATCTTGAACAACTGAAATGTTTACATCATGTACATATTTGAAATTAAGTGTGGAAAGAATCATGTAAAAATCATATATATTTGTAAACAGGAAAGTCCTCCTGAATTTCATTTCCACAAAAAATATCCCGCTCGAATGGTCCCTTTAAGATTGGACTACTGCAGAAATTAAGATCATATGGAATTGAAGCCAATTTGAATTGAATTGGTTTGAAAGTTACCTAAATAATAGAACCCAGCGAGTTGTTATTAATGGACACGCATCAAATCCTAAACATGTATTAGCAGACTTCCATCAAGGTTCTGTTTTGAGACCCATATTATTCACAGTATTATTGACAGTAACAGCAGACTTTTTGCAGATGACACTTCTCTGTATGTCATAATTGATGACCCTAATGTAGCCGCAAACTGTTTAAATAATGACCAGTAATTGATTGCAAATTGGGCCAAAAAATGAAAGGTTTCTTTTAATCCTAAAAACACTAAGTCAATACAGTTTAGTAGAAAAATAAATAGGAGTATTAAGCCTAATCTAACAATTAACGGTGAAACGATTGAAGAAGTAGAAAGTCATAAGCACCTAGGCTTGACCCTTCAAAGTAACTGTTACTGGGATGTCCATATCAACTGTATGATCAAGGAAGTTAGTCCCTTAATGAACTGTTTGAGAAGTCTGAAATATCGCGAAAAAGTTTAGAAATTATTTATAAATCTTTCATAATACCAATATTTGATTATTGTGGGCATATTTGGGATAATTGTACTCAAGAGCAATGTAACTTACTAGAAAAGCTGAACTTGGATGCGTTAAGAACAATATGTGAAGCAGTTCGCGGAAGAAGCCATAAGGCACTTTATGACAAAACAACATGTTTTATTCATGTTTAATATATATGTCTGAATATAATAGCACACACTTCATCATCCATCCAAACACTACAAGCACGTCAAATAGTCCAGATCTCACTGATCCTGTTGAGCACCTCATCAGGCTTAGACTTGTACAACATAAAAAAACCTTGAATCTGAGCTATACTGACAGGTCGACCTGCAGCTAGGACCTGCTTGGCAAAGTCATGAGAGAGAGACTCCGGTTGTTCTGGGTAGAACCTGCGGTACATTTGGATCAGCTGATGTTCACTGGCGTTGTCTATCTTCTCCTTCAGATCGACTCGACCTGGTCGGATCAGTGCTGGGTCCAATCTGAAGACATACCGTATATTACCGTGTATAAGTCGAGTTTTTTATACCAGAAATTGAGGGGTCAAGGAGGGGGGTCGACTTATATATGAGGTATATGTTTCAGACCTTAAAATTCGGAGGTCGAGTGACGATTCAAACCGGAAGCAACGATGTCAAAACGTTGTCAAAATAATGAAATAAAATTACTTTAACAATCATTACATACTTTACTGTTTGTTATATATTGCTATTAATAGTTAAAAAATATCATAATCTACTGAAATACATTTTTAATCGACAATTTTATAGACATAGCGTAACGATTCAAACCGGAAGCAACGATGTCAAAACGTTGTCAAAATAATGAAATAAAATTACTTTAACAATCATTACATACTTTACTGTTTGTTATATATTGCTATTAATAGTTAAAAAATATCATAATCTATTGAAACACAGTTTGGACTGAACACAAGATATCAGGGATTGTCATATGCTTAGCAACACATGACCAGTTTTTCTCATTTTGAGAAACGTATTCTTATCACTGCTGCTTGAGATGACTTTCTAATCACAGTAAAAATATCACAAAGGAGATGACGTCATGTGTACAATGGTATGAGGTCTCTCCTTTAATCAATGCAATGTCATAGCTGTAGCTAAGTTTAAATTCAACAAAGGTATGACATTGAAAGACACCAATAAAGTGACAGATAATTCCTGGCGATAGAAATAATATAAGAGAAAGAGAATAATAAAGAGAATATTTTTGGTTTTCAAGTTGATATCACTTATCTCTCTAATAATGTAAAAATATCCCCCTTTTCAGATCATAGTTTTATTCTCTAACAACTGCAATTACCAGACTTTAAAGGTGTCTTCAGAATGTATCAACTGTTGTGGCTTAGTGAAAAAGTATATTAATTGAGCTAAGCTTCTCTTTAAACAAATCATCAAGTCCAAAAAACATCAAGTCGACAAATCATGTCTTTCAAGTCTCAGAAGTGTTGGAGAAGAGTATATGATAGTAAGATACGGCAAAGACTTTGACTGCGCTTAGATAGTTTTGAATTCCTCTTTTAAGGACACTGACTAATTCACTAACAAAAGTTGACTACACATTGTGGTGAAGAAAAAATTACTTGAAACAGAATTCCTGAAAAAAAGTAGAAGTACCTGTCAATGTAGTTAGTTGTCATGAAAATGATTCTAGCCTCAGCAGATGCCACACCATCAAGAGCATTCAGCAGTCCACTGAAAGTGAGACGCCCCATACCTTGATAGGCAGCAGGATCTGAAAGCAAAGGGATGTTATTTATCATCTGTATTCTACATCACTTTCAAGATTATTGATTGAAACTGAATTTTTTAATCCTGTCAAGAAAATATCCCGAACATTTAAGCAACCTAAGATTACTGGTTTCCTGGAGAAGGATGAAATAACATTTAAATCTCAAGTTCTTGATTCTCACGGTGCAAGGTACCTCCCCAAAATTGGACAATATACCAGGTGTTAAATTTTCTAATAATGATTCGGGTCCAAAGAAATAGAGCCATTGGTTTTGTAGCTCATAAGGCTATCTTTAATTCATTTCATCAATGGTCACAGGTCACCAAATGAGCTGCCAAAGGATCACCAAATCTTAGCACTATAATCCTGATCAGCTGAGGAGTCTGCACATAACATTTTAGCTTTCCAGGCCTTTTGCTTTGGAAAGAAAAAAAAAATTTCAAGGGTGTGGCCTCAATGGGCCTCAAGGGGTACAGAGTATGTTGATGGGATTCAAAAATGTCAAACTTCATAAAGTGGGTTCTTTAATCAAGAGATAGTCATTTAAAAAAATGACCTTTTAAATGTTTGTCAGTTCAGTATAGTGACAAAAAAACAGGATGAAGTCAAGATTTGTGATCGCAAACTGCACAATCGGCCTCACCAATGAATCAAATGTTATTTTGGAAACTTATTTACAGCAGACCCAACAAATATAGCTTTGTAGTGCTTAGTAAGTCATTTAACTAATATAGATGTTTATTGCTCGCCTGTGTAAGATACTGCAGTGTAATATCTTTACAGCGATATTGAACTATTGTAATACTGCTTTACAAACAAGTAAAGAAGTGAGCACAGCTCACATACCCCATAGCTTCAAACTAAAGTCTGGCTTCCTTGAAAGAAAAAAACGTCAAATCTACTGTAAAGATTAACATTTGAGTGACGTGGATGAAAGTACAATGGTAAGTTTCAATGACACATACAAAAATCTGCGAACCTTACAAATAAAAGACTTGTAGTAAGTCAGGTTTTAGTTGACACTGGCAAAAGTATTACATTAATTTTAAGATTTGAAAGATATATATTTAAAGTGAAGAACAAAGTTAACCATTATCTTACCCTAAAAATTTCACAAATAAGTTTTACCACAGGAACTTGATATCAAAAATAAAACGTAGGTAAAAGTAGATAAAAAAAATACCTGCACCCTCAGAAATACCTGCACCCTCAGGTATTTTTTATCTACTTTTTACCTACGTGAGGGTGCAGGTATTTTATATCTACTTTACCTACATTTTATTTATGATATCAAGTTCCTGTGTATACAGAGGTTGCAGGTATTTTTTCATCTACTTTTTACCTACATTTTATTTACAATTTCAAGTTCCTGTGGGTTTTACCATCAAAAGGCATATCTAGACACTTTGACTACCATGTGTAGAAAGTTTGGTGAAGTTAAGATGTATATTTAAGGACATATAATCCAGACAAAGGACCTTGTCATAGTCACTTTGTCAGTCATGTTTCCATGGAAACTGCAAAAAATAAAAATCATTTGTTTGTCTTGTTTGCTAGTTTCAGAACACTGTCTGCAATAATGCTTGTTTTATGTTGGCGAGTAATAAACAGAATACCAAACTTCCTTCCAATCAATACTATTATCATTAAACTCGTGAATGATTTAGTTCAAAACTTGCTTTCCCTTGTTTCATACTTAATCCTTAACTTGTTTAATAAAAATGTTATTAAATTGAAATATCCTCTGTAAATGAGATGCCAAACTTTTGACCTCGTAACAATTCTACAGACATTTTTTGATTACAATAAAAACTTTGGGCATTTGAGAGATAAAGGACATATGGTATTTTGGGCCTTATTAAAGCCACACACACCACAAATTTATTGAACACAGTCTGTGTCACCTTATTTTTTCCCCGTTATTAGGGGTCAGAGGGTCACCAAATTTAAAACTCATCATTTCCATCAACTAAGTAGTATGTACACATGCTTTTACATTTCTACGCGTTTATGTTTGTGGAAAACAAGATGAAAACAGGTTTATTGGGTGTGGCCCCTGGGGCCATTACGTAGTCACTAAATGTAGAAATTATAACTCCTATTACTTAAGGAGTTCTGTACATAAGGTTTCAGCTTTCTCAAGTCTTTTGTTCTGTCTTAATTCAAAACTCAGACATAAATATTTACAAAAATTCTTTAGTACTTTTGCAGAAGTAGAAGATTCTAATTGACGAAATTTATAGGTTGATGGTTTTCATAATACAGTTTTGGTACATAAGGCAATGGATTCTCAAGTTAACATAACATTCTGGGTTTGGGTTGAATAACACGATTGATTTCAATGACATATATGTGACTCCATTGGAGTTTCTCTGACAACTTGTCAAACCATAACAGATTATTAATCAAATATTAAATTTTATTCATAATGTTTCTTACAAGTGTTTTGAAATAATCTGTTACATCATGCAAAGAGATACTCACTCTCTTTAGCCAGGTCTCTGCTTAGAAAGGCAGCGTCAACATCCTCCAGCAGAATGATGCTCTGTTCCGGCGCCACTGTCAGCAGATGGTTCAAACGGTCGTCTGTCAGTCCACGCTCTGACAGGTTCAATACACAGATGCTGTAGTCCAGGGCACCTGCAGATCAGAGCATCAACTATCGCTGTCAACAAGTTCAGGACCAGAGATGTCGAAGGCAAACAATGCTCTTCCTAACAGCACACTTGGAGCCAAATGACAACAATAACATATCAGGGTGTGAAAAAGTTAAGTCAATGAGTCATGTTCACTTATGGACTTAAGAACATTAGCTTTTTGCATTAAGTCAAAGAACGTAATGAGCCACTCCATGATTTTCATAACATATAATTTACCTTTGATACAAACCTCAATGTCATATGAGGCGGCGATATAAAATCAAAACATCTTTACTTTTCATGTCCAAAAGACATATATATGACAATTACTTGTTTCCCATGAAAATCTATAAACAGCCTTATAAATGCACAGGGGTGTAGATATCACATCCAATATATATGGATACTAGTTATATAACCTAAAAAACGCTATCAACTCCTAACCGAAATCCTGGCTGTTTTTAGATAAGTCTCCATAATTCGTTTTACTATTTGATGCCCGTCACTGTCCGGTTTTCGATCATAATTGCAACGTTCTACCTTAATATTGTCACTGTAAAAAAACCAATAAGCTTTAAAATGTGTCTTTTTCGTAGCAGGTGATACTTCACGATCAAAAGACACCAATGATTAGATTTGGCATATATGACTCCAACAACTCACTGGAGTGGCTCTTTAAGAAAGTCAAGACACTGTTGTAGTAAAGTTAACTTATGTAGAATATAAGGAAAGTCATTGACGTTTCAGTGGATTTTAGGTGAGTCAAAGGTAAATTTGGTAAATCGGAGACCTTAGACTGACAGATTTTATACCCCTGCCTATACTACTCTAGAAGCCTAAATGCAACACTGGATCTTAACGACTTGTGAGGATATGTTGTAATTTTGAAAATAATGATACTTAACCTGACAATATTTATATCAGGAATTGTTGTCTGTAACATAAATGTACATGATACTTCATAAGTCTTTACTCTTTATAAGTCACTATAATGATCTTCATTTTCTTTTATATCTTATACCTTGAATGGCAGAATCATTAATTCAAACAATCACCGTACAGGAGATGCAAAGTCATCAGTTTATTCATCCCAATCCAATGTTTGAACAAACATTTGAATTAGTTCATATTTGAAAATCAATAAATTCTTATCATGGGAGATTGAAATGTGAATAAAGTGACATTACAATCACTGATAAAATAAATATTTTGAATTTTTTGTAAGTGAAATTAACCAGGTTATAAACTCTTCACCAAGCCTTATACGATACACTGCCATACAATATCCAGGAGAGTAATCATAGTAAAGGAAGAGCCCATGTTGACCATACCTGCCAGAGCTACAATGTAACTACTCTTGCCACACCCAGGTGGACCATACAGCAGGTAACCACGACGATAGGGTATCCCTCTCTCAATGTACCACTGAGGATTAGTCGTAAACTCTTGAATATCTGCAAGAATCTTTTCTGAAATTCCTTCATCCAACACAACAGAGGAAAGGGGTCTCTTTCTCCTTGGATAACCAAAGGGTCTCCACTCGGGTCCCATAGCAGTGTACATCACTGTCTTTCCTTCTTGCTTCTGGAGAGCAAGCTTTCTAGCCTCGTCAAGAATATCAAAGAACATTTCTCGATTCCGTCCTACTGAGGTCAGAGTAACAGTCTCCCATGGAATCCCTGTCTGAAGGTCCACCATTTGTTTTTCTCTGTTTCTTTCAACTCGGATCCAGTTGTTGCCGTACCAGAAGAAATGGCTGCCTGGACTTGGGACAAAGTCAAACTGAGTGCTGACTTTGCCCGTCTCAGTTTGGTTGAAAGTTGTCTGAACACTTAGATGCTGGGTGCGAGTTCCATGGGTAGAGATCCACTGTAGTAACCAATAGTAGCTCTTGTCTCTACTGGGCACCTCCAGTGTTATCATACAGTGTCTCCGGAACATGACCATCCCAATCTGGGCCGACTTCCGAGCTACTGCTGCAGCTGCTCCAAGCCCAAAGAGACCAAACCCGGCACCGAAGTAGGGGTTGTCTTTAAGGGAGGAGATAATGTCCACTAGAGGCATGTTGGTTATTATGACAGATTCTTCTCATTGGTCATCTTTTGACCTGAAATGATAATGACACATCATTGAAGAGATATCATTAATTTAATTGAAGCCAAATAAATTTTGTTGTTTGTGTTATAAATAAATAGGGGTGACTATTGGCCTAATTTGACTATTGCGATAGCGATAGACTATTGCAGCCTACTAATGCAATGGCGATAGACTATTGTGACCCACTATTGCAATTGCTATTGCAATAGTGTTAGATCCAAACAAAAATGTATTTCAGCTGTGATTTCCAAAGATTTAATGAGGATAATTTGATTGATTGTCAGATTTTAGCCATATTCCACCATTGCAATCAGGTTTCATAACTCTAAAAGAAAATTTCTCATCTTGAACATTAAGAAGTGAAATGAATTCAAATAAATATGCTTGAAATATTTGTGAAAGTGACTAAGAATATAACTAATCCAGGAAAAATAACAATTTCGATAGTATCAATAGTTTACCTTACTATTGATATATAAAGTGTTTTCAGGTTCCCTATCGATAGAGTACTATTGCAAGGATGACTATTGCGGTGCATCGATAGTTCGATATATTGTTACACCCCTATAAATAAACATAAGAAAATAGCTCTATTGGCTCTGTAGCTCATCAGTCTTTTTATTTATCATCTCATGCAATGATCTGTCAATAAACATGCAATCATAATATGCTAACTAATGTACCTGATCTAAATATCAAAAGACCTAAGTATTTAGAAAATTGAAGAGGCGAGGTGTTTCAACAGATTGTTAAAACGTAAATATGTTAAAGAATTTACGAAAATGAATGGAATAAAAAGACCTTAGAGTATGTGCAAGACCATACTTGAAATGCAGCCTCTTGACTAATACTGACTCATGTCTTCAATGCAACTGCCTAGCTTTATCACACAGGGTGAGTTATCAGAAGCCTTATCTAGAGATGGGGAGCTGCTTAAGAGTGGGTCTCCATTTACTGGCTTTTAATTATAAAACTGCATCACTATTAGCAATCCAATTTGATTTACTATCTATTATTGTGTAAATGTACTTGTATTCATCTACAATCTCAACTTTGGAACTATTTATACAGACAGGGCTTCGGGATCAACTACAATCGATGGAGAGTTGGAATACAAAATACATGGCATAACTGTTCACAATAACGTTTTAGGACAATGCCTCATAAACTATCGCGTTTTGAAAACTGCAATTTAACTGGGTCTGATGTTACAACAATGTTTTCTGCATCTTTGATGTTAAAATTATTATTCCTGTTCACTTCTAAAGTTACGCGTATCAAATCTTGCGTAGAAGTGGATATTTGAATAGCCGATCATGTTCTTCACACCTTGTCATGCTTGTCACGTGTTGTTGACCGTGAATCGGAGTTCAACTTTCTCTTTATAATAGTTTTTACATTTCTATATCTGAAAATTAATTCTTTCTGTTTTTCTTTAAGTTGAAATATCTCTAATACTGTTGACACAAAAGTTAATTTAGCTAGTGATGGTGTCGGTGATATCGCATGGGTCGTTGCTGTGGCTAAAGAACATATCCTAGTCTGTGCAATCAAAGCAACCTTGTAGCCGCTGTATAGACTCGGGATCCCACGACTTCACACATTTACATTGCTCCTTCTGGGTCTTCAGTATCTGCCTATAGAGTTGTGATTAGAAACTCCAAGTGGAGGCTTGGCAAATGCAGTGTACCCCTGTTTGATGTTTCCGTAGCAAAGGTTGATTGTTTTCACTTTCCGAGGAGCTCATTTATCATACTGCTCATTAGGAGGCAATACAAATTTCAACGTTGAGCCGTGGGAGTCACCAAGAACATATTTTGGGGCATTGGGAGTGATAAAATCAAGTTTCTGGATATGATGTTGGACAATTGAAGCAGCATAGTTTTAGTTGCCCTACTGTTTGCTATATTTTTTTAGAACAAAGATGCATTTTTGATAATCAATAGACTCATACAGTTAAAACAGCTACCAGGTAGTCAAATTATTAATATTTGAATGATCATATTTATCTTCTTCAATGATACAAATTTATGAAAAACTTTAGCAGTAAATCTGTTTCTTATCAACATTATTTTAAGTGTTACGAAAAATACTGAAGAATTTTCTCCTTTGAAAAAACTTTAACAGATGACTTGATTTGTGCAAATCTTAATATAGCCATACTTTTGAAAAATATCTAAATGCATATTTAGAAAAATAAATTCCAATGTTGATATTTAAAAAATTGGGAACATTGGGGAACATAAGCTATATTCATACCTCAGCTTCTATACTTCATGTTCTGCTCATAGCTCAAAAACTTATTGTTTAAGTAAATTTATTATGTATCATGTAACAAATGTAACATATATAATTTATATCAATCCAGGTGTGCCTTTATTATACATATATTACCATATATTACTGTGTATGAGTTATGATAAAAAGACATTGTGATTTTAAATTATAAAATGAATTAAGTAAACTTAGAATGCATTCATTTAACTTTGAAAGATAGAATTTCCACTATGTTAAATATATCTTTGTATTATAATCAATGTTATTCAAAACCTGTTTTGATATGCAGTTGATGTTTTAAGATGCTTTCTGTAAAAAAAAGTTCTAATGAAACTGAATTTAAAACACTATGAACCCTTATCGTAAGTCATGTTAAACCCATCAATGGAACAGTAAATCAGTTTCTTATCAACATTATTTTAAGTGTTACGAAAAATACTGAAGAATTTTCTCCTTTGAAAATATCAAAGTAAAATTTTCTTTCAATAAGTTCTGTAGGCCTAGTTCTGATTTGGGGGAGGGTCGTGAAAAAAACCCCGCTTAAATGGGAAAGAAAATTACGGCGAGTTGGGGACAAGCCCAAGAAAACAGCCCACCCCCCACCATCATATATTTTGATAACTTAAAATAGAATGTATATGGAATATTAAATAATATATTAAATATTAAAATTTTACTGATCGAAAACTGGACAGTGGCTCAGTTGCGGCTATCAAATGGAAAGATACATCACTCAGCAGTTTAATGAAAACGAATCATGAATGAGAAGAAACATTTTACAAAGATATCAAATACACGAAATTAAGCTACTCAATCAACAACAGCTTGCAAGCATATCTTTTTAAAGTTGAAATCATGCTTACAATGGGCGCAGCCATCTTTGTTAGCACACAGGGGAGGTAATTTGTTTTACAGCGCCATCCGCTAACAATTTCTTTCGTTCAAATGTGAGGACATCAAGTTCTGAAATGTGACTAATATCAAATATAATTGGTCAGTCGTAAATCACTAATGAATAAAATAATAATGAACAAATTTATAAACTCTTTTATATTTATCAAGTCTTCTACACGAGTGGGGTAATTGTAAGTATGGCCGTTGAATGTGTATCTTCAGTGAATATATAAGCCATAACCTTCTCGCCGGAGTAAATAACAGGAATAGACCGAAGAATACCAGAAGGACTATGCAATAGTGCCATGCGATTAGTTTTTAAACTGCAGAGGTATCAGTTTACAAAGGCAAAATCAAACAAACCAATACAATACAACATATATATTAAATGGTAGCCTATTTAAAAGTGAACAATAACAGTGACACCATAAGTTATAAAAATCTTTATTGGATTTTCCCTGATACGAATAGCAATATTTTCTGGATAACAACTTCTTTATTGTGCAAATTCCGTAGAATTTCGTAAAACTTCTTTTTACTCAGACGGGATATAGGGGATAATTAACGGCATATTTTTATCCTGTTCAATACTGAAATCGTGTAGCAGATCAACATTGAACAAATGGCGGAAGCAGATTGTAAAGACAAGTATCGGTTTGCTGATTTTATTGATTATCGACCCGCATTCACAGTATTGTTTGCGAACGTCTCATTCGATAAAACAACAATGAAAGCAAATAGAACCATGAAGTGGTCGGGTGCATCTAAAGTTCTGACACTGGCAATGCATAATTAACACACAAGCTCATGTCGACACACAATAGAGAAATCTCTGTAGCCTAGACTGGCAATATCGACTTCGACAAGCAAAGTTTGAATCTATACAAAACGCTGGCCAAAAAGCGCTGCCGTTCTTATCTATAATTCAAATATACTGAACAAAATTAATTAGGGATATTTTACAAAAAAAATTCTGAAATTATTAATAATGATATAATTTTACATTGAGCCCCTAACGGAATAATAATAATAATAATAATAATAATAATGATAATGATAATGATAATAATAATAATAATAATAATAATAATAATAATAATAATAATAATAATAATGATAATAATAATAATAGAATTAATTTTATCCCTAACTTATTTTGTCCAGTATATGTTCTGTTCATTATTACCGGCAAAACTGACAGAAGACAAATTATCGTTTTGGAGGTAACCTAACCACAATTCTGAAATTATTAATAATGACATAATTTTACATTGAGCCCCTAATGGAATAATAATAATAGAATTAATAATATCCCTAACACATTTTCAAATGATAAATTGTGAATATTCGTTTATTGAACAAACGCATGTTTGTATAATCGCCTGCCTTGATTAGTCGTCAGCTTTGAGATTGAAAATGTAAAATCATGTAAATATCCCGTTTGGAAAATTAATACTTCCGACATGTCGATAGGCATATTTATTCGACGTTATACCGCCTAATATAATCTTCTATTAAAATTTCATAAGAATATTTTTCAAATGGAATTTTATGTATTGAAAATACGGCACTCACATATATATTAGCATCAAAAAAGAAAATCGCCTGCTTTAGATAACCGCTTGGTGAAATCGGTGATTATCAAAATCAACAATCGTCGGGCGGATAAGGATTGACGGTATAGAGGCGATAGATATGTTTTAAAATGACAAAATGCACAAGATGATTTGGTTTTTCCATGTGAGTACTCTTCACTTATACAAATTATCATGATCGAAAGGCATTTAGTATGGAATATGAACCTATCGATGAACGGAGTGATTTTTAAGTCACCACAACACATATAATGGCGCTCAAAGTGGCTAACTTAGGGCATACGGTGACACATGTAGTCACTTAAATACCTATACCGCTGATGCAATGAAATGATTCTTATTTTTTACAATTGACCTGCAATCGAAAATGTTAAGATTGATAAAGTCAGTAAGGGATAAAAGAAATGGTAAAGTCGGTTAAAACCAAAATTCGAAACTTGATTGTTGAAAACTGCTTAACTAAATTTATATAGTGGCTTTCGTTTCAGGCCTTCTTCTTGGATGCAAAAATATAAATATTGCCGATATCGTAGCTCCTGCGGATGTAATGTTAATAATGCTATGCGTTAGTGCCTGTAACAAAGTATTTCCCCGTAGTGAGAGATACAGATAGCGTTATCTTGCGATGCATGACCTACCTATTGCTTTTAACCCGTACCTGTAGTGTTGATAATTGTCGGCGTACTATTAGTGCTTTATAATTACAGCAACAACACTCTGGTACCAGGCCAACAGGAATCGCGTCCATTGAAACAATGGCGTTGAATGAAAAGCTTTTGATCAAGAATTCAATCCCCATGAGGTTCGGAATTCTCAGACCTAAGATCTAACACGGGAAGTTACGCGTGGAGAAACTATAACAATGGTTGCTGATTTGCTGGTGAGGTGAGGTGGTGGTTTGATTTCTACTAAATACTAACTTGTGATACATGAGACCGGATCGAGCTTCAGCAGAATGAGTGAGTTTAGCATATTTTTGTTGTTGTAAATTGTTGAGAAATACAATTTAAGGTTTTTTGAATGAAATACAAATTTCAAGCAAATTACGATTTCGCGTATTAACTCAAAAGATTTTAAAAAGAAATTTAAAGATGGTTTTATTTCATCACACCTTCGGGACATGAGTAGTTTAATCATATAAAACTTTTATCTTATGAGAAATCAGTAAAAAACATTATTCGTCTTTTCAGTGTTACATATAAAAACAGGAAACGTTTCATCTGATGAAAGGTTTTGTTAGGCCAAACAGTTAAATGGTATTTGGCCTCACTCATATAAACTACGAATTACCCACGGGTTTTTTTTTCATTATCTTATGAACGTTTTTGGACGATAGGTATCAATGCGTGCACCATGGAGCACTATAATTATGAACAGATAAGCATAAGTCTTTATCTGTGACGTAAGAAAGCCAACACGAAGCTGAGTTTAATTTTTGTTTCAGGAGAAAGTATAAGAAGATATTCAAGAAGAGATCACTGTTACATCCTAGCCATATTCCTACTGGTTTCATATGTCGTTGTATTTTTAAATTATGCACAGAACTTAGTAGAGCAGTATCATAAACGGAGCACCATTGGACTAATTCACAAAAGTATAAAGCCTTCTGAAAGAAAATGGAATGACGTGGCATCTAGAGTACAAGTATTTTCTATTTCGAATAATACGAAAAATTTGCATGCCGTCGATGAAAGTAGAGTCGCGTTTGACTTGGCTTTTGATGACGTCATATCTGAAAATCAGCGTGTTTTGACAGATGTTTTACGGCGAATATTAAAGCATTTTACGTACATATTATTGGTGGATATAGCAGTGCATGAAAACAAAGGGGATGCTGCAATTGGCGTTGGAGAACTCCTATTGTTGAAGAAACTCGATAAAGAAATAATATTCTACTGCAATACAAACGCGTGTGATGACCGCAGTATGAAAGCTGCAAGGAGCAGAGCCCTTCAGTATGGAGTTAACCATGTTGCAGTCTTATGTCACGGGGGAGGGAATCTGATTGGGTATGGGCAGCATGACACCATACGAGCCATGGTTTTTGAAGTATTTCAAGGGTTCAAACGAGTCGTACTTCCGCAAAGCATATGGCTACAATCTCAGTCTCAGCTGAAGGACACCTGGTATGTTCTGAGGAGTCACCAAAATGTCACCCTGCTCCTAAGAGATTCTGTTTCCTTTAATTCAGCGAGAACCCATTTTCCTTTCAACGAAAAGATCTTGGTGCCAGATTCTGCATTTATGATTGGGTCTGTTAAAAGAAGCATACGACCCTTCTATGACATACTCTGGTTGAGACGCACTGATGTTGAAAAGATTAACTACGTCGTTCCAGATTTCCCTCCTAATATTTCAGTCTTAGTGTCTGATTGGACTAAATGGATTACAGCCAAAGGTGCACGGAACATTGAGAATGTATTCTTTATAGCTAACAATGGATTTACATTTCTACAACGTGGCAGAGTTGTCATTACTGACAGACTGCACGGACATATCATGTGCGTCCTCCTGCACGTGCCGCACGTGCTGTTGGACACGAGTGACCATAAAGTATCCAAATATCATAACACTTGGACACGTGTCTTGGAAGGAAGAACTGTGCTTACAGCCATTACTGCAAGTGAAGCCCTGGACAAGGCGATGTTTCTCCTAAGAAAATACGAAAAAGAATTACCGGAAGTAGATTCTTTAAACACACTCAAAGAATCAGTTGTCCTCTGATACAAATGGCAATTTACGTTGTCAAACAACTTAAATCTAGAAGTGTACATTTTACGAATACACTCAAGGATCAGCTTTATTTAGTCAATATCATCATCACAGTGTACGATATCATACAATTCGAACTGGATATAGCTCGCTGTACACTGTACTCTCGTTTAGCGGTTCATAGCTCTGACACTTGAAACGGTGTGTTGGATCAAAATAGGCGATTTAAAAATTAAAAATACAGCATTGTGCAAATGGGCTAATTTGCATCATTTTGTGACCTGCAAACGATAAAAGTAATACGTATTTAAGAAACATTTACATGAGAATGACATTTTTTCCATCATGAAGGCACCGAGCCAAATTTGACTAACCTTTGCGTTGTAGTCTCGTGTTCAATGATTATTCATCACCTGAAAGCTTAAATGTAAAAAAATTCATATTTTCTCATATTTGTCAAAATTTTGCAAAATCGAAAAACATTGCGGCATTAGAATTGAAATACTTTGTGAAAAAACAAAATCAAAATGTTTATCTGGTAAAGTATTCAGAGGGGGCTGAATCAGTTTCTCGGTGAATTCTAATGGATGCAACTGAGATGAAGTATTTTGCCCATACAAGAATGTGAAGTACACTTAAAATAAATAAGAAACGAGAGAAATGTAGCCCCAGTCTGATTAAAATCCACCGTGTTCCGAGGAATAAAAGTTTTAGAATATTGATTTTATCGCGATTCACACGTAAAGAGGAAACGAGTGCGAATCTCGATTAAGTCAATATTATGAAACTTTCCTTGGAACACGGTTGATTTTAATTTGACTGAAAGTAGCCCGTGACACCAAAGCTAAAACGCTGACGAGCGTATAGTACAGCGAGCTATGACCGGTGTGCACTTGTTACCTACTTGATTTCTTTAACAGGGCATCACCATACGCTAAGAAAACTGTATTCACTCCTTCTTAAAAAATAAGAAATTATAATGAATTGTGTCGTTTTATGTAAAAAAAAATATATCTGTATAAAGAATCACATGTAGAATTTCGTTTTAGTGTATTCAAGTCATCTCTTCATACATGTACGTACAAACATATGGCTGTTAAAACTTATATTCAGCAACGGCAAAACCTTTTCAAATGGTATAAAGAAGGTATAAAGATATTTTTTAAAAAGTTCGAAATTTATTTATTCACTGAATGATTGCAATGAAAATATTTTTTTTTATGTTGACAATGTATGATATCTTGGTAAGTCGATAGCTGAGACGGTTCGGAGGTTACAATTTAAACCTAGTACATAAAAATCAACTATCATTTCTATCTCGGGCGAAGACAATATTTCATTTACTTTAAAATTTTCCATGAGAGAAAAATATTGTTTGTTTTGGATACCGAATACGAACCTAAGTTTAGATATGTCCATTTGTAAGATTAGGCGATAAATCACATTTGTCGAACGTTCATCATGGTGCCCTGGGTCTGTTACGCTGCTCCAGAACTGACTTGGCGCAGCGCAACAGACTCAGGGAACCAAAATGGTACAAAGTTCAGCGTAAGTCGCTCACTAACATAACACGGATAAGGTAACGTGTCTTCTGCCTTCTAGTATTATATATAACAGGAGTTCTTTTACTTTACTGTTTTATACTTGATAAACAGTGATAAACATAAAAAGGTTAAATCATCGCAGCTATTGTCTATGTAGCTATGTAAAATGTTTACATTGTAGACATGTGTAATTTGCAATTGTGTTAGAAGCACCCATAAAATATATTTTCGGTGACAACGATCGTTTGTATTGCTTACTCAGCCTGTACTGCGGAAGTCATTGTGACAAACTATAGGTTCCCTCTTCGTCTCTTCTATACAACCAGGACACTAAACACACACACTCGTACTTTTCCGTTCATATAACTTTCATTAGTGAAAAATTTCAGATTCCAGCCCAAAAACGTTTAACTAGTATTATTTGATAACGGAAACACTGGCATACTCATGCAATATATAGACGAAATCTTGTTACCATACTTTCTTGTCTTTCGCATTTGCTTTTGATGTAATCGCCTTTGACAGGCCTTGATGATCATACTCAGAACAAAAATGTCTCGCGCGTGAAAGCTGAGTTTAGTTTGTATAGAAATCGCAATCTGAGTTGACAGTATACATTTCGACAACGACAAATGTGCAATGAATGCGGTGTGTCCAAAGCGAGTTGAATTATTTATAATTCATTCAAAGATTTGATTGTCAATTACACAGTTGCTATGACAACGCACGTGCAAATTCTTCTTCCCGGGCACACAGTGAGGATTATCTCATTTTCACTCAATGTTGACTGTGATGCATGTCGAAGGAGGTTTAAAACAGTCTCTGATTATGAATCTTTTGAAAGGGTAGTAGTACGTTTTATGAAAATCATTTTTTTCCAAATTTTCAGCAATAAATATATGTTTTTGCAAAATGCAATATCTTCAGCACCTCAAGTACCTCATTCCTCAACCTGATTATAAATAGTCTTAGTACAAGAAAGTATCAATTGTCAAGCGAAAACTACTGGCGACCATTTTAGTGTGGACACCTTTCAATCACTGAAGGTGGAAAAACGCGTAGCTTAATCGAACATGTTACGTTCGTTTGGGAACTGAATCTTTTGATTAAAATTTTCTGCCTTGCAATTGGTAACAATATAGTTTTCGTGAGATCATTTTATTTATCTAAAAAACGTGGTACTGCCCCTTTATCATTATTGGACCTTGTTCTGTGTTGTATCCATGGGCAAGACACTTCGTCCACTTTTCTCTCAGTTTAACAAGCTGTACAAATCGGTACCTGAACACGGGAAGGTATGGACCTATACGGTCGTGTGAATCACTTGAAAGGCTACATCGAAGTACTATGCCCTTAGGGTAATTATACAATTTGTGCACTTTAGCATGCTGTTTCATGGATATATGCGCGGGACAAGAAATATATTGTTATTATTATTATTCGATAAACTTAGCACACCTCTAAACTGTTTTAAGGGTACCTTTGATAATTGATAATCATGTAATGTTATCACCCTATCATCTTCTTTTGACTTATATTTCCCCTGTACGTCCCATGCTTTTATTACTTCATAACGTTGTAACCGATACAAATCTTTAATTAAAGTTTAGTCTTACAAAACAAGTTTTACATCATGTTTGGTTAATAATATTGATCAAGTGATTCGTCGTCCGTCTTCGAACTGAAACAATTGCTTTCAAATGAAGCGGGCCGATCTGTAAAAATACCGCATCCTGTTATTGCACCGCCCCCTTTCATCTATCTGTTGTCGCTCTCTCTTCGAAACTGTTAACCCCTTCTGTTCAGATGTTGCTGGAGGCCGTGTTGCTGACTGTTGTTGCTGTTACTGTTGTCCAGGCGGTCCGGCTGTTACTCTCTGATTGTGACTTGGCTCTGCAATGGGCCGAAAAGTTTGGGCGCTCAGTCGGTAAGATACGTTATCATGCATGTAGTTCCTTTGACATTTTTATGAATCTGGTCACAATACTTCCCAAACATTGATGGATCTAATACTCATTAAGAAATACTTATTAAGACAAGACTGATAATGCAAACACAATAATGAATATCAAACACAACACATTTGATAGGCCCTGTCTCTTTCCTAGCTGCATGATTGAAGAAATACGCAAGCTCCTTTTTAAAGGCACTAGTGCATATCCATTATTTCGTAAGTATAAATGATGCATATATCTCGAAATTTCTAATGAATCAACTGTAAGTTATTTGAAAACTACATATACACTTATTCAGACTACAGTATGTATATCCTTGCATCCGTACAAAGCTAAAGTCAAGGTATAAGTGTGGGGGGCAAAATATGACACAAGGCTGTGTTGACATGAGTAGATTTTATTACATCCTGTCACACGTGGACGGATCCTTTGTGAAGTAAGAAAAACCTAAAAATAACACAAATGTTCTATATTACAATACAATATAAATGGTCAGAACCAACAAGAAATCATTTAAACTGAAGAGCAAAAACATTACTTCAGTCAGATAAAATCATCTCGTTCATTTAACATTGTAAAGTGATAAAACATACATTTTGCTAAAACCAATTAATTCATACAAGATTGAAAACATCAAAAACTTGTACAATTAAAACACTTGACGAAATAAACTCATTGTCAATATATTTTATATCTAATCTACAACATTATGTAATAGTACAAGTGATACTGGTATTCAAAAGAATATTGAAAGAAATACAAAACTGTTACAAAGTATGTTTCTAAAACATAATATGACTTTCAATGCCACTCACCCCCAGGTGACAATACAGCAACTATAAAGTTTTCGTCACATCATATTCTTCCATAGCACCATTCTATTGAATAATAGAAAGAACAATAAAGAAAATACCAATTCTTTCTTTTGGCACAAAGATGAAAATATATAAATCATTTAATCTTAATCATTTATTATATTTTCACACACAATCTCATCCAATCTGGAAGTGAACAAGTACAAAACAACTTCTACAACCTGAATATGTTAACAAAGTTTATAATTGGTCTCTATGTAACCTTCAGTGTCAAAGGGAGGTAACTCCATTTGAGGCATGAATGCAGCTGGCTACTCTGATGGAATCGGCTTAGATAGGACTAGTTACAATTGCAAGCAGTGAGCACACTACGGCTCAACTAAGGGAGACAACTCCTGTGAGTCTGAATCACAATGGCCAGTTAGTTGACTCCAAGAGAGATGACTTGGAGTGATAACTACGACCAAGTTACATTCCTTTGGTTTCACATAGAAAACTACAACTTTGGCCCATTTATTCAATAGACAAATACTTTGCTTTTTAAACAAAAAAATAAGTATTAAATGAGTGCTTCAAACTATGCAACTAACAGTTTCTATATACTTTTCATAAAAGATAACTTTGTTATAAGAAATATTTATCTTTATCAATGACATTGTCTTTAACACATCATTACAAAATTACAAAGTTCTTTATATAAACAATTCACAACAACAAAATATAGATTGAAAATTATTACAAAAAAACAATTTCATAGCAAGGGGAAGTGTACTTACAGCTTAAATCTGAGACTTCATAAATTTGGCATTCCAGCTAAATTTCTTGCCTCCGTTCTCTTTGGTGACTTGGCTGGAATGACTACGTGTCACACAAGATGCTTACACCAAAAAGTCTTTCAATTTTGAATAATTTCTGATCAGAACCATTATCAGTTAAATACTTTAGAATGACCAGGTTTGAATGGAAAATAAACAAAAGATAATAAGGATTAGGTTACTGATTCACAGATAAGAGATACGGAAATGTACGAGAATTGCCGAGGTTCACAACCCTCTTCACATAAGTCCTCATATGCCCTTAACATTGCCCATTTGAGCGCTATGAATTCTATGACTTCTAATGTAAAGACTAAGTTTAAATTATCTCCCCTTTCTTATGCTGTCTTAAAGGGACGCTTGTATCAAAGTCCTTAGTGGTCTAGGAAATCAGTTGGACTGAATCCAACTAAATCATCAAACTTTTTAACATAAAACATTATTGCTGCTTCCACATGTTCCAGGTCACTAAGTTGTTGATAGCAGTCATACTTGCCGGTTCTTACAAAGTACTATAGATTTGCATGCTCACAAAGCTTCCAGGCCTCTTCTGGACAACCACTTACTTTTTTGGATAAAACATTACACGAGTCGTTCCAACAATTCTACTCCTGTCGTAGGCCGTCTAAAGGGGAAGGAAGTGTGGGTGACTGGTACCTCCAGCGGTATCAGGGAGTTTTTTCTATCCTGTATTCATTCTATGAAGTACTGAAATATGACACAATTCCTTCCCAGACTCTCTGAAGGGAAAGGTAGTGTGGGTGACTGGTGCCTCCAGTGGTATCGGGGAGTCTCTTGTCTATGAGCTGGCCTCGGTCGGATGTCGTCTCGTTCTGTCTGCCAGAAGAGAAGAGGAGCTCAACAGAGTCAAGAAACAATGTTTGGGTATGCATTTCTATTTCTACAGGGGGATTGTCTTATTCAATTATATAACATCGAACATTTTAACGTAAAACATATAGCATTGTGAATTTTTTTTGCATAAATATATGACAATTAGACATTATAAATAGGTGGAAATTTTAAATGTGAAAATTCCAATTTCGACATAAGTTACTGTTAATAAAAGTTTTATGTTTTTACCTCAATACTTTTAAATGATAAAATTACCCTTTTTCACAAAAATCTTGATGTTGCCCGATTTGATATAAACTCGAGGAAATGTGCATAAAGGGATTGTCTGGTATTTTGTAAAGTTTATGCAGACGCCGTCCTATAACTATATCAACACTAAACATTCTAATATGCTTTCTCACGAATTACCGTATTTACTCAGACCACCTTTACGGTGGAGACCTGATTTTACATAGAGCAAATTGACCAAGACTCGGGCAGTGTATCGATTCAAATATTTAAGGACGGTTAAATCTGAAGAAAGTTATTATCAGCAAACCAAACTATAAAAAAAATGAAACTATTTAATTTTATTTCACTATTTATCTGCATAATTATTTGCAAATTAACCGAAGATAATGGTTTAATTTCATTTAATGAATTCGCCCGAGGTTAGGACAGTTGTGACCTATCCATGTTGAAAGATAAACCTTATAGCAATACAAAATTATTGGTTTGGAACCGTGACCAACTGATCTTTTAGGGGGGAATATGTATTTATAACATAACAGGGCGCTAACATATTAAACACTTTTAGTTTACTACTTTTGGTAAAGGAAGCGTCATTTTGTATATAAGATTTTTTAAAAATCAATTAGTCATCTGATCACCCGGTGTCTATTCGGGACCCCTCGTTCCGATGCTTTAAACGATCGTTCCCCATTCCATTCGAGACCCGGGCTCAGTCCGAGGAAATACGGTACATCGGACAAATTGACGCCCGCAAACGGTATTACGTTGTCTGGTTTCTTACCAAAGAACAGACTCTTTGCCTATATTATGAACACTTTACTGGAACAAATTCAAATCATACGTTGCAGCAAGCGCCAGTACTTCTTGTTTGAATGTTTGAGATATACTGCACGAGGAGACCCTATAATGTTTTACGTGTTTTACAGAGAGATTCTCCCGAGTGAGAGACGAAGATATTCTAGTGCTCCCTCTAGATTTGTTACAGCGGGACTCTCACCAGCAGGCAGTGGATACCGTCATCAAGTACTTCAAACAGGTGAAGTGAACCTACATGTTTTGTTTAAATAGATATATAGCAATATCCAGATTCCTAATAATATTCAGAATTTCCCAGTTACATCCAGAAGATCCTCGCAACATCCAGAATTTAATAGCATCATCCAGGATATCCACGCAACATCCAGACTTTTGTAGCATCATCCAGAATATCCAAGCAACATCCAAAATTTCCCTAGCAACATCCAGAATATCCAAGCAACATCCAAAATTTCCCTAGCAACATCCAGAATATCCAAGCAACATCCAAAATTTCCCTAGCAACATCCAGAACATCTAGGCAATATCCAGGATTTCCTTGATCACTCTATCTGAATGGTCCCATAGTCTTCTCATATTTTTTCTTTCGACAGAAGAAACCTGTGAACAATAGCTAGCATACTGTTTGAATCCTCCTATCATCGCATGAACTTGGACTTGAATTTGAAAGGTTGAAGGCAATATTACAACAAGACTGAAAGTATGAGCTTAGAGCTTAAAACTAATCGCAAACTGATTTAATCACTTAAAAACCAAAAGACAGTTGATAGGTGTTTGAAGATGCTCTTTGGATAACTTGACGTAATTGATTGGCGGGTTATGTCAGTGCAAATTTCCCCATTGAAAGTCATGTCAATGGCTGGTTTTACTTCTATTGCTGATGTAGAATTCATCTGTGGGGGGAGGAAGGGTAGTATGACTGTTGCATTTGTTATTCCATATACATGTTAATGAATACATGAACATAACATTTCTTATCTTTTCAAAACACTTGTTTGGACGTTTGCTTAAGATTTCAATCATAAGTATTAAATAAGAATGTAATTCAAGTCCTGCTCCACAAAAAGAACAAAATGTTAAAATTTTACTAAATTCAAGGTTAAACTAACTCAGATGTAAGGTGTCCCGACCTCTGCAAGATAACAGGCAACAATGCAATCACCTACTGCCCCTGCAAGGCATAGGTAAAGCCAGTTTCCACCACTGGATAATTTAAGCCTTACTTCCTTGTGGCAAAAAAATGTGGTAGAAGTGCAGTAAGTTGCAATTGTCATAACATATGGATAAGGAATATCAAGTTCAGCCGGAGTAGGCGAGAGAGGGGGTACAGAAAACGTAAGGAAATACAACAGGCTTACAGTAGACAGGAATTCGGACTGACGCAAGTATGGCATAATTTCTTGCATGAGAAGTTTACATTCTGTAAAAGAGACCAATGAGGGTTCATTAATTATGTTTTCATTAGGTTGACTATCTTGTGAACAACGCAGGCCGGTCCCAAAGAGCTCTTTTCTCTAGGACGAGTGTGGAAGTGGACAGACAGATGATTGAGCTCAACACACTGGGCCCGCTCTCTCTCACCAAGCGAGTCCTACCGCACATGGAGTCAAGGAAACAAGGACACGTGGTTGTTGTGTCTAGTGTAGCCGCGAAGTTTGGTTAGTGGATCTTTGAAATTTTACAAGTAACTCAGTTTATTACAAAGTGCATTTAGGTTGTGGGAAACTGTCCAGGTAAATGTTGGCGTCATGATTTGAATAAGTTTGACTTGGTGCCGTTTAGTATTTCATTTACCTTCATCCAAAGCCGAGACGTGATATATCAGTCTGAAGCAAGTCTGAATATCTATTTGTCACCCCTTTCTCGTTTTTGATAAGGAATGAAGTATTTTTTATTCACTGAGTATCATTCTTCCCTTGACAATGAAACTTCCCATGGATTAATTCATGATGGTGTCACTAACTTGATGATTGACTTTTCAACTCAAGGGCTGTGGCAGGTTTCCATCATTGTGGAGTACAACTTTCAAGAATGTTGTGTTTGATAAATGAATGATGTATATTTATTAGAATCGTGTATAATTAAACCTCTCTTAAGTAATCTGTCATCACTAGCGTAGACGCCAACTGCGCTGAGTAGTTTTGGTAACACTTCAGTAATGAATTAAAACAATTCTTTAGATTCTTTAGATTCTATTTCGTTATTTGGGTTTCTGGATAGAAGCATTCGTAAAATCAAAATATTTAACGCATTTTTAACATTACGTTTAAGAGACATTTCGTGATTTTCATGAGATTGTTTTTGGTTTTGATACGTGCGAAAATGGCATAAAGGATGATTTAAATTGAAAATTTATCACGTCAAGCAAGTTGCTTGATAACGGTGCTAATATGTACACCAAAACTTTTCATCAACTCACTGAATGTCGTCTGAACAGCTTGTAAGGTTCCTTAAGATAGACAGTCCACTGGGGGTCTGCTAAGTGACTTTCTGCAGTAATGTTTCGATGTATGTTTAAGGATCACCGGGCCTTGGTTCGTATTGTGGATCGAAATGTGCTTTACATGTAAGTATAAAGTCACTTTGCTGAATAATTTTGATATTCAATTTCACAAATACAGATGATCGGAACTTGAGGACGGGAATATGGTAAATGTTGTATTACCGTCCACCGGGACATGCTACAACGAAGTCGATGCACACTTATACGCCTTCGACAACACGAGGGTTAACTAAAAGTAATCGCGAGCAAATATCAAATAAATGATTTATCTAATGCCTCTCTAACCATGTACATGATGTAGCGAACCTGGCGGAACTGTAATAAAATTTGGTTCATAGTGTATAGTTTTCTTTTCTTTCCAGGGTTTATTTGATACCCTACGAATAGAGGGCTATCCTGACAACATCAAGGTTACAATGGTGTGTCCAGGGCCAGTGTTCTCCAATGCTCTCAAGGTTGCTTTTACTGGTACGAGTGGAGAGGTGAGGAAATGATAAGGCCACAAACAAATATGACGTATTTAGCTGTGGCAGTGCCGACCTGACTCGTCAGTAGAGTCACATTTTGTCTTAGATCTAGTTATGCTTTTAATATTAAAGAAATAATCTTAGACACTAAGCAACCAAAGAGTTTACTTCATTCTTCTTCGTTAACTTGTCAAAAGATTGGTTTTCATCAACTGTTCTGAATGTCCTGTCTCGAAAGCGTCCTCAGTCTCGCATATGCACCCCAGGGGGTCCTTCCATAATAAACCTAAACTAAGGTTAATATTAACGCCTAATTCTTATGGCATGGCGTCCAGCGTCCGTACTTCCGTAGACTTTTGAAGATCTATTGGCTCTAGAAAACTCAAATCTTGTGCACGTGCATCTTAGCAAATGGAGATTAAATTAAAGATTGAAAATTTGGTTGCTCTTTGCCCCCCCCCCCCCCCCCCCCCCCCCCCCCCTAATGCCCTAAAAACCTATTTTTATCTTCTTCTCTAGAATATATAAAGCTATAGAAGGTTGAATTTTGTGTACAGGTACCTCGGCATTACCAGGGGATTATGCATTGTAGATTTGGTGACTCCCTAGCCCCAAATGAGGGCCCAGGGGCCATGCTCTATAAATCCAGAGGCAGAAACCCTAGGTAATATTTAATGACCATACTCTTTATCAATGAGTAATATATATTGGATTCAACAGCGGTCATGTCCTATTTCTGTTGTCTTCTCAGTAACACATCGTCAACATAACCCGTTTGGGCAAGGGGAATTATATATTGTAAATTTGGCGGATGTGAGACTCCGAATAAGGTCCGAGAAACCTAGCTTTAAAATATTTTTCTGAAAAGCTATATATATTGCTTATCTTTCTTTGACGACTTTATGACCAATGGGAATAACCAACTGGGATTTGTTAACGTCTTGTTTCTGCTTCCAGAATATGTTTGTTTTAAAATATGTATAATGTATTGAGTTTGACGAGATGCCGAGCAAATATCTCCACTTTTAAAACATGAATGTTCTGCTTGAACATCATCTACAATAATGGCGTACTAAATGCCAATTAAAAACACGACTCTATATCAATCTAATGATTTCTCTTTAACCTAGGATTTAGGCATTGATATGAAAGCCGGTGAACACAGAATGGCCACGAATCGCTGCGCCCACCTCACTGCAGTAGCCATGGCCAACAGTCTGGACGAGGTGTGGGTGGCTCTCCACCCCGAACTCTTCTATTGCTACCTCTTCCAGTACCTCCCGGCCATTGCTAAGAGGTAATTTGTATACCTTTCTTGCAGTAACTATCATCATTTGCAACAAATACATTTGAATGGAGATTAAACTTTACAATGTACGTAGCCCTCAGAAGCGTTCGTCCGAGCTTGCAGAACAAGAACAAGAGATGTTGTTTTTATTTTAGGGCCTATCCTGTGATTTATCCGTTGTCGTCAAGGGCAACACGACACTTTCCAATTTCAAACCGTACCATAGCGGAATCTCATGAACTGTTGGATCCAATGTCGGTGCTACAAATACCATTTACAAGAGAAAAGAGGCTCTTTTTATCCATCTACCTGTTTTGTTTTATTTTCAAGAGGTCAGGGCTTACCTTTGGCTATATACAAAAAGTACCAGGATCAGGACGTTTGAAGCCCTCTAGCACAGTGCTAAGACTGTCGTTAGTACCATGACTTAATATTGGCCTAGGATTGTCTTAGCACTAAAAGAACTTCGAAAAATTTAGGCCCAGGCTAATCAATGAAAGATGTATTTGCTTGAGATTCGCATAACATCTGCAAATGGAAGACGCATTTATTTTTCGATTATATGTAGTTTTAAGCATTAGCATTTCAAAGCATCAAATGTTTCCGTTTCCAATCCTCTTATAGCAGAGGTTAATTAGTCATTTCATTTGATTCGATTGTCTTGTTTCAGAGTGGCAGTGGTTTTGGGGCAAAAAAGATGTGACAAGATTAGACAAGGAAGCTACAACCTTCATTAACTGTGCTGTGAAAGAGACACCGATCATGCTAAATGTTTTCTTCAATCTTTTCCTGTTGTATTTTTGTGTGGATGGCATTATATTTAGAATACTGTCTTCTGACGTTCATTTAGACAATACGGTTTCATAATCTTCTTCAAATGATATTTGACAGAGATTACCAAGAATATAACGTTTGATATAGTATTCTCTAGGTGAAATAAGGTAAATATTCTTTAGCTATTTATGTTGTATCATGCAATTCAATCTTCATTCTTATATCCATTGTATTTACTTCTCGTGAAAGGTTATTCAGTTAAGTGGTAACTGCAGTAAGTTATTGTATTTCTCGATGAAATTGTACAGTAAAAAAAACATGTATTTAAACAAATCTGTAATGGTATATCACGTTTGTTTATGCCACTTTTGACCAATTATCACTGAAACCAAGCAATATGTTTTTTATTTATTTTTATGAGAGGAACGGACAAAATTTCTATCATAAGTGCATGTACATCAATATATACATTTGATGCTTAATTTATTGAAATAAACTATTTTTACACATTGTGCATATTTTTTCAATCAAACAAACCAAACTTCAAACTTGTCTGCATGTTCAGCATGTTTTTAATGGTGTATAACTACAGTACTTCAGAGTCAGTTGAGATTCCAAGTACTTAGTGGAGATTGGAACACGAGCCATGGCATCGACGTCAAAGAGTTATTTTCGTGAGGCCGGTCATGACTCCACAAAATCAGCTTGCCAAGGACGCGCTTGTGTTTTGATGGTGAAGATTTGACGAATGTTTTACACAGTTTTGGAATGACATATGCCAGAACGTGTGTTTACGATTGGAGATAATTATCAGCTGTATTCCGCGTACCGGATATTACCCTGGGGTATTCTGGGATACTACGGCAGTTTGGAAGCTCAAATCGTGCTGGCATGCCCTAACTGTGGCT
The DNA here is from genome assembly GCA_921293015.1 of Phorcus lineatus. Classification (NCBI taxonomy): domain Eukaryota; kingdom Metazoa; phylum Mollusca; class Gastropoda; order Trochida; family Trochidae; genus Phorcus; species Phorcus lineatus. Next base: position 42,324,363 of record OV121084.1, read on the forward strand.
CTGGAAGCTAATTTTAGACATCCTTGGAAGTTAATTAGGCAAAGCAGTCAGCCCCCTGAAGAGGGTTCTGCTGCGCTTCCTTGGTGATGTATGCCATCTTTTTTAAATTATGTACATCACTTACTTACATCTTCCCATCTGTAAACATTGTAAACGTTTTTAGAAGACACAGGCCTGTCGTTTACAGGTGAATTGATTTATGAACTTTCTGCTCATTTTGTAAACTGTTATGATGTATGTTGTTTTTATGTTTTTAATCTTGAAGATAAAGTTTCCCACATGTTCATCGCAGTTTGTGAAAAAGAACCTAGTCTCACGTATGTACGGTGAAAGCTTTACATCGGAACAATGTATAGAATGATAAGACGAAGAAAGAAAAAAAACTTAAGTTACTGCGCTGACTGCGCTTGAAAATTATTATTTCTAATACAATTGGAAACTAGCTTTGGAGAATTGTAAAAACCTCGATTTGATTGTTATCGCTTAACGTTATCTAAAAAGTGTTGAAATCCCAAAGTTTTAACTATCAATCGACACATGTCCGAGTTGAAACCGTGAAGATTACTTGAAAACCAGGAAATGTGAGGCTCAACACATAATTAATGTCCCGACATGCACGTGCAAATGTGTTTTGTGTCCGACTGTAGGCCATGTTCGCATGGCAGTTACCTGTCTTGCTTATCAGCGATATGTGATTGTAAACATACATGTCACGATAAGTAACGAGTTATCTACTTGCAATAATTTTTCTTATGCCCCGGTCAACGAAGTTAATCCAGCTCCTTCAAAAAATCAACTTTTACTTAGTTTCAACTTCCAATCATAAGACTTTAATATCCAAATGGATACCCTGAGCAATATACTACCATCCTATATTCTTTAGTAGAGATTTAAAAAAAGAAGCATTTGGCTTGATTAATACCAGACAGCCATTGATGTTACGATAAATCAAGAACATACACAAATATACATAACTTTACAGCACAGCTCTGTCTCAACAATGTTATTGCTTTCCATGTGGACTTCCAACTTTAAGCACCTTCGTTTAATTGGATCACTGTTCCATTAAGGAACAAAAATATTCAAATAGCTAGACTTAAAGTTTGGCGAATTTATATCCAATATTTTCGGGGATATAGGTAAGTTCGTAAATAGGCCGCCTATTACCATACACGTCCGATTCACTATCGCGTCATATGAGATGACGGCAAAAGATGGGAACTGTTGCTTAACGTATCATCAACGTATCTTAAAATATCATAACGAGTGTATCGTACTTTATAAAGATGAATGATTATTGTGGCATGGTACAGAACGAACCATCATACTTATTCAGTCCCTGAATATTGCTTTAGATACTCAAAGTTGTATTTTTCTAATGATAAATGAAAATAAGATTCAGCCTGAGTTGCCTGTGCTTGGCTATTAACGATTTTGTTTTGTAAATTTTGAATGTTTGAATAGTCCAATCGCCAAGTATATAAATAGCTTGATGGTTTGTTAAAGTGAAGTGGTATTGATTACCTTTCTTCATCAATAACCAATTTAAATACCTGAATGATGCGATGGCATGTTAAACTTGTACAACATTGATTATCACTATTTCTGGTTACTCTGACAAGTTCAAATATTGTCATAGATTCTTGAAATAATGGAAACTGATTCGTCATAAATAAATACGTGTCATCATTTACGTCTTGAAATCTATTGCAACTTGAACATATTTAAACTTCATGACAGTGAATAATTACTCTCCACGTCCTCGGAATACACCATGCTTTGTTTGAAGTTATTTCAGTGCATAACTTCATCGGCTGACTGGGTTCCTTCTTTTGCTCAATTAATCACTAAGTAGGTGCATCTTAGTAAGTCGATATTATTTTATAGCCTAACCAATCGCAAACTTAATACAGTGGCATTTGAGAAGCGATAGATTAATTTCCCCGAAGTGTTCAAACAACGTATCTGATGGCAGATACTGATTCAATTACCAATGCCCACGTTACATACCAGGCTATCAATACTCCAGCTGCAATAGGGAGTCATTGAATTAGTTTATACGCCCACGACGTGGGTAATAACTGCTTGATGGACCGTGAGATATAGATGTTACACACGTTACCGTAGTCAATATGATACACCAGTTCTTCTGCTTTTTGCTGTTACATTTATGTCGATAGGAATATGTCTGATGCAGAACTGTCTGAAAAATGTGTCAAACGTCGACCTTCAAATTTTGATATCAACTGATGTTTAAATTGGCGTTTTAAATTTAACATAACTGAACTAATATCTAATATATAACCATTTTGCAGAAGATAATAGGGGTCACTTTTAACTCTTCATTTGATCAAATCGGGCTTTCTACACTTGTCTACTTTGCTTTCTTAGCCTCATAGTGTTAAAAGGAAGAACCAGGAAAACGTGGAAGAACGAATGAGCGTTGTATGGTTAAGACACATCTTGACATATTCACATTGCAATTTGAACAAAAAGCTGTCAATGCCTTATGTCCTCCGAAATGCATGTCGTTTTAAGCATGTGCTGCTGTATTTGTTTTTTTAAGATTTAGAGTTAAATGTAAATTTTAGTTCTCAAAATCTTGCCAGCTTGTAAACGTTCGTGGTTATAAAACGCATAAATTGACTCCTTCATCGACACCTACAGACTTGGAGGGTTCCAAAGCATTTCAAAGGTTACATCACCAGGGAATGAACGTTGTGAGTAGTGGGCCAACATCATTTTCTGATTAAAGGAGGAAACTTTTGTTTCATTGTGTTATTAAGAAGCAAGTAAAACGCGTTTAGTTGTGTATCACTTTAAATGGAAAGTGGAAGAGCTTCTTTCACTAGGCAATAATTACCATGCATGGAAACTTTTACTCCCATTTGGTACTCATGTCAGTAAGGGGACCTAGATTTTGGGTCTGAAAGTTGCCGACACAGCTCATGGGTTTATTAGAATCATTTGTATTTGTGTGATACTTCTGTATCGTAGACGTACCAATCTAAAGGGTATGAAAGTTACATGTATCTACACGGCACATGGCTTCAATGTGTATGTATAGTATCTGCTTTTCTTTTTTGCCCAGGCTATTTCAAAGTTTTTTTTAGACATCTACACAACTCAAAGGTTTATAGGAAGCAAGTCGGTACATGTGAATGGTATCTAAACTCGTTGTAGTAGTTTCACCTCTCATTAAATTTTATCGATAATTTTGGAGTGTAGTGCAGTGCAATCCGAAAACATTTTCACAGGAAACAATTTTATTAGAAACAATTGTGTATTTATCTACCGTCGCTCCAGACATCAGTTCCCTAGAATATCTCTAATTGTGCTCTGTGTGATTTGCAATGCAGACAGGGGACCCCCACCCACACTTGAGCTACTTCTTGGGGTCAAAATAGTTAACTGGCGGGGGCGTAATAACACGCCCTGGGACATACCGACTCGCCTTTTCAAACAGATATGCTTAGTTGAATTACAGTCCAATTGCCTTTGATCAATTTAAATAGTGAAAACTGAGAGAAAGTGCTACATGCGCTGATGATAAAAATATCTCGCTCATTGTGTTGTGAATGTTTCACGCCCTTAGCTCTAATAGCCTGTAACGAATGTTTAAAAGATCCGCTTGTCAGAGAGGATATTTTTATATCACATTATGTAAACGAACACCATCGTTCTGGTTCTCATAAGAAAACTACTCTCAGATACGGTGATTGAATTAAACACCGATGACTTGCACGATCGCATCAACTTTGCCAATGCCATTTATATATATTGAATGGATATAATTATTATCTTGGTTTGAATAAAAGGTTTTTTAAAAACACTATTCCCTTATATATACACCAAATTAGGAATTTTCTAAATTCTTTATGGATATAAATCTTTGTATACGTACAGATGGTACGTTTCAGCAATAACTATTATCCATTTCTTCAAAAACAGGACATTTGCAGTAAGATTTTCAGTTTAAACGATGTATTGTATGGTCTTGTTCTGTGAATTCTCGGATCCGTCGAAGTTCATTTGATAATTCTACAACTGGATAGAAACGGGCCCAATATTTTATATTGATGAGAAAGTCGTTTGTATCATGGATTCTTATAAACATCCATGAAAGGCTGTACTTAGAAATAATACATCTTATAATTAGCCCAAGATATTAGTCTTCTGGATAAGCAGTCTTGGTTGGTCGTTATAGTTACACGGAGCGTTGGTGTCAAACATGTCAAACATAATTAATGGTGTTTTTTTTAAAATGTAACTAGAAATCACCTTTAATGATATACGGTTTACTTTTTAGAGCAATAACGTTCAAGTCGTGATGTTTGATCGAAAACCGGACAATGTACTTATGTACCATTCTGCAACCCTTAGTTTGAAATCTTATCTAAAGAAGTTGATAGGACAAACGTGGGATGCGTTTAAAAGGTCTTATAACTTATAGTATTTAATAAAGACACGTTTAGTATTTGCTTCAGCACGTGTAAGATAGTGTTGCTTGACTATTGTTCAAAATGAGAAACTTTCAGTTAACAGTTCGGATAACAATATCTTTACTGTGAAAACAACGATGTTTTGGAGTATATGCGTACTCCGTCATCAAATGAGATCCGAAACATTATGATTAACAATCAATGAGTTGTTATACGCAAAATCTTCCTGTTTTTTATATATCACTTCTATAAGTTCTCTTCAAAGACAAGACATTGTCCTCTATTTGGCATTTTAAAAAATAATTTGAAAGTCGGACTGTTATTTGAATTACGATCGCTTCATGGTATTTTGGCACGAATAACATTCAAATCGAATACCTTAAACAAGCTCCACGTAACTCACAACTCCTTGAAGCGAAGGACGAGCCATTGTTTACAGTGCGGATAGCTACAATGACAGATATGCAGTGAAATATACATGCACTGGTGTTGAAAGCATGCTATAAACTCTCCTTGTTGTAAGTTTATCTAAGTCAGGGTCCGCCCTTCCGCCAGACTTGCCATTCTCAGTCTTTAATCAACTTCTCTTTTAAGGATGTTTGAGCATGTTTCACTTATTTCTGAACTGAAGTTAAAGGAACAATTCTTTGTTAGGTAAGGTGTGGGTGATTTGGGGTTTTACGACGCTTTCAAGAGTATTTCACTTACATCGCGGCTGCTAGTATTATTGCAGGGAGAAAGCCAGCAAAAGTTTGTGGCTATACATTGCGGTGAAACCTGCGAACATTGGCTATAACTAGCGAACAATGGCTGGAACTGCGCTGAAATTCTGTGTAGCATTGAACTCAAACCTATCTGCATGTAGAACAGTTCTCAACTGCACACAAAGCTGCCGATCCCTTGGCGACGTCTTAATTATAAGTACTAAAGGACTGCGATATCTTGCATTTTCTTGTCTGTGAGGGGCCTGGGTTTCTTGAGCTCATTTGCCATCTTTATGCTGTGAATCATTAGACATTTAAATTGTTTACTATACTTAATTTTTGTCATTTATTCACTTCTATTCTTTACGTTTGAAATATCGGAATTGGTAACCGCATCAAACTTATAGCAACTCGTAATCATTGAGAGAGGAAGGACGTTAGATCTGGACGCATGTCATCAGTGAGACAGAGTATGCTCCATTAATCTTTTTACGGTTATTAAGAGGCAATATACTATATGTCATATCGCTATACTTGCACCGTTTCTCTAAATTGCCAAATTTATGGTATTTTCTGGTGCAATGATAATAGGAAAATGGTCATGTAGATTTTAAGGAGTCGAAATTATGCGTCCCATTTAAATGTATACTAAATATTATAAACCCATATTTGTCCTTGTGTCTGATGTTTCTGATATAGACATACTTATTTAAATTTTTTACAATGTTGGTGAAAACATTTGACTGAACAAATATGGCCACCGTGATTGATACAGACATACACAGACACTGATGACAGATTTAGGAGAACCGGAAGTTGCGCGCTGTAAATGAGCTATCTGCCAGATACTGCCTCATCTAATGACAGATGATATATAACAAACCACAAATACGTCACAAGAATCTGGCGAAATGAGTAGATGTTTGGCAAAACCAACCATGCCTCCGAAGACATGCTTACAAACCCTTCTAACTATCACTTCAAATATACCACTTGCACCGTAAGAAGAAAGGCTTTGTGTCCAATATCTGCTTCAGGGTAGTAACTGTAAGAGTGAAATACATTTCCCAAAAGAGGCTTCTCGACCTATGACTTCTAACATAATTTGACTTCTGTTTCAATATAAATTCCCATATAGATTTGTATGGAGCATCTGTTTTATTGTCGTCGGTTTCAGCGCATGCATTGTATATTTCAGTAAATGCCATATTATAACAAAACGAATAGCTGTTCTCGATTGGTTAAAACATGGATGGGTTGACAGATTTCACCGCCCGGGCGTGTTTTCGGGAAAAAAGGATTAAGTGAATGTTGACATGATGGTGTATGCAGAAGATATGATGTTTATATGGGAAGGGAAATCGCTATAGTTGGAGCAATTAAATGATACATGAAAAATGAAATAAAGCGTCATTTGTCACAGTCACGTTGGAATCAATTCAAACTTTCTCATAGAAAACGGACCTGACTGAAGCATTGTGAATGATTACTTTTGAAACGGCGTCGCTGGTGGCAAAACTAACTGTGATTGTAATAAACCAGGCGCCTCCATTTAAGTTTAGCCAAGAAAGGGCTCGAATTCAAAGAGAGATTGGCGTAGGAAAGTATGTAATGGGCTGAAAAAAAAACTGAAAAAAAGCCCTGGCTATCTGTCTATGACTTGTCATACCCCTCAAAGATGGGAATAAACAGTGACGAGTTCAAATGCGCAAATTTAAACAAAGTAATTAAAGAAAGTGCTGTCCTTGTAACAGCGATTACTCGGGAAGAACTGAATCTCTGTTGGGATAGAATGCTTGTCAGAAACATCACACACTGAGTTGAAACCGACATTGGTTTATCAATTTAACAATTTAGGAACTTGATTTCTTGTGACGGATAATTATATACCGATTACCTACTAGTTATGTTTATGTTATTTTAAGGTGAGATGGATAAGTAAACACAATCAAAGTCGAAGAATTTTGTCTTTGCATAAAAAGAGGTGATACATTGCTTGTTAGAAGTATTTTCAGTTTATTCTGATTTCATACCTAGGAATCATATATAATTCCTCTGTGTTTTCTTCTCGTGAAATGCAAGCGAGCGGTATTACACATTGAACGTGAAGGATGGTACCGAATGTAGCACTGGTTAAGATTTCCTTTGACTGATTCCTGTCTATTACAGTAAGTGTTTGGAGTATTTTTGGTTGTAAGTACCTGAGAGCGCAACACGAGTCTATGTTAGCTGCCCTGGAGTGATGTATCTAAGTATATACAGAAGAGGTACACGCTGTAAACATGCAAAGAAGGGTGTTATGTAGTCGTCTTTACGACTTCACAGACATAATGTGCCATGTAACGTCAAGACAGATTTGTAATGGATTTTGTTTTCTGATGTTAGTAGAGAAGTTAGAGTCATTCAGTGCTGGAACGTTGCGCTTAAAGACACTAGTGCACACCACTATTTAGAATATACAATGAATACACATATAAATCATACCTCTCCTTGTTACGAACGATCCGCACTCAGGAAATCTACCTCGTAATTATAAGTTCTTTATAAAATATGTATACGTTTCAGGTTATAAAGTTGCTCCTTAAAGATGTGTAATGCAAGGTTGCATATAATAGGATACTACGATTTCGAAATATTCAAATTGTGCTTAGAGCCGCGCTATCTTAATCCAATAACAATGCGTATACCTTTTTTAAAAATCAGTTAAGCTACATGGGTTGCATCAATTAACGAGATCTCATCCTTTAGTCTCAATTCAGAGTTGAGTTACATTCCAAAGCTCTATACTTTACTAATTCAGTCGTTTTAAACTGTACATATTTTTAGCATTTTGTGCACAGCTGACCATAGATTTTTTATATCTCTTAGACGACTCGGCCGCCTTCACTTTTTCATTATTGATTACAGGTCAATAATAAATAGTAATAGCAAATTTTCACTGCATCGATAGAAAGCCTATATCCTCAAATGCCTTAAAATAGCCAATTTGTGTTTAGTGCCTTTAAATAAGGCTAGTGAAGTTTTGAAATGTAAAATAGGCATAGAACAGTCTGAAATAAACGACGTGGGGTTTGTTAAGATTAATCGAGCAAGAATATACAAAGGTTTATCTAAGATCCTTTTAATACAAAATAAACACTGGAAAAATATTCATTACATGCCATTTGAACTTCGTTGTCCTTGGCAACCACTCATAAAAGTGTTCTGTTCATTATTGGTTTAAGGACTCTTTTCGTCAAAGAGTCCTGATATCTGATACCAGACGCTTTTGAAAATTTCTTATAAAAAAGATTGAATAAATCATATACAAGACATCAAGACATGGACACTGAGCGCAAAGTAATTTAGCTCAGGCGGCAAGAGAGCGAATTCTAATACTTAATTTTCCGATAGTGTTGGAACCAAATGTTTTAATCAAGCAAAAGAAACAACAAATAAACAAACTTTACGATATATATGTACATTTTGAAACAACATATGGCAACGTAATGTTAGTTAAAAATAAATTGAATTATAGGAACATTGATTGTTTTAAGATAAAAAATGTTTAAAACAAAATAAAAGACTTTTTAGGTTATCAAAGTATTGAAAATCCGAGCACATATCATCGTATTTAAAGCTTCTTTTGAGATTCCACCATCGTAGTACAACCAAAAGATGATGCTTCAAATTGCACCAAATAAAATTTAAAAATTGTAAAAGATTTTGCTAGGTATTTCTTGCCTCTTGTATCTAACTAAGCTGACAGCGGGACTTTCTATTCAACTACTGTATGTAAAGTAGACGGGCATGTATGGAACCTCACGTCTCCGGTCCTACCGATGTTGTCCATGCCAGGAAGACAGATGGCGCTGTATATATAGCTGCGATCTCAAGCTGGTTCATCGGGGAAGTGGTCGGGTGATGGTGACACCGATATATCCTGTTTTCATCCTCACATCTTCACGCCTTTCGTGTGTCCGTCACGATACGTTCAACCCTCAGCTAGGTCGTTCCGTTCATTGGGCTTCAACACCTGTTTAAAATATTTTTTCTGCTACTAAATTTAGAAGAACTCGCAAATAATGGTCGAGTATTGGTGGCATGAACATTCTTGGACAATTTTACATGTAGATGCGTATTCGAAACATTTTAACTGCATTTTGTATGTATTCCAGCTAATGGATTCTATTTTCGAAAAATTGATTTAATGTTTAAACTTGTTCGAACTTAAGTTACATTTGAAGTTGAAATTATTGAAAATGAATGATCATATGACTTACCATGATATTCCAAGGAAATTCCAAAGAGTCCAACGGGATAACAATGATTAAACTAGAGAAACAGTTTAATCAAGGTCAATGGAGAATAAAAAAGGGAACATTCACATACCGATAATTATCCCGAGTGAGCTTTCAATGTGTCGGAATCATGCACTAAAGTGTTCTAAGCCATATTCGATTCTAAATATTCCTGATGTGCCGTCTATTTTCAACTTTTGTTTAACAGCCGTAATGGTGTTACAACCTCTTCCTTAGTCCTGCTTCCTGACTGTGTATATAAAGGAGCCTTTTAAAAAGTCTGGGTCCACATTTAGCAAGTCTAGATTGACTGAATACATAGTGAAATTAGGAGCCGAAAGAAAAAATATTATGGATGAAGGAACAGTAAATTATTACAAATTTTCATAAACTAAATTTTAGTCTACCTCTTCCTATGCAGCTCCTGCTACAAGTTTTAGCCCTGTACTAATTACTTATTATGTGTTACTTCTCACACTGCTGCTGCTGCTCTCGCTGGTTCTGAAAACAAAAATTATGCAAACAACACACTTACTCTATTATGTTATGCAAATATTACGTCGTCAGTGTATCTGTCTTGTTATTTTTACGTCATTATTTGATGAATATATGAATTCAAGAAATTACAATTCTGTTATCGCTTTTCAATTTCCATCAACACAACGCCAGGCAGGAGCACCGCTGATACATGGTTCTGAAAGACATAACGCTTTTAGTAAATAGCTCATACAAGAAGCAGAGGCTGACAAACATAAGAAACCTGGGGTGATAAGATACTGCAGAGAAGCCACTAGACTTTTGCCGTTTCAGTTGATTAAAACATCTCAAAGAGGAAGGATATTCAGGCCAAGATTAGACCAAATGACAATCTGTCTCACATATGCTCATGGTCACCTGAACTCAGACACTGGTCTATTAAATAAATAACAATCTGCGAAATATGTTCACATAGTTCGCCTGAACCTAATACTGGTCTATGAAATATGGTCATATAGTACCCCTGAATTTCAATACTAGACTAGGAAATACGGTCATAAGGTCCCCTGAACTTCAATACTAGTGTATGAAATATGATCATCTAGTTCCCCTGAACTTCAATACTAGTGTATGAAATATGGTCATCTAGTTCCCCTGAACTTCAATACTAGTGTATGAAATATGGTCATATAGTTCCCCTGAACTTCAATACTAGTGTATGAAATATGGTCATATAGTTCCCCTGAACTTCAATACTAGTGTATGAAATATGGTCATATAGTTCACCTGAACTTCAATACTAGTCGATGAAATATGGTCATCTAGTTCCCCTGAACTCCAATACTAGTCTATGAAATATGGTAATATATAGTTCACCTGACTTCAATACTAGACTAGGAAATATGGTCATCTAGTTCACCTGAACTTAAATACCAGCTTATGAAATACCAGATTTTATATCATATATCTTCAGTATTTATTGTCATTTGTCCATACGTAAATTGTTTAATAGTTGTCACTGTTTGACATTAAAGTATCCATTTCAAAGTTTTTAAAAGTAATTCAACAGACTTCAATTCCAAATGGTTTTATTCCATAGTATTCATTTCCAAAAGACTAAGACCATTATCAGCAACGCTTCACCCAACTTCCATCAAAGGCTCATATTGTAAATGGTTGACTGTAAATGTCAAGTGTAAAGGTAATGGTCGTATTTTGTGTAACTCTCCTTTGAAGGAAAAAAGAATATTTAGATACTTAGCTACTTACCATATCATTTTTTAATACACCATTCGCGGGCGGATCAGAGGATGGGGAGTCAGGGGGTCTCTCCCCCCACCCCAATTTTGTTTTTTTTATTTTAAAATCGACACAATAAAGGGTGACAACCCCCTTTTTACATCTAATGAACCTCCTTTCAAAAGTCCTTGATCAGCCACTGGGCCATCCTCTATCTGACATAAAATATAAGTAATCAATTTCATGAAAAAAAAAATTTGGTCTCTATTTGGAGTATATTAACAAATTTCGTAACAGTCTGTGATACAGACCCAGCTGGAGCATTGGAATGTGTCAGATGAGAGGACGCCTCCAGATGGGTGACCTATGACCTCTGTTGTAGGACTGAAACATAACACAACATTCTAGACAGTTTAAAGAATCTGTAAGGTGCTCGGCTTAATTAGATGGGGTTAAAAACGTGCACGAAATCTAAAAATGGCGAAAAGTGTTACCACATTGGAAGATAATTTTCTTGTGACATTTCATGAAACGCAAAATTGCCTTTTAGACTTTCACACAAGAAATAGCGTATGTGTTTTTATATAGAAAATTCATTTAATGTAAATTAATTTTTGACATTTCAGTTTTTCGTGACTCACCGAAAAATACTTAATGATGAGGAACGTAATCAGATCCATATAATGACCTTATCGTAAGATTAAACATCTTTATAGTTAAGTAATGATTTATCTTTTATTGTCTAGACATGTGAATTAAACGTGATCCCAAAGCTAAAGGATTAAATGGATTGACAATTAAGAAAAACAACAGAAACCCCAGGCAAAGCTGGAGGTTTACAAACTTTGGTAATGTCTGACAATTTTAACATGATCAACTTGTTCCAAAGTCTACATATGTTTTTCAAAATGATTTGTTTAACGTTTAACTAGTTAGTTAGTATGATATAGGACATATATACTCTGGATTCATACTACTCCAATGATTATCGGCTTTACATTCTTTTACCTTTTTGTTTCTCTGAAAGTTTTTTTTGTTTATGATGTTCTGGGTATTCGTTTCTCAAACAAATCAAACTAACCATGTCCTACTTGTCATATAAATTATCTGTTTAATCCACACTTTAACGTGTATAATCACGCCTATAATCATAAAAAGGAATAGATCGAGGTGAATACTCTAGAAAGCTTAAATACTCTTTATACTAATACTTGATTGAAGTATTTGCTACATAGAATTAATTACAACATCGATGTTTTGAATGCAGTTTATAAGAACATATTTGATTGGTAAATTAGGGAAATGGCAGTTGGCCACTATAGTGGGGGCATTGGTAATTTACTACGCCACTGACACACTTAGCACTTAATTTGGTTATATCACCAAGTGTAAGTATAAGTTATTTTATGTAAAATGTATTGTGAGACGAACTACGCATTTTCAGTGTTTCCACGTGTGGTACACATAAAACGTATGTTTTGGGTTGGGTCCATGTTAATGTTAAGATAGTTTGTGGGAGTAGAATTGTACTTGGTTCAACACGTTACCTCACAAATAACATATCTTGTTGCGACTGCACTGACAAAGAAACGAATACAAGGTTATAATCACAAATCTCAGCCTGTTAAGACGGTATATCGACTGAACTTGTTAAACAACCTTTGGTCAATCGGGTGGAAGCAACTGTCTGTTTACACAACGCCCACGGAATGCTGGGAATCTGAGCAATGTTTCTTCCGGTAGGGGAGATCACTCTCACGATTTCACCTGTTACAGGTGCGATGTTTATGCATTCCCATATTTCCCTAACAATACGCAATGCAGGAAAGATGTTGCCCCAGAAGTAAACGGCCAAGTTCATTCGGTGTGTCGTAATCCTAAGGTTGAAGCTTTGTGAAATCGTTGTATGTTATGGACACGTTTTGCTGTCGGAGTATTAGCACAGGTTCTAATTTCACCATCCGATATCAAACTTTCAATTTTGTTCATGAAATCGATCAATTCGAACGTTACAATACTTAATTTAGTTGGTTCATTTGCGGTAAAAATCAACAAGACCTACAAATAAACAAGACTATTTGTGTTAGCTATACTTAACGTCGTTCACTTTGAAATTGTTCGAAAATCATTTTTTTCCTTGAAAATCTAAATTAAAGCTGAAGAATTGGCTGCATAAACTTGTAGCTTGTGCTAACAAACATTCATTATGCATTACCGCTAAAGATGAAAGTATGTTATAGTAATTTCAGAGTGAATTATGACATACCTGTATGATTTACCACTGCAGAGAATGATCATCGTGAAAGATACCTCAAAACAAAAAGTACATTAACGCCATCACCTCAGTTTTCTCTAATATTTTTAACAAAGTTCTCATACATCCCGGCAAACTTGCACATTCACCTTAAGTCCAAAATGATAAATTTAATTAAAACTGTCATTAATGTTGAAGCAAATATGGTCCAAATCAAACAAGTTTCTTAATGAGTGTCAGTTCAGCTAGAAAATGTGGTTATCACACTAATTACTATTTTTTTTAAATCGTTTCATCATGTTGGTAAAAATTGATATTTGGCCCGATGCGTAGGAAGGCGAAAAACACATCAACAGGTGTACGTGGAATTCCATTGAAGACGGAACCCAGTTGAATGTTTTGACACAGCCTGCTATTTACACTGCGCAAATGGCGATATATTTATGGCGATCACCACTTGATATACACAAGCGCAGTCATGGATTCGGAATTGAGGCTATTTCGGGATCTAATTCATGTTGATGATAAATTAACAGTATGTTAAAGTGTAGGTTCGGATCAAGGCCAAAGCTGACACCTGTGGGTTTTGTACAATGTCAAGATTTCATCCATGTTTTGACATTTACCAGGCTTATGAGTTTAAAAAAAATGTAAATTCACATCAGAACATTGATTCCTAGAGGTGTGAAAACCAAGATATTTCACGATACGATACGATACGTATCACGATATTTCATTACGGTACGATTCGATACATTACATGTCGCGATATACTATTTCAGGGAATTTTGATTAAAAGTGAGATAAGCTTTTGACAAACGTCGCCCTTAAATTCACCTATCTACCTACCTTGATTGTGCGGAAAAATCAACGATCAAGATGTCACAGATTTTTTCATAAATAAACTGATTATTGAATATTGTTATGTTCAATGTACTGTTTCATATAAACACGACACAACCTTTTTGCTTATTACTATGTGTTAATTTTCTGTGAAATCATGTTGATAAAAGTGTATATTTCTTGTGCCAATCCACACTCACAATCATTCTCATTCACCCCTGTCATATAATGAATCGTTTCTCGTATACCTTCTCCTCATTGCAGTTTTCTAATCAAAAAAGAACATTTAAGAAATACGATGCTACTGTCACAGGTTAGATAAAGCATATGTCAATGAATCTTCCTTTTATCAATTAGAATATTATAAAGACATATTAAAATTGTCTTGATAAAGATATATGGTAAAAGTGGACTGCAAATACCTTGCCTATCATAGCGAATTCTTCGAGAGGCCATGGTTTAGTACATACTTCCGTTTGAAATGTTTGAGCATGGGCATTTTAGATTGTAGTTGAGTTGTTGGAGTCACATATACACAATTTTATGAATGGTGTCATTTTATAGAGAAGTAATCCAATTAACTGTTGTTGAAACGATACATTGATGACTTTCGGGTCAGTAGAATTACCATACAAAGTTGTTACGTCGAGATTCTGATCGTAAACCGGACAAAGACGGGCGTCAATTAGTCTAACGTGATTTTTTAAACTTACCCTAAGTAAGTAGAAGGTGAAAATCTTTGCTAGTGTTTGAATGGTCATATAGCAAGTAGTATTTAGGTAAATGTTTTATGTGATGTCGGATTCGCCAGTACACATGAGCATTTTTCTTCGATTTGTATTGAAAACTCATAATCATCATATATTTGGCATGTTTGGTTCACTTAAGATGTTTTGAGTGAATGCCATAATGATTTGTGTTTGGACACGTTTTAAAGTCAAATGAAATACAATCAAAGTCACTGAATGTCTCTTCAATGTTCCATTATAATGCACTGTATGTCAAATGTTATGATGAAAATACTCCTTACAATACAGTGTGCACTTCGTTGAAGGAATTGACTTTCGAATCCATCTTAGAATTCATCGCATCCATTGCATGTGTGTGTAATTTATTGTTATAAAAAAGAAAGTATGAGCCTTAACTGTTAGATGTATTCGCAGGCTTGTTCCACAGGTTATATTATGGCTTTTCATGATGTTAACGAATGCGTTTTTAGGGGTTGTAACCAAAGAGTTACATGATTGTAAACCTTCATCAATATAGGAACTTGTTATTTTAAGCACTCATCGCTTTTAGCGAACATAAAATCGACCCATCAAATTCCTTACTTATGTATTTTATTCATTCTAGCTAGTTGATAGCAACAGATAACAACCTTTGATGGTAAATTTCAAACTTTGGAAATTATCAATAACTTAATGCACGTGCATGTTGTATATGTTCCCTATCTAAATCTACACGGTTTAAACGATAACGTTTTTCGGGGGAAAACATGGCCAAAGGATCGTTTGAAGAAACTCAATCCATCACGAAAAAGATCTTTTTATAAATAGAATCGGATCAAAAGGTTTCTACGTTTAGAACGAATCATTTCAGCTACCGAATCCTGTTTACATCATTTCCCGTGTGGCACGCAAATAACTTTGACATCAAATGTACACAAAAATGCGAAAAATCTCTGGCACTTTCAACGTATGTTTTTCGGTTTACGCTTGATCGGAGGCACGTTAAATGCTACCCAGGCGTGGAGAGAGGTCACGCTATGGGAATAGGGTCAAAGTGCCTGTAAACATGGTTGAGGGTAAACATGACACCGCTAGATCTCGCTTTCTCGGTAAAAGTATTTCTAATGATTGAGAAAACTTTTGTCGGTGACAGGTCTATCAAAAAATCTGATTCAAGATTAGTGTTTTTATTGAATTTAACGAAAACGTTACCTTTAAAGAGGTTGGTAACTTAATGGTAAAGTCGTGTATTATTCTATATTCAGAAATTATTCAAGGTCTATGATGATTTAGATTTGAAATACAGCTGCATACCGAAAGTTTGTTCACTTACCACTGAATCGTAGTGTAAATATCATCATGTAATTTGGATTTCGTTTCAACGTCAATAGAATGACTTCAGCAAAACTGACAATTGATCACCCACTGCCCATGTGTGAAATAACCATTCTTGAACTCATTTTGGGATCGTCTTATCTCTCGTGCAAAAATTAGAATTTTGGCATATTGATATAGACAGGAGGGGTCGCATTTTCGAAGTTTCGATTTCGTTAAATGTTAAATAAAATGCTCCATATCGACTCTCTGAGATCAAAAACAACATAATCACACTGCCTTTGTGCTAAGGAACAAACGTGACTAATTTTTAAAGAAGTTGATAACTTATTAAGGATTTTATGGAGAAAAATAAAACTGAGTGTTTTCAACATTTTGACCCCTGGTCTCTTCAATTGTAATTGTGGGGTACGATAATCGTTTGCCGTAAAGAAGATTGGATCTGCATATGTGAATTGAAAATTCAATATTATACGTTCCTTTTTCGCAACGCCACGATACATCAAAGGCATCTCAAATTACATGATATTTGCACTAGTGTATTCAGGTATGTGAACAAACTTTTGGCATGCAGCTGCAAGTTTAAGAAACAAAGAGAATGGTAGAGTTATTTCAAACCATTTTTAGTATTCTGTCCTTAACTGAACAAATTAACGATAAATATACTGAAATAGAAATAGATAATTTGTGTTTTTATATTATAATCATTGTAAACCAGACGGGTTAGCTTGAATCTCAAATCACCATTTCATTTCGTTATTTCAGACTTTAACCATGTAAATACAGGGTTTACTTTTGGAGTCGAGAATGTCGGTTTCGAAAATCATGTCCGTTGCTTCTTTTGACTAACTTTTATATATATCAATGGGTCTAAGGGCATCATAATTTAAGTTCAAAAGACGTGCCTGTATTGAATTGCTGACGTCAGAATCTTCAAAACATACTGACATATCGGTACAGACTGCAGTGTTGAGGAAACGACGCCAATGGCGCCAAATCTCTCAAGGAACGGTATTTAAGCAATTCCGCAGAAAGAGCCTCGTTTTGATGCTAGCGGTCTCGCTGATTGACGTGATAATGCCTCGTCTTTGTTCCTGCTTCACCAAAAGATATATGCTTTATTATATACCTTCTATCTAATCTGTGCATCCCACTCCCAGTGTATTTAAGGACTAGGCGTTTTTCATAGAGCACCCTTCATTTATATCGTGTACCGGCAAATGTGTTTTGCTGATTCTTCGAAAATATCCGGAAATATGTTTATACTTATCTTTTACTTGTCTTCATTTTGCGTTCTATTTACGTGTTCCTGTGAAGTAAGCCTTTCTTTTGATCAGTGGATTCGTCAGGAAATCCGTTTTGAAAGAGGAATTTTGTAATTCCCTGATAGATTGTGTAATGTATTTCGACATAACTGCATTGGTATGATGATTACAATACAGGAAACAAATAACGACCCGGAAAATAAGGAAGAACTGTAAACAACTAATGAAGAAGTAGCTGTGTACACGAACTTCCGCAACCAGAGATACGTCCATCTTTGGTAACTTGATTTTGAATGAAGAAGTGTTTAATGTATGTCTCATAAGTATTCGAATTGCATTTATAGAGAATTATCTTTAAGTCTGAGAACAGATGCTCATATCATTAAAAACAATTTAGAATCAAGAAGAGTCTCTTCGCCAATTCTTACATTAGGGACAATCAAAACATGGCGTCATGAAAGTGGTTCTTCCCATCTACATTAATAAACACAACTGACTTGTATTCAATATGTAATGAAACCGGCAATTAAACGGAGGTTCTCTGCGGATTTGTCGTGCAGTAAATGAGATATTGGGTGTTTAATAACATTAAAGTGTTTGAACGTTATTGTGAGACCATTTTTGGCATTCTGGCGTGATACAGATCATCCTACTTCGAACCCAAGGAAGCAATTTTTTTCAGTACAGTTATATATGCTTAAACATGTTTTCTTCTCGTCAAAATGATCACAACAAACGGTTTTGCTAGAGTGAAGCATATATTTCCATACTCGGTGTACAAAAATAAAATTCAAATAAATATAAATAAACCTTGCATCTGGTGTATAAGATTTCCAACAACAATGTTCAATATGTTCAACCACTTTTGCTAACCAGTTATACACATTCTGTTTGTACATATTTACACAGCTCGGTATCAGAATCTCCAGTCAGATCCGACATCATTAGGCAAAACTCGGTCGTACATTGATATTGCACCCGTCAATGAAAACATGAAATTTACAACAGATGTCCCATGGATTTAAGAAGGTGCCTCGAAGTGTTCATTTCATCGCTTCACGAAGCGAAAACTGCCCTACTCTTTCACGTCATTTGTGACGTCATTATGACATCATGAATCCAGGCAACGCCATGAGCGTTTTGTCAAACCCTACCCTCGTTCTCCTTTCCCATAGATGGCACAAAAAGATGATCAATAACAAAGAAGAGGAAAAGGGTTCTAGAAGGTTGATAGTTTCTAACTCTCTTCTCAAACTTCCCGAAGAGCTCAATGTTTTTGCCCTTTGGGGAATGTCCCTTGGAATTCTCTGTCCTCAAAGGGGCTTGTGCGCATGAGCGGATGTAGCTTCTGCATCCTCTGCGCCGGATGTAGACATTAGAGGGAGGATTTCTACGTCCGATTGAGACAGTATTTGTGACTTCTGATCAGGATAGTGTCATTTTCATTTTGAACGATATGACTGTCTCTCACTGCTTGGCGCTCTTTTTCCCTAACCTCGTTCTCCTACCTGAAATACGAAAATCTCTAAATTAGAAACACACTAATGATGTGAGACTCACCTATCCTGTTACAATGAATGATTTAAATATAATACGTCACTGAATATATCTCGGGAATCCAAAAAGCATGTTAATTCACGCTCGAATAATATATATCTGTTTAAAGGCATCGACAAGTGGTAGAGACAACGTCTTTATGGATAATACATTCAGCTGTAACATTTAAAGTTGGTGACAGTTCAGTACATTGTAAAGCGTATCCATATGACATTGACATACTAATTGTTTTGAATATAAAACAAAATGGTAAAGTTTCAGTCAATCAAACTGTTTTTAATATTCGTACCTTTCCTCCTGGGAGATTTCCTTTTCCTCATACACTTCCTCTTGCACCGCTTCTTTCGGCCGAAGTTGTTGCCGCCTGTCTTGCACCCCCGGAACTTCATACACTTGCCGGTCTCGGGGTCGAAGAACCACCTTTTCTTCTTCTTTAGACCGGTGCAGTCCTTAGCCTCTTCCGTCAAGGGGAGATAACACATGGGGCTAGCAGAGGGGGTTTTGCTGCTGACGCCGGCATCATCGGACAAGGGTCTTGTATACAAGTTGATCTTCTTCCGGCGCCTCTTTCCGCCAATGTCTGAAATCAAAAAGGGTTGTCATGTGAACATAACGTTGAAATTTACATGACCTTAAAGTCCGTTGATTATTTCCTAAACATCATTTACAACTTAAGGTCATATGAATAAAGTCTTCTTGAAAATTGTGTCCATCTTTAGTGACATGTCTCAGGACTCGAATTGCCAATAATTACGGACATGCATTTCATAAATGTTAGTATATCAATTTTAATTATTTATTACCTCTAATTAAACCCACGTACAAAATCATCTGAAAACAACAGAAAATTCTGTTTAGTTTTTATAAACGATATATGCGAGAATTTCCTCCCAATATCTCAATGTGAACGGACCAAATAACCCTGTTGTACTTGCAACCCATTTCTCAATATCTGTTAGATAGTATTCGCCGTATTGACTTAGCCCCATTATTTAGTGCAGAGTAAAGTCGATCTCCCATTCTTTGCTGTAGACCGCTTTATCTCTTGGTATGTCACTATATCATCCTGAGGTCACGATTTGACCCTTGGGGCGCGTGGCACGTGCCAACAGATTAGCCTCAACACTGTACATATCCTCATCAACCCCCGACCAAACTCCACATCTCACTGGTGCTTATTAAACTGATTGTGTGATACGCAGTAAGGAGTTAACCTCATATATCTTACATTGTTAGTACAGCTCCAAGCATTGTTAGACTGACTGTACACTGTGATGAAGAGTTTGAGGTATGAGAGTGCACCGGGTGTATTCTCCCGCCTCCGATAAATCATTTATTTTAAGGCACCTGATGAAACATTGCTGAAGATTTATGGCTGTGGCAATTGATTTAATCGTAGAACCTATATTTATATTTCAAAACACAGTTGATTAAACATTTCTCCTCATGACTGGTTCGAGTCGACGTAGTGGACTGAGGACATTGTAGACAGTGTAGATTGTAATTATAGTTGTAACTAAGGATCGTATTTTTCAAGACATGTGCATATATAAGTAACAACATAAGTGCCAACGACGGGTACACGAAGTGACCCTTCGGAAAAGAACGTGACGGATGTGGAAGAGTGAAATATATACGATTTACATTCCCGGGTAAACAGTATCTTATCATGTCCTCAAGTATTCGGCTATAGTAATTCGAAATACGTGATAAAGGCAAGCATGGCGTTATTGTCCCTATAGGCCGATTGTGCGATATGCGAGGGGTTATATCCTTGTATATTTCATGTAGGTTTAACTTAACCTGTGTGTGTGTATAAACCTTACCGCCGCCCAGAGATGAGATAAGTCGCGTTTTATAACAACTACAATAAGACGTGGAGCCCCAGGCAGATTTACGCGCTTCACCCAACATTGTCAACATTTCAGAGAAGAGTTTACGGGTATAATTCTTCAGGAGGAAGGTCGACGGGTGCGTAACTACTCTAGCGGGTAGGATAGGAAATGACTTGACTGAAAATGAGTTTATTGAAGCATACACGGGTTATATATCTATCATAACTCCCGTAAAGTTAATAGTAATAAAAGGGGGCTGGAAATATGGAATGTCATCGAAACATCTCTATATTATAAGCAAATGGTGTTAAATGAATCCTTCTCCTTTTGATATTTACGAAGATTTACCTGAAAAATTATTCAGAATATATATTTCTTACTTCTATCGATGTAAAATGTAATTTTAAAGGTTAAAGTTACGTTTAGAGGGACCTATGATCACACTTAAACTGTAAAACGTTTCTTCTTTTCCTGATAATATATTTTAATGGAATTCAGTGAATTTGAAAAATCTCGCTCGTAGATACGTTGCATTCTATTGTCAATTACCTTTCACATTAACAAAGACATTGAGAAGCATATAATTTACATAACCGACGTTTGCCTAACTTGACAACGTACTTGAAATATTTGAAGTGTCACGCCTGTCTGTTTTGGTAGAGACATGTTTCTTGACACGGATACCCTATGTCAAGGTGTTCCTTCGGGGAAATATGACATTTCTTCAACCTAGGATGTATCAACATGAATAGCTAAAGTTTGTTTACGAAATGAATTTAATCCCTTTTTTGACGTAAATCAGTTCGTAGGTTATAGGCATAATTATACTGAGCAGGTGGTTGAAATGATACTTGGTATTTTAATGTGTTTATAATCTTATGGTTTAACCTGCTTCTCACAATGCTTTTTCTACAATATTGTTACACTTGGTGACACTCAATTCAATCCCAAAACCTAATAATTATCCTTCCCCGCGTTTATTTACACAACAATGTATTTACCTTACTATTTAAACTTTACATAAAATTTACTATTTACTTAAATATTCAATCTCTAATGTAGGTTTTACAATAAACATACTTTTAAGCAATCACCGTGTGTTATATTAGTCTGAATATCCCGACTCCCCACTGAACATAAAGAAAGGAAATAAGTCTCTATTTATATATCTTTTCTTAAAGGTATCTGGTATCTGAAAATATGATATGGAAACCATATAACGACCAACAACTTATCTGTCAATAGGCTAGATGTTAGATGGAGACATCAACCTGTCCGATTTACAGGGAAGGTCGATTGTCTCGTATCTACAGTGGAATAGCAGGTACATGTGCGGCTGTTTACCGAAAGTTTGTTCACTTACCATACTGTTTTTTAGTTAAAATATCATGTAATTTCGGTATAGTGTGGACGTCAATAACATAAATTCAGCTGAAAAGACAAAGGATCTTCCAATATCCTTGTGAAAATAGCTTATTCTTTAACTTATTTAGGAAATGTTTGGCCTCGAGTGCAAAATTTTGAATTTTTGCAGAAAGGGTCATTATTCTGTTTAAATTATTCCATATCGACTCATTGAGAATAAATCAGCACAACCACATTGACTGAAAGCAAAGGAACAACATGACTTGTGTTTATAACAGTTGATCAGTTATAAATGATTTTGTAGAGAAAAATAAAAATAAGTGTTTTCGAAATATTGACCCCTGGTCACTTCAATGACCTGCCATATACAACGGTTAACTTTTTGGTAAGATACACGATTGCGTTTAGGTACAATGAATCTTCGTTTGTATTTGTAATTCAACATTCGTTCCTTTTTCGTAATGCTAGGATGCCTTAAAAACGTTCCAAATTACATGACATTTGCTCTAAGATACGCAGGTATGTGAACAAACTTTCGGTATGCAGTTGTACAGCCTGGTATCTGTCTCGAGGATAGGTGCATGCTGCGTCTCTTTCAACTATATCATCTTTATCAGTCTCACCCTCTTTGTGATATACAGAATGACAAAGCTATACCAGCTTTATATCACTTTATTTTCATGTTACCGATAACATTTTACCTTTTGGTATATTCTAACATTTGATCTTATGGAGGTATATGTCAACGCCTGCAAACAGACCCTTTGTAAGCATACACTTGATTTGTGTCTCGCTAACGATGACGTCTTTTGGTAAATAACGTTGACTTGGTTAATGTTTATTCTATATCTTCACGTTCTTCATACTTTCTTTGAATACATATTTTTTACCATCCCCGATTAAGAAACGCTGTTTGGTTTAATTTTAAATTATCTCCACTTTCATCTAAGCATGTAACATTTTTCCTTAAAGCTATATATTCTTGAATAAATGAATTCATAATTGCTTTCCTTCATTTTACCCTGACCTGTGAATCCTCAGAACTTTATTAATTCTGATATTTGTGTATATTATGCTGTTGTACATAGACAGATATGTATAAACAGCTCTTATACACCTCTCTGTCCACAACATTCGCTCTCATGTTGAATGATGCCCAAAAGAATCCAATGCATTATGTAACATAGTATGACAATTAAGTAAACAATGTGTAACCTACCTTGGCACCCTGCTTTTGGTTTGCAATCCTGCCAGTTGCATTTCTTCTGCACCTCTATTACACACTTAGTTCCTCCCAGACAGTACACATACTGCAACAAGATATTATACACATCAGTTTGATATTTGATATAGTAAATTGCATACATGATCTTAGGCTGCTTTAAGAAAGTTAAGGGGATACATGAGAAAACCAGGCATTCAGGATGTCTACATGACAAATATGGTTTGTTTACGTTTCATCAGATCATGTTTTAACCAATTCCACACTTCCATAATTACCAATTTCATCATTCCGTGTAGAATAATAAACTAGTAATCTCACATCCGTCAGTGTTTCAGTCAATCAAATAAGTCACAAACAAAACTAAATTCTATACTGCAAGCTTTTAGTCGTGAGTAAAAGCAGAATCCTCTTTAAAACCGGCAATGATATTGAATATTTTTAGACATTTTAAAATGTCAGTTTGATCGCCCAGGATTTTCTGAAATTCATGTAACTATTCTAGACAAAGAATAATACATAACATTTACAAATATTTACAAAGTAAAAACACTCACACCTATGACCTATGAATCCCATACGCAGTTCATGAAGTATTTTCAACATATCAACATTCCATTAAACCCATATAAACACACATAAGAAATATAAAGCTTATGCTATGGGAGCTATATCCAGGTACATTTATAAACTGCAGAGCGTACGTTCGAGTCCCCTAGCAAAGATCATAGATATACCCAAGGGTCAGTATACTAAAGGATCAATCGCATTGTGGCCTAACGTGACCTTTTGAGTTGAGATCATGGATACTTGACAAAGGTCAAGGTTGTCAAGGGACCGTATCGAGTGAAAACAGTTGCTTATTGTAATGATAAGAATTCAGTCGCAACTTAGTTAAAGTTATGTAAATGTTTATTGGACTACAAACGTGTTGTAGTGCGAAGATCTGCTATCGTAGTTTGGAACAATCCACGAACTTAAAACACTTTCGTTATAAACAGTCACTTGGATTTACTGGGAAAAGACAGGGGAACAACTTGTTGTGTTAGCTTGTTATATTGTAAAAACAATTGTACATTCTTGGGGATGACACTGTAAAATGAAATTGTCGATGTCATTAGAGGAAGATCCATTGTTTAGTATTATGTTTTATAATAGGTCTCTATATAAAAACTTAGAAGAAAGGTCGATATTAGAGCAAGGAAAATAAAATAAGATACGTCTCTCATATTTCTTCATTTTCAAATCTTACATGATGATTTCTCTTCTTTATGAAAAGCTCCCACTACTTCAGCACTCAGTGAGGTCAAAAATTATGACCTGTTTTTTTCCCCTGTGCGTGAACCACATATGCAAAGCTATTTATTTTCTGGGGAGCTCAATCAATGATTACTTCCGGTCCAGCTCATTAGCAGAGTTTTGAGAAATCAGTCGCTGGTCAGTTGATGACCTCAATATTTGGACCTAGTTCTGCGCTGACCTATAGTCCTAATTAACCTAATTCTCAGCAGAATTCTCAGTCCCAACACCCTTCTTGATTGTGCCCAAAAAAAAGTTTTCTCACAGCTTAAACATCTTTAATTAACACATACATTATCTGTGAGCAATGAGAAAGAATGCTTTACGACACCTTCTGGATGCACGTTGAATACATTAATAAGACAGTAAAGTACCATATTGGGGCCTACTGAGGGACTATTTCAAAAAGTACATAAATTAGACTCCAAGGTTTGAAACAGTATAAATATTAGCAGCCATCACCTCTTAAAGTTTGCAGGTATATGTACTAAGAACTGTTCTTGTTCAAAGAACAAGTGTATTTTTACAAGAAGAAGTTCTAATGACTCCTACTTTAAGGTGCATGTTTTAAACCATCCGTGCTGTATGTGTACTTCAAGGTATCGTGTTTTCTCATCATGTTTTCTTCAGAGCAAACATTTCCATTGGCACCTCTGCAAGTCCGTGTGTTTGAAAGCACCCATACTTCTCGTATATTTCAAGAACTCTCGTTGAAACGTCATACGTCTGTCATCCAGACCCTAGTCTAGAAAATGTTGGCAAGTCTAGTTGCCTCAGCCATAGGCCTGAAATTAAGTATTGTACAGGGCTCCTGTTTTAAATATTATTTCATACCAAATATTGAAGAATACATTTTTGGTGAAATCTTTTTTTCAGGGACTATACGTTAGTCTAGTCATACATCCTGCACGCTGGTTTTCTGACCAAGAGTTCCATTGACTCCAGCGATCTCCGTGAAGAGGTCTGAATGTCTGAGTCACTCAACGCAACAGTTGCTGCGGATATTTTAGTTTCAACAAGATAGAAATAACTCAATCCCCAAATACCAAGTGTTTATGTTTACTGTTTCTGATTCACACTTCCAGAGTACTGACACGTTGCTAAGACAGTTTAACAACAATCACTCCTCCTTTCACCCACAGCGATTAACATGACACAAGTAACCATCTGATTCAATTCTCAAGGAAATCTAAGATAAGCGGAAATATAAAAGTTAGTTTGCAAAGGATTGTCGTTACTTTTTATGAGTGGAGCTTAGAAACATTTCATTTCTCTAGTGTGCCTTTGAAACTCAGGATTACTTCGTCTACATTTCAGGTTTAGAGGACCATTCGAAATTGAAGGAGCTAGTACTAAATGATGTCCCTTTTGAAGACACCATTAAAGTTCCATTTATCATTCGCTCTGATAAAGTTTTTCTTTGATCTTTAGTAAATTAAACACTTGATTAGATGACCGAAGGGGAATGCTTTCATCCTTCTGAGTTATCACATAATAATTACATGTCACCTTGTAGATGGTTTTGAACATTGCTATTAACATTACACGTTTTGTTAAACTTGAATTGATCTTGCATAAATATAAAGGAATCCGCCATTACGATTATTGCAAAAGGTTCGAAACGGGAACTGACATTCTATAAGATTTCTATTTTCGTCATGAAATCACTAGCGTCTCCACCATAAAGTATACGTTGCTTAGATACAGGTAAACAAACAAAACTTAGTTACCATGGCGTTTTCATGCTTGTTGAATGCCACCTCTGCACTTATCTAAATGTGAATACACATATGTTGTTGTATGTTACTTGTTTGTTTCTCTGCCCAGAATACTGACAGCAATCCTGGCATTATTATGTAGCAGAAATAGAACGTAGACCATGGAACCGATACCACCCGGGCCATGTCTTAACATGGCAACCGGAATGTTGAGAATTATTGGTAAACAAAAAATATATTTCCCCAAAAATGATAGAAAATGTATTAACGTTTAGAATAGTAACCACTTATATATTCTGTTGATGAA
This sequence comes from Phorcus lineatus, assembly GCA_921293015.1. Taxonomy (NCBI): domain Eukaryota; kingdom Metazoa; phylum Mollusca; class Gastropoda; order Trochida; family Trochidae; genus Phorcus; species Phorcus lineatus. The sequence continues at coordinate 42,351,233 of OV121084.1, forward strand.
CGATATATTTACTTGTAATCTTCGGTTTGAAAAACAGATCGCGTTTCCAAGCTCAGAAAGATAAGTTAATAATTGAATAGTTGTTTTGTGGATTTATGATATTGCAAGAGCAATATATTAACATGCCACCACGATACTTACCTTTTCTATCTACCTTTTTCAACATTCCCAAATATGAAATTTTGCCGTTATATAGTTCCTACTAGGTCACGAGGATTGTATGCTAAGATTTAAGCATACAACGACAGCTAGTTATTAAGTATAGACTACTAGGACAGTGCCATTGAAGAGCACGAGGATTGTATGTTAAGATTTAAGCATACAACGACAGCTAGTTATTAAGTATAGACTTCTCCGTCCAATTATGTAATAAAGCTCCCATGTATTTCACTTTGTGTCACTGAAATACTTGATCAAGTTTCACAGGTAATCTAATTTCTAAGTAGGGTTCCCGAGCCACTCCTCCCACGGACAGCTATTCTATCTCCCTCCCCATCACTGCAGGGTTCAATGCGTGACGCCAGCACCCCTCATGGAACCTCCTGAAAACACTCATTTAAAGCGTCGAGGTGTCAGCAGCCAGTGACAGAATTCTCTCCGTGGAGAGATGCCTATTCAGTTCTAACCGAAATGTCAGCACTTAGGGTCAGGGTATTGTGTAACTGTGAGTGTATGGGTGCTTGAGTGGTGACAGGAGTCGTCAGAGGCTGTGAGAGGGTGACACGTACCCTGTTGTTAACACGCATTCCAGGTAGACAGACCCACACGACACAAGCCCTGGTGTAGCTGGGTCGGGTCAGAGTCACCTGGGCTTGGCGAACACTGCGGCTACCCCTACTTCTCATGTAGACTTGCAGGCAGTCTTTAACTGTGTAAAATTGTTTCGGAACCATGTATGTTAACTTTAAAATAGTCTATATTGGATTGAAAAGTGGCATTGTGACTCACTCATTTGGTAATAATGATCATAAATAATTGTTTCATCAGATTTATTGTACAGAGGCTCGGAGAAATGATAATTTTGGCTCATCTTTAAACCTGCTTTTCAAGAGGTAATGAGAATCCGAAGTCAAGGGTGAAATATTATGAATTACGGGTTATTTGTTAACCTACGATGCAAACAATCACGTTAATGAAGAAGTGAAATGGAATGGAGTCCTTATTTTAAAGGATTTAATAATCCTATACTAGAAATGCTTTATGTATGGAACAAATTCTTTTACTGGCCTCGGAATAATGATGTTGATCAAAAAGATAAGGTTTATAAGAATAGATATCAATACTAAGCCAATATCATGTTCATTAATCTCAAACTGACCCTTTAAGAGTCGGGAAAGATATGAAAGAGGTAAATACAGGAATAAATCAAGTCATATCAAACTCACAAATGGAATGATGCCGAGCACGATCGTTTTTTAAAAAGCATTTTTGACGAGCCTATAGTCGGGTAAGAGAAGTAAAGCGAGTTATTCCTGGTAGGGCTTTCTCTATAATAGGAAAACGATTGACTTGGTGAATATTATTTCATTCCTGTCATGTGATGAGGTATTGAGTAATTGGAAACGTAACATAGGCAACCTTCTACATAACAACACTAGCTTTAGGCTGTTTGATTTGTATCTGAAGAAACAACATGTTATTCCGTTTGTGAAATTCTTCCGGTATTTTTTTCCGGCAATGTTCCACTTAGATCGTGACAATGTAACGCTGTTCGGCACACATGTTACGTATTCAGCTTCGAGTCTATTGAAAACACTTCCTTCATAAACAACCTTTCTTCCAAACATATCTAGTTAGTAACAATATGTCTGCCCTTCACACACGTATACAACACAAAAAGCTATATCTAAAACATCACTGAATAGACAAGAGGGAAAGCGCATTCAATGCCTTGGGATAAATGTCTATCACTTTATCGCTGATATAAACTATGTTGGTTTTGCGATCACGCCGCGCTGCTCAACCCAGGCGAAGAGTTGTCAGGTTAGATTATAAAAAGGTAGGTATAAGATAGATCATAAGACTCATGGACTCATTATGTAACCACAGCAGTGAACTGAATGAATAAATACATTATTTACCATTACAAACAAAGCATCATGTATCTTGAACAGAAGATTGACAATCCTTTACGAAATGATAGATCAATAAGTAAATCGGTCAACAACTAATACTTTCTTATGTTTAAAGTTTGAGTTCAAAAGAATCTACTATCACAATTCGACAAAACCTATTAAAATAAGGTTAATCTTTTTATTCCGGTCATTACAGAAGACTTAAAGCTGCAGGTTGGTTCAAACAAGCCCATAATTTGATCAGCTCCTTTAACTATAAAGATACCATACTCTGCTTGAAGTCAAAGAGAATAAATCACATTTTAATAACTTTTTTCGAATTTGTACCCAGGAAATGTAAACATACGCGACCCCTTTGTAAATGCTAAGACTTGTAACCAAATACATAAAGATTGGATTTCAAAGACGCCAGAAACGAGTTTGGTTGTAAGCACGCTGGTGAAAGCCTATACCCTAGCCCATGTTCTATCGCTTAAAGAAATTTATTGCTTTCATTTTTTCTTTGAGTGGTGTTTAACAGGTGACGTCGTTTGCCGAAATACCAGAAACGGTTTTGTTTCCAAGTAACATAAGTGGGATAAGGTCATTGAAAAAACTCTGTCAACACAAGCCTTTTGATCTCAGTTAATCATTCAAACCATAAATATGCCACAGCGTTACTTAGGAACCTTGTAAACAAGACCCAAAAAAATCTAATACTTAGGATTTCTTTCCACTGCCCCTTATTGCACTAATGTCAGATATATGGCAGCAGAATCAGCTGTTTCGTAAGAGACTTAAGAGACCTTGTTCATGATAACACATATAGTTTCCGCTCGTGTTCAAGTGTGCACTATGCACAGTGGGCAACCCACTTCCTGAACTAGTGTGATGTAAAGTGGAATTTTGCCTTCGAAAAATTAGACTTCTAAGCTACTTAATCATGCCCATAATATGCTTTAACTAGTTTCTTGACATGACATGCCTGCAGCAAATGAAAGGTCAACCCTGTCCATACAAATCCCTAAGTTAATTTTAATCCAGCAATATTAAAGTTTGCTCTCGTTCACGCCACATTTTCTCTTGATTTATGAGATATTGTTTATAATAACAAAATACACTTAGATACTAGCTCAATATGATCAAGTTTTCTTACGACTTCATTGCTTCAAAGTATTTCCAAAAGACACGTGGAAATTAAAATGACACATACTCCAAACATTTACTTCTTGCATCTTTTGCTATAGATTCTGGATATTTTCAACTAATATGCAAACAAATTAACGACCATTGGAACCTTAAATAAGAAAATAAGAACAACATTCAAAAACACGTCGCTTTACACTTTCGATGGACGACCATTAAATGCAAAGCATGATGGTCCAAGAACTTTGTCAGTTATCCAAAAATCGTATTTAAAGGGAACTTTTTTTCAAATTGAATGGTGAACCTAGACCTCCCCGAGTTGGGAAGGAGAAAATGACGTTGAAGGACGTGGTTATAGTAACACATACCTTGCAAGGGTCGTAGCATTTGCAGACCGGGTTACCCTCCACATCCGTCTCATACCCGTAAGGACATTCCAGGAAGCCGCAGCGTAACCTGAAGATGGACAGGAGCTCCTTGGAGTTGCCATTAAACACCGAGTAGGCGCAGCTAGGCAGGACACAGAGCTGTAACAAGGAACATATTCATTATATTTGTCTGTAAGATGACATATTCAAAATTTGTTAGATGGTACAAGACATACCAATAATATCCGTGTGATGACATTAAACATATCACGAAATCTGTCATTGAGATGGTAGTGAATATACCCATCACATCTGTCAGTTAGATGGTATTGACAATACTCATAATATCTGTATGTTAGATGGTATTGAATATATTCATGATATATGTATGTTAGATGGTATTGAATATATTCATAATATCTGTATGTTAGATGGTATTGAATATATTCATAATATCTGTATGTTAGATGGTATTGAATATATTCATAATATCTGTATGTTAGATGGTATTGAATATATTCATGATATATGTATGTTAGATGGTATTGAATATACTCATAACATCTGTTAGATGGTACTAAACATACTTATGACATCTTTCATGTTTGTTAGATGATAGTAAACATACTCGTAATATCTGTATGTTAGAAGGTATTAAACACACTCATAATATATGTCGGTTAAGTGTTGTAAAAGGAGAAAATCTACACAGTAAAAAATTCCAACAGCGGAGAATATATTAACATATTTATGATATCTGCTAATGAAATTTTAAAGTAATTTATATATTCATATCGACAACATAAAGAGTGAAGACTATCTACGAGGGAGTCATCGTCACCTAACCGAAAAAATAGAAGGTTCTGATGTAAAGCATTGAAGTTTCAGCAATACATAGATTGTGGTTGCAAGTTGAACCGCGTGTGGTCAAAGCTAATGGAACGTTTTTATTACGTATTGGGATTTTCGGCAAACAAATGAAAGAGGAGAAAAGACATGACAGATAATTAGATAAATTCTATAATTATAATGAAA